>CM067372.1:90452924-91100306 GCA_034401795.1 Chaetoderma sp. LZ-2023a
ACGACACGACGATGTTGGTTGCTAGATGAAATAGCTACAAGTATGACGAGTTCATATTCTCAGCAGATGGTGGTCGATTTAGTACTGTTATAATGGTGAAGTTGTACCAATGCATGGATAACTCACAGCTGGTGGTTTAGTAATGACATCAGAATGGCATGCATAAAGGGATTTACCAATTTGTAAAATGAAAGGGAGGCTAAATGTAGTCTCTATCAAAATGGCTGACATTTTATATTTCGCAAAAATAGAAATAATCTGTAGATATGCCAGCATTTATTACCATAAAGCATGGAATAAAAAATGTGGAACAATAAAGATAGCATGAAAAATATATACATTGATACGGCACACTGCCTATTTATACAGCAAGATTGATTAAGTGATTATAAACTTTGAATTGACTCCAGTTACCATAGTACTGTATTGCAGACTAGTCAGATCTGTTTTATATTGATTTTATTCATAAATACAACTTAGACAACTGACGATATTGCTGATATTCCGAAGTCAGACGATGACGATAACGATAATATCGCGATATTCTCGATATTATCGGGAAATCGCCCAGCTATAATGTTAGTGTGACTCATGTTTCTTGCCTGCGTGTGCGCGTTTACGCGACTAACTGCGAGACTCAAATTTGTAGGAGCGCAGAAGGAACAAGTCCGGGTGGAATACGTGCCACGGTAAAATCAAAATTGATCAGGAGGTTTAACCAATAGTGGGATCAAGGAGGTCGGTATTAACTGTGCGCCCCCCCCCCCCCCACCCACGCATTTGTAAACATTATATTCTAAGGCCATCTCCTGCATTTCAAGATATAAATATCGACATAGGCTACTGTTGCCTGCAAATTTGCCCCGTTTTGCCCAGTTTCTGCTGAAAAATAGTTGACTAAATTGAGAAAATCTGTATGCCAGCAGGCTACGACCATATAACGTGGAGTCTATGAAACGCCATCGCAAATACCCACGCGTTCATTAATCTTTTAGCCTGACAACTGTACCCCTCCCATAAGGCCGGAGTCCAATATAACAGTGATTTCACAAAATGGAATCATGTATGGGTAACTCAAATATAACAAATTTGGTTGAATTCCACCAAACCTTTGCGGATGAAGTAGCTGGATGGGCCGAGCTTAAGGTCGTGCAACAAGTGCATTCGCACACGACCTCAAATTTCCAGCCCCCACCCCCTCCCAAAGTGACACACAAATCGTTTTTGTATTTATTTGCCCCTCTGTAACTTCAAGTTACACACATAGATGACATAACTATAAGACCGGTGTGGCCAAATCCCACAGCCCTCTGACCGCATAACACCACCCGACACACACACACCCAAGCGTTGTTACGTTTGAAACACAACCAGAACTTTAGATATTTCTCTGGGGGCCCATGGGGGGGGGGGGGTGGTGGTGGCAAACGGTCTCTGTCAATCCCTTCTAAAATACGACACTTAATTTTTTATATAATGTATACTTTTGGCACCAGTTATTCTCCTAACTGCCAGAAGCATTGTTAGCGACGTGTAGCGCTCCAGAGTCAGATTTTAAACTTTACTGGCCAAGTTTGAGTAATTTCAGCAGCAGCAGACGAAGTACCACTAGCAGCAGCAAGCAGCGGTAGAGATAGTTGTAGTGGTAGTAGCAGCAGCAGTGGCAATAGTAGTAGTAGTAGTAGTAGTAGTAGTAGTAGTAGTAGTAGAAGTATTCACCATTTTTCTGAACAGTTCTCAATTTTTATCAGCTCATCTCTAACCCGGTCAACATCTAGTTAATAAATATTTTTACGTTGTTATAGTATCATCAACATTGTATAGGGCGGATCAGCATAAAATGGTTCCCTATGTATGTGTATAGGTGAGTGAGTGAGTCGCAGCACGCGTGCGTATGTATGAGCGTGCGTGCGCTGGCTCATGCCTGCGTGTGCGCGTTTACGCAACTAACTGCGAGACTCAAATTTGTAGGAGCGCAGAAGGAAAAAGTTCGGGTGGAATACGTGCCACGGTAAAATCAAAATTGATCAGGAGGTTTAACCAATAGTGGGATCAAGGAGGTCGGTATTAACTGTGCGCTCCCCCCCCCCCCCCCACCACCCACGCATTTGTAAACATTATATTCTAAGGCCATCTCCTGCATTTCAGGATATAAATATCGACATAGGCTACTGTTGCCTGCAAATTTGCCCCGTTTTGCTCAGTTTCTGCTGAAAAATAGTTGACTAAATCGAGAAAATCTGTACGTCAGCAGGTTACGACCATATAACGTGGAGTCGATGAAACGCCATCGCAAATACCCATGCGTTCATTAACCTTTTAGCCTGACAACTGTACCCCTCCCATAAGGCCGGAGTCCAATATAACAGTGATTTCACGAACTGGAATCGTGTATGGGCAACTCAAATATAACAAATTTGGTTGAATTCCACCAAACCTTTGCGGATGAAGTAGCTGGATGGGCTGAGCTTAAGGTCGTGCAACAGGTGCATTCGCACACGACCTCAAATTTCCAGCCCCCACCCCCTCCCAAAGTGACACACAAATCGTTTTTGTATTTATTTGCCCCTCTGTAACTTCAAGTTACACACATAGATGACATAACTATAAGACCGGTGTGGCCAAATCCCACAGCCCTCTGACTGCATAACACCACCCGACACACACACACCCACCCCCCAAGCGTCGTTACGTTTGAAACACAACCAGAACTTTAGATATTTCTCTGGGGGCCCAGAACAAGAATTTTCAAAAACTTTGCACAGGGCTCCCTCTAAGTTCGGTCCTGTGAGAAATATCTTTGCTTTACAAATACACGGATAAAACTTATATGAACTATGTTTCATTTTTCTCTATCATAATGATTAATGGTTTAAGTATTGGATTTACACTAATTTGTGCAAATTTTAAAACAGTGTGTCACTGTGAGATTTGACCGTATATGATATAAGCCCTACCATTCCACAGAGGCATGGGAAATTTTGAGCTGATAGCAAATATTTAATAATATGTGCCAGACTAATCATAATCTCTTAGGCCTACGCGATTTCAGAAACTACTCATACTTCTCTAATCAAATGGGAATTATAACACACATGTGTTGAATAATGAACACATGCGCCATGCATTGATCATGGAAATGCAAATTTGATTCTTCACGGTGAAATTCTGAGTAATAACAAAAACACCCATTTTTAGTCACTATTTTAGGGAGCCCGCCCGAACACCAATTTTTAGTCAAACCAATATCTAGACCTATCAAGCAAGTATAGACGGCGGCCTAGACACTGGTCGAATCAACGTTATTTTAAAGCAAAACGTGTATATCTGGAGTAGGTTATAAAATTAACATAAATGGCCATTAAAACTACAAAGTTATTATTGACCATATCGCACCTGTTAAATAAGTAAATTTGATGTAAAAAAGTGACAATTGCTTGATCTATTAGCAAATCGTAATTGTTTTTAATTACCTCCCCCTATAACGTCACGTCAAGGACGTAAGAGGGCGCTACGCTGTAAAAGCTGCGCAAAATTGTATGCGCGTTATAACGTAATTCCCATCTTGCTATATCTATTATCTTTGACTGACACATGCATCGAGAACCTGTAAAAAAGGACAAAAATTAGATTTAGAAACACTTATATAATATTAATCATTCACATAGTTCTCATGATTATTATACACAATCTACATAAATATCTAAATAATGTATCAATACTAGGCGGCCAAGATCGGTATACTTATACTTGCGGCCAAGATCGGTATACTAGCGGCCAAGATCATATGGCGGCCAAGATCGGTGATGAGCGATAATACCACGGAAATGGGATACATCATACTTTCTAAAAGATAGTTGATATGACAAGAATTGAACGTTACACCGCCGTGCTATATCTTAACTTACAATTTTAGTATTCTGCTGCAACACAATCTTTGTCTCAATGTTTTCATGTTATAGGCTCATTTTATTAATATATTATTTGACAATAAATACTGTGTTGTGTAACTAAATTAATAGTGTAGAGCGCACGCAACGTTTTTTCACTAACATTATTAAAATCAACCAAAAACAAGTGAACCATGTTTGTCAAATGTCTTGTCTTTTTTCTTTTTTATCTTTTCTTTTTTTATGTCAAATCTTATATTATTTGTCTGTAGTTATGTATAATATATTGCCATAATGCCTTATGTCTACTTATGTCAAATCATGTTCAGTTCATTCTGTTGGACTGCTGGAAGCGGACAATAACTCCAATTGGCAATGACTCTGGATTGGCTAAGTATTTTAGAAAAAATTTGACTGAAAGTTGCTTGTGGCTTAGCCACCGACAACGTTCGGTCAAATTGTTTTAGAGGTACTCAGCATACCCTGAGTTAGGCTCCATGGAAAATGTAGACTGCAGAGGCTTGGCAGCGAGACAGTTAACTATATGTATATATAGGACTATAACATGTTAACCGTATGTATTCAGTATTCTCATGTCCTATATTGTTGTTGTTATATGTTATATGTTATATGTAGGGGTCCACCGCCACATAGGCTCTGCCTTTGGTGGACTACCTGTTGTGAAACTGTAAATGTATATTCTATATCAAAATAAATAATCTTGAACTTGAACTTGAACTTGATTTCGGAAATCCCTCCCATATACGGGAGCACCTCGCGAGCGAGTAAAATACAAAAATGACAAAAGTAGAAGCGGACTTGTGTATGAATTACTTCGTCTATTTATTACTGTTTATAATTGTGAGTTTTGTGGTCCTGTGATGGTGTAGTGAGTAGAAGTATTGTCGCACTGACATTTCTAGCTTATGATGGCAGTTGCAGCTTGGTTTGAAAAAATTAAATGCAGAGAAATAAATCAGGTCAATATTGAACAATTTAAAAAACACATTTCTGAGGTGGATTGGAATGCAGTCACAGACATACAGTGCTGCGAAAATGCCTACACCAAGTTCCACGAAATTTGCACGCACATCTTCGAAAACAGCTTTCCCATGAAAGAAAAGAAGAAATTTAAATACAACCCGACTAAACCATGGATAACAACTGGACTGATAACTGCCTGTCATAAAAAACATAAACTTTATTTCACGTTTATCAAATGTCAAACAAAGCACAATGAACAGAAATTCAAGACATACAGAAACAAGTTGGACCAAATAATCAAAACAGCAAAAAAAACTTACTACCATAACAAATTTGAACTATGCAAGAATGACATAAATGAAACATGGAATATAATTAAATCACTTTTGAATAAAAAATAACCGCAAAGCGCAACAAACACAATTTCTTTATAATAACAAGATAATAACTGATGATTTAGAAATTGCAACAGGATTCAATGACTATTTTGTTAATATAGGTCCAACACTTTCAGATAGAATCAAATCAACATCCTCTAATAAATATAGTGATTATCTCACAGGCGACTATCAATCCTCTTTTTTCGCTAACCCGGTCACAAATGAAGAAATTTTTGGCATTCTTAACAAACTAAACCCTGCAAAAAGTGCTGGCTTGGATGGTTTCAAGTGGAGTATTTTCAAACACTGCACGTTAGCGCTACTAATACCACTTAACCACATCTGTAACTTATCTTTCACTCAAGGCATATTTCCATCAAAATTAAAAGCAGCACGAGTAACACCTATATACAAAGCAAAGGATTCATCTAATTTCACAAACTATAGACATGTTTCAATACTTCCACTTTTCTCCAAATTAATGTAATGACTTATGTACAATCGGCTTATCAGCTACTTAGATAAAAAGTCAATCCTCTATACATCACAATACGGAATCCGTGAAAAACATTCAACAATGCTAGCACTAATTGAAATGACAGAAAAAATAATAGACTCAATTGAAAAGAAAAAGCACATAATAGGCATTTTTTAGACCTTTCAAAAGCTTTCGACACTATCAATCATAAAATCCTACTAGAAAAACTTGCCTATTACGGGATCCGAGGAAGTGCACTCATCTGGCTTGAAAGCTATCTAAGTGACAGAACGCAATGTGTGCAGTTCAATGCAACTTGCTCTGAAAATAGGAGACTAACTTGCAGTGTCCCTCAGCGGTCCATCCTTGGCCCTCTGCTGTTCCTCTTGTATATTAACGATCTGCCTAACATATGCAAACATATGTCACTAATACTATTTGCTGATGACACCAATGCATTTTGCTCTGACGAAGACATAGCTACATTATATAAAAACGTAAATAAGGAAATGGAAGAAATTACTAACTGGTTTTCACTAAATAAATTATCACTAAATGTGGATAAAACAAACTATATGTTATTTTCAAAATCTAGAGAATTAATAAATAGAGGTTCCAAAATTGTACATTAGCAATAAGGAAATTGAAGAGGCCCCTTATGCAAAGTTCCTAAGAGTATATTTAGATAAAAACTTGACCTGGGCCAAACAAATCGAAACAGTTACTGCAAAAGTAGCAAGGGGAATAGGTGTCATCCAAAGACTAAACCTTATATGACACAGGCCACGGTTAAAACACTGTACAGCACCTTGATCCTTCCGCACATCACTTACTGCTATGCTGTTTGGACTAACACCTACAAAAACAGAATATCCTAAATTCAAAGTCTCCAAAAAAAAAGCATCAAACGATTTTCTAGGCCAGCAGAGGGCCAAAACATGTTCAAAGCAGAAAAATTGCTTACGCTCACCGACATAGGAAAATCTCAAATGCTAACTATTGTCAAAGACTTCCACCACGACACTTTACCCAAATCAATAGCCCCCTTCTTTATAAACAATATTAACATCCACCAACATAACACTAGAAGCAGACATAAACTGCATGAGCAATACACACGGACAGACATAGGAAAACACCGAATATCATTTGCAGCCACTAAACTATGGAACAACACAAAACAGGAAACACGTGAGAAAATTCTGTCAACAAAATTGTGCAAGAAAACAATAAAAAACTACTTGATTAACACATACTAATATTATCAAACTCATGCAGTACAGCTCAAAAATGGCCCGACTCGTTTACAAAACAAGGTAAAAAATGCTGTTTTATACTCGTGCATAATTGGATCCTAAGACATTGCTGTCTAATAGGTCAGCGATGTCTATCGGTCCAAATAATTTTATAGTATTTGACAGAAAATTTGTTCTATCTATATAACATGCTTCTTTTCTTGTTTTGAAAAAGCTATTGACCGGCTACTAATACTGATGCTACTTCTGCTGCTACTACTGCTACTAGCACTACTACTACATGTACTACTGCTACTACTACTACTACTACTACTACTACTACTACTACTACTACTACTACTACTACTACTAGAATTATGACTAGATGATTCCACTTGCTATTATATCCAATAATAATTTCAATTACCATAGTAACAAACTACAGAACGAGCAGGAGAATGAGCACCCTCCCCTCCATCCCCCTTCCCTTGTCCAAGGATGCTCCCCATTAGCCAAATCCTGTAAACAGTATATCATCATCTTCTTCTTCTTCTTCTTCTTCTTCTTTTCGTTCACTGATCATACCGCCAGTCCTGTAAGTGACTATCGACATGATCATAAGCGTTAAGTGCGTGGATCCATGGTTTATTAGAGTGCGCCGTGCGGCCTGGAACCTCCATCTTCAGCACTCGAGGTTTCTGTCAGGGTTACCTCACCCTTACCTCCTTTAGTCACCTCTTACGACACGCAGAGGATACGGAAGGTGTATTCTAAGCCCCACCTACAGGGCAAATATATATATCATCATTATAAGTAAAAGTACCCTCCCACCCAAAATATATAAATGTTTATTGTTGTATCTATAATCATAGACATCCATGTATATTATTGAACTTGACTATGTTCTGTGCTTGTCTGTTAGGTAACTGTCTTGTCCTTATTTACTACCCATATGTATCGCAAAATAATAATAATAATAATAATAATAATAATAATAATAATAATAATAATAATAATAACCCAAGTGACTAACTCTTTCACACACCCTGCTGTTACAGTATTATATGTTGGTTCGCGGACTGAGAGAGGCCCATACCTGGAGTTTTTCTTTCCACTGTAATGACTGACAAGATAATTGAACCGGTGGTGGACTCTGGGGTGGGGTGGGGTGGGGGGGGGGGGGTTGGAGTGGGCTGTGTGGGTGTGGGAGGGTGCTGGGTGTGTGGGGAGGGGTGGTCTCCTCTTGACCCACGAATTGACATATTTCCTTTTTGAAATTTAAACTGTTTATGTGGATCAAGGGTCAAAGGGTTAATAAGGAAGTAGTAAATGTAATGTCTGAATTTATAATTGTTTGTGTAAGTACTGTCTTGTCTAATTTATATATACCTGTATATATGTGTGTAAGGTGTCCGCCATAACAATAGGCACTGCCTTAGGCGGACAACCTGGTATGATTCGTGAATACGTTTATCTTGGAATTATTGAAAAAATAATCTTGAATCTTGAATCTTGTTAGACATATATGTAGAAGGATCGATACTGTAGCTTGCCGGGGGGGGGGGGGGGGGGGGGGTACGTGCTGGTCCGCCATATGGAGCATTGCAACGAGGCTACTTAAAAGTTTAATATAAACCGTACACCCACACGAACGCACACACAGTGTCGATGGGGAATCCAAACAATTATTAAGCCTTGCGGCTGGAGGAGTATGGAAAGAGATAATAACTTGATAGTAAAAAGAGGCCCTAAGGTAATTGGCCAATTTTACACAGCCTAGCCGGTGCGTGGTGTTACATATCCACTACAGCCGGAAAAGAGGCATACACAATGTCACTTTAAACCTATCATATCGAGCTAGAATAGCCAGGTTTAGTTGGTAACATGTCAGGCTCGAGCAATTGGAGCATGATCAGCGACCTCTGTGTAAAATTGATGCTGGGGGGATATAGTGATGCGGATATAATGTTGCTGTATAGTATTACCTAGCGTACTACATCCTAGAGTTTTTATATAGAAACAAAACACAATAAACAGGATGGCTACTTGCCATATACACAACTAACTAATACAGTGCTAACGATATATCACAGGTCATAGGACCTAAATGGTGCTGTTAGTTGAGAGTACGAAATAAAGATAATATTTACAGTATGAAACGGAAAGTATAAAAATGTGGTCGGAAAGACTGGGTAGGTACCTAGTAGTTATCAGTACCATTTGCGGAAATAATTAAATGCACAATAGTATAGTTACTTGAGTACCTATTGGTCATTGGTACAGTAAGAGTCCATAAATCACGGAAATTGATACACTACAATTGAGTAGCCTGAGATGGCATGGTCTTGAATGCAGGTAAGATTTCTTCAGGCAGACTGTTGATGCAGCTCACTCTCATGACGGTGAAGAAGAACGGGTAATAAGGATTTCCATTAGATAGTCAGATCAACTGATACATAATTTAAACAGTTGTTGTAAATTTTCCGTCCCGCGATGGCAGTTTGGGAGTTGCCCATTAACAAGGAGGGCTATATTTGTAATTAAATATGCATGTACAACAACTGGGTACACGGTGTGGGATACGTCGCATAGCTCTTGCGGCGCACCGAGCAGAGTCCCACCAGACTGGTATAAAGGTTAATTAACACACGCGACATGCAGCACAGAAGTTTGATGCCACTTTTCAGCATGCTCGGAAAATCCGGCGACTTATCCAACAAGAATCACCATCAGCTCTATGTCACATAGAATCACATTGGGCCCACAAGGCCCAACCGCAGGAAACTCCTCTGAGAAAGTTCCGGAAAGGGAGTACTTATATTAGTTTATAGCCCCCGGATGGCCGTCCGGGTGCTTCAAAAATTGTTTTGCGGAAATGTCCCACGACTGCTCACTGGCGCATGAGAACTCAATTCTGAATGGCACCACTGTGGTGTTGGTACCACAGTCGGTTAGCGGTTGTCCCGCATCTTGCACTGCAGTCTTCCTGACTGTGTCGGCTTTTCGCCGATGATGCTCTCGATTCTCATTTTTTTGTCCCTTTTATACCACTCATGACGTCAGAGGCAGGATGCTCCAGCCAATCAGAGGGCGAGCAGTAGCCAATCAGAGTGCATCCAGAAGTGGTAACATAGATGTCAGGTGAACAGCACATTCCCCATTCAGTTAATGCATACACACGATTACGACGTCAGAGCAATATTTTGAAGAGTATCTAAACAGGAGTTTTAATGATAACTCGGCCATTTCTGGTCCGATTTTAACAACGTAAAATGTTCTTTAATCCTCGTTTCGTTCTGGCCCGGATGGATATCAAGAACGACGAGAATAGTGCGATTTGATCACTATAAGCATACATTCTCTCCCAATCCTGACACGTGTTGCCAGGGAAGCGCTGACGCACGCGCATGCGCGCTATGCATTCTTATGGACTTATCCATTTTAATGAAACCTCTCTTATAGGGCTTTATATACGTATACTATCCTACTCAGGGAGGCGTGCCCGGAGTGGTCATCCCGTGCCCAGCTTAGCTGGGATGGTCCGTACCCGTCCGGTCAATCCGTGCTACACCCACAACCACTAACAGGGAATTGTTAGCTGCGGTACATTTCGTCAAATATTACAAACACTTTCTGTACTGGCACCCATTTACCCTGCATACAGATCACGCCTCCCTACGCTGGCTCAGAAACCTAAAAAATCTGGAGGGCCAGGTAGCGAGGTGGCAGGAATCCCTGCAGGCCTTTAACTTCAACGTTGTTCATAGACCCGGCAAACTGCATGGAAATGTCGATGCCCTGAGCAGAATCGGGCTCGAGGATGAACAGGAAGTGGCCACCACCATGACACATACAACACAGCCATCTCCCGTGTTCCATGAATCTGGTACATAGAGTGGGACACGGAGACAGTCGCTCACAAACAAGCAACAGACACGCAAACACAAAATATATATGCGTAGATCCAGGATGGGGTACGTCCTCCTAAGTAATCCACTTT
The DNA here is from genome assembly GCA_034401795.1 of Chaetoderma sp. LZ-2023a. NCBI lineage: Eukaryota > Metazoa > Mollusca > Caudofoveata > Chaetodermatida > Chaetodermatidae > Chaetoderma > Chaetoderma sp. LZ-2023a. Next base: position 90,463,892 of record CM067372.1, read on the forward strand.
CCGCGATGGCAAAGTATTACTATCAGAGTTTTGAAGAGTGTCATATGCAAGATGACATCCTCTACATTAATAACCAGATAGTGATTCCTGAGCATTATCGTGAAATAATTCTACAACAGCTGGACGATAACGCTGGCCACTTTGCCGTCGAGCGTACAACAGACTAAATTAAACAGCGATTCCACTGGATCGGGATACGTGATAGTGTGAAGGCATGAGTCGCCAAATGTGTCTCATGCCAAAGACACGCTGTTGGCCAGCACCATTCCGCACCCTTACAGGTTAAAATTGTTGGTCCACTGTGGGAGCAAGTGGCTATTGATGTGCTCGGACCCTTGAATATGATGGATGAAGGAAACAAGTACATCCTCGTATTACAAGATTATTTTATGAAGCGGGTAGAAGCATTTGCTTTGCCGGACCAAGAGACATCCACAGTAGCAGAGGTCCTGACAAGCAATGTGTTCTGCTGCTTCGGTATGCCTTATGAACTGCACTCCGACCAAGGAAGTAATTTTGAGAGCCAGCTGATCTCCGAGCTCTGCAAACTATTCCATATCATCAAAACAAGGACGACTCCGTATCACCCCCGTAGTGATGGAATGGTGGAGAGGTTCAACCCAACCCTCGCGGCGATGCTCACCAAGGAAACACGCCTTGATTGTCGTGACTGGGATCTACGACTCCCATATGTACTCATGGCATACAACACTTCGATACATTCCAGCATGGGTTATACCCCTTCTCGGTTAATGTTAGGCCGTGAATTAGCCTTACCCCTGGATCTGGCCATACCCAGGAGAGCAATGAGAAAAATTCACCATCTCTCTACGTAGAGCTCATGCGGCATTGGATAGAACAGTCCCATGAGCTAGTGAGAGCAACTTTTTCCACTGCACACCAGCGTCAGAAAACATGCCATGACTGGCGAGTGCATGAAGACCTGTATGAGGCGGGGAAAATGGTTTGGGTTCACGATTCGCGACGTTCTGCAAGCGTGCCAAGTAAACTGAGTTATCAGTGGAAAGGCCCCTATGTGGTAGTAAATAAGAAGTCGGACGTGACCTACCGTATCCATGCCTTGGATGGCCTGACATGAGTCATCCACTTCGATCAACCTAAACCGTGTGTTAGTGACGACCCAGTGCCAGAGCTCGGGCTGGGCGTTCCACGTGCCACCAGTACCCAGACAGATGTCTCTATGGAAACAAGTATTCCCAATGTTGGTCCAGAGCACCGTGGTGCCAGTTCGACCCCTCTCCTACCAAGCCAGGAGTCCAGTGAACATATGGCTAACGCTGAGGACGATGATGAGATACGTACCCGCACTCCCCCTCCTCAGAGCAGGTATACACGATCTGGGAAGTCGTATCTGAAGACTTTCTCGTTTGTGCTGTCCAAGGGGAAGGACGGAAAAGTTGTTCCATCGATCTCTTCCCATTCCACCGACTTCATGCTATTACCTCAATTACAGAGTTACCACAAGCGGAAGCTGAGTCTGCCCCAGGCCATGCTTCCTGTGGGGTGGAATGTGTAATAAATAGCATGGAAGTGAAGAGGCTTGATGAGGCCTTGGCTTGTTTTGAAGAACAGCAAAACCGCACAACTTGGTGTATCCCTCCAACTCCTAAAATCGCGAGACCACCCCCACTCCAAGGTGCATCCCATCCATTAGCACCACCATCCCCACTCCCACTCACGTCTTTCGTCTATGCACCAAGTTTGGACATCACTGGTCCCGCCCATTTCACACTCCACTCGTCGTCTGTTGACTGTCAATCTTCAGCTACGAGAGTCAGCTGTTACAGAGGTGTCATCCCGCACTCCCCTCCCCCCCCCCCACCCCCCCCCCCCCGGCTGGTGGTGGGCAGGGAAGCTGCCTGTTCAGCAGACTCTCGGCTCGAATATTCGCAGTACTTAGAAACTATGTTATACTTACCAACCATCGTGTAATGGGAGATGACCCTCCACATCCAAAGGGCATCCCGACCACAACTGCCCAATCAAGCACACACAGACCCACACACACCCACACCCCGGAAACGTTGTACATAATCAACTAAACAAACACACTTCAATCACACATAATAACAGTCAATATTATTAAGAGAGCAAGATGCCCGCAGTCTGTCATCAGTATCAAGTAGGAATTTGCTACCGAACGGAAATTTGATAATGGATTGATTCAAGTTATGACAGCTCCCTTCTTGGTTATCCGTGCTCTAAAGTAACTCTGTCCCGTCTTTGCCCCCCCCCCCACCACCACCCCCCCCCCCCATCCCCACCCCAGGTCTAGGTCCGGTGAGACTAGTCCTACCCACAGAGGAGGATGTTTGGCAGTGCACCCACCAATACAGTCCAGCTTGGCGGGGTTGGCAGACTTGGCTTCCGCAAGACATGGAGCTGTTTAAACCAAGCATTAAATTACGGTCAGCTATACTGTCCTAATTTTGATTGAGAACATGACTGTTCTACTGCATATACAAATCATTACCATGCGGGCTGATGAAGCAGCATCAAAACATTGACAGTATAACGCCGTGGAGAATTTCAAATATTCTCTTACTTACATATTCCAGCCACTAATCAACACCGGATGGAATAAATCTACTACACACGAGAGACGGTGCATGTATAACATCACGCGCATATATAGGGATGCTGTTCTAAGGAACAAAATAGGAAAAACATTTATTTCTATTTTTCGAATCAAATACATATAATCAACAGCATCAAAACTCCACCCACATACAGATTGCCTAAGTTTCCGATCAACCACGTGCTTTCAAAACAAGAATCACGTGATCATCACTTCTATTTTCCGGTAAATTGTATCAAAGGCTATAAACAAAAGAACCGCCCTACACGTTTCTACCACAGCGTGATGGAGGAGGCAAGAGGTGGTGTTTCAGTGCCACGCCGACGACGTCATCACGCTCTCCCACACCCCATCGGGCGTTCCAGCCTGAAATTTGAACAGGCGAGTTTATAAGCATCCAACTTGAAAAACCGCATCACGCTAGTTAAAAGGTGAGCGTCCACCGGAATAAATAGTTCCAGATTTTGATATTGATTGGAGACCCGATTTCCCACTGAGTGAGATGAAAGCACTATCCTAACTGCTTATATTTATATTTGCCTTCTTCCTACGAAGGGAATATATAATCTGACTCCAGGAGAGTGGAAATTAAATATTTCCATATTTGGCGGAACCGACTCACCCTAAAATTTGCGGGTGTGGCCCTCCGCCCTCCTGTGACATCATCAAAAAGTATAAAAGGAGGAAATCACACACTGAAATTTCATCTTCCCGTCAAACGCGATACCAGGGAAGATCGAGTATTAGGCTACTTTCGTGTCGCAAACCAAATTCTGCAGTTTTCTTCTTATTATTATTTTATTACTTTATGTTATATTGGCCTGGAAAGTTATGAAGAGTTAGGAAAGTTTAGTTAGGTTAGTGCAGTTCCGCAAATAACCATCATGCGGGAATAGTATGTCCCTTGCGGAAGATTTTACCTTGTCCGACAGCTCGGAAGAATCAGCACCTGCTCACATCGGAAAGAAGTATCCTTGTACGGCTTTATCGTACAACAGACAGCCGTGCAAGCATGCGTTTTCCAGAAACACAGACTTGAAACTTCACGTCAATCGCGACCATCTACTACAGAGAGCATTCTGTGCGGACTGCAAGTACCAGTATTCAGCCACGTGGTACGGTGTAACACACGTGTTATCATTTAAGCATCGTGTGCTAGTTGTGACATTAAACCCTGGTGAGCAAAATGAGAACATAGATATCCTCGCTCTCCATTTCGAAAATAGACTTCTACTACCGTGCTTCCAGCCAGAAAAATGGCCAAGACTAATCACAGTAAACGACGACAAACTGACTTTCCGCAAGTAGCTGTACCATCCGCATCTGCATCCGCATCCGCATCCGCAACACAGCCAGCCAGCCAGCACCAGCACTCCAGCACCCATCATGACAGCACCGGCAGCACCCATGAGAACAGCACCGGCAGCACCTGCAGCATCGGTAATGACACAACTGTAGCATCAGCACTGGCAGCACCCGTAATGACAACACCAGCAACACGCAGCACTACAACACCATCCGCATCCATGATAAGACAGCCAATTTCGGTAGTGATAACAACTCCTGTGAAAATCCATGATCCAGTTTTACAGGACATTTCAGACAGTTCAATATCTCCGCTCAGTTTAGTTATCAACTAGGAGTTAAGTCTCACGGAAGTCGTCATCACCACCACCGCACTGCATACCAGCACGCCGACATCCATGTGCAGTACCATTCTTTCCATAGATCCTGCTGTCAGAAAGACTACTACGCCGGACAGACCATACGCGGGAAAGCGCAGAACAGCTCATCAACCAGAGATCTGAGCGATTCCCAGAACATGCGTGGGTAAGCTGATCAAGGCTGTTAAAATTAGAAAACTATCCACAGTCACTGGAGCAACATCATCACCCAGCATCCTCGCAAACTAAGAGGGATCGAAGGGTTTGCAAGAACAGGCGGTAATATTTGGTAATAGTAAGTGGGCATGCATGGTATATGGGTGATAGTCCACACCCATGACATCTCTAGCAGACTGGAAGTTCGCTGCATTTGCTAGAGATGCCTGTAGGCAAGGCCGGGGAAAACGGTCAACGTTCATATTCTGTTAGCAGATAGGTACGGATCAGACCGTCGGTTGCCCCCGAGCGTGAGCTCAGATGGTGATCATTATCGACTGGGTCGCCAGCCGGTCGTCTTGATCATGTCAGTTCATTAACCCATTCTTGGCTATGAGTGATCAAGATGGCTCAATGTACAGCCAGGCCATGGCAAGCGTGTGTATTGCGAGTCATGTCTCCTGTGATCAGAGGTCATGAACAGTGATTCTTTGGGAAGCAGGAGGGTGTGTGCGTGAGAAGGTGTAACCTGTCACTTGCTGGATGGGTGGAGAGGTCTGGGATCCCAAGTACCCGCAGGATGAATGGCCTGGCTAGTATAATCTATGAAGGGCCTCTTGCGAAAATGACGTCCAAGAATAATCTATGTGGAGCCCTTAGCTAAAATGACGTCTAGCAGGCATCACCTCTATGGTACGGTCCAGCTAGGCTGTGGCCCTCGCTAAGATGACCACTTAATTGGCATCCAGTACTGTGTCCACTCAGGTCAGGGTGCACCTTGACTCTGTCCTGGATTATGTTCCACTAGCGTGGACAGGTCTTTATCTCAGGCATATACGGAGAGGTACCTAGCCTAGGTTGAATCCTGTGTGGAGAACTGGGCATCCGTCCGGTGTGCCGGGGACAGGAAAACACACCAGGAAGGCCAAAGGGTACAAGTCTCATTCAGTCAACCTCCAGCCAGCACCACTACCACCACCACCACGACAACATTAATGTCAGCCACTTCGGAACAAGCAACAGCCAGGACCACACCAATCATCGTCACCACAACCACGAGTACATCCGTTAACTCATCCGCAACTTCGTCCAAATTAAGTGCCACAGACATTAACAACATAAGTAATCAAATAGCAGCATCAGAAGACCACCCACCATGGCCGTCAAGCACGGGTCGTGGGACTCAAACTCGTTGGGAGAATTTCTCAGCAGACGTTTGTGGACATTATTGTCGTGGGTGCAGCAGAATGTGTGAATAAGTGTGTGGAAGATAGAATTATTATTATTTTATTTTTGAAATATTTTTGTTATTATTATATATGTTTTTAAAATTGAAACTCCATCCCCGGGCTGACCACGGTCATCCCACACAGCTACGCAAAATTAGTGCATAGCTGTGTCTCACCAAAATAATCACTGCGGATTCATGTGTTGTAAGAATGTCATGTGCGACGTAAGTACACAGCACACAGCAAGCGAATATGTCTTATATTCCCGTCATGCCATCCCAGCGGTTGCTGGCGCTGCCTGATGAACCAGTTTTTCTTTATTATTGAATACTATTTTTCTTATTATTTTTCTTCTTGCGTTAGAATGACGAGACAGATGTTGGGTAGTGAGAGCTATGCGTGCGGACCCGCCAAAACGGGCCGCACTCTATGCATACCTTCATATACTCGGTATGCATATGTAATTACTGTCATATTACTGTGATATTACTACTGTATGTTTTAAAATATGTCTTTTCTTATATATTATATTTTTATAACTTAACTTGATTTAGGTATGTTGGAGCTTGGACGTTCTCGGCGGAGATCTAATTATCCGTCGCCGGGAGAACGCCCATGCAAGCTATTGTCTTAGCCGTAATCATGGTATTAATTCAACAAAGAGCACGCACCACAAAATGAAAGAAAAAAAAAGCAAAGACCTGGAAAATAAATACCAGGCCAAAAATGAAAACTAAAAGTATGCCTCTCTCCCAAACTCTTTCGCACCTCTATGTCCACTTCTCTGATAAACTACGCATCTCTCGCATCACTACTCCTCTCGGCTACACGCCTACTCGAGAAGTCTATAATTCTCCCCTAGTATGCTCCCATTCTCTCGATCCGCGATGCATTATCGTTTGTCATTGGTGTAAAACTAGGAGGGGGGGGGGGGGGGGTAGTGCAGATCGGCCAGACGGGTACGAAACGTCCCAGATAGCTGGGTACGAAACGACCGCTCCGGGTACATTCCAAGCATGCCCCCGGGGTAGGATAGCATCCGTGTATAAAGCCATGTGAGAGAGGTTTCTATAAAATGGCTACGTCCATAAGAACGCGTAGCGCGCATGGCCTGCACGTCAGAGCTTCCATGGCAACACGTGTCAGTATTGGAGGAGTGTATACCTACAGTGTACCGAGTTGGTACTTGCGATTTCTCGTCGTTCTTGGTATCGGTCAGGACTACAATGAAACGAGGATTACAAAACAGTTTACCTTTTTAAAATCAGAACAGAAATGGCCGAGTTATCCATAAGTAGCTCACTAAAATTATTTTCAAAATATTGCTTGGACGTCGTAATCGGGTGTATGTATTAAGCGAATGGGGAATGCGCTGATCAGATGATCGCCACATCACCCTTTTAGGCTGCACGCTGATTGGCTACTGCTCGCCCGCTGATTGTCTGGGGCATCCTGCCTCTGACGTCACGAGTAGTATAAAAGGAGCGAAAAATCAAGAATCGAGAGCGCTTCGGTGAGGAGCAGACGACAGCAAGGTTGCTGGGCCAGCGCAGTGCTAGACGTGGGCTAACTGCTTACTGACTGTGGTATCCTACACCGCAGCAGTGCCTATCGGAATTCAGATCTCCTGTGCCGGTGAGCAACCTTATATCCGCAACAACAAGTTTTTGTAAGCCCTCGGACAGCCATCCGAGGGCAACTAAATAAATAACGACTCCCTTTCTGGAACAACTTACAGAGGAGCTTCCTTGCGGATGGGCCTTACAGCCCCGATGTAGATTCTACAGGATGAAGAGCCATGGTTATTTTGGGTGGATAACTCGCTGGATCTTCCGGACCATGCTAAAAAGTGGTATCAAACTTCCATGCAGTATGTCGTGTGTTTAATTAACTTTTAGGCCACAATCTGGTGGGACTCTGCCAAGTACACGGCAAGAGCTATGCGATGTATCCCGCACGGTGTACCCAGTTATGTACATGAAACCTTTAATTACCACTGTAGCCCTCTTGTTATGGGCAACTTTCAACCTACCATCGATGGACGGACACTGTAATTTACTGTGTAAATTTATGTATTAATTATTCTGACTATCTAATAGACATCTCGCTACAGCCGCTCTTCTTCACCATCTTGAGAATGAGCCGCATCAACAGTCTGCCTGCGGAAATCTTCCCAGCAACTTCAGAGTCATGCTACCTCACGCTACTCATCTGTAGCGCATCAACTACATCGCTTTAAGAACTCTTACCATACCGATGACCAATAGGTACTCAAGTAACTATACTAGTGTGCTATTTATAATTTTGTAATATGTACTGAGGACTAATAGGTACGTTCATGGTCATGAGACCGCATTTTTATATTTTCTGTTTCATACTGTACATATATATCATCTTTATTTCTATGTGCTTACACCTAACAAGCACTGCAAGGTCCTATAACCTGATATACTGTTAGCACTGTACTAGTTAGTTATGTATATGGAAAATAGCCATCCTAGTTATTTTGTTCCGCATCACTATTTCCCCCAGCATCAAGTTTACACCGAGGTCACTGATCATGCTCACATTGCTCGAGCCTGACATGTGACCGACTAAACTTGGCTATTCTCGCTCGATAGGATAGTTAGGGACAATTTCTCCGTAAGAGACATCTTGTGTACGCCTCTTTTCTGGCTGTTGCAGATATGTAACACCGCACACCGGCTAGATGATATAAATTGGCCAATTACCTTAGGGTCTCTTAGTAATGATGAGGGATCGTCTCTTTCTAATCCCCTCCAGCCGCAAGGCTTCATAATAATTGTTTGGACTCCCAATCAACACGTTGGTAGGATCCAACTCTGGGAAACTTGGTTTCCGAGTGGTGAAAACTAGTGTCGTTTTCGCATACACTCCCCCTGTATCTTTGGATACCAGTTAACTTAGATAACACCGCCAAAGGTAGGAAGCACTGTGAAAAGAAATTATGTTATGAAACCCCGGCCTGCAGTGCATCTCTGGGCATTCTGGAACATAACCATAATGACAGGTAAAATGTTAGTGCCGTAACACGCGGGTGACGGACGAGACGTAGATCTCCATCCAACTCAGTATGGTGACTGGGTGCGGTCTTAGAGCCCACCACGCTCTCACAGGAAGGTCACTAGGGATGGATATCTGCCTCTTACTCCGGGCCATAAAAATACTATTGCGCTTTCTAAATTGCTTATGTGAACTGTAAATTGTCCTAGTGATGTTATATGTGGTTGCAGTGCAATACGTGAACGGATCATCATATGATTTGGGAGCTGTCGCTCCGTAACATGTCTGCATGCTGTCTTTCTGAGGAAGATGCTATGCGGGAAGCCAGGCATCTTCGCCAGTTAGACTTACGTGTCAAAAGATAGGTAGGAACCCCTGCCACAGCTTGGAAGCATATCTAACAACTAAATGCTAGGTTAGAATTTAGCAGAAGGCCTGCATAAATAAAAGCTGCAACTACCAATGCAGTATCTTTGGACCTACATAAGACCGTGACCTATGAATTCTTCGGAAGTCATCCGACCCATCTTCATGTAAACCAGCGTGCATCGCATTAATTATAATCTCACTAGGATTGACCCACTGCACATAACCTTTTGTTTGAACAAAAGAGTGGCCCTTTTTGCCAGCTCTTTTCCTCCGCTTCGGCGTTGAAGGCATTTTCCTGTGACGGAGGCCCGCATGAGGCACTTCCCTCTCGCAACAATATTATTTTGTGTGTGTTAGGGGTATAATTGGTTTATATTAAACTATTTCAGTAGCTTCGTTAGGATGCTCCCTCTACGGAGAAATCTCGCTGGATTTACGAATCTGTGAGGTACCTCCCGCGAGCCCACAGAGAAAGGACACCGGTTTGGTTCTATGTACTGCATTATTTTGCTCATTTATTAGCAAATGAGTACCATTGTTTGTGTAGTTATTTTTAATTATTACTATGTCCGAACTTTTAAATTAGTTTATGGACCATCATACCGATGACACCAACAGTTGGAATGAGACCGTGATGTTCAATCTCGGCGGCAATGGTCGCACGGCCCCACTGGAACGTTATCGTTCCACCGGCTCCAGAAGCCGGTCTTTGTACCTTCCGGAGTCGCGATACGGGATTCGGAACCCCGAGAACTGCAGCTAACCAGCCCTCCCATGCATCCTGTACATGCGGTGCAATGGAGCGGAGCAACATGGCGGACCAGCGCGTACCCCCGTAAGCTACAGTATCTGTGAACGGTTCCACATACTCAACATGTCATTAGTCAGAGAGAAAGGGTTGTGGAGCGGCTGGAATCAAAAAGGGGCATCAGGATTGCCATCTAAAAAACTAACAAATGTTCTAGGACACGGGGCCGAATCTGTAAATAAAATTGTACATACGTTAGTTAATGAAAACCAGCAAACTACCAGAATATGCCCATATTCAGTCCATACTAAATTCAAGAATAGCACAGTAACAAACAGTATGGGTTCAATCAAGCCCTCCAGGGCTAGCCTGACAGAAGGTACAATATTTGTAAAGGAACAACAATTAGAAACAATCCCAATGCTCTACACTAATGCAGATATGCTCACAGATAATATAAATGAGCTCATCATCATTGTAAATAACTGTACACCTAAACCACTGATTATAGCAGTAAATAGGGTCAAACCCAAATACAACAGATATCAAACGGACGAAGGACTTCTTAACATCTGTTCTCCAAGAGTATTAATTGCAAGGAGGGTTGATGGATAATGGTATATGTACACAAAAGCCTGGATGCAATCCAATTTGAAATAAAATCGGACTTCTTGAAATCCACTTGGCTGACGGCCATCTTGGATTTCGGATCATCGTCACTTTCGATAGGGTTCTTTCCCAGACCTAGTCCATCAACCCTATGATGCTTCAAATCAATCCGATAAGCGGTAGCATAGTTATCATCCGAAAACCAATTTTCAAGATGGCTGCCGATGGCTTGCGGCCATCTTGGATTTTGGGTTAGCGTCAATTTCGATAAGTTCCTTCCTCAGACCTAGTCTAACAACCCTATGAAGTTTCAAAGCAATCCGATAAGTAGTAATGGAGTTATGATACAAAAACCAATTTTCAAGATGGCCACCGGTTGCTTGTGGCCATCTTGGATTTCGGATCATCCTCATGATAGGTTTCTTCCCAGAGCTAGTCCAACAACCCTATGAAGTTTGAAATCAATCCGATAAGCGGTAATGGAGTTATCATACGGAAACCAATTTTCAAGATGACCGCCGGTGGCTGGCTGCAATCTTGGATTTCGGATCAGCGTCAATTTCGATAGGTTTCTTCCCCAGACCTAGTCCAACAACCCTATGAAGTTTCAAATCAATCCAATAAGAGGTAATGGAGTTATCATACGGAAACCAATTTTCAAGATGGCAGCCAGTGGTTGGTGACCATCATGGATTTTGGATCATCGTCACTTTCGATAGGTTTCTTCCCCACAGCTAGTCCATCAACCCTATGAAGTTTCAAATCATCGGATAAGCAGTAATGGAGTTATCATACGGAAACCGATTTTCAAGATGGCCACCGGTCATCTTGGATTTTGGATCAGCGTCAATTTCGATAGGTTTCTTCCAAAGACCTAGTCCAACCATCCTATCAAGTTTCAAAGTGATCCGATAAACGGTAACAAAGTTATCATCCGGAAACCACTCTGCCGCCCGCCTGGACCGCGCCATCACATATCCCCCCAATTTTTTGGGCGGGGTATAAAAAGGCATCCACAATTGAGACCCCTAAAATTGGCACCACCCAATACATACACTATTGCACAGGTACCCCTATGGGCCATACAGGCACCTATATTAGGAAGCGGACACCACATGTGTATTTCCACTGTCAAAACGGACACCACAATCAGGACTGAGATGCCTGCACACACGACACCGCTCACTCGTGAATGGTACCAAAGGGCATCGAGGGCAGCAGCAGCATGGTACCTATAATCAGTACCCGGTCATATAGGTGACCACACCTACACACCTAGAGAACCGTAAGCATATCATCAGTCCTTGGCCACCGAGAGCAAAAGCATGCTACCCACAAACGGCACCCGGGCACCTAACAAGGGGGCATGGAAAGTATGACCGATAGTAAGGCCAACCAGTTAAAAGGAGGAGGAAAACAGTCATCCAACCACTCAGACTTTGAGTACAAAGCTACTAGAAGCACTGCCTCTACAGAGATATTACCTCGTTATTAATCTACTTTCACGACTATATGTCAAACAAAAATTGCTAGGACTGGACCACAAACTCAATTTGTGGGTCCGTTTTCTAGATTGGCTACAAGACTATATATCTTACATTTGTTCTGTAGACCGTTTCTGATGTTTATTGCAGCTATCTTGAGGATTAGGCCCAGTAGAACATAGAAATATTTTGCTTTAGACATCAACTACTCGCATTCAAATAAAATAAGATTAGAGCATGAGAAAATTATATTCAGTTAAATAGACGTTTTGACCGAAATATTTTACTATATTCTATCAAATAAAACAAGAACATTAGGCCCCTATTACATACATATACGGGGGATGGGAGGTTCTGTAGTTGATACCATCTAAAACCAGTCTTCAATTCTATGCAAACTACTAAGACAACAATTTGGCCTACTATCTGCTGGCAGTTTGACCTATCTGTGAATCCACGTGTTAGTGCAAACCGTACGAGACCTTCTTAATCTTACCACATAATTATCTTCCCGGTATACACAATTGGTAGCATGACTGTATAAACTAGTGGTTTCAGTCTGGTATCTTTCAGAATAAACGTCCCTTAGCACATCCTGTATGCATAATCTACACTGAATCGCCACCTGTCTAATTACAATTTATCAGCCACATACACCCGATGTGACAACCGAGGCCAAGTTACAAATCACGGTCTTATGCTTATATGCTGTCGCCATCTGATGAGACTCAACAAGATAAAACTGGTCGTAGAGTAGATGAGTCACTTGGTGTGTGAATAATTTATTAAACATAATACTGTAATAGCACATAGTTAGCTATATACAATTGGTATCATGGCTGGATAAACGTGTGCTCTCTGATATCCTTCAGGATAAAGGTGTCTTGGTACATCCAGTACACATAATCAACTCTAGTTTGTCAGTTATCTCCTTATTGCCTATCATCCAGCTACACACCATATGACACCATTGGTCCTGTGGTAATGAGGTCAACTTGTACATCAAAGGTCTCATGTTCGAATCATGCCTCCCCTTGATGAGCTGCAAAAGTCAGAAACCAATCCTGGAGTGAATGAATCTCATGACAAGTGAATAATGCCGTAATTAAAGTTCCCTAATACCACATAATTGGTGAATCCAATCTAACACTCAAGTATATGATGTCAGTATCAATTATATCGCATCTAGGCTGATTCCCCAATCAGATAGGTCATGAATGGCATGGCTTAATCTGTCAAGAACTGTTAAAAGTCTGTCAGTTGTACAAATTGTATGTCTACTATTTAACCATTTAATGGTCATACCGGCCAAAACCAGCCTCTGCTATGGTCTTGTGGAATGTCTATTTACAGGCTGAGAGAATACAATTTTTGAAATTTACCAATGGAATGACTGGCTCGATAACTAAGCCAGTCATTCCAGTGATAAATTTTCTAAAATTGTATTCTTTCGGCCTGTAAATGGACATTCAATAAGAAATTAAATTTTTTCTTGACCAAATTTGATCATTAAAGGGTTAATAAACATTCTGTTGAATATTTTGAAACTATTTTGACTGGGCGTGTTCCTGCATATTCACCCAGTAAACTTAGTTTCAAAATAGAGAGAATATGGAGATTCATGGTTCGTGGTTCGATCGATCCCAACACGGGCAATGTGTTGGCGGAGCTTAGCTAGATACCGTAGATGGGGCATAGCTAAACAGTGGATTCATCCATTATGTATGGACACGTGGAATTGAGTTTAATTTTATTAATTCCATTGAACATTTTTTAGTATTCATTTTTCAACTGAAATTGGTCAAAAGATTTGGACCAAAAAGAGACAAAATCGGGAAAGAGAAGCTCAGAAATTCACATGCGGAGACAATTGGCGGTCGTGTTAGTGTGGTCGACAGGTAATCAGCCAGGCGAGGTTCAAATCCCGCTCGACACTCAGATGACCAGATGGCTGATGAGCAATCGGTGGAAACACAGGCAATCTCCTTCACTCCTCGTATAAATGAGTACAAGTCTAAACTAGGGAAGGTACCAATAATAGGCTTAAATATAAACCAGCCTAGATATGGCGTGAATGGCACCTGGAATCAGGGACTCGATAAAAGACGCCAATCAAACCAATAACTTCAGAAATTCACAGATTCTCACGATTTTAATGACATCACAATGTACATAATATATGAGATCTTGTAGAGCTCTGATTACATAAACACACATTAAGTTTTAGATGACTTGTTTCAATATTTGGCCAATGAGAGAAAGTGAAGATATAATATATAATGATAAATTTATGTCAAGAAGAAAACTAGTACTGTGGGTAAAGTTACCTAGCTGATCCTTGTAAAATAGAGTATCAGGAATATCTATTGATAAGATAAATATTGATAATGAAATATGATTATGCAATTGCAAAATATCAATAATTAAATATTTTGCCAGAGAGTATTAGTTTTAAACAAGCTACAGTTCCATACACTGTAACAAAATTAGCAATACATATTTAAACTACAAATGAATAATAGTGCTACATGTATTCTAACTCATACAGCACTGAATACGAAATGTTAGGAGCTTGTCAACTGATAGGTCATCAAAATTTGTTTAAGGGTATCTCAACTTTCTCAGAGAAAATGATTTTGCAGACAATAGATTATTTTTGAAAACTTTATCATTGGAATGACTGGCTTGGTTATTGAGTCAGTTAATCCAGTGGTAAATTTTCTAAAATAATCTACTGTTCGCCTGCAAATGGACATTTCTCAAGACCATTGCAGAAGATGCTTTTGGCCAGCTTGAGTGTTAAGGGTTAAAAACAGTGTTGGTTGAAGCTGTTGCTGCTTGCCCTTATATCAAGACTGTTTTTAACCATGTGACTGCCGAGGTCTTGCAGATGACATTATATGGGTTAGTATCTCTGGAGCTACTAAATATTTTGAAAACAAATTGTTTTCAAAACATTCAGCAAGTCAAGAGTTTTTGCTCACTGAAATTATTGTTTGATGACTTGCAGAAACACGACAGATAAAGTGGTGCCAATTAGCATGTGAAAGGGATTTGAATAAATCAAGTTGTCAAGTACAAGGGATATCGAATTTGTTAACCCTTTAATGGTCAACCAGCCAAAACCGGACTCAGTTGTGGTCTTAAGGAATGCCCATTTGCAGGACAAGACGATTTTTCAAAATTTACCACTGGAATTACTGGCTCAATAACCGAGCTAGTCATTGAAGTGGTAAAATTTCAAAAATAATCTATTGTCATACAAATGGCCATTCGACAAGCAAATATTTTGAAGTTCTTGAGAAAATGTAACCATCAAATGGTTAATATATGTAATCAGAGCTCTACACCACTATTTAAAGACTATATATACTTACAGAATTCACTGCCGATGACAGCTGTTATAACATAATTCAATACTACATTATAATTATACAACAACAGTAACATTGGTCTTTTATTATAATGCTTTTTTTTGTTTTAAAATATATACGATGCTAACTTTCAACAGAAATAATGTCCCTGTAATCATCTATAATAAACTCCCTGCAGATCATATTAAGTTTCGAAACATTCCTCTGAATCAATCAGTCAATAAATAATAACAATAAATATTGATTTTATGCCAAATCCAGTATGACAAGTCTAAGAATGTGCTATATCTATGGCTAAGAAATAATTAGAGCCAAGTTAATTCAATTGGTATCACATTCTGAATACCGTAGTGATTAAAAAATAGTTTTTCAAATTTTAAATTGCTTTAAATTCAAGAAAATTATTTGAACTTAAAATAAAAATACTACATCTCCTGAAACAGAGAAAACGGACATCTGTCACCCAAAATGACCAAGGTAGAAAATAGATCTTTATTTGCAGGTAAATATTAAACTATTTTAAAAATTTACCACAAGTATGTATATATGTCATGGTAAGCGAGGCCCACCGACAAGCCAGTCATATGATTAAAGAAATTCTATCCATTTAATGGTCAAACCAGCACAAAACAGGCCTCTGTAGTTATCTTAGGAAAGTCATTGTTGGTGTCTCAATAAAACCATTAACAGTCATCAACATAGTTTGACATAGCTTTCAAGCCACCAGCAGGTGTCTGCCTGCTGAATTTTTGCAGACTATATTTTCCATGGGAGTTTAACTGCGAATATGCTGAATATTTTGAAAACAATTTGACTGAAAGTTGTTGGTAGCTTAGCCACCAACAACTTTCAGTTAAATTGCTTTCATTATATTGAGCAAGTCAAGAATTAGTGCCCACTGAAATTGTCTGGTGGCTTGCAGCAGTTAGATAGTTAATTCTTTAGTGGTCAAGAAATTCAGACATCAATGTCCATGGTTTTATAGCAAGCTATAGGCATGTTAAGCGAGGACAACATAAGCATTGTTACGTTTTATTTCCTCTTCCAAATGCGACACGTTTCCGTTTGACATTTAGAGATGGGAAAAAACGTCACAATGCTTATAATGTCAGACTTAATAAGGTTGTTGTCAGATTGTTATAATCATTGAATTGTTACATTTATCCGAGCAGTACAGAGTCAACCTTCGAAATAATGACAGTGTCTTTCCTGTGGGAAAATCAATTTTTTTTTTTACAAATAAACAGTTAGTATTTAGTATATAACTGTTATAGTCGAGATATTCTATAAAGAGCATAAGCTCTAGCACATCAATAGCTGCTGTTTATAATCAATTAAACCATTTAACACTTACTACTCTGATGTCAATATTCTATCTTTTTGTGCATCAATATCACAGATACTGGTGAACATTTTTCAACAATTTTGGTGGAAGACGTTGCTGTCTATGACAGCACTATCTCCCACCAAATTTGTTGAAAAATGAACACCAGTTCATCTTTTAATTTAATTCGAAAATTTAGTTTTGACACCAGAGTGGTAAGAGTTAATGATCAAGTCAATCAAAAATGCCCTTTAGAAATGTCCATTTGCAGGTCAAGAAGCCTATTTTTGAAAAGCTACTATTGGAATGTCATTCTAGTAGTAAATTAAAAACAATAATAACCTCTTGGCCTGTAAATTGGGGATTTTATGAAAAAATTGGAATTTTTTGGACCAAATTTGACCATTAAATGGCTAAACCTATAGCAGCGGAACAACACTGGATCGATGAATACTTTATTGGTCAGTTTGAGTGACAGATTTGAAGGAAAGATAATCACTTAATTATGCCATATAAAATCATTGATGCATATAGAATTTCAATAGAAACATGTTGGTAACACTTCTTTCCTCTATACAGAGATAGGTAGGTTTTTTCACCAAGGTAACTCATAAGAGATGGTCAGTTTGTCAGGCTTAAACACCATACATACAAAAATGTACGGTGCATGGCTCTGTTCATAGTCATTTATATTCAAAAATTTATCATTGGATGACTAGCTCAGTTACCAAGCCAGTCATTCCAGTGGTATGCCGTCACAACATATTTTCTTGATCCGCCGATGGACAGCCTGTGAAACTTGATATATATTCTTGATATATTTTGACCATTAAAGGGTCAAGTTACCATTTTGGAAAATATGTGATGAAAATGATTTTGAAAATGTCCTACTGATATGGCTGATTTGTCTACAGAGAAAAGAATTTCTCTCAGCCTGTATCTGTACATTTTCTATTACCAACGGCTTACCTTCTTTGGCTAATCAGATTGAGGTTATGCGAGGTATTCTGACAGTGCAATTCCATTTACAGATTCAGTGATTATGGAATGTTTAAGTATATACAACATAAAGTAAGGACTGGATTGTACAGAATCTCTTAACAAACAATTTGTTAAACCATACCTTTCACTGTCTATGCCATGAAGACAGGCAATAATAACAGAGGTATAATTAAGCAAAAAATCTCCAAAATTCTTAGCTTTATTTATTCAGTTCAATTTTCCATCAATTGTCATAAGCTCATTTTGGAATAAGTGAGTATTTAACCCTTTAATGGTCAAGAACATTAAAATATTTGCAAAATGAATGTCCGTTTGCAGCCCAAGAGAAGAATATTTTTTTAAACTTTACCACAGAAATGAATGACTCTGTCATCGAACCAGGCATTTCAGTGGTAAACTTTAAAAATAGTCTTCTTTTAGACCTGCAAATGAACATTGCTCAAGACCACTTCAGAGGCAGGTTTTGTCCAGCCTGACAATAGCAGCAAGGTTCAGCAACACTAATTTCACAATAAACACCAAAATGATAAAGCATTTTTTGGTTTTAACACTTTAATGGTCAAATTTTGTCCAGAAAATTTCAAATCTGACATTTAAAATATCCATTTGGAGGCCAAGAGGAGCCTATTTTTTATTGAGCCAGGCGGTTATTGAGCCAGGCATTCCAGTGATAAAATTTCAAAAATAGTCTTCTCTTGGCCAGCAAATGCAAATTTCTCAAGACTACTGCAAAGGCCGGTTTTGGCTGGTCTAACCAGTAAATGGTTAAAGCACTTAACTCCAGCATATTTGCAAGCAAATATTATGGGCATATGTAATTAAGAAATCCAATCTGATTTATTTGAAAGAATTTCTCATTTTACAGACATTTTGTAAAATCCAGTCCAAGGTAAATATAAGTCAGTATTTATAACAATACACCAGTACATCATGTAGATTGACTAGAAACAGTCTAGAGTAGGATTTCTGATTGTTTGGCATTAAATGTTCCTTAATATATTACTTAGATTACTAATACACATAGCAATTAGACATAGACATAGCAGTTAGATGTAGACTGTCCACAGCCTGGCATAATTGGAGCCGCTGTATAAAAGATATTAGAAAGTTTATTTCTCTTTCATACGTGAAATCTCAGTCCCATATCTCAAGCTCAAAGCAGCTAAATAGCAATTTAAAAAGTAATTTGATTGGAAGCTGCTGCTTCCAGTTTAATTAGTTTTAAAATACTCAACATTATGTTCTTTACACATTAAATGCTCGAACAGGTTATGTACAATTGCTATACTGTGAATGTATCAGTTAACAGGTTAAAAGTGTTGTGAATTTGGTACTATTATCACAATGCTATTGTTATCAAGTTTAACTACATAGTCTTATTTCTAAACTCCTCTGCCACCTTCGACAATCATTCATGCCAGTATACTGTACACACAAGCATAATTTATCTCAATTGTCATAAAAGTTAAAACTATGAAACATAACAGATATATACAAAACAATATATTATAGAAATAAACATTTCTGTAGGCATACAAGGCAGATTAAGCTTATTCTACCGTAGTCAATATACCCTTTTAAGTACTTACCATTACCATATTTGAGCCAATCCACGGCATTGTATACATACAGAAAAGACATAACGACTTTCTTTTCCAGACATGTATAATTTCTGAGAATTCATCTGTCTTATGCATAGAAGCCGGTGCTAATAATGGCTATAGACATGAGCAACATTGTTAAAATAGGATAAAATAATTTTTAAGATAGGACACAAAATTGAAGTCAAATAATTTATATACTGCCTATATAGTAGTCATACTTGTTACTCAAAATTGAAACATTTGCTAACATGCACAGACACATGCTCACGCACATGCACACACACACAGACAGTAGAATAGTTTTACGTCTACATATCTCATTCCATTATCAGAACACCTGCTTCTAAACTTTTTCATAAGTTTTATTCATCAGCAATTAATTCTCAAAAACTAACACAAGTGCAAAATAACAAAGCATAAAATATTCAACTAGATTTACTATGACTACGTATATATAGAGCGGTGGTATATTGTTCTGAAAAACAAAGTCTTTTCTGATACATAATACTGTAGATATCTTCTTATACTAGTGTATATAAAAATGCAGCACACTGGTGACAACTGAAAGGTGCAATAGAAATGTGATGATTTCAAATGTCTATTTATTACATAGATAAACCAGCTTTTAACCTTTTAACACTCATATGAGTCAAAACCGTCTTCTGCAGTGGTCTTGAGAAATATCCTTTGCAGACCAAGAGAAGACTATTTTTGAAAATTTACCACTGGAATGACTGGCTCGATAACCGAGCCAGTTATTCCAGTGATAAATTTTCAATAATAGTCTTCACTTGATCTCCAAATGGACATTTTCTATGAGATATTGAAATTTTTTTGGAACAAATTTATGTGTTAAAGGGTTAAGAATGACAATCCTAAAAAGCCTACCTTGTCACAAAGGACCATCATCATCGTGTGCCCTCCAAAAGGTATTTCTATTCAAATTTTAGCTGCACTAATTAACAATTTCACTGATCAAATCAAATTCTCTAACTATCAAAACAGTGATACAAGAAAGCTGTTGAATACTGCATTGAAAAAATAATTTACCTGGAAAGCTTAGGCTACAGCGTCTTTCAAACAAATTAATTTCAAAATATTCCGCAGAACATTTCTTACATCAGTCAGATTGTTTTCAAAATATTCAGCAGGTCAATAGCTAAACGCATGGAAAATGTAGTCCACAGAAATTCAGGAGGCAAACAGTTAAATCAAGCTGAATAGGTCTATTATTTTAACCATTTAACCTTTTGAACCAAAAAGGACAGAATTCCAGACTCAGCTAGTAAGTGCCATAACTCAAACAGCCAGAAATCCGACCATGCAAGTACTTATCTGCAAACACGGACATCACATAAAAACAAACACATATGAATGTACAAGCTATGTTTTCTGGTCTTTTAGGTTAGGATGCTTTCTCACTGAGGGTGGAATACCAGCTTTCATACTCTCCAGGTTAAATAAAATGTTAATTCAAATTTTTGTATTTTTGCTATAAACTCAGGACAGGCGTGGCCGCTGATGAAATAAACTCAGGGTGCAAAGGGTTAATGATCAAATTGCGTCAATTTCAATTTTCTCATTTACAAAATAAGAGATTATTTTTGAAGCACTGGATTGACTGGCTATGTTATCAATCCAGGCATTCTAGTGGTAAATTTTCAAAAACCGTCTTCTCTTGGGCTGCAAATGGACAATTTCCGAAGGCAGCGGCGGCAGATGTTTCCAGCCAGTGTGACCATTAAAGGGCTAAGCTGATGGCTCTAACTATTTTTGTGTCAAAATCTATTTCTTCCATCTCATTTCCTAACATCAATATTGTATTGCATTAACCCTTTAACACTCATATCAGACAAAAATGGCTTCTGGTCTTGAGAAACACCAATTTGCAGACGATACAGCTTTTTTTGAAAATTTACTACTGGAATGACTGGCTCAGTAACCGAGCCAGTCATTCCAGTTGTACATTTTCAAAAATAGTCTTCTCTTGGTCTGCAAATGGACATTTTCTGAGAAAATTGAAATTTTCTTGAATAAATTTGAGAGTTAAATGGTTAAGTATAGGGTGTTCTGCTTAGTGAACACCAAAGCTAAAGAATGCCATATCTCTGTGACAGTTTAATGTATAATATATATATAAATACTATTGCACAATAACTGTGTAAGTTTTTTGATTAAAATATAATATTTATATACGACGATGTTTGAATCTAGATAATTACCTTTTATAATACATATATATTCAGTACAAGTATTAATAATATAATATACATTTATAAGTTAAATACAGCACAATATTGGTCTACAGTTTATAGCATTGATACCGTATGAAGACCACACTGAATTGATTTGTCAATAACAAGGAATGCAATGCGATGCACTCGAAATCTCCATTCACTCACTCATTCATTCGCTATGTTCAATGCAAATCACCCACCATTACAAACACACACCCCACCCACAGCATCTCAAATCCTTTGACCAGTCCAAATACATTGTATATGTAGAAGACCACAAGAGCATATTAAATAGCTAAATGTGTTACCAGTTTCAACATCGAGTTGCGATCATCCTATTATGACACATATAGCATTAGAATTGCTAAACCTTTCATCGCGGAAATCACAGTTTCTAAATTTAAAAAGCATCATGACAGGTAATTTATAGATTTCTTAGATTGTGATGAGTTTGTAGTTTCTGACGTTCAGGTTAACTAATCCTCCAATGGTCAAGAAAATCAAAATCTGTGCTTAGTGACTGTGCATGGGCATGATGTTTTGAAAATTAACCACTGGAATGACTGGCTTGGCTAATAAGTCAGCCACTCGTAGCAATTTTTTTACAAATAGTCTTCCCATGGCCTGTAGAAAGCCATTCTTTAATACCACTGTAGAAGGCATCTTTGGTCGGCTTGTGTTTACCACATGGATAGTATATAATGTGGTATTAATGGATGTTTGTATTTTTCTTCTTTCCCCTTTTATTTTCTGCGTGATATTGCATCAGGGGATTGAGTTGGCATTTAATTGTTGTGGGATGGCTTTTGCCTTGAATTGAGACAGCATTTGATTGCTTTGGATTAGAGGAGCTACTTGATATGACATGATTTTGACTTTCGAGTTTATCTTGGGTGTGGTGTTGAGTGGAAAACCGTACGGATGAAGTCAGATTCCGTCTTCGCAATGGATATCTAGAGACCGTTGGATAGCTCTGTGTGAGCTATACTCAACTGAACCTGCAGTGATGAACCTTTCTGTTTGATCATTCATCAACAGTTTTACATTCATTTTTCTGGAATTGTGTGGACACAGGTTGAAACAAAATTAGTAAAGATTATTTGTTCTTTAGGAACACTGTTATAAAAAAAGTCTTATTTGAAGTGAAGGGTGGGGTAGTTTTCACTATATTGTTAAGATTAAATTATGTCTTTTCATTGAAGAGCAGGGTGTGGGGTTAGTTATCATTTAGATGTAAGCTGTAAAGAAAATTTTAGTTTATTATTAATGTAAATTGTAAATTTATAGAGGAACATGCAATATGGAACCGGCTATGTTGTTGTTTTACTTTCCTACCTGCGGGTTAATCACCATTAATTTGACACCTGTTCACATCCTTAACCATAAAAGAACCCGTGAATAGGTAATCTACATTTAGGTGTTAAAATTTGATTTAAACAGATACCATCTGGTTCATAAAATTCCATTTTTTCTAAACCTTATTTTGATCCCTATTCTAATTCTCCTTTTGGCATCAATATAAATTCTTCATCGGATTACTATCTCACAGTGATTTAACCTTTATATTGCTGAAATCCAATTTCATCTAACTTAATGGAAGGATGACAAATACTCAAATGAAGGGATCTGATCTGTCGCTCAAGTATCTGACAGCATAATCTATTACATCTCTAGCTGGCTGACATCACAGTTATATTAATGTTGCATCTAGCTCTGTAATGAACATTGAAGTCTGTCAAGTGTACGAATTGTATGTCTTTGATGGATCTACAATTTAATAAACATTCTGTTGCTTATTTGGAAACTAATTTGATTGGGAGCTGTTGCTGCCACAGCCCACAGTCAAATTAGTCTCAAAATATTCAACAGCTTTTCTGAATAGTTACCTTGAAAGTGGGATTCTGGTAACTCAGGGTTCAAAGTACAGAAACTGATTCCAACACACATACAAAGTGGGAGGAGCTTAGCTATGACTGGGCGGGGCATAGCTAAAAATGGATCCATCTATTAATAACCCTTTGACCATCGGATGTGTTCAAGAAAATTTAAAGTTTCTCATAAAATGTTCATTTGCAGACCAAGAGAAGACTTTTTAAATTTTACCACTGGAATGACTGGCTCGGTTATTGAGCCAGTCATTCCAGTGGTAAATTTATAAAATCTTCTCTTGGTCTGCAAAATGGTTATTTCCCAAGATCACTGTAGAAGCCATTTTCGGCTGATATGAGTGTTAAAGTAGTAAGGTGCCGCTCTAAACTGCTGCAACAGCTTATTGCAACACCACGTTCAAACATGGACATGGTCAAGGGAAATGAAAAATGGATGCTTTCACCTCATCTATACATGACTTAAATTAGACAAGAACATAACAAATGACATTGAAAGAACCATGAAATATCTCACTCGGAAGCAATGAACAGAATGGTCTTCATAGCATACAATAAATATATATTCTGCTACACTATGAGATGTTATATATCAATGTGGACACCGAAATGGTATATGTATATATATATATATATATATATATATATATATATATATATATATATATATATATATATATATATATATATATATTCATTCACACATACAGATAATGTTACTGAGATTTTGCTTTCTTTTTTGCTAAGGGTAGAATAGATCATAGCCAAAATGTTGCGTAACTTTATATTGTTACGGTAAATGTTACATGAATCAGATATAACAATAAGAAATTGTCACTTATGCTAGAGCAGTATATAATAACAAATTTATCACGTACCCATAGACAGCTGAATTTCCACTGTATATTATTCACATCACTCTGCCATGAATATTAGCATTACTGCTGAAGGCGTTGTTGCTGAAAGCTACTGCTGTTGCTGCCTAAGACAACACCTCTCAGCAACGGTGCTTTTAACTCTTACCACTCTGATGTCAATATTCTATCTTTTACTGTGTCAATCTCAAAGAAACTGGTGTTCATTTTTCAACAATTTTGGTGGAAGATGTTGCCGTCTACAACAGCACCATCTCCCACTAAATTTGTTGAAAAATGAACACCAGTTAATCTTTTAATTTAATTTGAAAATTACAAATTTTGACACCAGAGTGGTAAGGATTAGAAGCAACACCAATCTTTATGTTGATTAGATATGAGTAAATCTGGATACAGTTTAAGCAAAATAAATAAATCTCTGCATGTTAATTTGAAGGGAGATTTACAAGAAAATGGCTGAATATTTTTAAACTAATCTGAGGCAGCAACAGCTCTTTCAGTCAAATTAATTTTTAAATGGTTAACAGAATTTGTTTTGCATTGATCATATAGAATTCATTATATCTGCTGTATATGGTTAACATGGTTCAGATCATTAATAGCCATACTATAATCTTCATATAATAATAATAATAATAATATTAGAGGAATATGTGACTAAATTTTATTGTGATGACTGACATAAGTACTAGATGCATTTAGTAAAAGATTTCCACCTCCACACACCGAAGAGCTGCTTAGTAATCAGAAAAGTAGTTCTTGAGACGATCGAGGAGCTGCTGAAGGAGCTCGTAGTCAACGTCAGTGATTTGACTTGTCTGTACAAGAGGCAAAAAATAACACAATGTTTTAATACAGACAACTATTTGTATAAACAAGATGTCCAAGGACGTGGACCATTAGCATTTGAACCATTTGCATTTAAATAAACATAAGTAGTAGTAGTAGTAGTAGTAGTAGTAGTAGTAGTAGTAGTAGTAGTAGTAGTAGTAGTAGTAGTAGTAGTAGCAGCGATTTAAAGGCTTCTGGAAAATTGATTGAAAATCCAAGATGTCCACCAAAAAATAGACCAATCAAAATTCTGAATAGAGGTTCTGGAGCTTACTGACATAGGATCGTTCAAGCCAAATTGCATTAAAATCAAGAATCATTTCCTGATAATTTTCAGTAAATCTAAGATGGTTGCCAAAAGAATTGCCCAATCAAAATTCTTGTTTGTAATATTGAGGCCAACTATCATAGGATCCTTCCACACAAGTTTCATTGAAATGGGGCCATTGATTAAGTAGAAGTAGCGTTTTAAAGACATCTGGAAAATTTTTGGAAAATCAAAGATGGTCACAAAAAAAAATTGACCAATCATAATTCTGAGTAGATGTTCTAGAGCCAACCACCATACGATCTTCACCGGCAAATTTGGATAAAATCTGCCAAGCAGTTTAGGAGATACATTTTAAAACAAAATATGATGGTTGATGGACAGTCACCATGGCATAAGCTCACAATGGCCAGGTGAGTTAATATAATGACAGATTCTTGGTGTAAAAAGAATGCAGTCGAAAAACAAACAAAACAAAATCGTGTGGCTCTAAATGAACTTTATATTACATTAAAAGGGCCGCCATCTCCCGTCAACCCATATGCAATCCAGAATCTTGGATGCTGTAGAATTAACTTAGTAATATACAAGTGTTAATAATCTTGAACCATTCAGACGATGGCTGCCTAACACAATTTAAAGAGATACTCATACTAGTTGTCATTCGCAACTAAAATTCGAAATATCCTTTTTGATCGCTCTAAAACATTAATGAATGATGCATTAAAAATCACAAATTATTGTGTCAATTTGAACCAAATTCCAACTCATGGTTTTCATAGAAACAAGCATGAATGCCCTATAACTGGAACTTCAGTTTTGTTAAAACATTTACAGACAGACAGACAGACATGGACAGACACAGACAGGCAGGCTGACAGACAGATAGAGTTACACTATCTGCAAGTAATGGGTAACTACGGCTAACTTACAAACATATCAATTCAGAATGACATACATAAGTAGCAAAGTACTGTGAGCTCATAAGATTAGGTCAAAATTGACTTGGACGTTATGATGTTCGTGATTTCATCTATAACTTGCCTTTCAGTATAAAATTGTTTTAACTCAAACAAGTGATGACAGCATGGCAATGAAGGTACATGTTAGTTACCGTACGTATCCACACATATGCAGGTTCAGTAAGACACTTGTCTCTCAAGCTGGTAATCAACTCTCAAATTTGAAGTACCAAAATGTTACTTTTAAAACAAGTACTGGTATACAGATAAACTGTTGAATATGGTTTAGCAATGACTAATAATGTTACTCAATGAGCAGCTGATCATTATATAATAATTCTCATTGATGTAAAGATAACCTCTTAATTCATCATCAAAAGAAGCAAAGAGAAAGAATGGCTCAAAGTACAGACAACTGAAGGGGCAAATAAAATATCCCTGAAAGTCTCACCTCTTCTGCACAATTTTCGTCATCTTCCGGGGCTGGTAGATCATTTCGAGTCAATTCAAAGTTCAGTTCATTGGCACCATTCGACGGGTGATTAGCGACAGTGACACACTTGGTCTGCGGGTGATAGCCTGGAGCTCGGACTTCTACCTTGTAGTCACCGTCGATCAACAGGCGGAAGTAATAACCATCCTTCCCTGGAAACCACGAAACAAAAAGCATGAGGCTTTAACTTTTAAACCTTTGAATCCTGAAGTCCTAGAATGTTAATTTTAAAACAAGTGCCAGTATATAGATAAAAGGCTGACTCTTAAAGCCAATTTGACAGGAACATGCTGCTGCCAAAGGCAGCAACAGCTACCAGTCAAATTAACTTCAAAACATTCAACAGTATATTTCTTATATTGTAAATGATATTTCATATTTAGTCTCGGGTTAAAATGGTTAACGGTCGAGATAGTTTAAGAAATAGAGGTTTTCTCACAAAGGATGGCCCTACTCCCAGCCATGTTCTCACAAAGGATGGCCCTTACTTTCACCCATGTGCTTATGAAGAATGGCCCTTACTCTCAGCCATGTTCTCATAAAGAATGGCCCTTACTCTCAGCCATGTTCCCATAAAAAATGGCCCCTTACTCTTAGCCATGTTCCCATAAAGAATGGGCCCTTACTCTCACACATGTTCTCATAAAGAATGGCCCTTCCTCTCAGCCATGTTTCTCATATATAACGTCGCTCAGGCTCAGCCACATTCTCATAAAGAATATCCATCAAACTCAGCCATGTTCTCATATAGAATGGCCCTTACTCCCACAGTTTTTCCATAACGAATGTCCCTCAGCCTCACCAAGGTTTCTTAATGAATCATCCTTACTTTCATCCAGTCTTCTCCTAAAGAATGATCCTCAAGCTCAGACTTTTCTAATAAATGGCGCTTATTTTCACTCTGTTGCACCATTGCATAAGATTTCTATACTTTATATCTTACTTCATTCACATCTAGACATATTCCTTTATCCATTTCAGAGTGAAGCCAGCCCAACCCGTTCTCTTCAGTGGTCTTGAGCCATGCCCATTTGCAGGCCAAGAGAACTCTTTAAAATTTACCACTGGAATGACTGGCTTGATAACCGAGCCAGTCCAGCAAGTCATTCCATTGGTAAATTTGCAAAAACAGTCTTCTCTTGGCCTCCAAATGAACATTCAATATGCAAATATCTTGACCAAATTTTTCCATTTATTAGTTAAATAAGTGGTCAGATTAAATGTATGTTGCCTGCTACTCGTGCAGAGACTGTTACCACACTATTGTAGCACTCTCAAAACCTTCAAATTCTTTAGAATACATCCACACACATGAAGCAATACATCAACCACGCAGTTACAACTATGGCAATCAATGTCGAATACGTCTAATAATAAGATCACAAATCTTACCACTCTGGGAAGGATTCAGACACATTGAACTGATGTAATAAACGAAATCTAGGATTTCTTTTTTCACGAGAGAGTTGATACTTACCTCCCTAATACTTTTGATATTGCTAAATATTGGCGTTCACTCAATAAACACTCAGATTAAAAACAGTTAGGTGCCCCTACTGGGCAGGTAGACAGAGGGTAGTCCGGCGGATGCCAGCCCCACCACCGCGCATGCGCCGACTACTACTTCCTCTAACTAATTTATTGGCTGACACACATGCAACTAATAAGAGCCTGAAGACCGAGCCTCTGTGGGGTGGAGAGGCCGGGTCCGTATCTAGGGAGGTAAGTATCAACTCTCTCATGAAAAAAGAAATCCTAGATTTCGTTTATTTCACATCAAGAGTATACTTACCTCCCTAATACTTTTGATATTGCCAGAATTCGACAGGGAATTCGGCGGGAGGGAGGCGAGGTCAAAAGACCAGCTCTTCCCTATGCGCTTTCACGCGTTCAAGGCACTTAAACGTCTGAAACTGTGTGAAAACACAGTCAGGATTTGATGAACATCGGCTAACACCAACCGATGGATGAGATGACCGAATGTCATATGCGCTCCCCCCCCCCCCTCCTTCCTGGAAGGAAGACTAGAATGACCTCAATGTCCTATACGCTCTCTAGGTACCAGTGCCATGTACTATAGGACAGAGACGAAAAGGCTCCATTTTCGTATACTCTCAATGATGAACCACATCAAAACACAAACCATCACCATATTAATAAAAACAGGTAACGTGACAATACAATCAACAATGAACAACACATGAACAAGACTGACCTTGTTGAACTTGGCAGCTGTCATCCTCTTCCCAGTGGAGAAGACCGATGCAGTCCCAAAAAGTGGATGTTCCATTGATTAATTGTGAAGTATATAAGCAATGAGGAAACCCTCCTCAAAAACATATAAGCGATTATTTTTTCAAAATCGACAAGGCGAGAGGATTCGAGGTGTCACGGAGATAATGGTCTGTAAAACTTGACTCACAGTGCCACTGAGCCACGGACATAATGTCATCCACAGGGACCCCATTAAATAGGGCAGTGGAAGTCACTACGCCGCGGACACTGTGAGCCTTGGCTATGTCAACCTGCTTACCAGTGGCGGAATTGTGACAAAATTGGATACACTCTACAATCCACCTGGAAATGGTGTCCTTAGACGCCCTGCTATGGGGTTCAATATATGACAACCATAACGCTGACTGATCGGTCCGCCACTCCGAAGTACGCTGTTTGTACCGAAGTAGCGCCCGAACGGGACACCATGCTTTAGAATTAGGATCATATCTAGTTAAAGCAGGCAAAAAAATAGGTTGACCTGGATATTTCAAAGACTGATTTTTAGCTAAGAAATTAATCCTAGGTAGTAACTTAAGGCCTTCCACTGTAACCACAAAACGGTCATCCTCGGCTGAAAAGGCATGAATCTCACTCCTACGCTTAGCCGAGGCCGCAGCAATTAAAAATACAGTTTTAAGAGTTAACATTTTCATAGAAATGGAACTAAGTGGTTCAAAAGGCTTATCTCCTAGTACTTGAAGCACTAGCGATAAACTCCAAGACGGAATCACCGGGGGATTCCTTGGTCTTAGATTGCCCATGCCTTTAATTAATACATTTAATGTACTTACTTCATCACTTCCCCTCTTAGCCAAGCAAGGAATAACAGTCATTAAAGCTGACTTATACCCAGCAATAGAGTTAGGCTTGAGGCTATAGGCATCATACAGGTGACAGAGGAAATCAGCTACTACCTGAATAGATGAATCCATTGGATTAATACATCTTTTTGAGCACCACTCTGCAAATCTGTTGATTTTATAATTATATGCTCTGGAGGTTGACCCCCTCCTGGCTTTGGCCATAAACATGGCTGCTTGCTCAGAAAAGCCCTCCTTAATTCTAGATTCCTTGACAACATCCACGCAGTCAATCTGAACATTGACGGATTGTTGTGAAGGGCCTTGCCCTGGAAGATAATGTCGTCAATCAGAGGTAGAGGAACCGGATTGCAGACCAGAAGGTCCAGCAGATCCGTATACCATGATCGGCTTGGCCAATCCGGGGCGATCAGAAGCACTTGGCATTCCTCCTGTCTGATTTTCTGAAGAATTTTTGGAATCAGGATTGCTGGAGGGAATGCGTATGCATACATTCTCCCCCAGCTGATAGCTAACGCATCTGTTGCGAAAGCGCTTGGATCTGGAATCGGAGAGACGTACGTCGTCATCTTCGCATTCTTCTTCGTTGCGAACAAATCGATGTTAGGTTTCCCCCAATGGTCGAACAGACGATCCGCCACACATTGATTTAGTTGCCATTCCGTCGGTAAAACACTCATCCTTCGGCTCAATGAGTCTGCTAGCAGATTCAACCTTCCCGGAATATGAACTGCTTTCAAGGTAATCCTGTGATCCAGGCACCAACAAAGCAGTCTCCATGTCATCATACAGAGACTGGGCGACTTCGTTCCACCCTGGTGGTTTATGTAAGTCACAACTGTTGAGTTGTCTGAACGAATAAGAACAATCTTGCCCTGAACTTTCTGTAAGAAATGTTCCAGGCCCAGGACTACTGCTCTTAACTCGAGTAGATTGATATGTTCTTTTGACTGTTCCAGATTCCAAAGCCCTGATATTGTGGATTCCTCCAGGCAAGCCCCCACCCCTCCATCGATGCATCTGTATACACAGTCACCTGAGGGTGGGGAGGGGTCAGCATAACCCCCACCAAGAGATTCTCCGTGTTCAACCACCATTGCAGGTGGTGAATCAGAGGCGCCAACACTGACACGTTCGAGTCCAGCGAACCTGTACTCTGGGTCCATTGCGTCATGAGAAATAACTGGATCGGCCGCCTGCGTAAGGCGGCCTGAGGAATGACTGGTTCCAATGAAACCATCAACCCCAGCATTCTCAAGTAAACCCATGCCAGGACATGACGACTGTCGCACACTGACTGAATTACTGAGATGAGTTTCTGAACTCTCCCCTGAGTAGGATAAACATATCCTGTCTCTAGATCGAAGAACATCCCCAGGTAAACAAACTTGGAAATTGATTATCCAGCCCAAGTCTGTGAGAGTCTTCAAAACAATCTCCAGCTTGGCCGCTAACCTTTCCTGGGTGTGTGCTTTTAACAGCCAGTCATCTATGTACGTGTGGACTGCTATGCTTCTCCTGCGGAGGTATGCGGTGATCGCAAGAACCACACGGGTGAAAACCCGAGGAGCCGTGGAAATTCCGAAGGGTAACACCCTGAATTCCCACTGTCTGCCCTGGAATGCAAATCTCAGGAAGCGACGGAAACTCCTGGCTATGGGGATGTGGAAATAAGCATCCTTCAAATCTATCGACGCTGTCCACATTCCCCTCTCTAACCCCGCCAACACCGAGCGCACAGTCTCCATCTTGAAACTGGGCGTCTCTATGAACTTGTTCAATGGCTTGAGGTTGAGAATTGGTCTCCACCCTCCAGTGTTTTTTGTTACTAAGAACACAGTTGAATAGAAGCACGGACACCTTTGTGCCGGCTGAATAGCTCCTTTTTGTATGAGGGAAGTTATCTCCTCCTCGATACACAACCTCTGATCTGGATCTCTCGGATTCGGAGTCCAGATCGGCACGAGAGACAGTCGCGACGGCGGGCCTGTCATCCAATCGGGATGATACCCGACTGAAAGCCATCGCAAGACTAAACGGTCCTGAGTCAACCGTTCCCACTCTTGCATGTGGGCGGCCAGCCGGCCTCCCACCGGTCCACCTAGGGAGAGAGGTGGACATAAGGAGTGCAAGAGTGGCACTGTCTCCTCCGCCAGAAACACCAGAGTGGTTCTCACCGTGGCAATCGGCCCATCAGGCACGATTACCACGACCAGATCCCCGCGCGCCACGCCCAGCACCACGCGCACCTCGGTGCGCGGGTGGCTGCCTGGCTGGCTGCGCCTGGGGAGCCTGCGGGCCCCTCACTGCTGGCCGAAGCGCACGCGGCCTAGGCCGACGCTGCGATGGCGGGTGGCCTCTGACTTGGCCACCTCCACCTCGAGCCTGCAGGGGACGATACGCAGGGGGTGCGGCGCGAACGCTCGCACGGCGGAGTACTTCAAACTGCTCGCGCAGCGCCCTCTGGTTATTGACCAGAGTCACCGTCTCCTGGAGGTGCCTGCATCCCTCACCTCCAAAGAGACCAGGACCTGTCATAGGCGTACGCAGTAGCCTATTGTACAGGTCCTGGGACGGGTACAGATTGTCCAAGGCAAACGTGCGTCTCTCCCGGACACTCCTGGTCACCGCCAGCGTCATGCAGTCCAGAGCCAGGTTGATACCATCCTGGATGGCTCTCTGGACTGTGGCCGGGCTCGGCTGGCGCGATGCGGATGCTGTTACCACCCCTTGTAACAGCTGGGAGACGTGGGACAGAGCAGCAATCGACGCCCTCCCACTCTCCTCCGCATCACGCAGCGCGGTATTTGCCGAACGCAACGCGTTCGAACACAGAACACCCGTGTCAGAACGGGCGCCTGGCCGCGCATCTTCACCCAAAGCCGCGCGGTCATCCACGCTCGGCTTGGCTACCACACCGTACCGCTGGTAGTCCAGGGGCACGATGCGGCAACGCCTGGCCACCTCGCGAGGGGCCTTCGCGAGACGCCCATTCGCCTTAATGGACGACTCCGCCGCCTCGAACATGTCAACGACATGTTCAGCCAGCGGCAGAGATGGCATGGCGTTAGCAGTAGCCTTACCAGCTAACCACGGCCTGTGGTCACGCTGGCTAGCCGACTGCTCCACGGGCAGATCTGGCCGAACACTTACCAGCCATTGGCAAGCGTCCGACCAATCCTCCTCCGTGGCTAGCTGCGAGCGCTCTACAAGACGGGGGCCTTCGTCTTCCTCCTGAGTGCACGCAGCAGAGCTTGACGGCGGATATGCTGATACCCCTGGCAAGCCAGGGAAAGCATGCAGGCCCGAAAGAACAGGCATGCTAAACTCCCTGGCTTGACCAGGAGCAGGCGCCGTGGTAGAGCGCGGGGCAGACACCGCCCCACCACGGTCCCGGCCAGCACCAGCGACACGCTCGGCAAGCCGAGGTATGCGGTAACCCTGGCCATCAGCACCGCCCAGGGCCACCTTCTGGACCGTGAATTCTACTCCTGCGTGAGTAGATCCATGGAATACGTCGCCCGCATCCCCCGCGAGGGGTGCACAGATGTCGTACTCCATGGTCACGTCCCCAGACGGCGACCATAGCAGGAAATCCTCTTCCTCCTGGCCAGAAAGATTAGACTCCGGGTCAGCAAAGAGAGCTAACCCGGACTGGCCAGGGAAGGTGCCATAGGAGGTACTGGCACCCGCGGCGTGCGGATCCCCCTGGACTGATAAGCAGCCCGCGGGTTCCTGCGACAGCCGTCCACGTCCCCTCGGCGCGGCACCAAGCCTGCTGCCAGGGTCGTGGATCGCCCCCACTAATGGGGCCACCTCTGAGTCGTCGAACAATGTAACCGACCTATGGAAAAGTGACTCAGAGGTGGGGATCACCTGCTCTGAAGCAGACGCCGAGGACAACAAAGGATCTGGTCCAGGAAGCATGCTACGAAGCAACTCTGGGACCAAATCCTTTATCGTCCTCTTCATCTCTCCCAACATTTCGGACCGGAAGGCCTCCATATCCACCGCGGACGAGGCCTTCCTCTTACCCTTTTTACTGACACCCTCTCTCTTCTGCTTCCTCTCCTCTTCCACCACCTTGTCCTTAGCCTGTAAACACAGAAACTCAGACATTAGCTCGCCCCCCCCCGCCCCCCCCCCCCCATTGCTTACAGACCTCACACTTAAGCAGTGGTCCACAGGGACTACAGCTAAAGCATAAGTGGGGGAGGAAACGATCCTTTAGGAACCGGCCACAGGACGGACAACCAGGTCTCTGAAACAGGACACAGGACGAGGACAATGAGCAAGTTAGTCAAGGTTAGAAAAACTCAAAACCAACTAAAGAGAGGGAAAAGATCATAAAGATCAGTAACCATAAGAAAACCAGCGTTGGACAAAACTTTAAATGTAAATAAAGAGCAAGGCTGATTATGACGTCATCAATCCCATGACAGAAATTAAATCGGTCCGCAACAAGCATCTAAGTGCAAGAACGAATTGTACTCCTAACATAACATCCTCACTTGGATATTCAGACTACACACCATCAGATACACAATGATAACAATGGTAAATACAGTCATTATTTTTTCAAATAATTGACATCACCTCATATCATTAGTTAGATACCTGATACCTGGTATAGACAAACCATCCACCTGATGCACTGTATCACTCCACCAAGACCACGCCTCTTAACTCTCTCCACCTTAGGGGAAGGAATTGGATCAAGAGGGCAAAGTGAGAAGACCTTTATACTAGGCCTCCGACTCACTGGACATAGACTTTTTGGTTAGATAACCTAACAGTATTAGTAGGAAATGGAACCAAGGTGGAGAAAAACAAACTCTCTGATGCTGTGATGTCCATTACATATCCTCACCTAGACCTGTGGACATAAACACAAAGAGAGATTAGCATTATATAGCACCTAGTTGAAATAAACCAACTAAACAAGGCGCCTATCACGGTAAGCGCGAGTCCCGGAAACACATTACAACGGGAAAAACTCGCTAGAATATATTTGAAATCACCTGATATAAGGATCCTGCGCCTTCCTCCGGCGAAGTTGCTCTCTCAGACATAATCCAGGTGATATACTCCCACACAACAAGACTAAACAAGCCCAGAACGAGTGAAAACTTTGCACAAGCACAAAAAGCATGTGAACCCTCTGCCAATAAATTAGCAAAGAGGAAGTAGTATTCGGCGCATGCGCGGTGGTGGGGCTGGCATCCGCCGGACTACCCTCTGTCTACCTGCCCAGTAGTACCTAACTGTTTTTAATCTGAGTGTTTATTGAGTGAACGCCAATATTTAGCAATATCAAAAGTATTAGGGAGGTAAGTATACTCTTGATGTGAAAAGACACTACTGCCATATTACAGCTTTGTGATGACAATTCAAGTATTACAGCTATGTTAGTGTAACCTTTGTAACCACGCAGGTACACTATAAAAGGTAATGGCTGCAGTGGAAGTCACATAAAAGCCCTGGATGCACGTACACATACACACACAATGTAATGCATCCAGCAAGTTTAGTTGTTTGCTTCATACGACTTTATATTAAACGACGCGCAAATAGTATATGTCTTTCTGTATGATGGTTGGTCTGTCAAATTGTTGACATATCAAACAAAGCTGACAAACTCGCAGCTATAGCATGTTCATGCTTATTTAAATATTTACAACTGAATAGTCTCGATAGCAGAGCCAGTCATTACAGTGGTAAATATACAAAAACTGTCATCCTAGTCTGCAAATAGATGCTCACTTATCACACCTTTCCATTTTCTTGACAAGGATTTAGACACAATTCACCTTTCCATCTATCATCGGATGTCATATGATGTCATAATCAGCTAAGCAGCGTGTAGGATGACGTCATAATCATTACGTCATAAATGATTCTATTTGGCCCATCTTTAACTCTTAATAGTCTGAGACGTTGTACGAATTGTATGTCTCTACTATTTAATAAACATGTTGAATATTTTGGAACTAATTTAACTGGACGCTGTTTCTGCCACAGGCAGCAACGGCGACCAGTCAAATTAATTCCAAAATATTCAATTGCTTACCTGTATAGTTTTCTGGAAATTGATAGTCAGGGAGTTCATAGATCGATCGATCCCAATACGGACGTGGTGTGGGTGGAGCTTAGATTGAGGACGGGGCATAGATAAAAGTGGTAAGGTCCCTTATATGCATCCTTACATGTGAGGACATCATGTGAAATGTATCGTTTACTTGTCCTGTTGAAGACGCGGATGTTTGCGCCGGGAATAGGCTGACTAGTTTCCGAATCTTCCACCATTCCTTTGACTCCAATGTGACTCTGTAAAGTAAGCAAAAGTTAAATCATTAATAGAATACACAGTAATTACATACACAATCATGACAATACAGAGGCCTCATGTGTCTTTAAACCGGGGTTTTTCTTCAGGAATTTTTAGAAATCACTCTCTAAAAGGAGCTAAATAGCTGGCAAATTTAACTGTCTGACTACTGCAAGTCACACCACAATAATTTCAATGGGTAATAAACTCTGGACCCGTTGAATATTTTGAAAACATTTTGACTAAAAGTTGTTGGTGGCTTAGCCACCAAAAACTTTCAGTCACTGTTTTCAAAATATTCAGCATATTCAGTTAAACCCTATGGAAGATGGTCTGCAGAAATTCAGCAGGCAGACAGTTAAATATTCTGAGAATAACATGAGAAATCTGTTGCTATTTATGTCAAATTGTGTGCAGAAAAGATAAGGATACCTCACTAGCTGAGACGTGGGTGTCTTGTTAAAGCTTAGCAGTGCTATTTACAGATCGACCCGTTGGATAGTAAGAATTTGAATACTAAAACTTACACAGACACTATTTCAGCATTCGCTTGAACACTATTTAATAGAGGAATACTGTTTTAGCTATACCGTGCCCAGCTAAGCTCCGCCCATGTCTAGCTAAACTCCGCCCAATTCTTACACATGTTGGAATCAATTTGATGTTTTGAAACATCAACTCCCACAATCTAATTTTCCAGCTAACTATACAGATACACTGTTGAATATTTTGAAACTAATTTGACTGGGACCTGTTGCTGACTATGACAGCAACAGCTCCCAGTTAAATTAGTTTCAAAATTTTCAAGTGTGTTTTATTAAATTTTAACTTCATCAAAGACATACGATTTGTACACTAGTGAGAGATTTTTGTGACAGAACTATACTTCATTTTGATTGTGATGTCAGCTAATACGTGACCTATTTGATTATGATGTCAGATAGATGAGTGACAGACCGGATAATCTATTACTCATATACACTAAGCAGTCACGCCATCCTTATAAGATTTTTTGCAAACAGTTTCTAAAAGTTATAAACAAGCCCATTTTGACAAAAGGAGTCAATTCAATCTTCCAATGAACTTACATCAGAAAATAAAAATGATTCTTCACAAGAAACTCCAAAAAAACCAATTTTGAATTGGCAGGATTTTTTTTAGAGTCGGTCGAGAGAGGACAACCAAACTATTATTTAAGGGTGGCCTTACACGCTAGTGGAGGTGGTAGATAACAGGAAATGCATGTACAGTTTTTGCTGCTCAACACTTGTCATTGTCTTAGGCAGCAGCTTACAGTGACAGTGGGATCTGATTTATAACTCAGGTAACTGACGTCACTTGTTAAGCAGACGTCGCAGTTAAAGAACATAGCTCCGACACAAATAAGGAGGAAAAAGTATGACAGTGTCCATCTGAATTGTATGTTTTTGGTTAAATTAGAATTTAATAAACATGCTATTGACTACTTTGAAACTAATTTGACTGGGAGGTGTTGCTACCAAGCAACAACAGCTCCCAGTCAAAATAGTTTCAAAATAGTCAACAGCTTCCCTGTATAGTTACATGGAAATTGAGATTCTGGGAGTTGAAGTTTCAAAGTATTAGAATCGATTTAAATGTGTGAAAAGTAGGAGGAGCTTAGCTAGAAATTGGCAGGGCATAGCTGGAAATGGATCCATCTATTCTGTAGCATAAGTTAAACCTTTGATGGTTGTTACACTTATTGAATGTCCATTTGATGGACAAGAAGACTTTTTTTAATTTATCACTGGAATGACTGGCTCGATTATCGAGCCACAGTCTTCCCTTGGCTTGCAAATGGACATTTCACAAGATGACAGCAGAGGCTGGTTTGACCAAGAAAGGGTTACCAACAAGTAGACAAATGTGCTAAATAACGACCAGAAAACAATCATTAGGGCTAACTGAATTTATAAGTTATAAAAAAACAACCGCTGAGCCGCCAAAGCACCAGGCCGCCAAAAATAATGGCCAAGCCGCCAAAGCCCACCAAACCACCAACACCAAACCCCCCACACCCTGGGCATGCACACACCCACCCAAGCCGCCACCAAGGGTATAAAAGGAGCCTACAAACAGGGCTCAGACCATTCAGACTTTTCTGAATTACACAATAAGTGATCAAGCGTCAGGCTTTTCTCACCACAGGTTTTCAAAATGTAGTTATTATCCTGTTTAAAATCAACTAGTAGCCACCTTCAGGTCCCAGAAACCGAGATAGTTATGCCCTTCATATCAGGGCTAACTATAGATTCAATCGATTTAGAACTGTTGAAAGAACCATCGAAGACAGATGTCAGAGACACTAAGCCAGAGGCATCCACCAGCGCTAACAAAGCCGCCGGTTCCACCCCGGTAGACCCGCAGCTGCCCACACTAGTCAGAGAGAGAATGAGAAGAAGGATTGAGGAGTCCAGAGAATCCCTCCCTTCTACAAGCTGCCAGAAGCCTCTGGGCAATGACCCTGGTTACACCAAACCAGGGGTCCCATCTGAGCATGTTAACGCGTACAGATTATGACGTAACTCCTCATGCAGGGAATCCAGGTTGGAATTCCAACATGAGAAATTCCAAGAGGCAAAAGAAGACGATCCCACCCATGCTAAAGGCGTCAATGCCGTTCAAGCCAGAAGAAACAGATACTATATTCCTGGCAGAGTGGGCCAACCTCCACACCAATTTTAGTCACAAACTGACTAAATTATTGGCCACCCACACTGCAAACAAACTTGCAGTGTTGTACGGTTGTACCATGAGACAACAGGCTACGAAAGGGCCTTCACGGAAGCCACTGACCCGGCCATCACCAGAGAAGCCCAGAAAGCCATTGCAACCACAAAGGCAAGGCATGAAGAGCGCCAACGCTCCAGCAGCCCGAAACAATGCAGACCAAAATACCGCCCTCAGAACCAAAGGGCCCACAGCATCCCCGTGGCACGTGGCAATAACGGTCAAAGCTAAAGGAGGGAACCTTACAGACAGGCACAACAACAATGCCGCCAGAGCAGGCAGTCACCAGCCCGAAATAAGGACTACAACAGGCCACTTCGCCCACTGATGGGAACCAATAGGTCAGACGCCATTGAAGAAATGTACCAGATGATTTCCACACTGAGGGCCAGCAGAAGATGACTACACCATCCACGTCTGCCAGCACACCGCCTCTATCAACACAACACTATGCCACTTTCAGGTGTGCCCACCACCAATTGTAACAATAACAGTGTGGACACACCTAATAAAAACCTTCAAAGGTACCCATCTTCGTTTGTCTTTAACTTCACAAACCAAGACCGTAACACCAACACAATAAGTGTTTTAGATAAAGGTTTGGGTTTCAGTCCCATCGTATCTGAACCCAACATGGGTGCTCTCTATGCGGACCTTCAAGCATCCATCAGACGAATGCGCCTGATCCACTACTTCACCCCCACCCATAACCCCTTATGCTCTCCTCCAAGATCCCGCCAAAAAAACAGACACCACAAAAAGACCTTTCCAATTACTATTGGATAAAAAGTTTTCACCAAAGAAAACTGCCATGCCACCACCCACTCTAGATGTCGCCTTTGAATCCTTCTTCAAAGCAATCAGGTTCGAATTTAGCAAACATATACACAGCAGAATTCCCTGCAATAACCTCTCAACATGAGAACAGAAAGCCCTGGCCAAACAACAAACTGACCACTCCGCCATCATTAAAAAGGCCGACAAAGGCCAGGCCACAGTTGTGCAAACCTGCGAGGATTACATAACTGAGGCAATACGGCAACTTTCAGATGAGAAATCCTATATAAAAATATCATCGGACCGCACAAAACTATTCTCCAATCTTATCACAAAAAGACTTGATAGATAGTAGCAGGAAGAATGGACATCATAACCGCCAGCAGATTAACACCCAAGCCGCCCAAAACCGCCAGGTTCTATCTCCTACCAAAAGTACATAGAGAAGAAAAATGGTATTACCCCCGCCAGACCTATCATCAGTGGCAACGGATGTCCGACTGAGCTAATCAGCAGCTTTGTGGATGAGCACATCAAAGTGTAAATCACACAAATCAAATCATACGTAAAAGACATCACTGATTTCATCAACAAGGTGGAAGAGTTTGGTGCTACCAAAAAAGACTGTACTAGTAACCATGGACGTCAACTCTTTATACACTAATATACCCAACAATGAAGGGCTTCATGCAGTGGCCAAGCACTGCATGAAACATGGCGTCCCAGGCACCATTTCCACCAGAAACGTCCTGAATCTGCTGAAACTAGTCCTAGAATGCACTAAAATTGCGGACTTTGACACCAATAGCAAGGCCCTGGAACAATACTTCCAAGCCAGAGGATACCCATCCAAGATCCTCACTAGGGCCAAAGCAAAAGCCCGAGAAAAAGATCGAGCCTTCCTCCTGAAACAGCCACCCCCCACCCCCAACCACACACCCACAAAAACCACATTCAAATCAATATTTCTCTGCGAATTCACACGCACGGGCACCTTTCCCAAAAAAGTGATAAACAAATAGTGGCCAATCCTTCAAGCCAGGCAAGGATGCAGGGACGCTTTCCCACAAAGACCACTTTTTAGCTACAGAAAGAACAAGACCATTAAAGATGACATAGTCTGTGCCAGACTACCTGACACAGACAACACCATCCGCCCTCACCGAAACCCCTTTACAGAATGCAAGACCACGAACTGCATCATCTGTAGCAGCATGGAGAAAACAAGATTCTTCAAGAGCCA
Organism: Chaetoderma sp. LZ-2023a; assembly: GCA_034401795.1. NCBI lineage: Eukaryota > Metazoa > Mollusca > Caudofoveata > Chaetodermatida > Chaetodermatidae > Chaetoderma > Chaetoderma sp. LZ-2023a. The sequence goes on from CM067372.1 coordinate 90,504,827, forward strand.
CCACACCAGCCTGTCCTATAGATACAAGATCATAGGAAACTGTCAGACACACAATGTCGTTTATCTACTGAACTGCAAACTCTGCTACAAACAATATGTGGGGGAAACGCTGAGACCATTCATAATCAGGATACAGGACCATCTCCGATCCATAACAAATCTCCACAGAAAGGAAAGTTATGATACATCAGTCTCACGCCATTTCAACAAGCGCAACCACACACGAGCGCATATGGGGTACCGCATCATACAGGTCCTCTCCTCCAACCCCTCAGACCTTGAATCAACAACGTGGAGGAGGTCAAAAGAATCACATTGGATTCACCACCTCCACACCATGGCACCATCAGGTATCAATCTAGCAGGGTCAGAATCCACCTTTTCATGCAGGTTTCAGGCCCTAACCCAACACTCGTATACGTAGTCATTCGCCTAACTGAATTTATGTTACCATCCATCCATGATGGTGGCTTATGTTGACTAATTTCAAGCCAAGTAAGCCCACAAATCACCTTTTCCAGCACAAAAGTTAGGTGCTAACATTGCATGATGAATAAAATGAAACTTAATAGCTAATTCACAAAAACAGATCAATATTTGGTGAAATACAGAATTTAAGTATTACCAACCTGAAACATAAAGTTCACCAAGGCATTCTTATTCTGCTCCCAATAGTCAGGCAGCGCCTCAGCTGGAGGGAATTTATCACATCCCAGCTCCAGTGTGATCTCAAAACAATTTGTTGCGAGGTAATTGAAGTCTTGCATTCCTGACAAACAGAAGAACTGAATTTATTATTGTTATAAGCTCACCTAAACCAGTTGATCAAGGGAGTGTTTGTTATGATAACTGTACACCGTCTTCTGCAATATCTGCTGTACATCACCAGCTTCTTTAAACCCATACTTCTGATACCATTAAATGATTTGAAAAAAATTTGGCATACAAACCAGAATTTAACTACGTCTACTTACATATTACTATTTATTATAATGAAAGTATGACCAATACATAAACATACGCATGAATACATGTATGTATATAACAAAATGTACAATGCCACTCTAGATTCTCTATCAGAGTTCCAGACACGTAGTCAGGAGCGGGAAAAGGGGATGGGGCAACTTGTCGCCCAGTTTTCATCACATCCATCATGCACTAACTACCCACTAACTCACAAGCCTCCCACACAGATTTGGGAATGTGGCTATTCCACTAGCCAGGATTGGTAATATACTATATTACGTTTCAATGTTATGATGCTAAAATGGCAGTTTCAATTATTAACTTAAAATGTGTTCATTTGGAAACCTGTTATGATAGATAAGAACAGCTTTGAGAAACAGCATTTTAGCTACACACCAATACAACACTTACCTCCACTGACAGAGTACCAGTCCCCCCCATTAGTAATGCCACTCTGTTTATAGAAGTCATCGTCTCCTGTCATATCACATGGCGTATGCTTCTTGGCCATCAGCTCGTGGAACATGGAATAGCTCTTAGCGAGATGCCTAACACAAGGACAGAGATCATGTAAAGCATTAGTAATACATGATACAATGCTTGGCTGAAGAAAAAAACATTGTTGAAAACGTTCCACGAATATACCGCATATTAGTGAAAGGTTGTCAAGAATGTATGTTCCAGTTGTTTATAAAATATAGGGTTATCTCACTTGGTGCATGTGATGATTAAATGGTTAAAGAAATTGCTGAAGGAAGAGGTGACAACTGCTCTCTATGCATTGCTGATCTCTTAACACTTTAGTCATCAAGATTTATCAAGAAAATTGAAATTGGTACCAATGACAGGCTCAATTATCAGTGCTAAATTTGAGAAAATTGCCTTCTCTTGGCCTGAAAATGAACACTCAAAACAATTGCAATGTCTGTCTTTGGATAGCTTGATCAATAGCCAGTTAATGGAAACATACGTTTCAACTGATGCCACAATCAAAAGATGTCACTTGTCAAGCTCAAGCTCATTGCTTAAAATCGATCTGATTACTCAGCAAGCAGGCCAAGATTAGCTCATAAAAAGCCAATATGAAATGTTCATTTGCAGGTCAAGTGAAGACTATTTTTGTTTAATTTTACCACTGGAATGACTAGCTCGATAACAGAGCCAGTTATTACAATGGGAAATGTTCAAAATTAGCCTTCTCTTGGCCTGAAAATGGAGATTTACTAAGCACAAATTTCAGATTTATTTTCACTCTAGACCATTAAATGGTTAACAAGAGGCCCAAGGGGCCTGTATCGCTCACCTGGAATTATTGGCCACTGGCACAAATGAACAAAACGAGGCGACCACTGGAAAAATTCACCAATCTAATTTCTGCGAAGGTTTAGCCAAGTTTTATTAAAAGTAGTTAATAAGTAGCCTTTTATATGATTTTCTCAGAAATTGGAAAAAAATCCAAGATGGCTGCCAAACACGCTAAATTTTGATTGATTCACGGCGGCCATGGTTTTTACGCATCATCTTTCCATGGACAAACTTTAATTGCCCTTAGTCCCTAATCATATCTCTCGAATTTCAGCCTGATCTGTTTAGTGGTACTGGAGAATAAATCACTTTTAGGAAAATTAGGTCATCCAAGATGGCCACTGATACATTTGGCCAATCAAGTTCCCTTGAACAAGCTAAGTTCAGCTGTGGCCCTTGATAATGTTCCATGAATTTGGATTCAATCCTGCAAATGGTTTTAAAGAAAATTTTTTAAAACATTTCTAAAAATCAGCCAAAAATGCAAGGTGGCCGCTGCACAAATTGGCCGATCAACTTCCTTTGAGTTAACTTGGATTTCTATGCCCTAAGGAAAATATAATTGAAATCGGGCCAGTGGTTCCCGACAAGATATATTTTAACTTTCCATTGTTTTAGTATGGGAGATTTTGGCAGGAAAAGGGATCCAAGATGGACAGTTTTGAAAATGGCAAATTTGAAACCAGAATACCCAAAAACATATATAAATCCAATTTTGGCTTCAAATACATTTAACAAAAAAATCCAAAATGGCCATCAAACACGCTACATTTTGATTGGCCCACAGCGGCCAGTTTATTTGACACATCAACTTCCCTTGAACAAACTTTAATGGCTCTTAGTCCATAATCAAATCTGCCAAATTTTGGTCTGATTCGTTCTGCGGTTCTGCAGGTCGTTTTCGCGAAAACTAAGTCATCCAAGATGGCCGCCAAACTATTTGGCCAATCAAGTTCCCTAAAACAAACTTGAATCAGCTCTTGCCCTAGATGATATCTGAAGTTTTCAATCAATCCCCAAGTGGTTTCAGAGATTTTTAAAGACATTTCTAAATTCATAATTGGCCAAAATCCAAGACGGCCACTTGTCAAATTGGCCAATTGGCTTCATTTGAACAAACCTGGATCTCTATGTGCTAAGGATGCTTTCTGGCCAAATGTACTTGAAATCAGTCCAGGGGGTTCTCGAGAAGACAATAAAAACACTGAAGAAACTTTAATCGCCCTTAGTCCCAAATCATATTTCCCCAATTTTGGCCCGATCCGTTCAGCGGCTCTGTATGTCATTTTCAAAAAAACTAGGTCATCCAAGATGGCTGCCAAACTATTCGGCCAAAAAGTTCCCTTGAACAAACTTGGTTTAGCTCTTGCCAGCTCTTGCCCTAGGTGATATTTCATGAGTTTTTAATAGATCCCCAAGTGATTTTGGAGAGGACTTTTAGACATTTCTAAAAATATGACAAAATCCAAGAAGGCCACCAACTTGGATCTCTCAGCCCTAAGGATGCCCAATATAATTGAAATCAGCGCAGTGGTTCATGAGAAGTCATTTAAAGGAAAGGTTGATGGAAGGAGAGACGAGGGATGACAGGTGGAGTCGGCACGGCATAAGCTCACTTGGCCTTTCAAGCTAGGTGAGCTAACAAGTGTGACTGTACATTGCATGGATGACTATGTCTCAGATCATCAATATTTATGTTAACGAATGAATCAATCAACTATGGCTACATGATAGCAAAAGTACACTGCACCACCTGTCTGGTCGCAGAACATAGCTGTCGTGGCTTACATTAGTGATAATGTTAACTTTAGGTCAAAGAATGAAGGATTCCCGTTTCTCAGTCAATCATATGATGTCATAAGATTCTGCAGATTATTTTGAAAACAATTTCACAAAAATATTTGTGAAAACTAACTGTAATTAGTTATGTTAAATTTGCAACAAAAAGATGTTGAGGTGGAGCTGTTTTGGCTATTTCTCTCACTTAAATGTGGGATCATCTGGAGAAGCGGTGTACTCATGGTCCACTCCATTGCGTGTTGAATCATATGGGTAGTTGGCCACTAGATCACCACCATGCAAGTTTGATGAGAGGACAAATGGTAACTGAAACAGCCACTTTATCACCATCTTCACTTCAGGTGCTTTCTAAAAACAGAGAAAGAATAGACAATCATTATTGTATATTTCTTAAATTATTATATTTATCTATATTGAAATTAAATTGTTATGATAATGACCTTTGATCCTTAAACTAAACTCAACTAGATTGATTGGTCGATGACGCGTCATCACAAATCCCCATGTTCACCGCTTTGAACTTTTGACACACCCACAACCCACCCCCGGGGGCGGAGCCAAATGTAAATGTCATTTTGCATTCCACGATCATATGGGTAACTTACATTCCAAATCTGGTTGAATTCCGTCAAACAGTGTCAGAAGAGTTACAATCAATTTCATGACCGTTTGACCCGATCCGCCACCACTCGGGGGCAGGGCCAAATGTGAATGTGCTCATCCATTCCACATTGATATGGGTAACTCACATACCAAATTCGGTTGAATTCCGTCCAATGGTTTCAGAGGAGATGCATTACAAACAATTTCTGCAGGTTAAAATTTGACCTTTTGACCCAGCTCCTACCACACACACACACACACACACACACACACACACACACACACACACACACACACACACCACACACACACACACACACACACACACACACACACCCTCCCCTGGGGCCAGAACCAAATCTAAATGGCCTCTTGCACTCCGCAATCATAGGAGTAATTCAGATATCAAATTTGGTTGAGTTCCGTCTAATGATTTCAGAGGAGTTGCATTACAATCAATTTCATGACCTTTTGACCCCATCCCCCACCCCCTGGGGGTGGGGCCAAATGTAAATGTACTCATATACTCCACATTGATATGGGTAACTGACATACTAAATTTGGTTGAATTCTGTCCAACAGTGTCAGAGTGGCATTACAATCAATTTTTTACCCTTTGACTACCACCCCTCACCAAATGTAAATGTGCTCATGTACTCCACATTGATATAGGTAATCCATAGACAAAATTTGGTTGAATTCTAAATGGTTGAGTTCCATCTAACAATTTCAGAGGAGTTGCATTACAATAAATTACAATCAATTTCATGACCTTTTGACCACATCCCCCAAATGGCCAAATGTAAATGTACTCATATTCTCCACATTGATATGGATAACTGACATACTAAATTTGGTTGAATTCCGTCCATAAGTGTCAGAGTGGCATTACAATCAATTTTTTTAAATGTTTTGATCCCCACGCCTCACCCACCCCTGGGGGCGGGGCCAAATGTAAATGTGCTCATGTACTCCGCAATGATATGGGTAATCCATAGACCATATTTTGTTGAATTCTGTCCAACGGTTTCGGAGATGCGCTACAATCAATTTCCGCAGGTAAAAATTTGACCGTTTGACCCCTCCCCCACCCACTGGGGGCGGAGCCAAATCTAAATGGCCTCTTGCACTCCGCAATCATATGGGTAACTCAGATATCAAATTTGGTTAAGTTCCGTCTAACGAGTTCAGAGGAGTTGCACTACAACTGATTTGACCTTTTGACCCCTGCCACGTCCACCCCTGGGGGCGGAGCCAAATCTAAATATCGTCTTGCAAAGCGAATCTTATGGGTAACCCGCATACCAAATTTTATTTAATTCCACCCAATGGTTTGGGAGGAGATAGCGTGACAGATGGACGGACAAATGGATGGAGGCAATTACAACATCCCCAACGTTTTTTTAAAACGTGGGGATAATAATAGGCCATTGGGCAAGCCAGGATAATAAACATGCTAAGTCTGGTAATGAATCACTTACTGTAACCCTTTATTGGTTAAGGCGGCCAAAACTGGCCTCTGCAGTGATCTTGAGGAATATCCATTTGTAAGACAAGAAAGAATTTTTTCATATTTACAGCTCGAATGCCTGGCTCAATAACTGTCCCAGTCAGTCCAGCGCTAATTTTCAAAAATAGACTTGTCTGGTCTTCTAAATGGACATTCAATAAGCAGACATTATTTTCTTGCCCAAACTTGGTCATTAAAAGGCGAAAAAGAACTCACTATCAGTCAGACACATTTTCCATAATGGAGGATTTAGGTTTATCTATCAATCATATGATATCATAATCAAATATGTGAAGTGTAGGATGACATCATAATCAATTACATCATGAATGATGTAGCTAAGTTATTCACGAATGCTTAATCGATGACGGACTAAGCGTTGCTCTACGAATTGCATCTGTTTAGCATTTAATAAACATGCTGTTGAATATTTTGAAACTAATTTGACTGCAAGCTGCTGCTGCCATACGCAGCAACAGCATTCAGTCAAATTAGTTTCAAAATATTCAACAGCTTACCTGTATGGTTTTCTGGAAATTCAGTCGGCGAGTTCAGGGATCGATCAATCCCAACACAGGTGAAGCGTGAGTGGAGCTTAGCTAGAGGTAGGCAGGGCATAGCTAAAACTGGATTCCTCCATTATGCGATAACAAACCTGATCTTTCAAGTTTTAGCAGCAAACTCAATAGTATCCTTCGGGATGCCAACCTGCAGGCAATGTATGGTGAATATCCCGTCAGTAGAATTTAAGTTATCATCAGAAGCTTGCCTGTTGATCTCAAACCCACTAGGGTTTCTCAGACCACAGAGGTCGATAATTAAGCCAGTTTAACCCTTTAACACTCATATCCGCCAAAAATTACCTCTGCACTGGTCATGAGATATGTCCATTTGCATACCAAGAGAAGAGTATTTTTGAAAATTTACCACTGGAATGACTGGCTCGATAATGAGTGTTAAGTGACGATCCATTTTAAAGTAGAACCCCTAACAGACACCCCCCCCACCCTTGCGGGTTGGTCTGTAGCTTTATTAACCACTATAAAACATACTTACCGGTCAATCACTACTTGCTAAATCAACTACTCTGCATTTAGCCAGCAGAATAAGATTTTTATGCTTGCTAACATACCCCCATATGCATATTCCATTTCAATATACCCTCATCCAGACTACTAGTAGGGTACACCCCCAGCATATGCCCTAATAGAGACTGGGACCAGTCTGTCTGTACTCACTCCTTGCTGACACCTATTCACTTTTCTAAATTTAAGTGCCAAATATTATAAACAGATTCTCAAATCATTCCCATGCAGGGTGGCTGAGACCGGGTCGTAGTGATTGAATGGTAAGTATGTTTTATAGTGGTTAATAAAACTACAGACTGACCCGCAAGGGGGGGGGGGGTCTGTTGGGGGTTGTTATTACACCACAAAACATCTATACCGTTCAATCACTACTTGCTAAACCCGTAGATTTGGTCAGTGTCCCACTTAAAACATTAGGTGGGAGGTGATTTGAGAATCAACAAACAAGGATAAAAATCAAACCAATCTTATCCGAATGTTAATAACATAACATAATAGTGCATTTAAATCAACCACACCGTGATTATCAAATAAGGAAAACTTGAACTTAGAGACAAATAAAAACCAAAATAAACTCTCACCATTTCTTACAGTCTTAACGAAAATGGCGAGATGTGCTTGGTAAATGGTCTTCAGATATTTTGGTCAAAATCGTAATATTATGAAAGAAGGAGGCTGCTGCACTCTGATCTTTCAGATAAAAGGTTGTAAAAGAGGATTCAGATTATCATCCTGCAACCTGCATGACTTCATCTAAATATGAACCGGCAAAAAGTGCAAAAGAGGAAGCCATTCCGCTAACAACGTGAGCTTTAATATGGGAGAGATTAATTTGTTCCGGAGAAGCAATCTCGTAACAAAGCTTAATCGTCTCCCAAATCCATCAGGATATCGTAAACTTTGAGACCGGCTTAGCTAACTCTTCCGCATAAGAAAACCATAAAAGGGACGGATCAAATCTTTTGAAATCAGTTCGCTGTTTGTACATTCTTAATGCCCTAACAGGACACCAGAGTTTGTCGGAAGATGAAAAAGAAGATAATGATTTTAAAATGATCGGACTAGCAGGAAACCGGTTCGGTTAGACTGAGTTTTAGATAAAAAATCCCTTCTGGGATATAAAACTTTACCGTCTCCTGAAACTAAAAATCTCTCCCTATCATCAGAACAAGCATGAATTTTGAACGCCTTCTAGCAGAGGCCATTAATACTAATAGAGGAAAGAGGTTCAAAATGACGGCCTGCCAGCACTTGAAGAACCAAAGCCAAGTTGCATGAAGGTAAATGCTTAGCTATCGGAGGACGAATATTGCCTAGACCTCTAATAAAAACTATTAAAGGTCTTAGTGTCCTTGACATCGGCATACAGAAGGCAAGGAAGAGAAGATGCCCGAGAAAATCTATATCCCCTAACCATATTAGCTGATAAATGTAAGGAATCAGAGATATGTTAAAAAGTCTAATACTTGGGGAATAGAAACAGAATCGGGCATGAGACCTTGGTCTGAACACCATTCTCCAAAAAATTATAAGTTGACACTTGTGAACTCTGCGGGTCGACTCTCTTCTGGAAGAATCGATAATTACTGGAGATCTTGAAGAAACTTTATTCTCGTAGACTTCAGTTTCGATATTCTCCAAACACACAGACTGAAGATTTCTGGGTTTGGATGAAGACAAAGACCTCTTACTTGAGACAGAATATCCTGGGAGAATGGAAGAAGAGGGAAGTCTACCAGGAGATCTACAAGGTCAACAAACCAAATCCTCTTTGGCCAAAAAGGAGCTTTTAAAAGAATCTCGCAGATTTGTTCTTTGACCTTCTTCAACACTAACGGAATCAAAATCGTTGGAGGGAACACATAGACGAACATTCCTGTCCAGGACTGAGACAGGGCATCCACCGCCAGGGCTTGACTGTCCGGAAAAGGAGACATGTAAGAGGAGATCTGAGCATTCAGAGATGTCGCAAACAGATCTACCAGAGGACGATTCATAAGACTGAAAATCACTTTGACAACCGACCTCTTTAACTGCCACTCTGTGTGGGCGAATTTGCTGGAACGTGACAGCTGGTCCGCAAGAAAATTCAGACTGCCTGGGACAATTATCCGACCAAATCGAGACTTTGAGACCAATCACAAGATCTGACCATGAAAGGAGAGCATTCTTGACAGCACACAAATCCAGAATGTTGATATGAGCTGTCGACTCCTCCAGGGACCAAAGACAGAAACTGACAGGGCGTACCAGACCGCTCCCCATCCCTCCTGAGAAGCGTCTGTGAAAATAATTGCCTGAGGGGAGGACTTTACCAGTGGAACACCCACCAGAAGCAGAGAACGATCTTTCCAAAAATCTAGAATAAGAATCAAGTGTTCTCTGATGGGAATCTGATGGTAAATAGAGTGAACCGACTGCTTCCAAAGGGACAGTAAATACATTTGGAAGGATCTTCTCATCAGCGCCGCCCATGGAATAACATTCTCTACGCTGACCATCAAACCTATCACTCTTAGCAGAAATCTTGCTCAGACCATGGAAGAAGAAGACAGGATTTCCATTGCCACTGATAAAGCCTCTAGTCTTGGATCTGAGGGGAAGACTAGACCCTGGGCCAGATCGAAAGAAACGCCTAGATGCGTGAAGACTTGAGAGGGACCTAGGCTTGATTTCTTTAGATTTAAAATCCACCCTAGGTTGCATGCCAGACTGCAAACCTCTGGAAGAATTCCTGAGAGAATTGAGGAAGCCTTGCTTTACTAACCAATCATCTATATAAACGTGTAGATGGATAGAACGACGGTGTAAAATTCCTGCCAAGGTGAGACTAGGCGAGTAAAAAGAAAAGGAGCCATGGTCAGGCGAAAAGGCATGGAGCGAAACTGCCAAACTCGATCTTAGTAAGCAAATCCCAGGAATTTTCTGAAGGAAGGGTAAATGAGAACATGAAAGAAGGCATCATTTTGGTCGCTGGAAAACGACCACAAACCCTGATCTAGACTGGAAATGATCTGGGAGATGGTCTCCATCTTGACTTGGGAGTAAGAATCATGATATTTAATCATGTCATACTACCGTGTTAAATTTAAATTAATGCAGATTTGAATGTTTCAGAGTGAATAATGACAGGGTAGGAAATACTAGCCTAGGCTGAACACTCATGTATGTATAAATTCCTTAGAATTAACATCATTCACAAAGAAAACTAACATGTTAATGACCAAATTGTCAATTGGAAGGACCAGAGGAGACAAGAAAGAAGAATTAGAAGAGGAAAGAGCTGACACAAAAGAAGGAAGGTCTATAGAAAACTCGTCCTTAAAAGGAAGAGAAAGAGTCTAAGCAATCCACCTGTGAGCCAGGGACCAGTCATCCGAAGACCCTGACTGGACAAAATCTCCTCAGTCTTGACCGACTAGGGAATAGAAGAATTAGAAGGATTAGGAGATGGAGAGGAAAAATGATGAGAAGTCACCAGAGGCAATAGAATCAACAGTTCAAATGGAAAGAGGAGAGCAAGGCCTCATGGAAGCTAGAAGAGAAGAAAACTAAAGAATCAGAAAAGGAAAAAGATTGATCAGAAGGAATGTGAACAGATACAACATCCTGACCAGAGGACATGGAAAGTGAATCAGGCCACTAGCGAAAAACCTTGAAAGAATAGAGAAAAAAGCTGACATGAAAGAATGAACAAGGGACGAATCCCTAAGAACAGAAAACAATGAGAAAACCAGACCTTAATCAACAATTAGAAACTCAAGCTCAAAAGAGAGGACAGAAACAATCGGATCAAGAGGAAGAAGAGGAAGAGAGGAATTAAGAAGAATGGATTGATAGATGAAATACGGGAAAACCCCAGAGGAGGGAAAAAGGAGGAAGACAGAAAGAGAGAGAGGAAGAAAGAGAGAGAGGAAGGAGAACATGACTAGAAGAAAACTTTAGAAGGAGAAGGGGCAGAGGATGAAGGAAGAGACCTATACTTATCTTTACTCATTATTATTAAAGACTTAGAACCAATATTATCATCTTGTAGAGACGGATGTCATTGAGTTTGATATGCTAATAAAAGGAATGATTCACCCTAATCTTATTTCTCTATTCTCAGCGTTTTCTAGCTCTTGTAATCATTAATCTTAGAGCCATTCTCTTCCCTATGAATCCACTACTGAATCTTTTCCTTTCAGCGCCTGTCAGAATTAGACTAAGAATTACGCTAGAAACAGGGATTTTCTTCAAGAAATTAACTCCCTTTGGATAAAATAAATGTCAACCTGCCGACATAAGAGGAAAAAAGAGCGCGAAAAAAGGTTGAACGACCCGAAGACAACTGGCCATCTAAAGTTGGATGAAATTAAAAATTATGTATCTAGCGATAATGCGTAGAATACATACTGAGTCTTTAATTACGTTGAAATGTTCCATTGATAAGAGTAAATGCTGAATATCTATGATTCCAAGAGAGACTTCAAGACTGGCAATATCTCGGAATTAATATTTTCAGCGATTAAACATTCCGATTTTAAAAGCACTTACTGAAATAAGACTAACTCTTAGGAAGATGATGACTAGATCCTAGGAAAGACAAACCTGGAATCTCAGTAAGAGCTATCACCAGAAATCCAAAAAAGGAAAACAGAACCGGATCATAGAACACCGTTAATGACCCTATCCCCGGATGTACGAATCCGGAAGTGGAAAAATAGGAAACGGAAATGCGTAAACCGGAAGAAGACAACCGGAAACTGAAACCGGATGTACAGTAAAAAACCAGAATAAGCATAGGAACCGAAAATATGCAAAACCGGACACGGAAAGAATGGAGGTAGATCCGGAAAACGGAAGTAACCCCTGTGAATCCACTACAACTGATCTAAGACTTTGACATTGTCATATATTTTACAGACGGGAGGGGGGGGGGGCTACTGTCGCCGCCACCACTGCGTAAGGTCATGCCTTTTCTTCTTAATTACAACCTCAAGACTCACGTGGGTTTGACCCAGTGACCTGCTCGAGATCACCTTCGAGAGCTTATTTGCTCTAATTATTTGCTCTTTGTTCTTTATTCATCCACTAGACCGAAGTTACGTCCCAACCGGAAGCGGAAGTCGGAAGAGGTTATTAGTCATACCGGAAATGGTCGGAACGGAAGTAAGAATCAGATCTTGAAGACCCGGATGTCCTGCAAAACCGGAAGTCATACCGGAAACGGTCGGAACGGATGTAGCACCGGAAAACGGAAGTAAACCCGAGTACCGAGGACCCGAATCCACCACAACGGAACCGGAAGAACTAGCAAAGCTAGAATGCGAACTCTTAGCTATAGGCGACCTATGGAGAATCTTGACGACCGGTATGACCGAAATATTGGCATTAGCATAAGGCTTTTGGACGGGAGCTTCCGCCGCCGCCACCACTGCTTGAGGGTTATGCCTATCACCCTCAAGACTAATGTGTGTTTGACCCAGTGACCTGCACGAGCTCACCTTCGAGAGCTTTGTCGCTCTAGACTTTTGTTTAGGAGACCTGATTACTTGCATTGACATTAGAGGAATCGGTTTCACCCATGTGCGGGAACGCCTGCTAGCCCTCGGACTATCGTCGGAATCAGAAGAAACTTCCTGTTTCTTGGCCTCCATGATGGCAGAAGATATTCTTTCGTCTAAAGATTTAGTCAAAACTGCAGCGAAGGATTCAAATCTCGCAAATAAAGCTAACACAGCTTCCGAATTCGCCGAAGAGGCCCCCCCCCACCCCGCCTCCGTTGCTGCTGGAATAGACATATTAGAATATTGCAAGACACAGCTTTTGTCTTACTAGCAACGGAGGTAGGGGAAGGATGACCAGAGGGCAGCGCTGTAAGGACGAATAATCCTTAAAGAAAACTTAGATACGAACGCAGACCACCCTATGCAAAACCCGCACATCGATGTGGGGGTACACGTAGAGCACTTAAAACAGACATGTCCTCCATACTCCACAGAGTGAACTTATTCACAGATTGAGGACGTGAACTTGATTTATCGTGCACTTGATTTATCGTTCGCTAAAACACTCTTAAAAACCGAAAATAGATCACGAAAGAAACATACATCTTAGAATTTCGATAAAAGGAGTCTAGAAACATGCAAACGCCTTTCAAAGAATGGCCGGAAAAGTTCAAATTCAAGATTCAACTTAGGCTGCAAGGCGAACTGCAAACCTTTGAATGAATTGAGAAAGACCTAGCTTTTATTAACCGATCGACTATAAAGACTGAAGAAGAATAAGACAGCGGCGCAAGACACCTGCCACGGCTGGGACCAGACGTGTGAAAAGAAAGGCGTCACGGTCAGATCAAAGGGCATTGCTCAAACCGCCATACCCTATCCTTGAAAGCAAAACTCATGTACCTTCAGAAAGAAAGGTAAAAAAGGCACATGAAATAGGCATCCTAACGATGGATAGAAAAGGATCATATGCCTGAAAAATAGACTTGTGATAGGGGAGGACTCCATCATGAATTTAGGAGATAAAGAAAGAAGATATAACTTCTTCAGGAAGACAAAAGGACGCTAGCCTTCTAAGAATTGGAGACTATGAAGATCGTTGAACAGAAGCCTGGGTCTACTTTCCAAGATAGAGCCTTTTCTATAGTCTCCTTGACAATCATAGAAAACCACCACCCCCTCTAATGCTAATAGCTTCTGATTCAATGGAACAGAAGACCATTTGGGAGAGGAGACTGCGGAGAAGGGTCCTAGATCCAAGAACATCTGGCCCTTTTCATAAGGGCCGCCATTAAAGTTGGGGCAAACTTACTATATGCTAAAGAGGACTGCTCATAGAAACACATAGATTACATACAGTGTTGCCCACATCTGATTTTTGGGGCTCCCAAGGACCCAACACTCTCAGATTTGGGGGTCCCATTGTAAAATCTGGGGGTCCCCTAGGGTCCTCATCTGAAATATGGGGGTCCCATGTTTTTTCTTAAAATAAACACAACACATTGATATAATTATAAAGCACTTTATTAAACATGTTGAAAGCACTAGTTATGATATTGTGTAAATACTGTTAATGTATATATATATATAGAGAGAGAGAATATTAACTATGCATAGTTTATTAACCCGTAGCACTTAACACTTTTGGCCACTATTGTAGATCACCAAAATACCTATTTTTGAAAGTTTAACACTGGAATGACTGGCTCTAAACAGTGCCAGTCATTCCAGTGGTAAATTTTCAAACATATGTATTCTGTGATCTACAATGGTGGCTAAAATTGATCTATTGAAACGGCCATTGTATATTAAACTAATAACATTTGAACTGCATGTCATTAAACAATAACCTAAAGCACTGTAGTTGCAACCTACATTGACAACCTTGTATGATTAACATTTCCAAAGACCACTACATTAGTAATTAGCAAAGACCACTGCATTAGTTTTTCTATAAAACCATAACTTGACTTTGGACGAATTGAAAAATTACAAGTATCTGGGGCGAGTTTGCTCAAGGACGACTTGACCTACTTTGATATAATGCGCGTGTATTTTTTTTAATAATGTAACTGGAATGACTAAATATAGTGGAATACATAGGCTAAGATCAGACAAAACAATAATTTATCAAAAATAATCTGTATAAATCAGATTAAAATGTGTAATTAGTGAAAGTATATCAGCCAATAACAGGATATGGCTAACTCATAGGGAGTAACTATGTAACGCGAGTCCCGATTGGTTGAAGCATAGATAACGCATTAGCGTGTATCCAAAAAGGACGCCTGTATCGGCGAGCTTTGAGCTATACGCTGTTTGGAAAAAATCAATATTTTAACGTATGCCTACCTGTAGATCGACGATATCGTTGAACATCGCTGCTGGGGAGCTTTTTAGTTGAGAAATTGGGAACACCTAACAATCGAGTATTGTTAAGCACTATAAACACTAATCCATCAGTCAATCAATCAGCCGCTATTGCTAAATAAAAGACGGCTTATAGCGCGTATCGTTATTCAAACAGCAATACAAAGACACCGCCGCTAATCCGTCAAATGGCCATTCAAATGTAAAAGATATCACAATATCTTCCATATATTCCTTCATCCATTTACATATTTTGATAAGTAAATAGAAAAAAGATATTTGCCTGTAAGCCGTTGCCGCTTTAGGCAAGTAGGCATGCGCAAATTAATTTCAAAATATTCAGCATATTAGTGATACCAACTTTGTGATCTGTCCAATGTTCTGAGCTGTGAAAGGGTTAAGACGCCCAGACACGTTTGTATACGCTTGATCAGTTGTATTGGATTTCTCAAGCGTGAGTTCCTCGACAGGGAGATTCCGCTGTTATCCAATCAAATACTGACACGTCACACTGACGTTTAGCACAACAGACAGAAACATGGAGGGTATTTTTGCAATTTGTAGGCCAAACAAGGCGACTAACATTGGGCTTGTAAACTCATTATTTATTTAGATCAAATGGAATACTAAGGATGATTTGGGGATTGTGTTTACAATTAAATGTGGTGGTTAAATCTGATTTATGGGCATTAACAACTTTGAGTTGTGCAAGAAAACACAACAAATCATAGTCTTAAACAACGCATTAAGTTCGTTTTTATTGAACACACAATACATTAGATACATTTTTAAAGTAAAAACATGCACAAATAAAAATACACACACGATAATATAATCGATAATTAAGCACACGCAAAGTTACCAGTTTCCGTTACACTTTTTCACTGCGTCCGTAGTGCGTCCTCGGGGACGCAGAGGGTTAAGTTTTATGCGTCCCTCTGCCATTTTTATGCGTATATACGCGCAAAAGGATGCATAAGGGCAACTATGATTACATATGCCATGAAGCTCCAACCATAAAATCCTGGGCTATATCCTTATTCTTAGCCATCACGAAAAGTGGTAACTCACGTTTATTTTGGTTATTTTAATTTTACCGCTTTCTTTGAATGGAGAAAAAAGAATCATATAAGTATAGCCTTACTTATTAAAATGCTGAAGACCCTGAAAACATAATAGATAATTTTATTTATAGTGATTTAACCAGATTTCGTGGCAAACCGAAAACCCATAGTACGCCTATGGGAGGGGTTAGAAGCAAGATATAGCCAAATCCTGTACCTGAGAATCTGCAATAATCCCGCTTGATATTCAAAAACATCAAATCATGACTGAATTTAGCAAGATAGTAAGGAAAATGTAATTAGGGTTTCCCAAACCACTGCTCGAACTGTTAAATTAGTCCCTCCAGAAAAGGCGTCGCTCCAGGGAACTAAGGGAGTCTGGCATAACCAGGGTTCAAAACATAAACACAGCTTTGCCCTTGAAAATCATCTTCATTTTTAAAAGAATTTCGCAAAATGCAGAAACTTTACAAAACTCAGGATAAGTGCACACTCCTTACAAATTGAGGAAGATAGGCACAAAACACCACTAATACCAGCTCATCTACGATTCTGTAAGCTTTGCAACCAGAACCTAATCGAGGATGAAAAACACTTTATAATGGAATGTCCACATTACAATCAGGAGAGACAATCGCTCTTTAAAAAGCTTAATGAATTTACTAATTTTGTCTCGCTTGATAGGTGTAGCCAATTAAAATTTTTAATGTCATATAATAATGGAGATAGTGATCAAATTGTTATTGATTACATCAACGTTTGCCTAGCTGCTCGGGCTTGTACTTTAAATCTTATGCAATGACACAATTTGTCAGATTGTCATCCTGTACATGAGGCAGGTTCATATAATGATTGCATTACTGTGTCCTATATTTTAATCAATGTCCATATCAATTTCATTGGGAAACTGGCCAACCTCATGAGTCCAGGTAAATTCACCATACCTCACTGTAATTGATATATTGTTTAATTAGATATCCCGAACAATCCGATATTTATGCCTAGTGGCAGTAAACTCAAATCATAGCCCTACACATTAAACCTGTACATTTTTATATATTTATTTATTATATTTATTGTCTTAGAAACTATATTTTCATCTTTGTAAAATGTAGTTAAATGTAGGCTTGCGCGATTTCACGATTTAATCGAAAATCACGATTTTCTACGAAGTAATTGAAAAAATTGAAAAATCGTGAAGAAATTGAGCAGACTATAAGATTTTAAAACTCATCATTCAGCAGTAAAAGAATACAGTTATAATCCATTCGCGCATGTATCCATTGTGTTTTTTCTTGATCGCTTCACGCATGTGTTCACTAAGTCCTAATCAAAACACAAAGCTATATGGTAAACCAGCTAACAATAGCTAGGTAACACCTTTGTCATTGAGAAAACCAGCTAGTTACTCCATCGAATCGCCATATAATTTTCTTTCTTTCGCTGCAGACCCTGAGTATGTCGTAAAATACCAAGTATATACTTAGTTGCAGACTGTTAGGCAATAATCACTGAACATAATTCTTTTTAATTCTTTCAGCAATTTCAGGCTGTGTACTAATTTTTCCTTTTTGATTCGGTTGTCATGCCTAATTAAAGAAAATAACGCAACAGCATTCCAGATTGTTGTATTTTGAACTGTGCATTCTGTTGATTATTCTTAAATGTAAATCGTACATTCTGGAAGCAACTATAAACTGCACTATAGGAGGAGTTTACAGTGTTACTATCATAGTTACTCAAAGCTACCGTCCTATATATATGGATTGCGCAATATCTCCCCGGGTACTAATATTAGCATCCTCGCGCTGCTCGGGTAATGGCTTAAACTCCTCCTACAAAGGGAGGCTATAAGCGGAAGCTAGGGCTGTGCGGTTTTGGTAAGAACACAACCAGTGATGGTGTTGGCCATAAATCTGGTTTTAACCGGATATCCGGTTTATTGGCTGAAAATATTTTCGGTTTCGTGAAAAAAAATTTTTTTTTGCAATACCACGAAAATAGAAAGTTTTTAGTGGTAGACTTAAATCTGTAGCTACATGTATAGTATCCGATGCAATTTTAGAGGATATAGTGAAATCATTACTTAAATTGCTTTAAAACATTAGATTTTGCACTTTTAAATTCATCGCGATATGTCATTTCGAGTTCTTGCACAATCTGTCATATATTAGATTCCTAGACAATTAGCAATTCGCATACCCCCCTCTAGGATAACGTGTAGAGTGATACATTGCCAAATTTACTGTGGCTTTTAGTGGCCAATTCAAGCGGTTCATGGAGTAGAAAATATGTTTTTGGATGACTAAACTAGTTAGAAAATTTGTAGAGCATTCGCTAAAGATATTACTCGATAGTTAGTCATTTCAGGTCTTGGAAACACCGAGCCGGTGATAAATTCTGAAAGATGGCAGACCTAATTAGACTGTTACACAGCCTCCATTTTGGAGACCAGTGAGATTCATGAGAAGCATTATGCAAATGTATATAATATAAAGACTAGTTCCCGATAGCCTACGCTTACACACACTTATGTCGAATTTAGTTACAGACTAGTTACAGATTTAGTTTCAGCGGTTCTGGAGACGAAGTCATTTTCGCTAAAACCCCGCTGAACCATTTGACCAATCAAGTTCCCTTGAACACAGTTGGTTCAGCTCTTGCCCTAGATCATATTTCATGGGGTTTGCTTCAATCCACCAAGCGGTTTCGGAGAAGATTTTTAAAGACGTTTCTAAAAATCGGCCAAAATTCAAGATGGCCACCGGCCAAATTGGCTGATCAGCGTCGTTTTGAACAAACTTGAATATTTACAGCCTAACGATGCTTCCTGCCAAATATAATTGAAATTGGCCCAGTAGTTCTCGAGAAGACATTTTAAATTTCCCATTGCTTTAGTATGGGAGCTTTTGGTGGGAAAATAGTCCAAGATGGCCGCCAAACCGTTTATCTGACAGTTTTGAAAATTGCAAATTTGTGATCAGAATACTGAAAAACATACATAAAACAAATTTCAGCCTCAAAATCCATCAAATAAAAAATCCAATATGGCTGCCAAACATGAGTGGCCCACTGCGGCCATGTTTTTTGACGGATCAACTTCCCTTGAACAAACTTTACTGGCCCTTAGTCCCTAGTCATATCTGTCAAATTTTGGCCTAATCCCTTCAGCGGTTCTGGAGAAGTCATTTTCGCTAAAACTTGGTCAACCAAGATGGCCATTTGACCAATCAAGTTCCCCTGAAACCAGAAGTAGCATAGGAACCGGAAATATACGCAAACCGGAAGAAGAAACCCGGAAGCGAAAGAGGAAGGACCAGAAACGGAAACTGGATGTAGCCCAGGGTCTTGGCGACCCGAATCTACCAAGCACCTACCGGAAGTGCTTGTCAAACCGGAAGCTATTTTTTTACTAAGAAAGAAACAGGCGATCTCTTGACATTTCTGGCTACCGGAATCACGGAAAATTTAACTTTGGCATAGGCAGCTGAATCAGGGAATTCCGTCGCCGACACCACTGCTTGAGGGTAATACCCTCCTCAAGGCTTAGGTGGGTTTTGCCCGGTGACTTATACAAAACCACCTTTATGGGCTTTTCCTTAGAGTCTTTGGGTTGCGGTTTCAGGACCGAACCTCTAGTCTGGATGTGAGGAAAGTCGGTTTCCCCCCCCCCTCCATTGCGCATGCGTGGACATGCTTAGTGACAGGTGTCACCAAGGAGTGAGTACAGACAGACTGGTGCCAGTCTCTATCAGGGCATATGCTGGGGGTGTACCCTACTAGTAGTCTGGTTGAGGGTATATTGAAATGGAATAAGCATATGGGGGTATGTTAGCAAGCATAAAAATCTTATTCTGGTGACTAAATGCAGAGTAGTTGATTTAGCAAGTAGTGATTGAATGGTGTAGATGTTTTTGTGGTGAAATAACAACTTCAGTTACCACACACAACCAAAAGCTGGGACTGACAGAACAATATGATTGTCAGACAAAACATAAACACTGCATATCCCCATGGGGATGGGGGGGGGGGGGAGGGAGAGAGAGATATTCAACAGGGTACATATGCATAGGGTACAGGAAGATAGCTCTATTATCAAAGCCTTAAGTTCCAAAATATTCATTTTAAGACAACCATAGGGGCAAGCTGTTAAATATTATGGATATGCCATTTAAACAGTATTAATGTAAGACTTGGAAGTCTGGTTTTTCAAACTAGTTCAGTACTCACACTGTCTGTTTCTCGGAGAGCTTGCTCCAATTTCTCAAGGTGGTTGTTCCCTCCTTGACGTTCTATTTCATGGGAGTACATAATATGATTGAGATCAGGAAAGACTCTGTTCAGATCAATTTCATTGCCATTATTACGCCCCATCAGCCAATTCTTCTTGCCATTCTGTCAAGGGAATAATAGAAATATATCAGAAATTCAAATAGTCACCTACGTGATCAGAATGCATAATCTTAATTACTCACCTCTAGACCAGTGCTCTTTCATTTGGAAACAATGAAGATAGCTCTATTATTAGTTATTTCTATTATTCGTTCATACACCTTTTGTTTTCGCTAGAATGACGTGTATAAGGAATATGATGAACTGCCAACAAGGCCATTTAAGCCTTTAACCCTAAAAGTTTCAGTTTTCTCATAGAAAATGTCCATGTGCAAGACGAATAAGACTATTTCAAACTGGAATGCCTTGAGCAGTAACTGAGCCAGTCATTTCACTGGTAAATTTTCAAAAATAGCCAGGCTCCCTATAATAATGGCCTGCATATGGGCATTCAATAAGCAAGTAATTTGATTTGCTTACCCAATTTTTACCATTAAACGTTTAAATTTTAGGTGTTAAGTGCCCATAAGAAAAATTCTATTATTACCAGTCTACTGTCAGTCTATTACCAGCTTGTTGTCAGTGTGAATCCCGTCTCGTCATACTACTGTCAGATCTGGTAATAAACTGGCAATAAACTGTCAGATGACTGCCAGATCTATGCAAGTTTATTGTCAGATGTCTTCCTGTGCACTGACACCCTGACAATAAGCTGGCAATAGACTAACAACAGACTGGTAACAATGTTTATGAATTGTGACATTAAACGTACAGACACAAATTCCCAGTCTAACATATATTTTATAGGAGAAATAGATCTGACAATAGACTGACAATACACTGGTAACATTTTAACATCTAACAACAGACTGGTTACACATTGACAATAAACTGAACATCTGACAATAGGAGGGATTGGGAACATTTTTAGTGTATTGTCAGCTATACTCTCAGTGTGTTGTTAGAAATTTGTCCCAAATTTTTTCTCACCAGTAGGCTGACAATAAACTGACTGTACATATGACAATACACTGACAATAATCTACTATTTGTTTTACTTTTTATTACCAGTCTAATGTCAGATTGTTGTCAGTGTAATAGCAGCTTTCTACCAGTGTATTGTCATTTGAATGCAAGTCTGTTGTCAGCTTAATGTCAGCTTGTTGCTAGCTATAAATTAGTTTCTTACCAGTCTGTTGTCACCTGCTTATTACCAGTTTGTTGTCAGCTGTATTATTGTTTCTTGCCACTTTAAATTGGTAATAGACTAACAAGACATTGGCAGTAAACTGACATCAGACTGACAACAAGCTGACAGCAAAATTGCGGGTAATGCCCATGAATATTACTGTAGGACAAAGACGGCATTATGACATTGAGATGGCACCCGAAATACTTTAAAACTAAAAGAAAAAGCGTCATTTTACTATTCAATACATATATGTATTGGGCACTACAGTAGAAACAAACATTAAACTAAATATTCAAATAGCTGGGTCACTTTAATTATGCAGTTTAATAAATCAACGAAAACAGGTATCACAAGACCCACAACACAAATTATCAGTGTTATTACAATTTATATATCTACATACCAAGGAGGAGCAATGCTTTATCAGCGTATTGAATAATACAAATACTGGCAAAATGGAAATTACATAATTACGGTATATGTGTGAGAACAAATACAGTAGCACAAATCTAACAATTTGGTATTATCAAAAGAATGAGACAAGATCCCGCTTTAAAATTATTGTTATAAAGTTGTAAGTTGTATTTCTATGCATAGGTAAAAATATCAAATCAAATATAATTTTTATTTCACATATTACCAGTCTATTGTCAGACATGTTCGCTGATAGAAAAATGTATACGTCCTTTCTTGCCAGTCTATTGTCAGATTTATTTTACTATGTCCATTCTTGCCAGTCTGTTGTCTGATGTATTTTACCATCTCCTTTCTTGCCAGTCTACTGCCAGTTAAAAATTTTCATGCCAGGTTATTGTCAGCTATAGTTAAAACAAAGTATTTGTTGTTATGTTAATGTCAGACTGGATAAATTTGCTGTCAGTCTATTGCCCGATCTCAAACAAAACTGCCTGTTTATAGGGCTTCATGATATACTGATATTATACCGAATACTGGTATCATAGCCATACCGGTATGATTTTGCTGATACCGAAATATCAAAATATAACATAAAACCAGATAATTCGCTTTCCATTAGTTACATTCCAATAATATATCTGGCTAACGAGATAAGTTACTGCTCTTGGTACGGGAAAATGATATTTAAAGGTCTTGTGAGGACTTGCGGTCGATAACGAGTTTCAATTAATTTGTATGGTCTACTACACTATTTAAACACAATAGCGTCACTTTGGAGTGAAAAAAATATGTTAGGCAGCCCAAATAACGAGATTAAATGACGCCTCAATCTGAATCACATCACCACTCGCTGTGACGTCACACCGGGAACGGCGCTGTGAGCTGGGTTAATATTTCTCTGTCTGTAGTACAAAGGTAACATATTTTAAAACGTGCGTTTAACAGGATAGACTTCACCTACCATAACATAAATTATGTCAGGTTGAAGCTAAGTCTTCAAGAAATAAAAAATAGCGATTTAAAAAAAACCTATTATGATATTTGCTTATTTTTAATTGTTTCATGGATAGCTATATTCGCATAATAAAAGGCCTATAACTATGGTAAACCATGGGCAATGCTCAAAATCGGCAATATTTCAATGCATGTGACAAATACTCTATAGTCTAGTAGGCCTAGTTGCAGATCCATTACCATTCTTGAAAGGACTGGGTGTACTATGTAATATCTGGGGTGGATGGATGTGAGTGTGATGATCGAGGTGGGTGGGAGAGGTTGACGATGGCTATAATTGTACTATTATTCATATCTAAATGTATAGGCTACAGAGTGCAGTTACAACTTTTTCTGAAGATTACGAATGTACAATAAGTGTGTTAGTGTGTCCTATGTGAAATTTCCTGTGATTACTGATTAGAATGTAAATGTTTACCTATAAGCTTTTGGCAATGTGTTTGTATAATAATAATGTAGAGGCATATACCGGTCAACACGTGTGTGTGTGTGTGTGTGTGTGTGTGTGTGTGTGTGTGTGTGTGTGTGTGTGTGTGTGGTGTGGTGTGGTGTGGTGTGGTGTGGTGTGGTGTGTGTGTGTGTGTGTGTGTGTGTGTGTGTGAGGGGGGGGGGGGATGAACAAATTTTAAATAGGTAGGTGAACTGACAGATGTTCAGTGGTCGCTAGCGTATCATCTTTATTTACAGTGCAGCTCATAAATAAGTTTAAATGCTTCCAAAGCAAAAACAAAAATATGTTAGTTAGAACCACGATACAAGAAACGCTATGTTGAATGTTGAATATTTTGAACACAATTTGGGTTGAAATCCAATCCAATTACGTTCAAAATATTTAACAGTATATGTTATTCAAGCTGTACTATAAGCGTGCGGACGGCAGTGAAAGCCTCGCTACGCACCTCGACCGCTGCCTAAATTGTAAACAAACCGTGTACTCTCAATAACATATGTCAATGTAGACCATACGCAAATAGATTAGTTTAGATTAGATTTATATTTACCCGACATTTTAGTTAATTTTAAACACATAACTGGAGTAACTGCTATATTGCAATCATAAATTTATTCATAAGATTACACAATTGTAAATTGCGATCGTACGTGCACTGAGCGGTGTAGGCCTACTTAACTATCATTTAAAAAGTTGTATATTTGTGTACATGCATGCCTATCATCTATGCGAAATCTCTGCAGTCAATCCAGAAAGATAAGATATATATGCCTTTGTAGAATTGTATTCCAAGAAGTGTGTGGGTTTGATTAAGCATAGCCTAATTCACGTACACGAAATCTTACTGTCACCTCTAACAGGTATGTATGTTAGAATTGTGATGTTAGGCACCGTGACCATGAGGTCTGTCCTTTACGTTTAATCAACTAAAATATCATCACCTTTGATATTATTGAACCTTTGTGCATCTCGAACAATGTAGTGTGCCTGTGTGTACAATGAATTGTCAAAGAATAGGTGCATAGGTGCCTAATACACGCAGCAGTAGAGAGCATAGTTATGCTCCCCGAGATAATAATCTAGACTAATAGGAATTGGTGTCATCCCGGTGTGACGTCACAACTCTAGTGCGATAGCTAAAAACGTTTGGTTGTCAAGGTGGTTGCTATATGCTTATCTCAGCTTTGGCTGGGCCGATTACAAAAATTAAAAAAACATTTTGTTCTTCTAGTAAAGGAGAATCTGTATTATGATTGCCAAGTTAATCAGAGCGATCGGGTATCTAGTCCTCACAACATCTTTAATGATCACACTTGAAAATTTTCTTAGTTATCCGTATCTGTCAAATTGTTGTTAGGGGCTAGCAATGGATAAAATACTACTTATAAGAATGTACTTCGTGCAAAAAATAGAATAAAACTTATTTTAATTAACCTCATAAGACAGGGGGTGGTTAAAAATATCTAAAACCTATCTTTTCTTGCGCTAATATTTTATAATTTCGAGCCGTTGTTTTCTAGAAAATCATAAAATCAAATGAATATTTTGAGTGATATTTTATATCAACTACTACAGCCTGGTTAGTTAACAATTTCCAGGAATTTTACAACTTTGTAATGACTGGCCAATGGCCCAAGTAAAGAGGAACCGACAATGTGAGAAAAATGTCTCAGTCCCTGCAATCTATATTCACTTATGCTGGCGGGTAGCATTAGTTATCGATCGATACACGCTACTGTAATGAGAACGAGGCTCAGCATATTATAGTCTATTTAGTATGTGTTATAATGGCTTGGTTGGACCACTGCACGGAGATTTGCACGATTCCTGGCGGTTTCATCCCATTGCAATTTCGTTGTATCAGGTACACATTTTCGTGGACAGTTTATTTATTATTCTGGCACATACATCAATACAAGTACAAAAATAGCCAGGAAAATGAGTAAAACATAGATTTACATTCAGCATATCCAACGTCTTTGACTCGCAGCAATGACACTTGTCAATAAAATATCAACAGTCCTGGTTGTTCGCAGTTTCACTGGGCGAGTTTATTTGGGACAAGATTGTCACTGGTTACCGGTATCTCGCGATCTCGACACAGAGTAGTTGTAAATATTATGGTAAATTCAAATCATTTGTACGGACAATTTGGTTGAATTTCAGCTGTTTTGGGATATGATTTAAGTTAAGTCAGTTAATATTTAGTGTTTAATATCGGGATTCGTATAGTTTATTGTTTTTATTGTGGAAATTTGCGTCGACTGTTTCAGGAGCGCTGAGATAGGCTTACTTCGTATGTATGGGAAATACGTTGACTAGGGAATCGTACTACTGGAGCCTCATTCTATTTTGTCCATTATAATAATACCGGTATTAAAGGTATACCGGTCTGGAAATTGATACTGTAACCGGTATTCATATTTCCAATACCGTGAAGCCCTACCTGTCTATTGCCATATTATTGTCAGACTATTAAAAGGGCTGACAATAAACTGGCATTATTGCCTGTTTATTGCCAATTCTTCTTTAACTAATGCCACCTAATGTCAGTCTATTGAGTGTTCATTTTTTATTGTCAGCTTATTGTCAATCTGTTGTCACATGTTGCCAGTCTGTTGTCAGTCTATTACTAGAAACAAGTTTTCATAAGGAGTTAGAATATATTCACAGATTTTTGTCACATGTGGTCCTCTTACAAGGTATCCTTGGATGAAATTTGAAACTAATCAATTTTATAATTGATCTAAAACTATGCTTTGGAACACAGATTTTCAAAGTTTAGAAATCCGATTTCTGCAGTATAACTTTAGGCAAATGCTGGAAAATAAGGGAATGTTCAGTGGAGATAACTCTGGAAAAACAAATGGATACGGCCAAACTGTATGTCCAAACATGTTTTATCACAGTATTTACATATCAAATTTGAAACTAATCCATCCAGTAATTCTCAAATTCTTCTCCGGAAAATCTGATTGTAACTTTTGGAAAAACATTTACGGACTGATAAGCTTAACTGAATGGCACTCAATTCCAACAGCTATAAAGCTTGCCTTTTCAGCTCCTGTGTACAACCATCGTTATAAGATATGCATAGATTTTAATGCAATGATACACTTACTGCTTCTCTGGGACTATCGTTAGCATGGTTCCAACCATCTGGGTTCATCGAGGGCATGAGATGCATTCGTGTATGTTCAACGAGCCATCGGATGGTGCTGTTACCTGCATTGTACTGCTCACATAGATAGTCGGCTAAAGCTAGTATGACCTCCTTGCTCACCACTTCATTCCCGTGCATATTACCAACATATTTGAACTCGGGTTCCCCTGCAAAACATAACGCAGATATATATATATATATGTACTCTGATATCCTTAACCCTTTAACCCTTGAATTTGCTCAAGAAAATTTGAATTTTCTCACAGAAAATGTCCATTTGCAGATCAAGAAGACGATTTTTGAAAATTTACTACTGGAATGACTAGCTTGGTTATTGAGGCAGTCATTCCTGTGATAAATTTTCAGAAATAGTCTTCTCTTGGTCTGCAAATGGACATTTCCCAAGACCACTGTAGAAGCTGTTTTTGGCTGATATGAGTGTTAAAGGGTTAAGCTAGTTAATCTGCATGCAAATACATACTATTGTAGTGGATGATTCCAGTTTATCCATCAATCATACTACGTGACATGTAGGATAACGTTATAATCAATTACATCATGAATGATGTAGCTAACCTCGTCATGAATGCTTACTTGATGACGGACTAAGTGTTGTATTTACCTAGATGGACTGCGTCCCGTGTGCCAAGCCCTTTAGGTTTTTCGCATATCACAGATCATGTGTGGCATGGTTTCTTAAAATAGTATATCCCTTGACAAATCAAATATCTATTTAAAACTCTGACATTATTCTAATTTTTGAAAAGGAGACAAATCACACAGAAATAAACTACGCCCAAACCATGTAAAAGTATGGAAAACACCTTTACAATTCATTAAAATTTTGCTGCAAACTGAATGCAATGATGATATACAACAAATCTGTAAAGTTTCATTGGGATCGAATAAGCCTTTGATAAATTAAAAACCCATTGAAAAACTTGAACAGTCTTCTAATTCTGGTGTTAAGCAAGATATAAATCACACTAAAATAAACTAAATCCAAACCAGGTTTACGGAAACCATTTGAAAATCTTATTTATTGTCATGTAGACGAAATGCACCAATGGCATAAAACAAAAGTGCAAAGTCTTAATGGGATTGGATAAGTCCTTCATTGATTAAATGTCAACTCAAAAGGTTTAACATTCTTCTACTTCTTGGCTTAATAGTCCAGTCAATATACGAAATGACCCACGACAAATTGCAACAGAATTTATTTAATCACCATTCATCTCGGAAAAGCAAATAAAAGAACATATTAAAAGTCTTCCAACATTGAAGTAGTGGAACAGTGCCTAATTTGCATAAATCCAAGATGGCCACCACCGTATTTGTGATAACATCGTTTTGTTCTAATTTCACATACAATCAAGCTATTTGTAATGCCTAAAGATGTTAAAACATGCTCGTTAGTACAAGTAAGAGATATATTTATATATAACATTCTAACTTTATCAAGTATACAACTAACTGAACGATTTTTAATTTGCATAAATCCAAGATGGCGGCCTCAATGTTAAAATTCAACAGTTGTGATAATTTAGTGTCTTCTCACCGATCTTTTTCCATTCTTTCAAGATGTTAGTATATGTAATATGAAATATTGATAATACAAAATGACATTGTAGTAGAAATACATGTATTTTATTTTTTTAAATTCAAATGGGCTGCCAATAAAACCCAATATTATCCTGATTTGAACGATTTTGCCGTACACCTTTACATTAACTCCAAGTGTTTGACTATATTTTCATGAAACTTAATCATTGTGGCATTATGGATGACATTAACTATATACTTTAATGGTAGATAAATAAACAAGAATGACTAACATTTGAAGAACACTGACTTCTATGCAGACTTGTCCTTAACAGGCAGCACCTTTTGGAACCAAAAGATTGCAGCTTTTTAAAGTGTGTGGTCACAAGACCAGACATCATAAAGAACCGCAAGTAAGTGTCCGTAATTGATGTGTATTAAGGGACAACCTGTATTTAAGACAACACTATGATTGCACATACAGTGCCTGTTATAGCCAGGTTTGACTATTCACTGTTTTATATTGATTTTGGAACTTTGAACAATAAACCTCGCAGATTGCATAATATTCAAACATATCTTTACAATCTAACATGAACTTTACGATATAAACCGAGCGGATTGCATAATATCCAAACATATCTTTACAATCTAACACGAACGTTACGATTCGTATAAGTCGGCCTACACATAGCCACCACCGCAATGATCATGCAATAATAAGTCATTAAAATAGCAAACAAGGTGTATTAAGCATCTGCCTTTCTTTAGCGACCACTTAATTTAACGGCCTAAAGTGCATCAGTTATAGAATAGGTTAATTGTATCGCTTTTCAGTGGAACCTAATTCACAGCTGGTGGTAAAGTGTATATTAATAGTGTCCGCATGAATACATAGGGTTTGGGCATATTCTGTCCTAGTGAGGAGGAGCATATGACCATAAATTACTCTGGAATAGTGTATAGCATTGTCTGTATGGACAAACATGATGGATACCTAGTATTTAGGCCTATTCTTGCCTAGTCACCAGGACCAAGCGATCATAACATATGCATTGAGTATAACTGTATAACCATGATAACTGTTACCTCACAGATCCGTTGATTATAATTTAATTTAATCTTTGACTATGATTTATGCATCATATGTTTGATAATCTTCCACGTTTGACACATTAATACATACAGCATTGCACTGACCACACCCAGTAGAGCAATCTAGCCCACTCTTCCTGCAAGAACATCGTCTGTTCCTACATCCCATTTTAGAATAAAGCCAGCGGTTCTATTGGGGCTGCTTCCTTGTCTGTTATATAGATTTGGCAGAAAACGTATATCATGTTCATATCATCTTCTGTCTTCTGGTTTCATATGATCTCCAGGTGCCACCCACTTGTATGTACCAGTAGACGCACATACTGTGGAATTTAGCAGCTGCTGAGTTTTGGAAGAGCACCGCAGTCTGGCTTCACACATAATGTACTACTGCCTACCTTCTGGTAGAAGCGATGCACTCTGAGGAAATCTAGCTTGCCACCTGATTGACTTTTGTACAATGAGACTATGACATTCTCCCCTCCTTCTATGACATGTTTTGAGCTGTTTAGATCTATAAATATTTCAGCCTGTTCCGGTATCACTTGTCTGGTGTACATTAGTTTCAACGCAATGCCCTTTCCCAATCGATGTATGTGTGATGCTGTGTCGCACCCAAGGATAGCATTAACAAAAACACAGTTACATACTTGTCGGCCATGTCTGCTTCTCAGGAGAGCAATATTCCAGCATCTTGATTAATTTTTCATGCTATTCCGGGGATGAGGTCGAGGGTATATATTGGGTGTGGTGGACTATGAGTGGAATGTCTGTCATCCGCAACGAAGAAAGTTAGCTTAGTCATTCTCTCATCCATGCCAATTGGAGTCTGCATAATTAGTATATCAGCATCTGCCTTACCATGTTGTATGTAACATCACAGAGCATGGTAATGTACCCTTGTTTATTCTCATTGCTGGAAAGGAAGTCTTCCTTCCGTCCACTGAAAATTATAGAACTTGATAATTCCAGAGTTGCTGCAAAATGCATCCATGTCATTCACTGCTGTGTTTTGCCATTTCTGCTTGACCCATGCAAATACTCATCAAACACTACAACTGGCTGACCATAGTGATTTATACATATTTGATGTATTGCTGGCATATTATCTCATGTGTTGAACCACGATTCCATGAGATGCGGTTCAGAAATGGCGCGCACGCACGCACGCACGCACGCACGCACGCACGCATGCACACTACACACCCCATCTAACATGCATTGTACATCCCCTGACGTTACAGGCATATCTGCAGCCATCAACTTCCGAACCGCATCACCAAAGGATGGTTTATGTGCTAGTGGATGTGTATATCTATTCCCAACGAGTGTAGGAAGGTAAGTGCACAATTCATACTGAAATACATCTTTCAGGTTCTCATTGCATATTCGAAGTCACTAGCCTCTGGAAGAGAAGCTTCGGATCCATGTGCATCTTCTTGCCCCTTATTTTCACTGCATTGTTGTTATTTAGGGTAACCTCTTGATCCTTTTTCATGAATGAATATTTGACAATGCTGTCTCTGAATTCGCTAACACACTCAACATTCAGAGTGGCACCAGCCGTCACACCAGTCACAATACTGTTTAGTGTGAGATTCTCAAGAGAAGGACTTCTGGTGGTTACAAGGCAAAGAGCTGCTGTGTATCAGCCATGTCCTTCACCAGCCTTGACACTGCCCCTCTTTGTGTTGTTCACTCGTCAGGTAACTTGCTGATGTCAGCTCCTGCATGGCCAAGTTCACCTATCAATGGACATTGGTAGACAGCCATACATCTCAGTGCGTCTGTCATCCCTCGTCCTCTTGTCAGCCCATCTGTGCTTTTAATACTCCTCATCAAGACATGCTCTATAAGCAAGTCCTGGGACAATCCTGTCCTATATCTATCAGATCTTCTACTAACATGCAGGCCATCTTGAAAGTACTGGTACGCGTTGAATGTTGTTCAAGCAGGCTTTCAATGTTATGCAAATCCAGGTGAGCAGAATTGGTATAATTGTCGTTGCATGTAGCTGCCAGCTATGGCGACATTTCCTGCATCGTCTTCAAATGCAGTTGCCAATTACCAGTCCGCTCATAGTCACCATTTTCAGCTATTTGAACCACAACTTGGCTGTGCATTGGTTTACATGGCATTTTGCCTGCCAGTAGTTTCCGATTGATGGGCTGCAGGACCTTGTAGTTCTGTAAGCTGTCTAATCTGATTGACTCATCCATTATATCACCATACAGTGCTCCTGCATCAATAAGAACTTCTGGCATTGGCATGACATCTGCCTTTTCGCTAGTGGTTTGGTCAGATTCTATTGCGGTACATTCATAGGTTTCATGAGAAGACACTGCTGTAACTGCACCATCTTGCTCATCTCCGACCTGACTTGCTGTAGGGTGTGACATGTGACATTAGCATGGCACTGAAGGCCCTGGAAATCGAGTTTCCCTCAGGATATGACCTACTGTGTTGCTCATATATGTACATTCCAGCAGAACCGTGTCTGCATTTAGGTGTCCAATAGAGACTAAGAAACTAATTTTTGTATGATATCGACCAAGTCTCTGTACAATGGATACAATCTTATTGTTTGCTGGTCCACTCTCCTGTATTGTTAGAGCCTCCCCAAAAAGGGGGCTTGTCAAATGTTAGAACACATGTGACACCCATAATGTCTCGCATGCGAACTCACATACAGCACATACATGTACATGTACTGCAACAAATTGCAACAGACACGCTACAAAAGAAATTGTTTTCACTGTTTATCTCAGAAAAGCAAATAACACGCACAAAAACTAAAATTCAAGTAAAATTTAACAGTGGCTAATTTGCATAGATCCAAGAGGACAACAACACTATTTGACATTATATAGTTTTAAAACATTTTAAATTCTAATCAAGCTATTTTAATGTTAAAAGATGGCAATGGTGATCACCTTTAAGCATTTAAAATAAGCTTGAATAGAAGTGAAAATACGGTCAAAACTGTAATGACAAATATTATAGTATCCATCATGGATTCCTGTAAATTATGCGCGTTTCATGCCTTAGATTATGCAGTACGTTTTATGTTTTATTTATATGTATCACTTACCTAAGTGTGGCTTAACACCTGTAAACATTACAGATAACTTGATTAGAAGTAAAAATGAGGTGAAAAATGTTCAATTATAAATATTGTGGTGGCCATCTTGGATTTATGCAAATTAGGCACTGTTCCACTACTTCGATTTTGGAAGACTTTTAATATGTTCATTTATTTACTTTTCTGAGAACAGTGATAAAATAAATTCTGTTGCAATTTGTGGTGGGTTGACCCACATTTTTTTATATAATGCCTGGACTATAAGCAGTATATATATCACATAAAAATATTTTAAGCCATGGCCAAATGCCGGAAAAGTATGGTCAAATTTTTTAAATTGCACTCATTATGATGGAGACTGGATGCAATGATAGCGCAGACCAAATCTGTAGTTTTATTGACATCAGATTAGCCCTTGATGAATGAAATGTCCATTGAAAGACTAACATTTACCTAATTCTTGGTGCAAAATAAGCTAAATACAGACCCCGTAAAATCATGGAAAAAACTTGGAAATCATTTCAATTATGATGGAGATTAGATGCAATAATGGTATAGATGAAATCTGTAAAGTTTTATTAACATTGGAGAAATTCTTGATGAATTGAATGCCCATTGAAAAACTTTAACATTTATCTAATTCTTATCGAGCCGGACACCGGACGTCATTTGGATCACTATGTGGAGATCCTCTATTTCGCTATGGACTCGACAATAAACCGTTTGTTGAATACTTTGAAACTAATTTGACAGGGCGGTTGCTAACATAGGCAGTAGCAGCACCCAG
Source organism: Chaetoderma sp. LZ-2023a (assembly GCA_034401795.1). Taxonomy (NCBI): domain Eukaryota; kingdom Metazoa; phylum Mollusca; class Caudofoveata; order Chaetodermatida; family Chaetodermatidae; genus Chaetoderma; species Chaetoderma sp. LZ-2023a. The sequence continues at coordinate 90,538,097 of CM067372.1, forward strand.
TCAACAGTTAAATTAGCTTCAAAATATTCAACTGCTTACTTGTATAGTTTTCTTGAAATTGAGTCAATGAGTTCAGGGATCGACCGATCCCAACGTGAGCAAAGCATGGGTGGAGCTTAGCTAAAGATGGGCGGGGCATAGCTAAAACTGGATTCCTCCATCACTCAGGATATTTCTACCGTGGCATATTTAGGTTATCTCCAAAGAGGGCATTGCTGGCTTCAATGGTCATTGGAATACTCAATGCTAAGTGACTATTTGTGGCCATGCTATAAATCACATTTCTATAGTGAATAGAGCTAGGAACATTGGAACAAACACGGCTAAAAAGATTTCCAAATGAAAATTCTTGATTCTCATGAAAACTTTTGCAATCATAGAGATAGTAATTTTCATCTGTTTCCCTGATTCACCAATTCTCGGAGAGTTAGGCTGCAATATGGCGTACCCATAGCAAGATATCCTCATCCATAAAGGACCATTTACAGATGTCACACAATTAAATCAGCTCATCCATTCTTGAGATATTCTCATTTTAGTAAAAGAAATTAAAACAAAATGTATTATGATCGATTTTAAGCTGCTAGGCCCGTAAGTTGCTTGATTTATATAGGGATTACATTCGAATCCGTTGCTACAACATGTATGTTGTCACCAAGGAAGTGTTGTCCGCATTGTGGACAACCATGTATTGGCGATAATGTAAATGTTGTAGCAACAGATTCAAATGTAATGCCTATATAACGCAAGCAACCTACGGGCCTAGCATCTTAGACTCGATCAAAACTAAGATCACTACCAGTTAACAAGTTTCCCTGTATACTTTTCTGGAAATTGATAGTCAAGAAGTTCAGGGATCGATCGATCACAACACGAGTGGGGTGTGGGCGGAGCAACTAGGGATGGGCGGGACATGCTAAAACTGGAAAAGTCCATTCTGAGCTTGTTATTCGTTTCTCTTTCGAGTGATAACACATGTAAATTTTAAATGAGTGGGTGTGGTATACTGTTGATGTCTAATGCAGTAACAGATTTTTGCACCACTGATTTCAAAATTCTAATAGTCTATTATCGTGTACAATATTCTGTAGAAAATAACTTTGGCTATTGAATATCTGACCTATTAATTGTAACTTCCAAGGGGCCTATATCATCCTGTGTAACATTAAGACTGCAAATACAAGCATCCCTGTACAAACATGGACATTTTGACAGAAAACATAATAATTTAGATAAACAAAAGGCCCAAGGGCCTGTGGCGCTCACCTGGACCATTAGCATTTGAACCACTTGCATTTAAATAGATATGATGGATAATTTTCGGAAAATTCAAGATGGCCACCCAAAAGATTTACCAATTAAAATTCTGAATAGAAATTCTAGTCTACCTTGATAGCGACACGCCAGCCAAATTTGTTTGAAATATGTCAAGCAACTAAGGAGAAGCAGTGTTTTGACAATTTCTGGTAAATTTTTTACAAAATGTAAGATTTTCACCCAAAAAATTGATCAATCAAAATTCTGAATAGATTTTCTAGAGCTTACTACCATAGAACCCATTGGAGAGGTTTTTTTTAAATATGTCAAGCAGCTAAAGAGGGGTAGCAATTTCACAATTTCCGGTAAATTTTTCATAAAATCTCAGATTTTCATGCAAAAAATTGATGAATCAAAATTCTGAATGGATGTTCTAGAGCCTATGGCCATAGGATACTTTCAGCCTAATTTGGTTAAAACCGGTCAAGATGGTAAGGAGAAGCAATTTGACAATTTGCAGTACATTTTTCATAAAATCTCAGATTTTCACCAAAAATAATTGATGAATCAAAATTCTGAATGGCCTACAACCACAGGGTCCTTTGAGCCAAATTTGGTTGAAATCGCTCAGAATGGTAAGGAGAAGAAGCATTTTGACAATTTCCGGTACATTTTTCATAAAATCTCAGATTTTCACCCAAAAAATTGAAATATAAAAAATTTGAATAGAATTTCTAGAGCCTATGACGGTATGACCCGTCTAGCCAAATTTGGTTGAAATCTGTTAAGAAACTAAGGAGGAGATGCGCTTTGACACTTATCGGTAGATTTTAAACAAAATCTAAGTTTTTAACCCCAAAATTTTAAATATAAAAAATCTGAAGAGAAGCCTACCATCATATGATTGTTCTAGCCAGATTTGGTTGAAATCTGCCAAGAAACTAAGAATGAGTAGCGTTTTAAAGCAATTTGACAATTTCCAGCAAATTTTAAATAGAATCCAAGTTTTTTACCCAAAATAATTGAAACATAAAAAATCTGAATGGAAGTTCTAGAGCATACCTCTGTATGATCGTTCTAGCCAGATTTGATTGAAATCTGCAAAGAAACTAAGAAGATGCATTTTGACACTTTCAGGTAAATTTACAACAAAATCTAAGTTTTTTACCCAAAAAAATTGAAATATCAAAAATTTGAATAGAAATTCTAGAGTCTATGTCGGTACGACCCTTCTAGCCAAATTTGGTTGAAATCTGTCAAGAAACTAAGGAGATGCATTTTGACACTGTTCGGTAAATTTTAAACAAAATCTAAGTATTTTAGCCCAAAATTTGAAATATCAAAAACCTGAACAGATGTTCTAGAGCCTACCCCCCCCCCCCCATAGGATCATTCTAGCCAAGCCATTAAGGAGGAGATACATTTTAAAGCAAAAGTTGACGGACAGACACACGGATGACAGACGGTCTGCATGGCATAGGCTCACTTGGCCATTCTGGCCAGGTGAGCTAAAAATTAAAGAATTTGGATCCAAAATGTAAATGTGCAGGCCAGAAACACAAACAAAATATTCCTGATGCTCACTGACTCGATCGACAAATCAGAGTGAAAACTGTGAGATTCTTTCTTATTCATCAGGCCCCAAAATCTCTATATCAGGGGTTGAAAATGTCAGCAAAAAGGGCAAGGCAATGATGCCCTAATGGCATTCATAATACTAGGGGAATTAACCCTTTCAATGACAAATACCTGACAATTCTCTATGATGTGTATATTGTGTTGAATATTTTGAAATGTATATGACTGGAAGCCATTGCGGACTATGGCACTGATGACTTCCAGTTATCGTTATTTCAAAAAATGTATCAGCTTTCCTGATTTTTTGCTCCCGATTGCGAAACAGGGAATTTTTTGTTTAAAGGGTAAAGGCACCGTTTCTGGCCACCCATGGCTCCCGATGAAGAACAACCTTGATTCCCTTGAATATTAAAATTTCAATCAGATGTTGTTCAGGGTTGCTGTGTACAGATGGATAACTACGTACTACATGCAATTTGGAAATTATTTCTAATCATTGTGTATGATGGAAACCAAGGCAAGAGATGACGGCACCAGGGCATTTGTTGCATTAGATATTATCATTCTCTTTGTCAAAATCCACCAAATGACAAAAGTTTGATTTTGATTCCATGGTTCATGTATTATCATCTTCCCTCGAACAAAGTTTACTGGGCCTAGGTGCATAATCGTAGTTCCCAGGTTTCAGCCTAATCCCTTCAGTGACTGTGGAGAAACGGTTCTTGTGAAAACTAGGTCTTCAACAGGAGCAATTAGAGATTGCAGACCCTCGCCCTCCTGTTTTTGTAACATTGTAGGGTTTTCAGATTATCCTGATTTTTTTAGATTATCTAGATCTTTTTTTTGTCAGGCTCACAGCGAAAGTGTGCAAATTCTCTTGCACCGCAAGTTCCTTTCGCTTAGAATTTAAGCCAAATCAAATCTGTAGTTTTTTAGATACAGCTCTGGATGGACACACAGACAGACAGGCAGACAGACAGCATGACAGACATACACAGACAGGCAGATGCATGCTCAATTATGATTGGTTAATGGTGGCCATTGTTGTTCATGTACCAACTTCCCATAAACATGCATGACTGGCACTTAGTGATTAATTATAATTTTTTTTATTACTGAGTGTGCAGATTTGCAATGGTGTGCAATCAACTGAAAAAATTAAGCTGACAAAGTAAGCAACAGGCTTCTATTAACATTAGCCTTTTTAGTTTATGACATATTCAACAGATTCTGCGTGATTAATTTGAAATTGAGGTATTGAATCTCAGAAGTAAAATGATCAATCATTTGACTTTGCTTGAGAAATGTAAATTTGCAAACCAAGAAGAAATATTTTGAAAGGTTACCAGTAGCAATGTTGGCTTGATAACCACTTGGCAATACAATGGACGTTCACTAAGCAGAGATTCTGACCATTAAACATTGTCAATATGATACATAGAATGCAGGGGATTAAAGACAACAATATTTATTAACTAAGAGTTATTATAGACCAGAATCGTGGGTGTCTAGAATAATCAATATGACAACATTCAGAAATGGACCACCAAAATGTGTGTCTTATACGAGCAGCGCAATGCATAGATCGTTTCCAATGTGTCTAACGACCAGCTCCACACCTGCAGCATCGAATGTGTGTACTTAGGATTGGTTGTCATGGCTACACATACGTCAGCAAGTATAATCGGGTTGACAGCTAGAGTCTGGTGGAAAAAAATCAATGTGGTTTGTCCTCGAGATGGTATGAATGGTGAATCTAGCTCAGAAAAGAAGCCAATGCAATCAATGTTGCCATGTGCCAATACAATAAAGAACAAATTAATGCTAACAATAATAATCCCCCAAATTTTCTATATAGCTGTGAGTCAGCTAGTTTTGAATTCGTCAAATATTTGAAATACGTCTGTCTGTCTGTTAACCCCGTAACACTCAAGCTGGCCAAGAATTGATTCTGTAGTGGTCTTGAGAAAATGTTCATTTGTAGAACAAGACGAATATTTTTTTTAAATTTAACACTGGAACAGCTGGCTCAATAACTGAGCCAGTCATTCCAGTGGTAGATTTTCAAAAATAAATCTTTAACTTTATGACTTTGCAATGATCTATGACTTCAAACATAAATATAGAAGAAGGCTTATGAATAGACTTATCAATGACCATGCGCATTGACCTTGTGACCCCAAAGTAATGTTCTCATCCCCTCTCACTAGCACGTGTCCAAGTTTGGGTGCAGCATGATTAACACAACATGAGATATGAACTACTAAGTTGAGGTAGAATCTAGGGTTGCACGATTTTTCGATTAATCGCAATTATATAATTCAAAATGATCGTGGACGATTATAAAATTAAATAATCGTATAATCGCCATGTTGAAATTTTTGTCAAGACACTTTTACGCTTGTGAAACTCTGCTCGCATTACCAATCATGGAAACAGTGGTGAATGATTAAATAAACTAAATAAATAACTGATTTGTTTGTATTGACTCGTGATTAGTTTTAGATGAATAAAGAGTCATTGTAGTTGTAATCGCACATGCTTATCCCGCGTTCTCCATTCTCTGAATAGTTATGCGCTAACGGTGTTCCCAAAAAAGTTCTAAAACCGATACCACGGAAATTCAACACATTTTCTCCTGTAAAAATTCCCACCGCCTACGCCTATGTTTAATGTATACCTCAAAACATCACCGGGGAAGTGAAATTATTTGATTTGAGCGCCTAAATATTGCATATCCGTCAATAAAGGTCGTTTATTAAATTAATCCAATTTGATTTAAATGGCGTGGCGAAAAAAAATACAAATCACGTGATTCGCCTCCAATTGAAGAGTTTATTTTAGAGCGAGTACGAGGATATTAAATATTCTGGAATCGGGGACTCGGAACTCGGGAATTTCTATATATTATCATTGCACGATAGGAACTGAGTATTATACTGCAATCTAAACATAGAGCCGTAGCTTCGTGCTATGGCGAGAATACACTCCCGTTTAGCGTAGGAGATCTCGCGAGAACACGAATGTATTATACTGATCTGAATAACGGGTACCCGTTTGGTAAACTCCCATTAGCGTATAATATCTTGTGAGAACACACCGCCTCCCATCGCAAAAGAGCCGCTGTCATTCGTAATAATTCAATTTAGATCATTTAATGTTGATTGGCGTTACAAAATTGATGCGCATTTTATCCCGTACTTGTTTGGTACATAAATTTGAAAATATATTTTTAAGGAAGGTATTTAATCACACCAAGACTGTTTTAAGCGCAGTTTGACTACAAAAGTGTGGAATAAACTTTAATATATCTTGAACATACGTGGCCTACTATTAGTATTAATCTAATAGGTGGTCGAGATTGATTTCTAGAGGGGCTGGAAATGTATCATGGCAGAGATCGGTCTGAAGTAGACACACCCTGTGACACGATTGTTATTATTATACACGCTATTCTTACAAAATTTCCTATATAATCTGTTGAGTTCTAATACAGAGCTTTGCCGTTTTAACTCCTGCTAAGAAATGATTGGAGCTCATATGTCAAAGTTGGGGCATAGGCTACAATTAAGCGAAATACGGTACCTTCCGGTTTTCGTCTAGAAGTCTTGATACATTCCTTTGTTTGCAATCAGCAATTGGCGTATTCTGTCCATGTATGTATACCCATGTGCCTAACCCATAATCTTACAATCTGCAGTAGCATAATAATGTTCCCTAAGCAGCATTGATGTAGTTAATATAGTTCATGATTAATCATATGATCACGATTATTATTTCTAAATGATCGCGATTATGAAAAGTGAATAATCGTGCAACCCTAGTAGAATCAAAACGTTATTTTTGAAAAAACCCTTGAGTTTTGCCATTATCAAACCGATCTTGATCTTTTGATGCCAAAGTATGTGATTGTGTCATGGCATCTCATTATAAGAAAGGATGTGTACGCGTAACCAAACATGAAAAATAAAATGCTACATTGAGCTAAACGTAAAATGTTAGTTTTCATAAAAACTTAGTTTTATCAAAGACATAGTGACCTTGACCTTTAACATTTTGCTGCCATGGTGCCATGCATTATTGCCACTCGTGATAAAGAAGTATGTGTCCAACTTTGACTTCAGTATGATTAAGCAAACATGAGATATAAACAGTGAAGTTGAGCTAAACACAAAATGTTAGCATTGAAATTTTTTCCCAAGACCACAATGATTTTTAATCTGTTGACCCAGAAGGACATTGTGTTATGCTCTCTCATGAAAGGAAGCATGTGTTTAAGTTTGGGTTCAGTACGATTAACCAAACATGAGATATGAACTACTAAGTTGAGCTAAACGCAAAATGTTAATACTGAAACAAGAATGCTGAAGGGTACAATGTCTCGTCTGTAAAGGTGTGGATAGTGTTGATTGGCAAAGCAAACTTGGCATGGTTTGTGATACACATATTCAGTAATGCACCAACAAACAAGTGTAACCAATCAAACATGGACATTTTTTTAACAAACTGCAGATAGTCTGATCTTGAAATTTAAAAAAAAATGAAACTAGTAATGATGCAGATAGTACTTCTTGCATAGTATATAACTCTGCTGTAAAATTGTCTTGATATCTGGTGAGCCATTGTTGAAAAAAACATGAAATAGCTAAAATGCCCCAAAATTAAATCTATTGTTTGTAGATCATATCCCTGTATAGTATAGATCGCATCTGTAAAGTGTCATTGAGATCGGATGAGCCAGTGTTGAAAAATAAGTTGATTAAAAAACGTTAATGAAAACTGCACTGGCAAAATACATGAAAAAAATAGTTAAAATGACCCAAAATTAAATCTATTGTTATGTAGATCACATCCCTGTATAGTATAGATCACTTCTGTAAAGTTTCATTGAAATCGGATGAGCCAGTGTTGAAAAATAAGTTTGACCCATGGCAACTGCTCTCAGATTGACTCAAGAACAAAAAAATTTGCTGTACTGTAGTCTACTAACTACAAGCTTCAAAATGATATGTAACATGACCACATTTGCTAAAATTTATTTTCTGACCACCATTTTGCCCACCCCTGCCGCTGGGGGTAATATTAAAATTCCAATGTGTCATGCACATCCCTGGCCATATGTGTAATCATAGAGAAAATTTCAAGTTTCTATCTGAACTGGTCTAGGAGGAGTTGCGTTACAATAGATTGGTGCCCACATTTGACCCCCCCCCCACCCCTCGCCACACTCAGTTTGACCCAAGATCAAAATAATTCCTTGTACTGTAGTCTACTCATCATTGTCTTGAAAATGATATGTGACATGATAGGCTTTTACCAAGATCACAGTGACCTTGACCTTTGAACATTTGACTCCAAGGTTATTGTGTCATGCCATGTTATTATAAGGACGCATGTATCCAAGTTTGAGTCCAGTATGACTAACCAAAGATGAGATATAAACTGCTAAGTTGAGCTAAGTGGAAAATAATAATGTTGAAAAACCAAATGTATTTACAAAGTTCACAGTGACCTTGACCTTTGATCTTCTAGCCTCAACGCCATTGTGGGATGTCGTGTCCTTATAAAGACGCATGTGTCCAAGTTTGGGTCCAGTATGATTAACCAAATCTGACATATAAACAGAAAGGTTGAGCTAAACGGAAAATGTTATGTTGAAAAAAACAGGTTTTCCCAAGGTCGCAGCGACCTTGACCTTTTGACCACAAGCTCATTGTGCGATGTCGTGTCATTATAAAGAACCATGTGCACAAGTTTGGCTCCAGTATCATTAACCAAACATGAGATATAAACAGAAAGGTTGAGCTAAATGCAAATTGGACGACGACAACACCGCCACCGGATGACGTGCAGGGTATCACAATAGCTCGTTTTACTTGGCAAAGTCGAGCTAAAGATGGACTGGCCCGACGGTATGACTATCAGTCTTTCTCATGGCATTTAGATTGTGCTGGTCCCAGCCACCACACACCTAGAAATCTGAGAGTCCTAACCTGAAATCTGTGGGTTTCAAACTGAAATTTGGGATTCCCATGCAAGATTTTGTGGATATGTTTGTGCAAAAATATAAAAAACGGATTAATATTTAACAATAGTGCAAGATTTTCCGGGTTCCCATGGACCCAGCACCACAACCTTTGGGGGTCCCCAGTTACATTTTCAGGGTCTATACCCTCATAAGGACCCTTATGGGAAACCCTGATGACTATACATGTATAAAATATCTATTGACCCGACACAGACTACTGATCTATATGTACGTGTATATATGCAGTCGATGTGATATTGTACAAAACTTATATATCTGTGATCTATGTGACTCTATAAATTAAAGTTGCGATTTAGGTAGATTTAGGGCTGGGCAGTATGTACCGGTTTTACACTGTCTCACGTTTTTTATGGCGATGGCCCAGCCCTAGGCACATTTGTCAGAAATGTTACAAATTTAACAAACAGACAGACAGACAGACAGCAAGACAGACAGAGAGACTGACTCATGCTAGTGGCGAGTCACAACTATAATAATATGGTGTCCCAATAAATAGATTTTACCTACTACAAAACTGTATTGCTGCAATTCTCTCTGATTTGAAAATTGAGACTATTTAAGACAAACATTTCATCCAACATCCGACCCGAGAAGATATTGTCTCCCTTGTCAATTATTAGTTTTGAGCCACAACTAGTATGTAGACAACAACAATAATTCAGTTAAGTTGTTCTAAAAATGTTCAGTACATTTCACCTCTGTTCTGACATGTCTGAAGATCATGGAATATTTCCCAACTGCTATAGAATTATGATTGAGATTCCCTTTCTCTTTGTCCCTAATGTACACTCCACCTCCTCTACCTCGTGTGGCATGACCACTGGCTAATTCAGCTGTGTAGTCACGTGTCCATCTCTCTGGTGGTTTTGATTGGATATGCTCAATGGTAACTGAATTCCTCTATTGTCTGGGTGTCTTTGTTCCTAATATCTTGAATGCCTGTTCTAATGTATGCTGTCAGCGTTCTCATCAGCATCGGAAGGGAGGTCTACTTTGGTAGAGATTCTGATGCGTGGTCCAAAAATTCAGGGCTTCTTTGTTCTCTTATATGTAGTAAATTTTATTGGTCTACATGTATACTGTCTATTGATGAAATGTTCTAACTGTTAAGTTATGTTGACAATAAGGTCCATGGTCAGTGAGTTGGTAAACAAATAACACTAGATTGCTCGGTCAATGACACATCATCGCAAATCCCCAGGTTCACCGCTTTGCCCGTTTAACCCACCCAATCACCAGGCATGTAAAATATAAATTTCCTCTTACACTACACAATCATATTGCTAATTCACATCACAAATTTGGTTGAACTCCAGTCAGCGGTTTCAGGAGAGTTGCGTTACGTTAAATTTGTGCATGTTACATTTGACCGGGGAGGGGAAGGGAGGGAGGGGGGCGAAGTCAAAAGTAAATGTCCTCTTGCACTCCGCAATCATATGAATAAACTCATATACCAATTTTGGTTGAATTCTGTCGACTAGTTTCAGAGTTGCGCTACAATCACTTCAACCTTTTGACCTCCCCATCCACCCCCACCCACCCAAATGTAAATATCCTCATGCAGTCCGCAATTATGAGTACCTAACATATTAAATTTGGTTGAATTCAGTCCAACGGTTTTGGAGTTGTGTTACAATCGATTTGACCATTTGACCATTTGACCACTCCCCCACCCCCTGGGGGCGCAGTCAAATGTATGTTTTTATGCATTCTGCAATCATATGGGTAACTTACATACCAAATTTAGTTCAATTCTGTCCAAGGGTTTCTGAGATCCTATCACAATTGAGTTCCTCACAGCCAGACACACACATGGATGGGATGGCATAATTCCCACTTTTCACCGAAAAATGTGAGATAATAACACAGCTGACATATGTATAGCCTCCAAACCAATGTACATAGTGTGAAAAATGATTTGTGTGGACGTCTGTGGTTAAAACAACCAATGACTGCGCTTGCAGAACAAATGACTGTAATAAAAATACAAGAGGCCCAAGGGACCTGTAACACTCATGTGGAATTATTGGCGATTGACACAACCGAAGAAAATGAGATGACCACTGGAAAAATTTAGCAATCAAATTTCTGTGGAGGTTACAGCCAAGTTTTATTAAAATTGGTCCAGTGGTTAATAAGTAGTCTTTTTATGATTTTCTCAGAAATTTGCAGAGGATAAGTTTTTTGACATATCAACTTTCCATGGACAATGCAGGAAATTTCAATTTCCCTTTCTCAGAGATCTAACAATACTCACCATTCTGTTACTTTCTGATACACAGCTGGCCTTGACAGCTGGCTCTAGGACTATAGACTTAGAAAGCTTTACCGACTCCTTGGAACCGGGTACTCAGCTCCCAACTGCCGAGTACCTGTCTACCATAGAGCTCATATTGTTTGCATAGCCACTAAACAAGAGAAATCCATGGCTTGCCTCCGTGGGGCTGGGAGGCTGGGTCCGTAACAGAATGGTGAGTATTGTTAGAGCTCAGAGAAAGGGAAATTGAAATTTCCTGCATTCTCCTTCGATCAATACTCACCATTCTGTTACTTTCTGATATACACCAGATTTGTTCAGTAACCTGGTGGGAAGGGGCAAGCCATAAATGCTACTTTTGCCCCTTGGAGAAAGATTTAGACTTAACAACTTGACTAACGGAGACCTAAAAAGGACCGTCAAGTTATCGGAACCGAATCACATTCGCGTCACTGCCCCACCCCATCCCCCCTTCTTCTCCTAAGAAAAGGGAGAGAAATCACGAACATGTATCTTGCCTGAAACACAAATATGCCAAGAGGGTTAACTGCTCCTTGCATATCCACATGTATTAGCCTGGGAATGAGCATGAATATATAAGATGAATGAACATGATATATAGACATGATACAAAAAACTCTCAATCTTGAATTACCTTATGATAATTGGACTTCAGACGTACCGCCTCCAACCATTCACTGGTCCGGCCATCAGTGACACAATCTGGTTGTCACCCTCACGCTCTACCATGCCTGCTTTAGGTTCTTTTCTAACTGAAGTGAAAAAAGGGTGAAGAGCAGTGTGGTCGAGTGGATTGGCTGAGTCTGACACATCCCTCATATAGTAATCCATAAATGAGGACTCACAGTGCCATTGTGCAACGGCCATGATGTCCTCTAACGGAACACCACTGTAAAGGGCGGTCGAGGAGGCTATTCCTCGAACATCGTGTGCCCTTACGCCTTGCACCTGGTGCCCAGTCGCCATCTCATGAGTAGTCTGAATGCATTCGACTACCCAACGAGAGATAGTATCCATGGATGCGGTGCCATAAGGCTTCTTATGGCAGATCCACAGATGTCTATCGTTCGACCGTAATGAGTCAGTCCGTTTCTTGTACTTAGTCAAAGCATGGACCGGGCACCAGACACTGGCATCCCGATCAAACCTCGTTAACCTCGGTATTATGATCGGTTTGCCGGGATATCTCAAAGATTGATTCTTTGACATAAACTCTGCTCTTGGCAGAAGACGCAGACCCTCTCCAGAGACAATAAATCGGTCCCTCTCTGCCGAAAGCGCATGGATCTCACTGCGCCTTCTCGCTGAGGAAGCTGCCAATAGAAAGACCGCCTTTAGAGTCAAATGCTTTAGACTAGCCGAACGCAATGGTTCGAAAGGGTGCTTGGCCAGTACATTAAGCACTAAAGATAGACTCCAGGCTGGAATGACTACCGGTTGTCTCGGTCGGAGATTGCTCATTCCCTTCACCATCACATTTAACTGGGCCACCTCTGGACTATCCCTGTTGGCTAGACAAGGGATAACTGATGCCAAAGCTGACTTGTATCCAGCAATTGTAACGGGAGCTAGTCCTGAAAAGAACAGCTCACAGAGAGTCTGCTATTTGCTGAATAGTGGATTGAAAGGTAGCAATACCCTTTTCTTCACACCAGTATGCAAATCTGTTAACCTTGTTGTTATATGACTTGAAGGTTGATCTCCTTCTCGCAGCCGCGATGAAATCAGCAGCTTGTCGAGAAAAGCCTTCCGACGTGGAACGTTGTTTGATAACATCCACGCAGTCAATTTGAACATTTCGGGACGCTCGTGTAGGAAGCATCCCTTGGCCTGGGAGATTATGTTCGGAATCTCGGGCAACTGCACTGGATTTTCCACCAGCAGATCTAGCAGATCCGTGAACCACGCCCTGCTTGGCCAATACGGTGCTATTAGCAGGACCAGACACGGTTCCTCCCTGATCTTCACCTATACCTTCGGCAGAAGGATGGTGGGTGGGTACGCGTAAGCGTGCATCCCCCTCCAGCTTATCGCCAGAGCGTCTGTATCGACGGCATTTGGATCTGGAATCGGCGAGACATAAGTCATGATTTGAGCATTTTCCCTTGTGGCGAACAAGTCCACGTTGGGTTTGTCCCAATGCTCGAAGATCCTTCGTAGAACTGGAGGGTGGAGGGACCATTCTGTTGGCTGAATTCTCTGTCTGCGAGACAAAGCATCCGCCAGAATGTTCAATCGGCCAGGAATGTGAGCTGCTTTCAAAACAACGGAGTAATTCCTGCACCATTGAATCAAGTGCCACACTTTGATACAAAGTGTGGGTGACCTGGTCCCGCCTTGGCGATTTATGTATGATACTACCGTCGAATTGTCCGACCGTATCAATATCACCTTGCCCCCGATCATTGGAAGAAACTCTTCCAACGCCAGTTCCACTGCCATCATTTCCAACAGATTGATATGCAGCTGACCCTCCAGGAGAGTCCATGTGCCCGAGACCTGGTGTTCTCCCAGGCAGGCACCCCCCCCCTTCCAGCGACGCATCCGTGTACACGGACAGCTGGGGGCGAGGTAGGTGCAGCGAAACCCCTACTAGGAGATTCTGACGCTGTGTCCACCATACAAGATGCGATATTATCGGCTCCAAAACTGGCACCAGTCTTGACAGGGGTTCTGTTCTCTGTTTCCACAGAGACATCAGATACAACTGGATAGGTCTTCTCCTTAGAGCAGCGAACGGGATCACTTGCTCCATGGAGACCATCATGCCCAGCATCTGAAGAAACCGCCTCGCCTGAATGTGGTTTCCCACTCGAAAACTCTCGAGAATGGCTAACAGAGACACCACTCTGGCCTCTGATGGGTAAACCCTGCCCTCCTCGAGATCGAATCGCATCCCCAAATAAACGAAATGTTGAGTGGGTGTCAACTCGGATTTCTCCTTGTTGACTATCCAGCCTAGATCTGAAAGTAACTTCAGAGTCAGAGCAGTATCCACGTTCAACATGGCTGCCGAGTCTGCCTTGAGCAGCCAGTCGTCTATGTAGGTGTGTAGCGCCACGTTCTCTTTTCTGAGAAACGCTGTCACCGCAAGGACCACTCTTGTGAAACCCTCGGAGCTGTCGACAGGCCAAACGGGAGTACAGTAAACTCCCATACTTGATTCTGAAACACAAATCTCAGAAACCTGTGCTAACTCCGATTCATTGGAATGTGAAAATATGCATCTTTCAGATCGATTGATACACACCACATTCCCTTCCTCAATCCCGCCATTACCGATCTTGCCGTTTCCATCTGAACCGAGGCGTATGGATAAACCAATTTAATGGCCTGAGATTGAGTATGGGTCTCCATCCCCCGTGCTCTTGGGGACAAGGAACATGTTTGAATAGAAGCCTGGAGTGTTCCGGTTTGCTGGTTTTATTGCTCCCTTCAGAAGCAAACCCGACACTTCCTTTTGAACGGCTTCTAACTTGTCTGGCTCCCTTGGTACGGGTGTCCAGACAGGTGCCAAAGACAGATTTTGTGGCGGAAAGTCCCACCACTCCGGCATGTAACCCTGGGATAACCATCCCAGGACCAGACTGTCTGACGTCACACCTCGCCAGGCCTCGCCGAAACGCATGAGCCTTCCACCCACCATAGACGCCTCGACGTCTAACGGGGTTGTCCGGCTCGCAGTCCGCTCCCGCCCTTTCTTAACGAGAGAGAGAGAGAACCATTTCGGTCTCGGCACGGCGGGTATAACTGGCACCGCTGTTCCTGTCCCTCAGGTACGATCCGCTCTCTTCTGTCCGCCCTTGGAGGACTTACCAGTACCCTTCCCCTTGCCCTTCCCGTCTCTAGGGCGGTCAGGAGCAACCTTGGGGAGGGTAGGAGCCTCTACAACCTTCCTGGCTTTCTTAGCCGGCGGCGGCTGAGAAAATCCAGCTGAAGCAGAAGTCGCAGCAGGCTTAGCTTTCGCCTTGCCCTATGCTTCTCCTGCTTCTTTGGAGGTTGTCCAGCTAGCGGTTTCCCCACAGCCCCTAGTGCGTGCGCTTGCCGCACTAGCTCCAGCTGTAGGTTGACCGCCAACCGATTCTGCACGATGCTGGCCGTATCCTCTAGGATGGCCCGCGCTTGGCCACCGAAGATGCTAGGCCCTGTCAGGGGCGTCCCAAGAAGACGCTCCCTGACTGCCGTAGCCGGACGCATATGGTCAATAAGAATTTGCCTCCTGGATTTGGTCACACGCGCCTGCACCCTTGCCAGCGCGTCCATAGACAGCACCAAGCCGTCATTGACACACGAAAGCGCCACAGGTGGCACAGGGTGGCCTGCCCCCGCTTCAGCCCACACCGACTGAAGGAGATGATAAGAATGATTGACAGCACTCATGGCTGCCCTCACACCCTCGTCGCATAGGGACAGGACTTCCTCTTGGTGTACCTGGGACCTGTCCACAAGTGCCGGACCGGGGCCACCCGCTCCAGCACTCTGAACCCCCCCAGGAGCCATCGGTCATCCTCAGTGACCGACGGTACTACACCATATCTGTCGTATTCCCCCCGCGGAATACGACTCCTTGCCCGCACCTCCCTGGAGGCCGCAGGGAGCTGGCCCTTGGTCGCAAGTTGCTTGCTATAAATAGCATCCAACAACTCTATGAACCGTGGATCCAGTCCCACTGACTGTATCGGGCCGCGGGCAAGATCCCCGTCCGAATCGATGCAACCGACGGACGGGGCGCATCCTCCTCGGCCGTGGCCGAAACCACAGACGGGTCCACCCTGGCTAGCCAAGCCAGAGCCTCGGACCAGTCTATTTCCGAGGAGGAAACACCCGCAAACACGTCACCCGTTGACGCGCTCATGGGCCTGCCAGCCACGGCCTCCCGGCAAGGAGCCGCGGCTGACACACCAGGCACTCCGGTACCACCCGGTTCCGCCGCCACCCCATGAAACATACCAGTCCATGGGGTAGGTTTGCACGGAAAACCGTACGGACCCATAGCGGACGCGGAACCGTGGCCAGACACGGGCGCCAATGGCACCCCATGTCTGACCGCCGGACCGGGCGAGATAGGTGAGTACCACGCCTGGCCCGGCACACCAGTCACCGTGTCAGCTGGTGCCAAACCAACCGACACGGAACCGGTGCCCGGTACCAGATTGGCCTCAACCACAGGCGGAGCCGCTGCCCTGGCTTGCGCCAAGCCAGACAGATGGAGGACGGTTCCGTCCAGGACGGAATCGACATCCATATGCTCCACCCGTGGCATCACAGGCCGCAGCAATAACTCCTCCTCGGCCTCCTCGTCTTCAGACTCTGAAGAGTCGTCATCAGACGAGGAAACCTGGCGGACGGCTCCCACACCTGACGGACCGGCCACCGCTACTGGACCACCCGGAGGTGGCCGCAGAGAGACAGAACCCGCCAGGCCGGAGCCAGACGGGACTGCCAGGGGGCCGTACGAGACGGCCCCCTCGGTAACCAGTCCAGAACCATGTCCAAGGACAGGGTCTGTACCAGGCATGGGGAGAAACTGCCCCCCAACCTTCGGTAGCAGTGACGACAACAGAGTGGGCAGAACGCTATGCAGAAAACCCTGCATAGCCAGACTGAACCACACCGGCGGTGCCATATCCGCCACCTCCAGCTGGGGACGTGGAGCGCCCCCACCGGCCGAACCGGACGCTCCACGATTTAACCTCTGACCGCCTGACCCCGCGTCAGACCCAGCCATGTCCTTCTGGCCAAGGAACTTTACCATCATATCGACGGACCACACTGCGCACACATTACATCTATGATCAAGGTTACAGGGCGTACACCTAAAACAGACATGATCCTTAAACACGACGCGTACAAACTTATGGCACTCGTCACATGATGGCGGGGCTGGCTTGGCCTATAAAATAAGCACAAACCTACAATAAGCAAGCGGAACGAGACACGGATGGAAGGCAGACAATTAATTTTCAAATAAATTGACCATAAATTAACTGTAACCCTCCCGCACCCCACCCCGCAACGTTACAGCAAAGATCGCATTGATTATGACGACAAGAACGAAGCGGGCATAAATACACCCATAATTGATCCTCCAGGATGTATCACGGCTCCAGGAATCATATCGCATAGCATTCGGGGTATATTTACCAATCAAATAAATTATACTCCTAACGAAAGCCAACACGATATGTGAAGATTCAACAAAATGTAAACAAACTGCTGTAGCACACGGTAAAACCGCAGACCACGCATCTCTCAAGAATTTTGACACCACCGATCATTGCAAACCGATCGTTCCAAAGTTTTCTGGTACCATTTTTAGTACGCAGCACCCAGAACAAGATGCGCGAATTATTTAATGTCGCCTCTGTCATTGCCCATGCATGAGTAACCATGTGAGTGACAAGAAAATTTAAATATCTGTCCATTGAATGTCAATTTAGAGGCCAAGAGAATACAATTTTTGAAAATTTACCACAGGAATGATTGGCTTGGTTATCAAGCCAGTCATTCCAGTGGTAAAGTTTAAAAAATTGTATTTTCTTGACCTGTAAATGGACATTCCACAAGACCATGACAGAAGCTGGTTTTGGCCAGCATGACCATTAAAGGGTTAACCAAATTTAAGGCATGGATTAATCAATATAACGGGACGGAATATCCCAAAGTAAGTTATGGAATAGTGTGTACGGATTTGTTAGGGCACAGATTGCCTACATAATATGTATATATATATATATATTATGGATCATCTGAATAAGTTAGTTCTACAAGATTTGCCCGTCAATATATCTCTCAAATTGACAACGTTATGTCGACATCAGCAAGGTTTGGACAATGTTGGTCTGACAGACAAAGATTATGCTGGGACATTGGTTAACCAACCTCCCACTGATCTTGTAATTGCCGGTGTTGAGTCAACATTACCTCATGTAGAACTTTACTGGATGAAAAGGTGCTTCCTAAGAGTCCACATCTGCATCTTCATAATTTTTGGCTACAACTGATGCAGTATGTCTGTCTCAGAGCAGATTTAATCACTGCAGCTTCGTAATCGTACACTGGCATATCCTGATAAATTTTACCAGTGTCTCTCCAGACGGGCTTCGATCACTTTTACAGTTTTGCACTCACCACTTGTTCAGGCAGACTATTCGAGGCTAGCTGTGAAACGTAGCCCCACGCTATTACGCTTATGACGTTACGCTAAGCCTGGGGCTATGATGCGAAGGGTACAAATTTACAAAATAACTGGAATTAAATCAGTTTTCCTCTCGCTTCTCAAGTTTAGCACTTACATCGGCCAAATTTCACACACATCTACCTTATGTAGCCTGCTATCGAAAGATATACACCTTATTGCTAAATATTTCATATACTTTGATACATTGGCAGAAACATTTATGGCCGAGCATATTTCTGCACACCATTCAGTGCACCATCCATTCTCAGATCGCCTCGGCTTTTACCTGGTCAGTCCCCATAAAGTGTCCTTCAGAGTTGTGTACAGTGAGTGGTGGCGTATAGTCAGTAACTCTCAGGGCTCAGGCTGTCCGAAACATTTTGTGGCAGTCATCCGTCGCAGTGATTTCATCTGCTACGGAGTCTGCCTGTTGAATAGCAAGATCTTTTAAGCATTCGCTAATGTGGCGCAGAATAATATTGCACTCCTGGCATAGTTTGGTGTGGTCTTCACTTTGGCCACTTTGATATATGCGCAGCCATAACGCTTTCTGCTCCGCTGACAATTTTACTACTAGTTGTTCGTCAGTATACCTAGTTTGGTTGTTTTTAAGAACACCTATGGTGCTGGTAGCGGATGATTTCATAGATTTCAGTATTTTGGTTAGGGCTTCGTTTGGATCGGTGCTGACATCGATGTTAGCTATCTGCTTTTTTGGGCTTTTTTGTATGACATTTGAGTGTCAGTGTCGCTGATGAGCTTGGGTAGGTTGTAGGTGACTCTACCCTCTTACCTGGCATGGTGTTTATATATTAGGTAGAGATCATTCTGAAGCCGTGTAATGACTAGCTTATGGTCAGAATTGAGGTCTGTGCCTCCATACGAACAAGCATTCCGGAGTAAGGGTTTTGCTTCTGTCTTGCATAGTATGAAGTCTATTTGGTTAAAGACAGCTGTTGTAGCCTTAGAACGTTTTGGGGCTTTACGATCAGTAATGTGTCCAGTCCATGTTGTCCGGTGACGGCATGGGTGTTTGAAAGCCGTATTTGTGACAAATAGGCCTTTGGAACTAAGGTATGCCACCAGTGCATCACCATTGCTGTTACATGTGCCCTCTCCATAGGATCCCATGCATAAGCCGTCCTGAACTTTTGCCCGCAATTCCGAGTTTACCTAGCTTGGAGTTGAAATCTACACAAACGAACAGTTGCCATCTAGCTGGGATTGTAATGGCGGCGCTCAGTTCTGCATGTTTGCAATATCGATGTTACAGTGTTCACAGTCTGCACCTATGGTTTGCCTCTTTGATGTTGCACTCAGAACACGTGCATTCTATGTAGCTATGGTAAGCTCCTGGGAAGATTGCGTTGTCTGAGGATGTCGAGCACAGTTTCCAATTAAAACACCAGAAGTTGAGAAGGCACTTAAAGCCCTGAAAAATGGACGCACATCTGGACCTGATGGCATGAGCAATGAACTATTCAAATATGCAAGTGACATTATCTCAAAACCGATCACACACCTAATCAATTCAGCCTTTATGCACCACCTTCCCACCAATGCTGTAGGCCAAGGCACCCTTATCGCACTACCCAAGCCCAAGAAACCACCAGGGCCCCCAGCCAATCTGCGGCCCATTGTGCTCCTCAACAGCATACAGAAAATCCTATCCAATGTTACTCTATGCCGCATCCGAGACAAGATCGATTACTTCACCGGATCATGTCAAAGTGGCTTCAAACATGGACGCAGCTGCGCAGACATTGTATGGGCTCAACGTATTCTTGTGTCGGTAGTCATGTCCAAACACTGGGACTTCCACAAAATGGGCATTGACATGTCATGAACCTTCGACACAATTAAACGCTCAAAGATCCTAGATGTACTACGCCAGGCGAGTTGCAATGAAGATGAGCTACGACTAGTGAGACTACTGCTTGCAGACACCAAACTGAGAGTACGAGTCAAATCAGTCAAGTCTGTAGAGTTTGAGACATCAATCGGCTCCCCACAGGGAGATGGTCTACCTCCGGTGCTTTTCACCTGCTACCTTGTGGCCACATTGAAATCTGTGCGGTAAAGTTCCACAAGACCAAACCCCCCCCGTGTCAATACTGGGCATGGCGCTAGAGATGGAATATGCCGATGATGTGGACTTCATAGACGAGGAAAAGAAACCCCTTGACGAACTAAAAATTGAGAATCTCTTTATGAATGAATCCAAAACAAAGCATGAAACCGTAGAAAATGACGACCTACTTCGTGGCGGCGAAGCATGGAGGAAAAGTAAAATCCTGGGCTCACTGCTTTGGAGTACGACTGACATATCTGCATGCTACGTCATGGGGAACATAGCTTTCCAGTCCACCTGGAAGCTATGGATTCATAGATCAAACATTCCCTTGATAAAGAGGCTATGTTTATACAATGCAACCTGTGTATCCTTGATGCTGTATAACTGTAACAGCTGGGCAGCTTCAAAGGCAGCTCTAGACAAACTTGATGCCTGCCACCGCAAAAACCTACGCACAATCACTGGACACCGATGGCCAGACAGCATAATTTTCAATGATGCACTATACAAGATGTGTAATACGTCGCCGCTGTCTGTAAAAGTCGCCCAGCAAAGATGGTCCATGTTTGGCCATGTGCTAAGGATGTCAGAAGAGACACCAGCACAGAGAGCCTTGGAATTCACCCTATTCGGAGCCAGCAAATACAAAGCCAGGAGAGGACGTCATTGCATAAATCTGCTAAGCGTGCTACAAGGTGACCTCAAGAAAGCAGGACTCGGTACACTCAAGTCAAGAATGGACCTGAGGAAGCCAATGATTTCGGCTGAGCACAATACACAGTGGGCAAAAGCAAAGAAGGACTGATAGCAGGTGTAGGATGTTTCTACTACTATAGCCACAGAACACAGTAATCATCATCATCGTCCATCTTGTCCTAGTTACCACTACGAACCATGGGAAATGCACTGCGTTATTTAGCAAGCGATGTCAAACCTACAATATATGGGCAAGTGGGTGGAACAGGCCGATTCTCACACTAATTTACCACATGATGCAAACAGATGAGATGAAAATCTGATTTAATTCCAGTTTTTTGTTATGGTAGGACCTGTAGCTCCTAGGGAGACGTAATGTTGTAAGTATATGGAGATACAGTACTGCAGCTAATTCGAGGCATGCCAGTGTTCAGCAACTCTAATGCAGAAGCTATTCTGTTTTAGTTTGCCCTTTGCCTGCATCTTAAAAATTGTCAAGTGGTGGCCTCGTGTTACCGCTTCTTCTCTGCATAGATCTACATACTCAAGATGTACTACCATCTAAAACTACTCAAGATGTAGGCGTACTACCATCTAAAGTTCTCAGCATCCATGAATTGGACTAAGTGCCCCCACCCCTCCAGCGATGCATCCGTGTACACAGACAGCTGGTGGTGGGGTAGGTGCAGCGAAACCACTACTAGGAGATTCTGACGCTTTTTCCACCATACATGATGCGACATTATTGGCTCCAAAACTGGCACCAGTTTTGACAGGGGTTCTGTTCTCTGTTTCCACAGAGACATCAGATACAACTGGATAGGTCTTCGCATTAGAGCAGCGTACGGGTACACCTGCTCCATGGAGACCATCATGCCCAGCATCTGAAGAAACCGCCTCGCCTGAATGTGGTTTCCCAATCGAAAACTCTTGAGAGACACCACTCTGGGCTCTGACGGGTAAACCCTGCCCTCCTTGAGATCGAATCACATCCCTAAATAAACGAAATGTTGAGTGGATGTCAACTCGGATTTCTCCTTGTTGACTATCCAGCCTAGATCTGAAAGTAACTTCAAAGTCAGAGCAGTATCCACCTCTGACCTGGCTGATGTGTCTGCTTTGATCAGCCAATCGTCTATGTAGGTGTGTAGCGCCACGTTCTCTTTTCTGAGAAACGCTATCACCGCAAGGACCACTCTTGTGAAAACCCTTGGAGCGGTCGACAGGCCGAATGGGAGGACTATAAACTCCCATACTTGATTCTGAAAGGCAAATCTCAGAAACCTGTGACAACTCCTGTTCATTGGAATGTGGAAATATGCATCTTTCAGATCACACACCACATTCCCTTCCTCAATCCTGCCATTACCGACCTCGGAGTTTCCATCTGGAACCGAGGCGTATGGATAAACCAATTTAATGGCTTGAGATTGAGTACGGGTCTCCATCCCCTGTGCTCTTGGGAACAAGGAACATATTTGAATAGAAGCCTGGAGTGTTCTGGTTTGCTGGTTTTATTGCTCCCTTCAGAAGCAAACCTGACACTTCGTTTTGAATGGCTTCTAACTTGTCTGGTTCCCTTGGTACGGGTGTCCAGACAGGTGCCAAAGACAGATTCCGTGGTGGAAAGTCCCACCACTCCAGCATGTATCCCTGGGATAACCATCCCAGGACCAAACTGTCTGACGTCACACCTCAGCAAGCCTCGACGAAACGCATGAGCCTACCACCCACTATAGATGCCTCGAGGCCTAATGGGGTTGTCCGGCTCGCGGTCCACTCCCCCCCTCTCTTAACGAGAGAGAGAGAGAGAGAGAGAGAGAGAGAGAGAGAGAGAGAGAGAGAGAGAGAGAGAGAAGCATTTCGGTCTTGGCTCGGCTGGTCTAACTGGCACCGCTGTTCCTGTCGCACAGGTGCGGTCCAGGCGGATACAAAGGGAGCTCTCGTACCCTCAGGTACGATCCGCTCCCTTCTTTCCGCCGTTTGAGGACTTACCCTTCCCCTTGCCCTTTCCGCCGATCAGGAGCCACATTGTGGAGGGGTAGGAGCCTCCACAACCTTCTTGGCTTTCTTCGCCGGAGGCGGCTGAGAAAAGTCAGACGAAGCAGCAGCCGCACTAGGCTTAGCTTTCGCCTTGCCTTTATGCTTCTTCTGCTTCTTTGAAGGTTGCATGGTCAGCGGCTTTCCTACAGCCCCTAGTGCGTGCGCTTTCCGCACCAGCTCTACCGATTTTGCGCAATGCTAGCCGTGTCCTCTAAGATGGCCCGCGCCTGGCCACCGAAGATGCTAGTGCCTGTCAGGGGCGTCCCAAGCAGACGCTCCCTGATGGCCGTAGCCGGACGCATATGGTCAAGAACCATTTGCCTCCTGGACTTCGTAACACGCGCCTGCACCCTTGCCAGAGCGTCCATAGACAGCACCAGGCTGTCATTGACGCACGAAAGCGTCACAGGTGGCACAGGGTGGCCTGCCCCCGATTCAGCCCACACCGACTGAAGAAGGCGATAAGAATGGTTGACAGCACTCATAGCTGCCCTCACACCCTCATCGCAAAGGGACAGGACTTCCTCGTGGTGTCCCTGGGATTTGTCCACCAGTGCCGGGGCGGGGCCACCCGCTCCAGCACTCTGGACACCCAGAACCCATCGGTCATCCTCGGTAACCGACGGTACAACACCATACCTGTCCTATTACCCCCGTGGAATACGACACCTCGCCCGCACCTCCCTGGAGGTCGCAGGGAGCTGGCCCTTGGTCATGAGTTGCTTACTATAAATAGCCTCTAGCAACTCAATAAACCGTGTATCCAGTCCAATGGACTGGATCCGGGCTGCCGGCAAGATCCCCGCCCTGATCGATGCCACCGATGGACGGGGCGCATCCTCCTCGGCCGTGGTCGAAACCACAGACGGGTCTACCCTGGCTAGCCAAGCCAGAGCCTCGGACCAGTCTATTTCCGAGGAGGACACACCCGTGAACACGTCACCCGTCGACATGTTCATGGACATACCAGCCACAGCCTCCCGGCTAGGAGCCGTGGCTGACACGCCAGGAACTCCGGTACCATACGGTTCCGCCGCCACTCCATGGAACACACCAGTCCATGGAGTAGGCCCGCACGGAAAACCGTGCGGACCCGTAGCAGTCACGGAACCGTGGCGAGCCACGGGCGCCAATGGCACCCCATGTCTGACCGCCGGACCAGGCGAGATAGGTGAGTACCACGCCTGGCCCGGCACACCCATCACTGTGTCAGTTGGCGTCAAACCAACCATCACGGGACCGGTGGCCGGTACCAGATTGGCCTCAACCACGGGCAGAGCCGCTGCCCTGGCTTGCGCCAGGCCAGACAGATGGAGGACGGTTCCATCCAGGACGGAGTCGACCTCCATGCCCTCCACCCGCGGCATTACAGGCCGCAGCAACCTCTCCTCCTTGGCCTCCTCATCTTCAGACCCCGAAGAGTCGTCACTAGACAAGGAAAACCGTGGAGCCGTCCTAGCGGACTGCTCCCATGCCTGACGGACCGGCCACCGCTACTGGACCACCCGGAGGTGGCTGCAGAGAGACAGAACTCATCAGGCCGGAGCGCGACGGGACTGCCAGGGGGCCGTACGAGACGGCTCCCTCGGTGGCCAGTCCAGAACCCTGGCCTTGGAATCAAACATGGGGAGAGACTACCCTACAACTTTTGGCAGCAGGGACGACACCAGCGTGGGCAGAATGCTATGCAAGAAACCTTGCCTAGCCTGACCAAACCACGCCGGCGGTGCCATCTCCGCCACCTCCGGTTGCAGATGTGGAACGCCCCCATGGGCTGAAACGGACGCTCCGCGATTCACTTTCGGACCGCCTGACCCCGCGTCAGACCCTGCCAAGTCCTTCTGGCAAAGAACTTAAGCATCATATCGCCCGACCACACAGCGCAAACATTACACCTACTGTCAAGACTACACTTAGTACAGTGGAAACAGACATGGTCCTTGCATAGAACCCGTAGGATATGTGGCACTCGACACATGATGGTTGGGCTGGCTTGGCGTATAAAAAGCCAAACCTACAATAAGCCAGCGGAACGAAACAGAAATGGAAGGCAGACAATTAATTTTCAAATATTTTGACCATAAATTAACTGTCACCCTCCCGCACCCCACCCCGCAACGTTACAGCAAAGATCGGATTGATTATGATGACAAGAATGAAGCGGGCAATAATACACCCATACAGTGATCCTCAAGGATGTATAACGGAACCAGGAATCATATCGCATAGCATTCGGGGTATATTTACTAATAAATATAAATTATACTCCTAACGAAGGCCAAAACGATATGTGAAGAAACAACAAAATGTAAACAAACTGCTGTAGCACACGATAAAACCGCAGACCACACATCTAAATCAAGAATTTTGAAACCACTGATCATTGCAAACAGATCGTGATAACACGCAAAACTTGACAATTCCAGTTTTTCTGGTACCAATTAAAGTACGCAGCACCTAGAATCAGATGCGCGAATTAATGAAACATTTTCGTCACATAAACATCCGAGAAACACGGTTGTGACGTCACCAGCTCGGATCTTACGGAGAACGACGTCAGCCGATAATCGTGTTAAAATACTGATAAGCCAACACCTAATTTCATATCTGCCGATCGCCTGTTGGGGATTTAAAGGAAGGCGATCATCTGGCATATTTTGTTGTTAACACACGTCCCAGATTCTTTTGGGTTAGAAATTGGAACATGCAACACAGACAAAAAGTCTTTTAACTATGGAATAACATGGAAATATACGACCTGGTTATCATCGGAAGCATCCATATTAATCCAAATATCCTTTTGAGAATGCACAAGCTATCACAATTAATCACAGTAAAAAGACTTAGGCGTAAACAATCTTAAGACTCTCCAACTGCAAAAAGCATGTATTCTCTTGTCGCTATGCAAACAAGAATGAGCTCTATGGTAGACGGGTACTCGACAGTTGGGAGCCGAGTACCCGGTTCCAAGGAGTCGGTAAAGCTTTCTAAGTCTATAGTCCTAGAGCCAGCTGTCAGGGCCAGCTTGTATATCAGAAGTAATAGAATGGTGAGTACTGATCGAAGAAGTAGGCGTAATACCATCTAAAGTTCTCAGCATCCATGAATTGGACTAAGTGCACAAACTATCTTCGGATCATTCCCATGACCTGTGTTGCCTTAGGGCCTGTTTTGGTGATGGGCCGGGTCAGTGAATAAATTGATGATTTGGGTCAAGTTCGACTCGCTAACTATAGTCAGTTTCATGGTTTACTGAACATGCGCAGTCGCTATGTCAAGCTGAACATTGAATAGTTAACTATAGTTGGTTGGTACCAGATTCCCCATTTAATTACTATTGTCAAAAATTTGGAGCCGGGTACCAGTCTCCATTAACCCTTTCTGTCGCCTGTTGTGATGACATACGAAAATGGGTTATTTTTGTCCGCTAAGACGTCAAAAAGCGTCCATATGGCATAAAGTGGGAAGGAATATGGGCTTGGGAACATTGACATACAATGGGAAAGCATAATCTCATCAAACCTAAGTTATTTAGTGACATATTTACACTTTTATATGAATTTATTCGTGGCAAGCGATCGGTGTCCGCCATTTTGAAATTTATGCAAATATCACACTAACCATCTGAACCGAGCTCGGGTGACTATAGTTAACTAGCTAGTTAACTATTTGAAGTTTGACTGGTATTCTAGTTAGCTATAGCTAACTATGGTTAGGAGGAGTCGAACTTGACCTTGGTTTAAGCCACAAACCACTGACCATGAATGCCTAAACGGCATTTACGCAAATTGACAAGACTTTCTGATTTAAATTTTGTGGTAATGTTCTGTACCTACAAGCATTCAAAATTGCATTAACTTTAGCAATTAATTTGATCGTAATTCGACGTAGACTTTAATTTCAGTCTATGTAAATCACAGACGACCGCATATCGTCGAGTAATGTGTTTTCGAGGGTCATGTGATTTCGAGGGTACATACTTTTGACGTTTTCACGCGCGCGTTGCTTAGGCGATGTCAACAAATCATGTGTCATTAAATATACACCTGTGCAAAAGTTAAGCACCACCCTATTTTTACGCACATGCGAGGGTATATTCATGTGCTATGAAGAAAGCAATAGCATAAACATTTATGTACCCATCCATCTTAGTGCAGGAGGTAATAATGCAACTAGAGGAATGCTGATTATGATGGTGGGGAAACACTGTATGTTTTTGTTTGAACTTGAAAATGAGGCCTGAATATGGTTACGTTGACACAACTGACAACTATTGCCCTACAGTTGACACACGTGGCTAGATTGTCATTAATGGTGTCTGAAAACGAAGTTTAACATCTGTGCACGAGTTTGAGACTGTCATTATTAATACCGGGTATATCCACCTTGTGCCTGGATGACGGCCTGGACACGACGTATCATGCTGGTCACCAACCGACTGATACGCCATTGTGGTATTCGTTGCCATTCAAGATGGAGTGCGTCTGTTAATTCCTGTAGGTTCTGCACAGGAGGATCCCTCCTTCTCACCATGTTTCCCAGAATGTCCCAGATATGCTCAATAGGGTTCATGTCAGGGCTCCTTGCTGGCCATGGTAGGGTTTCGATGGCATTCTGGCGGAGGTATTCATGCACAGCTCTAGCACGATGTGGTCGGGCGTTGTCATCCATGAATATAGGGTGGGTTCCAGGTGCATGATTTACAAAATGAGGGACCACAACTCTATCCAGTATGGAATCTTGATATCTTTGTCCATTTAGTGTTCCAGGTACAGTCAACAGATCCAGCTTACAATCAAATGAGATGCACACCCATATCATAATGGAACCTCCACCAAATGGAACTTCTTCCATGATGTTACGTTGGTCGTACGCCGTGCGTCTGGACCTCCATACACGAGTTCGACCATCTGTGGCATGAAGCAGGAACCGACTTTCATCGGACCAGTGTACCCGTCTCCAGGATCTCATGTTCCAGTGTCTTCTTTCGTTGCACCACCTCAGACGCTCCTCTTTGTGGTGTGCAGTGAGGAGAGGACGTCTGACAGGTCTCCTAGCTTTCATGCCAGCAGCATACAGTCTCCTTTTGACGGTAGACATTGACACTCTATTGCGCGTTTCCCATTGCTGGCTGAGCACTCTGCTGTTGGTGAATGGAGATCTCCTAACAAGGCGTACTAGGGCTCGATCATCACGGGCAGTAGTCTTCTTCGGTCTTCCAGATCTAGGCCTGTCCTTCACCTCGTTAGTTTGCCCATGTTTTGCAATCAAACGACTGATTACAGTATGGTTAATGTTCAGCTGTCTGCCAATCTCTCTGCATGACATACCAGTGGTATGCATGCCTATGATTTGCCATTTCACACGATCACTTAACCTTCGTCTTGCCATAGCGGTTCACAATCAAGAGCTAATTCTCTCTGTACAAATAAACCACGGTCATGAACACAAAATTCCTAATCTTGTCGCCTAAATCTGTATGTAATGTTCTACACCTCAAACTGGACTTTTACATAACTGAACACGTGTGCTGTTTCCCGCCACGCACGGACATCAAGCGGCGTGAAGTCATGCATGCATGTGCATTTCGTACTTGGAATTATGTCAGCTAACGCGGGGACAAAAAGTATGGCAGCCTAGTTGTACCATCATGTTTCTACGTTCTATTGTTATTGCTGGTGCTTAACTTTTGCACAGGTGTATAGATACAGTATTTTTACACCGCAAGTGTAAATTTTAAAAAGATGTGCGTAGTACAAGTCTGGTAAGGTAACCCCAGCATAAGCCTAAGTATAGACTGGCACCAGTCTGTACTCACTCCTTGGTGACGCCCGTCACTAAGCGCGCCCGGGCATGCGCAACAGATCCCAAATAGGAAACAGATTCACTTTTCTAAATTTAAGTGCCATATATCCTGACTAGATTCTCAAATCATTACCCTGCAGGGAGACTGAGGCCTGGTCGTAGTGATTGAACGTTAAGTATGTTTTTATAGTGGTTAATAAAACTACAGACCAACCCACTAAATGGGGGTCTGTTGGGGGTTGTTATGACACCACAAAAACATCTTGACCGTTCAATCACTACTTGCTAAACCCGTAGATTTGGTCAGTGCCCTACTGTGAACCCATGGTGGGTGGAGATTTGAGAATCCATAAGCAAGGATAAAAATCAAACAAAACGTAACCAAATGTTAATAACATAACATAATGGTGCATCTTATTGAATCACACAGTGATTATCAAACAACGATTTCTTTATCTTAAAATAAATAAATAAAACCAAAGAAACTCACCATTTCACGCAGACAAGCAGTCTTAACGAAAATGGTGGAGTGTGCTTGGTAAGTGGTCTTCAGCCTTATTAGATAGAAACAAGATATATCTAAAAAAGGTTGGCGCGGCACTTGATTTATAAATAAAAAGGAGGTAAAAGAGGACTCAGATTTCCATCCTGCTACTAGCATTACCTCAACTATAAATGAGCCAGCGAAAAGTGAAAGAGGAAACCATTCCCCTAACTTCATGAGCTTAAATGTCAGAAAGATTAATATGATCAGAAGAAGCAATCTCAAAACATCGGTCTCACAAAATCATCTGGCAATAGAGGCCTTAGAGACTGGACTGACTACCTCCTCCTCATACAGAACCCAGAAATGGGATGTATTGGATCTCTTAAAATCAGTATGACACTTGAAAACTTTTAAAGCTCTGACAGGAAAACAAAGTCTGTCAAATGGTGAAAAGGAAGTTAAAGATTTTCAAATAATTGGCGTAGCTGAGTTTTTGATATCGAGGATATAAGACTAGACCGTCCCCAGATTCAAAAACCTGTCCTCGGCGGAAAAAGCATGAAATTTTGGATCGTCTTCTAGCAGAAGCAAATGCAACCCAAAAAATAGACTTAAAGTTGCAAGGTTCATGCTAATAGAAGAGAAAGGTTCAAAGTGATGGCCTGCCCAAAAACCTGAAGAACCAGAGCCAGATTCCAGGAGGGCAAAGGTTTAGCTACTTGTGGACGAATATTGCCTAAACCTATAATGAAACCATAACAAACCGTTGTATCAAACACATCAGCATTCAACAGACAAAGAAGCGATGATGCCAAAGAAAATCTATAACCTCTTAGTGTTAGCAGACAAATATAAGGAGTCAAAGAGATAAGATAAAATATCTAACACTTGGGAAAATGAAAACAGGATCTGTCAAGAGACCATGGTCTGCACACCATTGTCCAAAAATTTTAAGACAGCCTTTGAAAACTCTGCGGGTTGACTCTTTCCTGGCACAATCGCTGATTTCCTGAGAACTCGCAGAAATTTAAATCTCAGGGATCGAACAGATGAAACTCTCCAAAGAAACCGACTGTAAAAGACTGCAGAGCGGGATTAAACTAGACTTTTAGAGATTTAAAAACCCAACCTGGACTGCATGACAGGCTGCAGATCTCTAGATTAATACTGATAGAATTAATAAAGACTCTGCTTATACTAGCCAATCGCCTATATAAACGTGAAGGTGAATAGAACGACAGTAAAATATTCCTGCCACGGCTAACCCTAGACGAGTGAAGAAAAAAGGGGGCCATGGACAGATCGAAGGGCAATACTCGAAAACCCATACCCAACATGGGAGAACGAATCTCAAGAACTGAAGGCACGAAGGGTGGATGAGAACATGTAGAAAGACATCCTAAATCTCTATGGAAGAGAACCACAAGCCCAGATTCCGAACGGTGATAATCTGAGATATGGCCTCCATCTACATTTTTGGAGATAAGATAAGAAGAATTAACTTATTCAGATGATGATTGGACGCCATCCACCCAACTTCTTGGGGCTCCCTAGTGGAACATCTTCTAAGGCCTTCTTAGAATCATCTACTCCAACTCATCCTCTTGGGCTCCAAACTTCACTGGGAAGAAAGGAAACAGAGTCCACCTAGAAAGGAAGGACAGAGGAGGATGAAAAATCCAGGAAGGTGCAAGAAAACCCCAAGCAAGGAACTACGATTCAGGGGTCCTGAACGAGGGCTTACCAAGTCTCTCAAAAATAGAGATGGCGCCCTCCTACTAGCAAGCTGGGAGAAAAGGGGAGCACCAACGGATTCAAAGGCAATGGAAGAGGAAGGGATAAAAAAGGAAAAAGAGAAATGGATAGGCCTATCCAGGCTACAAACATCCCTTCAGACTCTTTTACTCTGAAAATTCAAAGAAAAGACCTCTATGACTAGATCAAGGGCCACACAAATAAGACTAACCCTTCTCACCTGAGAAGGAGTGGACTGTCAGACTTGGGATCTAGGACAATGAGCAAAAAAAAAGGAGTCAGATCGATCCTCCTCCTTGGATCGGACTTTAGAACCTGAAGACAGAGAAGAATTGGTAATTATCCTAGAAGGATAAACGCCAAACTCATCAGGCCTAAGACTGTTCCTCTATGGAAGGATTAAAGAGGACTCTTAACAGAAAAGTCTCTCTAAACAGAAGGCTTCAAAAAATTAACATCGGATGGCTTTCTAGGGCTTCTCTTAGAGGCAACAAAGCCTAACAAACTACAAACTGAGTTCAAAGAGCCTCTAACGACGGTGGCTAGAGAATTTCTGAGAACCTCAGGAGGGACTCTGATCACCTCTCTCTCCAGCAGCTAAAGAATATCTTCCGAAATAAGAGCTAGAAAAAAGGTTGATGTAATCTGTGCCTTACATACAGATTCCCAACTAAAAAGATCCGAAGAAGACTCAACCTTAGCGAAATCCTTCAAACTAGAAATAGACTGAAAGAACACTAGGAGAACAAGAAAAAAGGGACAGACGAGAAAAACCTCACCCTGAAGAGGAAGAGAGAGAGACAAGAAGCTATCCATTGATGAGCCGACGACCAATCATTCGAAGAGGCCCTGATCGGATAAAACCTCCTCAGATCCCTGACCTCAAGTGATCCAGGAATAGAGTCTAGAGACAATACAAAAGACTAGCGGAAACAGAAGAGTGATTGAGCGAGGAATCCCAGATTACAGAAAACAAAAAGAACACTAAGCCAGAGACAACAAATAGAAAACTATTTTCTGAGAAAGAAAAACAGACACAATTTGATCTAGACGAAGCCGGGGACCAATCATCCGAAGAGGCCCTGATCAGGTAAAACCTCATCAGATCCCTGACCTCGACTGATCCAGGAATAGAATCGAGAGAGAATGAAAAAGATCAGCGGAAAAAGAAGAGCGATTGAGCGAGGAATCACAGATTACAGAAAACAAATAGAAGACTAAACCAGAGACAACAAATAGAAATCTAGTTTCTTAGAAAGAAAAACAGACACAATAGGACATAGAAGAACAAAGGTGAAGAAGAAGTGGAAGAATAAGAAGGAATAGAAGAACTTGAAAGAACACTGCAGGCAAAAGAAGATGAAAAAAGAAGACATGATATGTAGAAACAAGACTAGGATAAGCAGAAAAAAGAAGTGAGGAACCCCCGAAAAGGAGGGACAGCCAAAGAATAAAAAAGAGAGAAGATTGGGAAAACAAGACTAAAGAAAATCTTGAGCAGACATAGCATAAAAGAAAAGCGCAAAACAAATTGAGTCAGAACTAAGGAATTATTATTAGAAGAAGAATCTGAACAATCAGGTGATTCATAACCATAAGCTTGAAAATAACTCCCCGGAAAGAGAATCAGTAAAAACTGATAAACCGGAAACGGAAATAGGATACTTAGCTGGCTCTAACAGACCCGAAAGCGCCTCTCAAACCGGAAGTGGAAGCACTACTACCGGAAATAGATACAACGAAACCGGAACCGGAAAAGGAAGTTGAAAGCCTAGCCGGATCTAACAGACCCAGAAAAGTACCGCTCATACCGGAAGTGGAAGCACTACTACCGAAAACATATACAACAAAACCAGAACCGGAAACGGAAGTAGGATGCTTAGCAGGATCTAACAGACCCGGAAAAGCACCTCTCCTACCGGAAGCAGATACATACTCGGAAACGGAATACTGGAACCGGAAATTGAAGACAGAAGCTTGACCGGATCTAACCAACCCAGAAAGGACCTCTCAAACCGGAAGCAGCAACACTACTACCGGAAACTGAAGCGAAATAACCGGAACCAGAAAAGATAACGGATGCTTGACCGGATATAACAGACCCTGAAAAGCACTCACCGAGGAGTGAGTACAGACTGGTGCCAGTATATACTGAGGCTTATGCTGGGGTTACCTTACCAGTAGCCTGGTTAAGGGTATGCATGGTGAGGATAAAGGCCTAAGGGAGTATGTAAGCGAGCATAAAAATCTTATTGTGATAGCTAAATGCAGATATTTGATTTAGCATGTGGTGAGTGAATGGTCAAGATGTTTTTGTGGTGTAATAACAACATGTATTTTCACTAATACCTTTTTGACCAATGATAAAAATACTGATAACTTGTAAGGAAATTATACAAATCAATCCAGTTTTTGCATCCAACGACATCTGCCAGTTACTGTCTTGAGTAGCATACCAGACCAGTTGCCATAGCAATAATTTATTTCTCCTGAAGCGTGGAACTGGCATGGGGTGCTTATGTAGTTTTCAGATCTAGATTGATTTTTCTCTTCTCTACCCACAATGGCAATTCAAACAGGCCCTAGTTACCACATACGATATAGGTTTCAATGATTTTTTTCTATTTTCCGGTAGGCAAAAACCTTATGTTCATTTTTAATACCACATTTACCAATTTCCAAGCGAAAAAATGAAAGATTTTAACTTTTTTACTGTTTTGGCTGAAATTTGCTGCTACCCGGTTATCACGAAAGGTGGAATATAACCTGATCTGGATTTACAACTATAAATTAAGTTCTGTGTTTGCATCAGACCCGTTTATGGCATTATTGTTGGTGACAGACTCCTTTGCTCAAATCATAAAAATGACCAATTCACCGCCTCACTAGAGTTGAAATTACGCGATTGCATCACCCTCGAAAAGACATGATGCAATACTGACATTGCATCTGTAGACCAGGTAGTGGATGTTCTTCTTCTTTTCGATCGCTGGTATCACACTTGGAGAGCCGTTCTCAAGATGAAATCTGCGGTTTTCTGCAGTTCTTCCACAGGCCCATACAGCTTTTCAAGAAAAGAGGTTGACAAAGGCCAGATCTCTTCTCTCAGCAGCTGATACGTACTGCAACATTGAAGTATGTGCTCTGTGGTCTGTTCTGCTTCTCCACAAGGACAAGCGGGCGATGTCGTAAGGTGTCTGTTGTGTCCAGTTCTGAGACGAAAAATGGTCACTTGCTCTGGCCTCGAGAGATGATGGTAGGCACCTTCTGATTGAGGTGTTCTATAGAGTGACTTGAAGATAGTCTTCATCTCTGTATGGGTAACCATGTTTTCTGTCTGATTCTCTTCTGCACCCACCTTTGCCACCTTGTCTGCTTCCTCATTTCCTTGGACTCCACAGTGTGAGGGGATCCACTGCAGTGCTATCCGAAAGCATTTGATGGTTTGTAGTGCTTCTTCAAGTTGTGGCAGCTTACCTTTGGTGATAGCCTCAAGGACGGAGCGGGCATCAGATAAAAAGACAATCTGTGAAATAGGGTCTGCTGTTCTGCTGATGGTATTAGCTGCATGAACCAGTGCTTCGACTTCAGCTCTGTAGTTTGTGCAGCTGACTCATGGTGTCCGTTTGGATACTGTATGTGCAGTCCGGCACCTCCGCTCCTAATTGCATCTTTGGCTGATCCATCTGTGTATATCCTTATCCATGTCTCCTGAGGGTACATTTCTTCCAGCATGGCTAGGGTCAGGGTCTTCTTGCTCACATCACTGTGTTCATCTTTGGTTGTGAGATGAGGTACTGTGGTGCGAATAGCTATGCTCTCTAGTTTGTTTTCCCAGGGTGGAGGATCAAGGGTGTGGTTTGGGTCTTCTATTTGTGCTGGCAACATTTCCCCCACAGACCCCCCTTGTGGGTTGGTCTGTTGTTTTATTAACCACTATAAAAACATACTTACCGTTCAATCACTACTTGCTAAATCAATTATCTGCATTTAGCTATCAGAATAAAAATTGTATGTCTGCATACATGCCTCCCCATGCCTATTCCTATTAATATGGACCCGTAACCAGGCTAATGGTTAAGTCCATCTCCAGTATAATGACAGATATAGACTGGCACCAGTCTATAATCTCTTATAGTGACGCTTGTTACTAAGCGCGCTCGCGCATGCGCACTGGAGCCCAAATAGGAAACAGATTCACTTTTCTAAATTTAAGTGCTAAATATTAAAGTCCAATTCTCAATTCTTACCACGCGGGGTGGTTGAGGCCGGGTCGTAGTGATTGAACAGTAAGTATGTTTTTATAGTGGTTAATAAAACAACAGACCAACCCACAAGGGGATCTGTGGGGGTTGTTATTACACCACAAAAACATCCATTACCGTTCAATCACTACTTGCTAAACCCGTAGATTTGGTCAGTGCCCCATTTAAACATTAGGTGGGAGGAGATTTGAGAATCAACAAACAAGGATAAAAATTAAACCAATCTTATCCAAATGTTAATAACAAAACATAATAGTGCTTTTAGCTCAATCACACCGTGATTAGCAAATAAGGAAACTTGAAAAAAGAAGACTCTCACCATTTCTCACAGACGCATAGTCCTAACGAAAATGGTGGGAAGTGCTTGGTAAATAGTCTTCGGCTTTTTTAGTTAAAAGTGGAAATGTTACGAAAGAAGGAAGCTGCTGCACTCTGGTCTTTGAGATAAAAGGATGTAAAGGTGTATTCAGATTTCCATCCTGCCACCTGCATGACCTCATCTAAAGACGAACCCTCAAAAACAGCGAAAGAAGTAGCCATACCTCTAATGTCATCGGCTTTAATAAGGGAGAGATTAATTTGATCCGGAGAGGCTATCTCATAACAAAGCTTAATTATTGTCTCAAATCCATCTGGCAATCGAAGAATTTGAGACCGGCTTAGATAACTCTTCCGCGTAGGAAAAACATAAATGAGATGGATCGACTCTTATAAAATCTGATCGCTGATTGAAGGTTCTTAATGCCCTAACAGGACACCAAAATTTTTCGGATGGCGAAAGACGAAAAAGATTTTAAAATGATCGGACTAGCAGGATAGCGTTAGTTTGAGTTTTAGATAAAAAATTCCTTCTGGGATATAAAACCAAGCCGTCTCCTGAAACTATAAACCTCTCCTTTTCAGCAGAAAGAGCATGAATTTCTTGAACGCCTTCTAGCAGAGGCTGTAGCAACAAGAAAAAACAGCTTTGGCAATTAAAAACAAAACAAAACTTAATACTGGTAGAATAAATAGGCTCAAAATGGCGACATGCCAAAACTTGAAGAACCAAAGCCAAACTCCAGGAAGGTAAAGGCTTAGCAATCGGAGGACGAATATTACTTAGACCTCTAATAAAGCTATTAAGAGTCTTAGTATCCTTGACATCGGCATACAGAAGACAAGGAAAGGATGACGCCATAGAAAATCTATACTCCCTCAAGGTAATAACTGACAAATGAAAATAATCAAACAGATTATTCTAATACTTTGGGTATAGAAACAGAATCGGGCACGAAATCTTGGTCTGAACATCATTCACCAAAAATTTTAAGTCGACCCTTGTAAACTCGACGGGTCGAATCCCTTCTGGCAGTCAATAATTTCCTGAGATCAGAAGAAACCTTATTCTCGAGGACCTCAGACTCGAGATTCTCCAGACACACAGACTAAAATTTATTAGATTTGGATGCACACAAAGACCTCTTACTTGAGATAGAAGATACTGGGATACTGGAATAAGAAGAGGGAAATCTACCAGAAAATCTAGAAGGTCTAAAAACCAAATCCTCTTTCGCCAAAAGGGAGCTATCAGAAGAATTTCGCAAACCTGATCCTTGACCCTCTTCAAGACCAACTGAATCAAAATCGTTAGAGAGAAGGCATAGGCGAACATTCCTGTCCACTACTGAGACAGAGCATCCACCACCAGGGCTTGACTGTCCAGAAAAGGAGACATGTAAGAGAAGATCTGACCATAAGACTAAACCTCATTCCTCCTTCTAAAAATGAAAGAAACCCCCATGGCAATGACTGAACGAATCGAGATTTAGAAGCCTAACAGACAATCGAACAAATGAACAGAAGCCTGGATCTACTTTCCAATGAATAGCCTCTTCTATAGACTCCTTGACAATCATAGAAAACAACAACCCCTCTAAAGCTAATAGCTTCTAATAAGAAGGAACAGAAGACCATTTTGGAAGACTACAGAGAAGGATTCTAGATCCAAGAATATCTGCCCTTAAAGAAGTGTCAAACTTACTATATGCTAAAGAGGACTGCTCATAGAAAACACATAGATTACATATGCCATGATGCTCCAACCAAAAATCCTGGGCTATATCATAATGCTTAGCCCTCACTAAAGAGGTAACTCACGTTTATTATGAATATTTTAATAATACCGCTTACTCTGAATGGAGACAAAAA
Organism: Chaetoderma sp. LZ-2023a; assembly: GCA_034401795.1. Taxonomy (NCBI): domain Eukaryota; kingdom Metazoa; phylum Mollusca; class Caudofoveata; order Chaetodermatida; family Chaetodermatidae; genus Chaetoderma; species Chaetoderma sp. LZ-2023a. The sequence continues at coordinate 90,575,754 of CM067372.1, forward strand.
AGGGTCATATCAGTATAGCCTAACTTATTAATAATGCTAAAGACTCTGCAAAAATTATAGATAATTTTATTTATAGAGATTTAACCAGAGATTATGGCAAACCAAAAACCCATAGTAAGTCTATGGGAGTGCTTAGAGTCAAGATATAGCCAAATCATGTGTCTGAGACCTACATGAACTACGGGAAAGTTACTAGTGATGACCGTCATCACAATTCTATGAATAGAATACACGACAAGGTCCTGATAAGAGAACTATGGCAAACATTAGACTATCTAATTTAAAAATTGTATAATAATGGAGGAGATTTAATAAAAAATTGTATTGAATACATCAACGGTTGCCTAGCCGCTCGGACTTGCTGATAAATTAGATATCCTAAACAATTCGATATTTATGCCAAGAGGCAGAATACTTAAAAGATTTTAATAAATTAATTGATTCTTATATTTATAGTCTTAGCATCAATAATTTCATCTTTGTAATAACAAATGACATTGTGTTAGAAATCCCAATAAAAGGAAAGATTGAACACTGATACTAGATATTAACTGTTTGAATACTGAATTTTGCAGACGACATATTACAACTGTAATATCTCTGGACTTGCAAAGATTTTGAAAACATTTTGACCGAAAATAGTTGGTGGATGCTTAAATCCAAAGATTCTCGGCCGCTCTTCCCCCCTCCAGGGCAACCCCCACCCCACCCGGCCCGCCGCCAGCCCCCAGACAACAACCACAATGAGCAAAAACCCAAGACCCACCGAATAGCCCAACCGAAAATTGCTCGTGGCATCACCAACAACCGTCAGCCAAACTGCCCCCAAAATACCCAACAAATCCCCCCCCCCCGAAACCACCGTCCGAAGGCCAGAGCAAAAATTACGCTATAAAAGGGAAAACAAACACAAATCTGGAAAAAATGAAAACAAAACGAACTCACCGAAACTATGTCAACGCAGAAGAAGAATTCGACTCATATTCCTCCTTCCTGCCCCTTATCCGATTGATTATCTTTTCTAAGCTAATATTGTACTTGTAGACTAATCCTGTACTCATAATGATCCTATGAAACCTTTACTGAATCTAATTCTTTTCAGCGACTGACAAAATTATACTACGATTTACGTAAGAATCAGGGTTATCCCATCCACAAATAAACTCCCTTTGTTTAAATAAATATGTCAACCTGCCGACATAAGAGGTAAAAGGAGCGCGAAAAAAGGCTGAATGGCCCGAAGACAACTGGCCATCTAAAGTTGGATGAAAGCAAAAATCGTATCTCGAAATAATGCGTAGAATACAAACTGACTTATCGACTGATGAAATGTGCATATAAAATAATCTGCAACAAAATCCCATACGGTAACCAGTCAGAAGTCTTTAATTACGTTGAAAATTGTCACTGATAAACGAATAAATGTCTGAATAGACTACAATTCCAAGAGAGACTACAAGACTGGCAATGACTTGGTATGAATATTTTCAGCCATTAAACATTCCCAATATTAAACAAATACGGAAATTAGACTAATTCTTAGGCAAGAAGATGACTAGATTCTAAGAAAGCGGATGTGGAAAAAAGGAAACGGAAATGCATAAACCGGAAGTATACTACCGGAAACTGATCAAATCCTACAACCCGGATGTACAGAATTACCGGAAGAGGAAGCTGAAAAAACCGGAAATGGATGAACAATGCAATGCCGGGTAAAACTGGAAATGACCCTATCTCCGGCTGTACGAAATCCAGATGTGGAAAAAAGGAAAAGGAAATGTATAAAACCGGAAGTAGACTACCAGAAACTGATCAGTTCCTACAACCCGGATGTACAGAATAACCGGAAGAAGCTGAAAAATCGGAAACGGAAATTGATGAACAATGCAATACCGGGCCCAACAGACCCGGATATGCATTCTTCCGGAAGCGCTCATGAAACCGGAAATAGGAACCGGATCTTGAAGACCCGGATGTCCTACAAAAATGGAAGTCATAACCGGATGCTGAAGACCTGAATTTCCTACAAAACCGGAAGTCCTACCGGAAATGGACGCAACCGAAGAAAGAACCAGATCCTGACGACCCGGACGTCTTGCTAAACCGGAAATTAAAACGGTATCTGATGGAGCGGAAGATGTGAAAAAAGGAAATAAACCCGAATCCAGACGACCCGAGTCCACCACAACGGAACCGGAAGAACTAGCAAGACTAGGATTCTTGGCAATGGGCGATCTACAAAATACCTTGACGACCGGTATAAACGAAAAATTGGCATTAGCATAAGGTCTAGTCTTAGGAACGTCAGCTTCAGCCTCCGCCACCACTGCTTGTGGGTTATGCCCGTCACCCTCAAGTCTTAAGTGGGTTTGACCCGGTGCACTACACGAGCCCACCTTCGAGAGCTTGGTCGCTCTAGACTTTTGCTACGGATACTTATTAACCTGCATGGATTAGAGGGATCGGTTTCCCCCATTTGCGGGAACGCCCCCTAGTCCTCGGACTATCGTCAGAACTGGAAGAAACATCCTGTTTCTTAGTTTCCTTAAATCAGCAGATATCCATTTGTCCAGAGATTTAATCAAGACCGACATCTGAATTCGGCGAAGAGATTCCCCCTCCATAACGACCGGTATGATGGTACAAAAAAGGACATTTCACACAGACATGTCCGGCAAATTCAGCTGAGTGATGGCGATCACAAATCGATGACGTACATTAAATCCTATCTGACGATTTGCCAGACTCCTAAAACGAAAAAAGCGTAACAATGATAGCCACCGCTTAGAAATCGTAAAAAGGAGACTAGAAACATAAAATGCACTTCTAAAAAAGGCAAAAAAGTTCAAATTAGAAATCAAAATCCCTACCGACAAGAAAACAAACTTGCATAGGAATAAATGAAAATCTTTGTCGAACGCTAGATAATGATGATGATGATAACATATAGGCATAGTAATTAGGTTACCACGAAACGCGAATTCGATCTTTCACGAAAACCGGTAACAATATGAACATAGTTATAAAATACAATATAACCACTAATAAACCTCATATACAAAACGTAGGGAGGATTGAATTCATATTAGGCATATTCCTTGGTAATATAAAAGACAATAGTGTAGCTGACACAGCGCAAAGCATAAAAAAAACCTTAGAGAATACTTTAGCAGTAGTTCTGCTTGCAGAATAATTGAAAAGTGAATCTGTTTCCTATTTGGGGTCCAGTGCGCATGCGCGAGCGCGCTTAGTAACAAGCGTCACTATGAGAGATTATAGACTGGTGCTGGACTTAACCATTAGCTTGGTTAAGGGTCCATATTAATAGGAATAGGCATGGGGAGGTGTGTATGCAGGCATACAAATTTTATTCTGATAGCTAAATGCAGATAATTGATTTAGCAAGTAGTGATTGAACGGTAATGGATGTTTTTGTGGTGTAATAACAACTTGGTGTTTCCTTTGAAGTGCTTTTGTCTCTTTCACAAAACTTGATCTTTTAAGTCTTCCTGATGACAGCTGTGCTTGCCTGATCTTCATCGGGTGGTTGTTGAACGATTTGAACTTTGCAGCTTGGATCAGTGCTTTGCATTCCCTTCCTTTGCTAAGTGGGGGGATGCCTGCTGTCTGCTCCATTTTTTCTATTGGTGTTGATCTTATTCCACCAGTGATGATGCGCAGTGCCTGGTTTTGTACTCTGTCGAGGTTCTGTTGATGAGGTTTAGCTGCTGTCATCCATGAGCTGGATCCATACTCAAGGTGTAGTCAACCGGCACCTAGGTAGATGGTCTTGAGGATCCTTTCTCAAGGAGTAGGTAGTGGATGTTTATAAGCAGTAAATTTATTTTAAGGTTTATTTTTATTTTTATGCATGTTTTATTTCAGTGAATATCTGCTAGTTACGAAATTGACAAAATTTGTTGATAAAATTCCTATTCTTATATTAAATCGGCGAAAATGTGCTTACACCCTCGAAAACCCATTATCCGATGATACACTAAAAACACTGACGAGATCTTGTCATTCAAATAAGTTGTAAAATTTAGCTGGGCACTGCCATCTTGAAATTTACTAACCAGTAACCATTGGCAACAATGAATCGAGATCAAAACTCAGTCACTGGTTCGACGAACCGAGTCAGTAAATCTTCAACTTCTGGAATGCCAAAACGCATGAACCAAGGACTGCGTCAGTCAACCACTGACTGCATCTGTTGCGAAAACGAGCCCTTATTTGCCTTTTCACATATGTGCTCTTCGAATGACAACTCAACTACAGCTATTCCTATCTGGGTTATGGTATTATCAATTGGCTGATACTAGTCAATACGGAATGACTGGTATTCAAATGATGGGGAGGGCTATGCAAAAACCGTAACAATAGTCTACTCATACCAGAGTAATAGATTGTTCAGGAAGTTCAAATAGACTGATTAATTAATTATTCTGTAACTAAGATAATCACCTGTCTCATGAACCGTAGGATTATCAGAAATAACAATGACGTGAAGTTTACGTCCTTCGACAGTTTCCCCATGAAGAGCATAGACACTAGCTATGCTTGGGCATCTTGCTTCAATCTCCTTCAATACGCCATATGTTTCATTATAGTCATGATGATGAGCGAGATCAAAACAGTTCGATGACACAACTAATAAAGCTGAAATAATTACAAATCTAAGCATAATGCCACGCGTGTGCCCTAACTTAGGGCTTACAGCAAGTTACTTCAGATTCTGACAACAAAGTAATTGTGAACCGAGTACAAAATATGAGGTAAATCTTGAGTTGACAGTTAAATGCTCGTGTCAGTAATTTATGCAGCAGAGATGTGTCTTCTTCGATCGCGGATGTCGCTACCAAGCTTTGACGTCAATAGGGAGGTCTCAGTAATTGTACTGTGGTGCAGGTCAAGTTTTAGATATATCCGAATAATGTCACGGAACTTTTATATTATCCTGCTTAATAATCCGAAAAATAAAGTATATTAAAATACATGTCCTAAAAAAATCTAGCAATAGTGACTCGTTAATTATTATTGATTGAATTAATAAGTGCTCCCCAAATAAAAATGTTTTCAACATTTGTAATAAGTTGCACGCTTATCAAAACTCAACAAACGGCATTTGTCGCTTTATTTAAAATACCACATTCAGTGTGCAAATATGCGGTGTATGTAAACGTACAATTCTTTTTATGTGATCTATAACATAAATGAAGTATTTTCAATATTTATCATATATTACCAGTTTTCGTGCAACTACTAAATTTAAAGGAATACACTGACACTTACATGTTTAGTTCACCTGGCCAGAAATAGCCATACAATGGCGTGCGGTCAGTCTGTCTTCAATCCGTCAACTTTTTGCTTTAAAACGTATCCTAAACCTGTTGGCAGATTTTAACCAAATTTGGCTGGAAGGATCCTATCAGCTATGGACTATGGAGTTATGGCGTCGCAAAGAATTATGGGTAATGTCAAAGGTCAAAGCACATAAACAAATCTCTTGAGTCTGACAGCTATGCGGATATGAATGCGGCTATATCCTTATTCTTACCCCTCACGGAAGTGGTATCTCACGTTTATTTCTGTTATTTAATTTTACAGCTTTCTTCGTATGGCGAAAAAAACATATAGAAGTATTGCCGTAGTTATTAAAATGTTGTATTCAGTGAAAACATAGATAATTCTATTTATAGTGTTCCCAGATAGCAAGCAAACGTTGGCCTAACATTTACCACTGCGTTTGGGCCAATGTAGTTTTGCTCATCTTTGGCATCTTGCTTCAATCTTCAATACGCCATATGTTTCATTATAGTCATGGTGATGAGCGAGATCAAAACAGTTCGATGACACAACTAATAAGGCTGAAATAATTATGTTGGCAATACGTTATTGGACCAACGGGCATAAATCTATGAAAATGTTTCAAATAGCACACCAGAGAGCATAATTTAACAATTTAAAAATAAAATTTGAATATTATGTTGATTTTGTTTAATTTAATGTGAAATTTCCAACGCTGGCCCAATGTTGGCAAATAATTGATAAGCCAATGTTGGGCCAACGTTGTAATGCCAACTGCGATCTGCCAACCTGTTGCCAACATTGGCCCAACGTCTACACAGCGCTCCAGATAATGATAGAAATCATCCATGTACGCAAACATTTAAATATTCATGCGTACCATGTACGCCTCATGTAAATACAGTACGCATCAGTGTATTAAGCTGCTCGTACCGGCCTGTTGCCAAATATGGATAACCATTCGTAAAAGCCGTACCTATACTACCATCACTAAATGGTATGATCTCCATCTCCGCAAGAGGGTATTCTTTTCTTTATTACAGGACCTTTGCGTTACGTATGTGCACCTATAGGAGTGTCAATGAAAAAAATTCAATGTATATTATTTTCATACATATTGCCAAATGAGTTAAAATATCACCGGAACTTGGTTGTTCAAGACATATTTTAGTTGGAAATAGGATTACAGGCATAACTTTTACAGTAGCCGTCATAACCTCATACAGGGTTGTGAATAGTGACAAGTTCGACCCAGACCATAATCCACCGCAATATTATAATTCGAGTTTGTCTTTCACAAACTCTGAATAGCCAGGAAGGCATATCTTATATGACATTTGTAATTTTAAGGATAACATGAGTGGAGATGGAAGATTTTTCAATTGTGAATATTTCATTAGATACAGCAAAATATACAGATATATTTGTAAAAATATGTTCTTTCACACTTATTTTAATTGGAGAGGTAATTGTAGCAATAACTTTGAATATTAAATTTACAACAATTTCCGAAGGTAAGCTAAAGCATTAAACTGCCAATAACAACTGCAAGTTCTCGTCACCTGATTTAGTTTACTGGTAGGTATTAAAAGATCTGTTCTTTTATTACAGTAAACAATATATTAGTGCTTCTAACCTGGGATTATATTTTTAGTAAGACACTTGCCAAGATTAAATGAACAATATTCTAATTGCAATAACCTGTCTTGTCAGCACTTCTATATACCTCGATCCCATATTAATCAAATAGGAAGCAAAAAACTGGAATTTCCCTTCTAAATATAGAAATACTCTGAAAATGTGGCGTCCATAACACTTTTCCTTCTATTTTATATATGTCAATGATACATGTATGTTATAGTTGGAGCTGTGCTAATTATTTTGAAAACAGTTTGACTGTAACTTCTGTAAGTGATTAATTGCTGTCTGTTATCTCTCTCAGTCAAACTAACTTCTAAATTTACCTCCTCTAAAACAAATTTAAGAATTCAGAATGACAAGTTTTATTTTAGCAATAATATTTATTCATTTGCCGGTATGCCACAGAGATTGTCTTTAGAATTTCTATAGGCTAATCGTGTCCCACCATAACGCAGTTAGATTTAAAATCACACTTTTGATATAGAAATATATTTTCATTCAGAATTAAAATCTGGTTGGCATGACTGACTAGTTAGTTGATCAATAGCAATGAGTCTCAAACACCCTGCCCCAACCAGGACATGTAACTGTAATGGCTAATTTTGAAACTTTGCTGGCCTTAGGAAATAACACGGAGTGTCGGTGGTGGGTTGACTAGTTTATCCCTTTAATGCTAAAGCCGGCCAAAAATGGCTTCTACAGTGGTATTGGGAAATGTCCATTTGTAGACCAAGAAGACTATTTTTGGAAATTTACCACTGGAATGGCTGGCTTCTTTATTCAAGTCTCATTCCAGTGATAAATTTCCAAAAATAATTTTCTCTTGGTTTGAAACTGGACATATTCTCTGAGAAAGTAGAAATTTTCTTGAACAAATTTGAGGATTAAAGGACAACACAGTGGTCACAAGAGAAAAAGGACTGATTGCAGCTGTAGTGTAGGATATTCCTACTACTACAGCTGCAAAATACGGTAATCATTCATACATACTGTAGCATGATGCTCTGATGGGACAATTACAATGCACTGATTGTATTCCTTCCCAATTTAACACTATATAATCCTCTAGTCTCCTAAAGGCAATATTAGACTACCTAATGTAATCATTCAATGTAAATACGTGCGCATAGATTGTGCTATTCAGTGATAAAGGAATTGTCCCAAACAGAGTATAATTATGTTTATCATATCCATAAATAAACATGAGTCAACAAACCACTCAGGCAGGCAGCCAGGGCAGAACGCAGCTAGGGCAGGGCAAGCAATCAGGCAGCCAGGGCAGGGCTGGCAGGAAATCAGGCAGCCAGTGGAAGACAGGCAGCCAGGGCAGGCAGTCAGTCAGGGCATGACAGGCAACCAGAGCAGTCAGGCAGCCAGTGCAGGGCAGGCCGGCAGCCAGGGGCAGGCAATCAGCTAGGGTGGCAGACAGACTGACAGCTAGAGCGGCAAACAGACAGCCACCCATGGCCCCATCCACCACCCAGTCAGCCGGTCAGTTGACCAGCCAGTTGGTCAATCGGCCTGTCACTCATTTCCTCGTAGGTAGCCAGTCAGTCATGTACTCTGTCGGTTGGTCGATCACTCACTCTTGCAGTTAGTTGGTAGCCCAAAGTCATTCCAGTGGTAAATTTTTAAATATAGCCTCATAATCTACAAATGGACATTTCTCAAGGCCACTGGTGAAGCCTTTTTTGGCTGGTATAAGTGTTAAATGGTTACGTATCAGGCCTGGGGTCAGTTACATTTAAATGTACCTAGTTAGCTCACCTGGCCTGAAATGCCAAGTGAGCTTATGTCGTGGCGACCGTCCGTCCGTCAACTTTTTCTTTTAAATGACAATTTCAATTAGATTTGGTAGGAAGCATCCTTAGGGCATATGGATCCAAGTTTGTTCAAACAAAGCTGATCGGCCAATTTGGCTGGTGGCCATCTTGGATTTTGGCCGATTTTTAGAAACGTCATTAAAAATCTTCTCCGAAACCACTTGAGGGATTGAATGAAACCTCATGAAATATGATCCAGGGCAAGAGCTCAAGCAAGTTTGTTCACGGGAACTTGATTGGTCAAATGGTTTGACGGCCATCTTGGTTGACCTAGTTTTAGCAAAAATGACTTCTCCAGAACCGCGGAAGGGATCAAGCCAAAATTTGGCAGATATGATTAGGGACTAAGGGCCAGTAAAGTTTGTTTAAGAGAAGTTGATCCGTCAAAAAACATGGCTTCTGTGGGCCAATCAAAATATAGCATGTTTGGCGGCCATATTGGATTTTTTAATTTGATGGACATTGAGGCTGAAATTGTTTTTATATAGGTTTTTGGGTATTCTGATTTGAAATTTGAAATTTTTTGAAACAGTCGGATAAATGGTTTGGCGGCCATCTTAGATGATTTTCCCGCCAGAAGCTCCCATACTAAAGCAATGTGAAATTTAAATTGTCTTCATTTCGAGAACTACTGGGCCGATTTCAATTATATTTGGCAGGAAGCATCCTTAAGGCATAGAGATTCGACTTTGTTCAAACGAACCCGATCGGACAATTTGGTTGATGGCCATCTTGGATTTCGGCTGATTTTTAGCTCACCTGTCCTGAAAGACCAAATGAGCTTAGACCGTGGCGACTCCGTCGTCTATCAACTTTTCCTTTAAATGACTTGTGAAGAACCACTGAGCTTATTTCAATTATATTTGGCAGGAAGCATCCTTAGGGCATAGGGATCCAAGTTTGTTCAAATGAACCCAATCAGCCAATTTGGCCAGCGGCCATCTTGAATTTAGGCGGATTTTAGGAAACGTCTTTAAAAATCTCCGAAACTGCTTACGGGATTGATGCAAATCTCATGAAATAGGATCTAGGTCATCTTGGATCATTTTCCCACCAAAAGTTCCCATACTAAAGCAATGGGAAATTTAAAATGTTTTCTCTGGAACTACTGGTCCGATTTCAATTATATTTCACAGGAAGCATCCTTAGGGCATAGAGATTCAAGTTTGTTCAAACAAAGCCGATCGACCAATTGGGCAAGTGGCCATCTTGGATTTTGGCCGATTTTTGGAAACATCTTTAAAAATCTTCTCCGAAACCGCTTATGGGATTTATGCAAACCTGATGAAATATGATTTAGGGCAAGAGCTGAACCAAGTTTGTTCAAGGGAACTTGATTTGTCAAATGGTTTGGTGGCCATCTTGGTTGACCTAATTGTATCGAAAACGATTTCTCCAGAACCGCTGTACGGATCGGGCCGAAATTTGGCAGATATGATTAGGGATCAAGGACCATTAAAGTTTGTTCAAGGGAAGTTGATCCATCAAAAAACCTGGACACCATGGGCCAATCTAAATATAGCATGTTTGGCGTCCATATTGGATTTTTTTATTTGATGGATTTTGAGGCCGAAATTGGTTTTATATGTTTTTGGGTATTCTGATTTCAAATTTGCAATTTTCGAAACTGTCGGATAAACGGTTTGGTGGCCATTTTGTTGATAAAGAGCATTCTAGTTGAAATGCCTATGGTCCAGGTGAGCGATCAGGCCCCTTGGGCCTCTTGTTAGAAATGTCTAAAAATCTGCTTCTCCAAAACCGTTTGAGGGATCGATTCAGAACTTACGAAATATGGTCTAGGGTAAGAGCTGAACCAAGTTTGTTCAAGGGAACTTGATTGACCAAATGGTTCAGTGGCCATCTTGGATGACATAGTTTTCGCAAAAACAACTTCTTCCCCAGAACCCCTGGAGCGATCAGGCGAAAATTTGTGATATATGATTACGGACTAAAGGCCATTAATCTGTGTTTAGGAGAAGTTAATCCATCAAAAAACATGGCCGCGTTGGGCCAATTAAAATATAGCGTGTTTGGCGGCCATTTTTTATTTATTTTTATTTGATGGATTTTGAGGCCGAAATTGGTTTTATATAGGTTTGTGGGTATTCTGATATCAAATTTGCAATTTTTTAAACTGTCGGATAAACAATTTGGGGGACATCTTGGATCATTTTCCCGCCAAAAGCTCCCATACTAAAACAATGGGAAATTTAAAATGTCTTCCCGACAACTACTGGGCCGATTTCAATTATATTTGGCAGGAAGCATCCTTAGGGCATAGAGATTCCATTTTGTTCAAACGAAGCCGATTGGCCAATTTGAACGGCTTTCATCTTGGATCTCAGCCGATTTTTAGAAATGTCTTTAAAAATCTTCTCCAAAACCATTTGAGGGATCAATTCAAACCTCATGTAATATGATCTAGTGCAAGAGTTCGCACAAGTTTGTTCACGGGAACTTGATTGACCAAATGGTTCAGCCGGATGGTCCGGTTTTCGCAACAACAACTTCTTCCCCAGAACCGCTGAAGCGATCAGGGTGAAATTTGGGATATATGATTAAGGACTAAGGGCCATTAAAGTTTGCGAAGTTGATCCGTCAAAACAACTGGCCACTTTAAAATGTCTTTAAAAAAAATCTTCTCCAAAACCACTTGGGGGATCAATTCAAAACGCATCAAATATCTAGGGCAAGAGCTGCACCAAGTTTGCTTCAAGGGAACTTGATTGGCCAAATGGTTTGGTGGCCATCTTGGATAACCAAATTTTTGCCACAATGACTCCAGAACCACTGAGCGTATTGGGGCGAAATTTGGGAGATAGGATTAGACACAGTGCCATTAAAGTTTTTTCAAGGGAAGGCGCTGTGTCTGAAACATGGCTGCAGTGGCCCAATCAAAATGTAGCGTGTTTGCCGGCCATATTGGACTTGCAAAAATGTCCATAAACTCATTTAGAAGACTACTCCTAAACCACCCACCAACAATTGTGACAAAAATGCATAATGCTCCAGGTGAGCGACACAGGCCCCTTGGGCCTCGTTGTTACAGTTACAGTCACATTGCACTATGTCAGTTACATTTACATTTGTTCATCAATGTAACTAGTTACATTTCAGTTACTCGATTAATCAGCTTGAGTACAAATTACCCAGTTATAATAGCGAAAAAGCATATCAATGATGAAAGCTGCAATAATATAGAGAAAGGTCGATTTGCAGGCCACGAGATTATTTTTGAAAATGTATCACTGGAATGACTGGCTCGATTCTCGAGCCAGTCATTCCAGTGATACATTTTCAAAAATAGCCTTCTCTTGGCCTGCAAATGGGCATGCATTCGCTGAGCAAAATGTAAATTTCCGTGACCGATCGCAATAAAGAATAATTAAAAGGTAGATTTTGAAATATTTTATGCTGTAGAATTATTTAATCATATAGATTCACGATTTAAAAAATAATCGCGATTTTCGATTTAATTGCCTAATCGCGCAAGCCTAGGTCACAATGTTAATGACGGCATCTAATATCTGTGTTGTGAAAATGAAACTGATAGGACGTCAAATGCCAGAGTTATCACTCCTTAAATATTTGCAGTCTCACTTTCATAGGGCAAATAATGGTTTGTTCCCACCTTCCATTTATTTATCACCATGTCAGATTTTATTGCCAAACTAGATATTAAATTCCAATTAACAGATTAACCTTTCCAATACTGCAGAAATATTTAAGATATGTATTATGTGCTCTGACATCTATGCTCTTAAAAATATTTGAAATGTATTTGATTGAAAGTTGTTGGTTATTGCTGCCTAAGGCAGTAATGACTCAGTCAAATTATTTTCTAAATCACCTCCAGCTCACCCTACCCCTGCTACTAACTCGGTGATTCAGCCAGATGTGCATGTGTTAAATGGATTGTGTGGTGGTGGGGAATAACCTGCTATAAAGACCACCTACCTGCCTTTAGAGACTATTTTCTTCAAATTGTATTTAAACCTCTAGTAACCGTCTGACTGAATTTTTGCAGACGACGTATTCCAAAGGTTATATCTCTGAACCTGATAAATATTTTGAAAACAATTGGACTGAAAGTTGTTGGTGGCTAAGCCGCCAACAACTTTCAGTCGAATTGTTTTCAAAATATTCAACAAGTCAAGAGCTTTTGAAAATTGAAATCATTGGCTGCACTGGCTTGCAGCAGTGAGACAGTTAAGAAACCAGCTGTGTTAGCACTGATATCATCTATTTTCACTTAAACATTGTTCAAAATCACTAATGCAAAAAAAACAGTCCAGAGATTGTTGTCAATATCTCGAAAACTAAATCATTTGACTGAAAGTCATTGGAAGTGACACTGATAGATGTAAAACTTAAGTAAGATTAGTTGAAATGCCAATGTTCCAGGTGAGTGATACAGGCCCATTGGGCCCCTTGTTATGTTATTCCATAGTTGTAAAAGACTTAGGTCTATAAAATTTTGTCTGTGTCGCATGTTCCAATTTCTGACCCCGAATCTGTGACGTGTGTTAACAACAGATTGGTCGCCTTCCTTTAATCCCAACAGGCGATCGGCAGATATGAAATGAGGTGTAGGCTATACAGTGTTTTTTAACATGAAAATCGTCGTTCTCCGTATTATCCGAGCGGGTGACGTCACACCCGGATTTATCTCGGATTTTTATGTGAAGAAAATGTTTCATTAATTCGCGCATCTTGTTCTGGGTGCTGCATACTTAATTTGTTCCAGAAAACTTAGGAATTTTTCGTGTTATCACGATCTGTTTGCAATGATCGGTGGTTTCAAAATTCTTGATTAAGATGTGTGGTCTGTGGTTTTACCGTGTTTTACAGCAGTTTGTTTACATTTTGTTGTTTTCTTCACATATCATTTCGGCCTTCATTTGAGAGTATAATTTAAAATTTTTTGTTAAATATACCGCGAAAGCTATGCGATATGGTTCCTGGTTCCGTTTATACATCCGTCAGGATCAGTATATGGGTGTATTCGTGTCCGCTTCATTCTTCGTGTCCGCTTCATGATCTTTGTTGTAGCATTGCGGTGTGGGGTGCTAGGAGGGTTACAATTTATTTATGGTCAATATATTTGAAAATAATTTGTCTGCCTTCCAATATTTTTTCGTTCCGCTTGCTTATTTTATGTTTTGTGCTTATTTTATAGGCCAAGCCTACCCCACCATCTTTCCCAGAGTGCCACAAGTTCGTCAAAGTCATATATAAAGACCATGTCTGTTACCATTGTTTTCCTTGCAATATCGATAATAGGTGTGATATATGTTCAGTGTGGCCGGTCGATATGTTGGTCAAGTTCCTTTACCAGAAGGACTTGGCAGGGTCTGACGCGGGGTCTGGTGGTCCGAAAGTAAATCGTGGAGCGTCCGTTTCGGCCCCTGGGGGGGGGGGGGCGCTCCACGCGTGCAACCGGAGGCTTTGGAGATGGCACCTCCAGCGTGGTTTGGACCTGCTATGCAAGGTTTCTTGCATAGCGTCCTTCCTACGCTGGTGTCGTCCCTGATACCAAAAGTTGTAGGGCAGTCTCTTCCCGTGCTTGGTACAGACCCTGTCCTTGGACAGGGTTCTGGACTGGCTACCGAGGGAGCCATCTCGTATGGCTCCCTGGCAGTCCGTCGGTCTCCGGCCTGATCGGTTCTGTCTCTGTTGCCACCTCCGGGTGGTCCAGTAGCGGTGGCCGGTCCGTCAGGCATGGGAGCTGTTCGCCAGAACGGCTCCAGTGACTCCTCATCTAGGGACGACTCTTCGTGGTCTGAAGTTGAGGAGGAGAGATTGCTACGGCCTGAGATGCCACGGGTGGGGAGCATGGTGGTCGATTCCATCGTGGACGGAACCATCCTCCATCTGTCTGGTTTGGCGCAATCCAAGACAGCCGCTCCACCCGTGGTTGAGGCCACACCGGTACCGGGCACCCGTCCAGGGCTGGGTGGTTTGCCTCCAACCGGCATGGTGACGGGTGTTGCTGGCCGGGCTGGATACACACCTATCTCGCCTGGTCCAGCGGTCATTCATGGGGTGCCGTTGGCGCCTGTGGATGGCCACGGTTCCATAACCGCTATGGGTCTGCACGGTTTTCCGTGCGGGCCTACTCCATAGAATGGAGCACTCCATGGGATGGCGGCGGAACCATATAGTACCGGTGTTTCTGGCTTACCAGCGGTGTCTCCTAGCCGGGAGGCCGTTGCTGGTAGAACCATAGATATGTCAACGGGTGGTGTATTCACTGTAGTGTCCTCTTCGGAGACAGACTGGTCCATGGCTCTGGCTTGACTAGCCAGGGTGGATACACCCTGTCCATCAGTTGCATCGATTAGGACGGGGGTCTTGCCTGCGGCTCGGACCCAGTCCATCGGACTGGATCCAAGGATTAAGGAGTTACTGGATGCTATTTATAGCAAGCAACTTCAGACCAAGGGCCAGCTCCCTGCAGCCTCCAGGGAGGTGCGGGCGAGATGTCGTATTCCCCATGCAGAATATGACAAGTATGGTGTGGTTCCAGCGATCACTGAAGATGACCGCTGGGTCCTTGGAGTCCAGAGTGCACCAGCGTTTGTGGACAAGTCCCAAGTACACCATGAGGAAGTCCTGGCCCTATGCGATGAGGGGGTGAGAGCAGCTATGAGTGCTGTTAATCACTCTTATCGCCTTCTTCAGTCAGTGTGAGCTGAAGCGGGGGCAGGCACACCCTGTGCCACCTGTGGCGCTTTCATGCATTAATGATGGCTTGGTGTTGTTTATGGACGCATTGGCAAGGGTGCAGGCGCAAGCCATATGCATCCGGCTACCGCCGTTAGGGAGCGTTTGCTTGGAACGGCCCTGACTGGCCCTAGCATCTTTGGTGGCCATCTTGGAGGACACCGCCAATATTGCGCAGAATCGGTTGGCTGTAAATCTACAGCTAGAACTAGTGCGACAGGCGTATGCACTAGGGGCTGTAGCCAAGCCACTGACCGGACAACCTTCTTCAAAGAAGCAGAAGAAACATAAAAGTAAGGCGAAAGTCAAGCCGAATGCTTCTTCTGTTTCTACTGGGTCTTCACAGCCGCCTCCGGCGAAGAAAGCGAAGAAGGTTGTGGAGGTTCCTACCCACCCCAATGTTGCTCCTGATCGCCTGAGAGGCAGGAAGGGCAAGGGGAAGGGTAAGGGTAAATCCTCAAAGGGCGGAAAGAAGGAGCCAGATCGTACCTGAGGGTATGGTAGCTCCCTTCATATCCACCTGGACCGCGCCTGTGCGACAGGAACAGCTGTGCCAGTTAGACCAGTCAAGCCGAGACCAAAATGGTTCTCTCTCTCTCTCTCTCTCTTGTCAAGAGGGGGGGGGGGAGCGGATCGTGAGCCAGACACCCGCATTAGGCATCAATGCGTCTATAGCGGGGTGGAAAGCTCATGCGTTTCATCGAGGCTTGGCGAGGTGTGACGTCAGACAGTTTGGTCCTCGGATGGTTATCCCAGGGGTACATGCCGGAGTGCTGGGATTTTCCACCACAAAATCTGTCTTTGGCACCTGTCTGGACACCCGTACCAAGGGAACCAGACAAGTTAGAAGCCATTCAAAACGAAGTGTCAGGTTTGCTTCTGAAGGGAGCAATAAAACCAGCATACCCAAATACTCCAGGCTTCTATTCAAACATGTTCCTTGTCCCCAAGAGCACAGGGGGTTAGAGACCCGTACTCAATCTCGGGGCCATTGAATTGGTTTATCCATATGACTCGGTTTCAGATGGAAACACCAAGGTCGGTAATGGCAGGATTGAGGAAAGGAATGTGGTGTGTGTCAATCGATCTAAAAGATGCATATTTCTACATTCCAATGAACAGGAGTCATCACAGGTTTCTGAGATTCGCGTTTCAGAATCAGGTATGGGAATTTGTAGTCCTCCCATTCGTCCTGTCGACAGCTCCACGGGTCTTCACAAGAGTGGTTCTTGCGGTGACAGCGTTTCCCAGAAGAGAGAACGTGGCGCTATACACCTACATAGACGATTGGCTTATCAGCCAGGTTAGAAGTGGATACTGCTCTGACTCTGAAGTTACTTTCAGATCTAGGATTGATAGTCAACAAGGAGAAATCCGAATTAACACCCACTCAACATTTCATTTATTTGGGGATGCGATTTGATCTCCAGGAAGGCAGGGTTTACCCGTCAGAGCCCAGAGTGGTGTCTCTGTTAGCCATCCTCAAGAGTTTTCGATGGGCGATTGAACATTCTGGTGGATGCTTTGTCGCGCAGACAGAGAATTCTAACTTGTATACAGAATTTTGATTGGTCAATTTTTTTCGGTGGCCATCTTGAATTTTCCGAAAAATGTCGGGAAATTGTTTAAAATTAACCGTTTGGGCAATTTCAACCAGACTTAGCTGGAAGGACCCTAGGGCGGTAGGTTTCAGAACCTGTACACAGAATTTTGATTGGTAAATTTTTCTGAATTTTGATTGGTAAATTTTTCTGACGACCATCTTGGATTTTCTGAAAATTTCTGGAAACTACTTAAAAGCCTACTCCTCGAGAACCACTGGGTCGATTTCATTCAAACTCTGATGGAAGAATGCTACCATAGTAGGGTTCAGATCTTGTGTACAGAATTTTGATTGTTCCATTTTCTCAGCGGCCATCTTGAAATTTCCGGAAAAATTGCGGGAAATCGTTTAAAACGCTACTCCTCATTAACTGCTTTGGCAATTTCAAGCAGACTTGGCTGGGAGGATAGTATGCTGGTATGGTTCAGGACTTGTATACAGAATTTTGATTGGTAAATTTTTCCGGCGCCCATCTTGGATTTGCTCAAAATTTCTGGAAATCACTTAAAAGCCTACTCAATAACCATGGGGCCGATTTCAACCAAACTCGGATGGAAGAACCCTAGCATAGGATGCTTCAGAATTTGTACACATTATTTTGATTGGTCTTTTTTTTGGATCGTGTGAAAATATTTTTAAATCAGTTAAACGGCTACTCCTCATTAACCGCTTGAACAAGTTCAAGCAAACTTGGCTGGAAGGACCCTAAAGTGATATGCTTCAGAGCTTGTATACAAAATATCAATTTGTTCGGTGGCCATCTTGAATTTTCCGGAAAATGGTTGAAAATCATGTACTCATTAACTACTAGGGCGATTTCAACCAGAATTCAAAGTTTAATCTGCGTGGAGGGATACTAGGCTGGTAGGTTTCAGAACCTTCATACAAAATTTTGATTGGTAAATTTTTAGAACTTGCATATAGAATTTTGATTGGTCAGTTTTCCGACAGCCATTTTGGATTTTCTGAATATTTTGAGAAATCAGTTAAAAGGCTAATCATTAATTTCAATGAAACAGCTTGAAGAACCCTAGGCTGGTTTGCTTCAGAACATCTATACAGAATTTTGACTGCTTGATTTTGATGGTGGCCATCTTGGATTTTCCGAAAAATTCATAGAAAATGCTACTCCTCATTAATCGCTTGGGAAATTTCAACCAAATTTGCCTAGAAGGATCCTATTGTTGTAGCCTCTAGAAATTAGGTCGATGTTTTGCCAGCAATTTCTGATGTTATGAAAGTTTTCCGGAACCATTTAAAAATGGTACGCCTTCAAATCAATAGTCGGATTTCGACAAAACTCTGGATTGGTCAATTTTTTGGTTGCCATCTTGGATTTTCCGAAAATCATCCATCATATCTATTTAAATGCAAATTGTGTAAATGCCAATGGTCCAGGTGGGCACCACAGGCCCTCGGGTTATATCATTTTGAAGTAAAGGTTTCCAGAACATCTTGGTCCCAAACTATAAGAGAATTAGTGGTTTCATTTAAAGATGTTTAGTTATAACAAATTGGTGGGGAAAATAATTAGCAAAATGTGGCGGAGGTGACATTTGCCACATTCTTTGTGCAACATTCAAGTTCTTCATTCCTAATCATTTCCTGAAACAATTTCAAATCATGTGCTATATCATACTACTAACCTAAGACTTGTTGCCCATCAATAAATAAGAGTTCAATCCTCCTTTGCTAAGGCATAGGGGACTTGGAAATTTATGATAAATCTGTCCCCTCTGCAACAAAGAAAATGAACAACACATACAAGTAAATGCAGTTTTCTACAGGAAACGGTGGAATACTTTGAAAATACTTATATATATGGAATATATAGATATTCTGCTATATAAATACAAAGATATTTTTATCTAAAATGGAATTTTGAACAAATTGTTTGTTGGTGGACTTTGCTGTGGAATTGCTCACCTATTAATGGTTTACACAAATTCAGCAGAATTACATCACATAAATTAGCTTTGAGGTGGACGCTAGCGTAGCTTGTCGTAAGCAAGGTCATTACCTGAGTCTGCTAGGTTAGCTTGTTTATTAACCGAGTAGGAATCGAAGCAATTATCCAGATTCTCAAAGCTTTTAGTGGCTTATAGGTTAGCATATTTTATCATTCATAACACATCTCTGATTGATTTCACGATCAACCAAGCTTAAACACAGCAAATTCTCTCTATAATATGGTGGTTGTCTCTAGAACTTCTATTCAGAATTTTGATTGGTAAATTTTTTGGTTGAAAATCTTAGATTTAGAATCCTTCCACCAAAACATGGTGCACCGCCACAAATTTGCACCGCCAAAGGGCATGTCCTAGCACCGCCAAAAACAGGCGAACTGCCAAAAATGGTACTGGGGAGAACACGCATCAGGCTACTAGAGAAGTCAACCAAATGGACTACGTTGTTAGTACCATTTTGATCACCGATGAGATCTACGACCACAAAGATGCCAGGCCCTCAAAAGGAGGTAGTAGTGCCACCATCTTACCAGCACTAACCACCACCAAGGTCACCCAACAAGGGGGCAACCAAGCAAATGATCATAACATCGCCAGTTCATCCGCAGTATACCCTATGCCGCAGAAACAAGAGCAAGCAACTAAATGGCGCCGCACCAATGAACCTGTAGCACCGACAACCTTTACCCATAGCACTGGCCTAAACCAAAATGGGCTCTGAGACAGTGTCCAGCTACACATGGGCATAATGGTGCACGGATGTGTGGGCGTGCACACACACACGTACATCTACACATAGCCATAAGCATACCATAGTGCATCTTGCATGGGTGTGCGGGCATGTGCACAAGAACATGGCCTGCCAAATTCATTGGCAACTGCCAAACAAGGAACCTCATCTATCTCCTCACATGCATCAAATGCCACAAACAGTACACAGGAGGAACACCACAACCATTTAAGCTGTGCATTCAAGAACAACAGGCATAGGCACTATTCGCACTAACCATTCTGGCTAGAAAGGCCCCCCTTCCCTGACACAGGGCCAACCACAGGCCGCACCGTCAATATGTAGTTAGTACTCCTCCCCCCCCCCCCCTATCATACAAAAGTGTCTCTATTTAATGGGACATGGGAACCTTAATAACACTAATGTTTGGAAACTGATCGCTCAAGGCTCTGGCCAGGATGAAATTAGTGCCAAACATTTTTGAAGCAGTCCAATCAGGGGCGTGTGAGTTGCTCAAGCTTTCAATAAAATGATACCATAAAGTGGCATCTGAAGCCTTATCTAGCCTATGTTACTGCTATTCCCTTGAAACCTTTAATTTTAAATGATTTCAAAACTTAATTGCATAAAATAGGTGGAAAAAATGGTGGTTGGAAAAGATAGTTTAGTCTTAACCCTTTAATGGTTATGCCGACCAAAAGTGGTCTCTGCTATGGCCTTGTGGAATATCCATTTACAGGCCAAGTGAATACAATTTTTGAAAATTTACCACTGGAAGACTGGCTCGATTACCGAGCCTGTCATTCCAGTGATAAATTTTCAAAAATTATAGTCTCTTGGCCTGTAAATGGACATTTAATAAGAAGTTATTAAAAAAACTTTGACCAAATTTGACCATTAAAGGGTTAAATAGTGACGGTTAAAGTTATTGAATGGTGGCCAAACCCGTCCAGTCGTGGTCAGTGTGAGCTGAACCCTGATCACTGTGAGCTGAAAGGTAGCATTTGTGTAAATTGTTGGGTCATTCAGTTATGTGAGTTACTACCTTTGATCTCCAAAGTCCAAATATGAGCAGGGGTAGATTTTAAGGATTCTTTCTACTAGCCCAGATGGGAAAGTGCATCATTGATTTTACTATCCCGCAGAAAATTTCACTAACCCAATGATTGTAAGTTCAAAGCTGATCACTTCTTTAATCCATTCACCGATGGATCCCTATAAAACTCATTTTCAAGGCACCCATACAGAGCAGCTGTTGAATATTTTGAAATTAATTTGTCAGTAAAGCCGTTGCTGCCTAAGGCAGCAACAACTTTCCGGGCAAATTAATTTCAAAATATTCAGTAAAGCGTTGATGCTGGCAGAAAATCTGTTCTTTTGTTAATTTTTGGTGGGTACTGAACATAATGGCGTTATAAGTGCTTTTTCGTATTTCCTCTTTTGAGAGCATTACTAACCCAGACGATTAGCGCAGGTGTAGTTTTACTAACCCGTATGAAATTCTACTATCCTCAGGTTAACGGGTTAGTATTAAAATTGAGCCCTAATGATGACAGGGTTTGAAGATTGCTGTTGATGGCTTCACAATTAACTACATGTATAATTGATGATATAAAATTAAAAATCGCTGTTACCTATAGGCGAACTAGAGACTAACTACGGATGTATGGATGTGACATGTTAGAATGTGTAGTGACTGGTGCTACTAGTGCAACAGTTGAAATGTGTTGCGAGGAACAAGGGTACTCCAGGGTACCCTTCTCAGGAGGGTGTAGGGAGGTGCACCCTCCTGGATCTAACCCTGTGGGATTACGGTATGTCAGCCTCCAACGGACTCTCTTGATTGATGTTGTTTTATATTTTGATTTTCAGACCGCTCTTCAGTACACATGCGCGATCTGTTAGTGATGGTGATAAACATAGCCCACCAAAGCGACCTGTAAGTGCATATATAGATTATGCAAACCAGGTGCGTTCTCGGGTGCAACAGCGCATTTCAGGTATGTATGTGTGTGGCTGTATGCAAGGCCAAATTTATAATACTAAGAACACTTTCTTTTTTATAAATTTCCTTTGCAAATCAGTTTCATGCCAGCCAGACAGTTCTAAACCATGAATATTTTTGCAGTAATCTGATGGAAACCAGTGATCATACTTTAAACAATTGAAACTTTAGTCAAATCTACTTAGCAATGTATTTGTTGTACCATAAAGACTTCATCTTCTGGTTGGAAGTTTTATAGACATCTTGAGTATAGGTTTATCTCATTGTCCGGCTTCCATATGTTTTTGCCAATATTTGCTAGAGTTATTGCCATTGAATGGTTAAATCACCATTGAAAAAGATGGTTTGTTTAGCCACATTTGGAATATGGCTTAATGCTGTAAGCGGGATGTCAGTTTCCTGTTCCATTTGTTTTCAAAAATATTTGCCAGAGTTATCACCCTTAAAATAGACAAGCTCGCTTTGGACTTACCAGAGTTAGAGCCCTTGAAAAATAAACTCTGGTAATTTGTTAACTTTTGTGCAATAGCGGCAATTGTGGATTACTGGATTACACTGAACATATTTCAACCAAACTCGGAATGAAGCTTAATAAATGGAAGGGCAGAACAAAGTCCAGCTATCTTAGTTTTCATCAAAATTCCACAGATTTATTGCTCTTGAAGTAGTATCATGATTGAAATAGGTGGTTGCTTTATTTGTTTTCAGGCAATAAGTTGTGGTCCACTAAATCCATTCGAACCAAATTCAGAATATAAATTAATACTGGTGTGGCGTATGTCAACTATGTGTTGCATTAGTTTTCAATATTTGCTAAGAGTTATCATCCTTGAAAAATTCAAAAATCTATAATTCATTCATTTCTGAGCAATATCGTGTGTTAAAACTAAATGGATAAATGAGCAAAATTTGGAGTATAAATAAAATAAACTAGTTCCTGTTCTGTTAGTTTTTGTCACCAATTGGAAGAGATATTTTCCTTGAATATAACGGATCAGTTTTGATTGCAATACTAATAGTAAATATTATTATTTGATGCAATAACACAATAAAAATAAGTTATTTAACCCTTTAATGGTCAAGCCGGCCAAAACCGTCCTCTGTAACGGTCTTAAAGAATGTCCATTTGCAGGCCCGGAGAAGTCCATTTTTGAAAATTTACCACTGGAATGTCTAGCTCGATAACCGAGCCAATCATTCCAGTGATAAATGTTCAAAAATAGTCTTCTCTTGGCCTGCAAATGGACATTCAATGAATAAATATTTTAATTTTCTTAAGAAAATTTAACTGGTAAAGTGTTAAAATTCTTTATTTGCAGGTCAGACAGATGTCATGAGAAAAATTGCAGAAATGTGGCAAAGGCTTCCTGATGATGAAAAAGCAGTAAGAATTCATATAAAGTGGTTACCATTATTGTTGTGAAATATGGATACGTTTAATAAGCAAGTATAGTGATTTCTTCAGCTAATGTTCTGCACATATGAGAATGTTTTAAAATACCTTACACATAGTGGATGAGCAATATGTAGCTTAATGGCGGAATACAGTTTTATCTATGCCCCGCCCATCTCTAGCTAAGATCCACACACCCTTTGCCCATGTTAGGATCGATCGATCCCTGCACACCCTGAATCTCAATTTCCAGAAAACTTTGCAGGTAAGCTGTTGAATATTTTGAAACTAATTTGCCCGGGTGCTGTTGCTTCCATACAACAGCACCCAGTCAAGTTAGTCTCAAAATATGCAACAGAATGTTTATTAAATAGTAAAGACATACAATTCGTACAAATTGACGGACTATTAAGAGTTTAAGACAGACTAAATCGCATCATTCATAATGTAGTTTATTATGACATCAGCCTACATTGTGACAGTGTTTATTATGACATCATATGATCGACCGATAAATTAGATTCATCAATTACTTTTGCATCCAATACATTCCTGTGTCATGTCTATCATTTTCCAGCAGTTCATAATATAGTGATGTGGAGTAGCTCACTGGGTTGGAGTGACATTTACATGATGGTATCACTGTATCGATATCATAAAAATACATCCGTATCGCGGTATATCGTCATCGGTGGGTGGGGAAGGTTTGGTTATAGATGGCAATAAATGACATGAAATTAGATCGGTTGTTTTCACTTATACAAAGTCCATAGACCAGTCAACTGTTAAAATTATCACTATTTTTAGCTCAACTTTATGAAGTGAAATATGTGTAATATGAATAGCCAGCTGTACAAAATGCCCTTGTTCGAATCAGTAACTCGACTGGCTAGCTTGATCGTTGACATGGTTGATGCGCTGTGAACTGGGAGAGAGAAGGTGGCAATAATTTAATGTGGAAAACAATTTAATAAAAGTGCTTTTTTGTTCTGCTAGGTATTAAAAGACAAATACAGGGAAAGAATGGTTGAATATAAACGTGAATATGAAGTCTTCCTAACAAATGTACCAGGTTATCTAATCGAAGAGGAGAACAAGAGAAAGCGCCAGAAAAAAGAAGTACAGAAAGCTAAATTGCAAAAGCAAAGAAGGGATGTAAGTATAACCCCCACCCCACCACCATAAGAAGTATCATTGCTAGTTCATCTCAATCCTCACTGGTTGATCACACATTGACCTTGTCTCACTGATCACAGCAAATGATATAAAAATCTACACACATTACTGTAGATAATCCATGCTTGTGTCATTCACAACTAGTTGATTATCTCCCTTGAACAGTATCATGCCAATATATCTGCGTTATGGTGTTGACATTTCCATCACTTCACTTTTAACACTCAGCTCTGGTTGACACAATCATCTAACCCGTCATTATTAGCTCACCTCGCCTTTCGGTGAGCTTATACCATGGTGATCATACATCGTCAATTGCCTGTCTGTCTGTCAACTTTTTCTTTTCTCATTAACCGCTTGATCGATTTTAATCAAACTTGGCTGGGAGAAAAACATAGATTTTATTTTAAATTTACCGGAAATTGTCAAATTACTTCCTTTTACCATTTTAACTGATTTCAACCAAGTGTAACTGAAAGTGACCTATGCCCATGGGTTATAGAAAAGCCATTCGGAATTTTGACCTGTCAATTTTTTTTTTAAACGGATTTTATTAAAGATTTACCGAAAATTGTCAAATTGCTTCTCCTTCTTACCATTTTACCAATTTAAGCACGTCCTTTGGTGATATATAGGCCCTAGAATATTTGATTTGTCAAATATTTTGCTGAAACCTTAGATTTTATGAAAAACTTAGTGGAAATTGTCAAATTGCTTCTCAGTACGATTTTGACCGCTTTCAACCAAATTTGGCTGAAAGGAGTTCTCGAACTTCCATTCAGAATTTTGATGTGTCAGTTTTTTGGGTCATGGTCACCCCTTAGTAGCGATGTCACCCCGTATGGCATCAAACTTAACAGTTTTCGTTTTTAGCATAAATGAACTCCACTTAATCACGCTAGCCCAATGGGCATATTAGAAGATACTATCTATGCCAGATGTAAGTGCCTTTTATTTAGACTTTCAGTGACAATTTAACACCTGACACAATTGTACATGGCTTACTTTGGGATGCTTTCTAACTCCTAATAACCTATGCAATCTGCCTATCACTGATTTCCGCCTCCCTCTTGTCTCCTCTGCCCAATTTTGGGATTTAGGTAGAAAGTAAATAGGAAGTATATATTAATGCATGAGAATCTTCCTTCCCCGCCCCACCACCATGCCCACCCCACCACCCCAGATCTTCTCACTTATTATTCTCCTACTGGTAAAAAGGGGTGGGGGGTTTGGGTGGAGGGGGGAACTCTAGATTTGCACTCCGCCTGTCTGTCCGTCTGTCGCAGTTGGTTTCCGCACTTTTTTTCGCAGTCCTTCAAGCTATTCAACTGAGAATTGGTACATTGCTTTATTATGCGTCAATTTTTGATGGAGTTATGCCCCCTTTCGACTTAAGAAATACGAAAAATATCAGCTTACCGCACTTTTTTCGTACTCCTTCAAGATATTTTAGGGGAAAATCGGTACATCGCTTTAATATATGGAGTTACTGAGCAAGTTAGAGTTTCAGACATTTTCGTAAATTTTCCATGGAGTTATGCCCCCCTTTCGTCTTATGAAAGATACAGACCAAGTTCGAGTTTCATGTGTATGCATCAATTTTTGATGGAGTTATGTCCCCTTTCGACTTATTAGCTTTCAAGACTTTCGTTCTCCTTCACCATATATAACTGAAACTTGGTATATTGCTTTGTTGTATGAAGTTACAGATTAAGTTTGAGTTTCAGCTGCTTCTGTCAATTTTTAATGAAGTTTTTGACTGTCAATCTCTAATGATTTATATCACCAGGTAGGGGCCATGTATTGCAAAGCAATACTTACAGAATGCTTGTTATTCTTCACTTATTCTTATGGTAACATCTGTTCATTTTCTTACTTCCTATTTACAATCCCTCCTAATTTTATCCACTGATAAATTCAGAATTGAGTACAGTTATAAATTGTTTAGGGAATTCTTGATCGGTTCGACCAGTCAGATTTGAGCTGAAATCAATCGACACACTTGTATCTATCAGTTCATAGGAGATCACAGTTTAGTAGTTAATCCATTAGGAAAGGTTAATTACTGTGTCATAGCGATAGGGATTGTCTAAGCAGAAAGTGAATCGGAGGTAAGCTTTAGAATGCAGGATCACCCTTGCAGGCATCTTAACAAATAGCTTCTACTGAAACAGATGATCTTATTTTTCAGGTCAGTTGTAATAAAAAATGTGTTTTATGGATAACCACATGCATGGTGCTTCAAAAAGCAGATGATCTGTATAGAGAGTTTATTATAACATAAATACCTCACTGGTGTTCAAAGGTCCTTAAACTGAGGAGGATCTGTACCAGAGAAGATGATTCCCTTAAACACGCACATGAAATGGTACACCACTATTCCACCAGGGGATGCCCAGCACAAGATATAATCTCTAGCCTGGACAGAGTTATGACACAAAGTCTCTCGGATCTTCTTACACCAAAATTTACAAATACTATACTGAGCCAAAAAAGTTTAGCAACTTCAAATTTCTGCTTGCTGTATTAAGACTATGCGCCCTGTTGTAACCAAATTTGCAGGTAATTTTCTTCAACACAATGCCTTGCTGTCTGTAATGAAATCAAAATCATTTCTTGTTTTTCACGCCAGTGCGCTTACTGCATGTGAAAATGCATTTTGCATGTGCTGGTAAAAATTTGCGCATCGCGTAGGTGAATTGACACCACATTCCAAAACGGGTAACCAACGTGAACTGAAAACGTTAATAAAGTTTACACATGCTAACATGGGTCGCCGCCCAGGGTTATCCGAAAATCAGCACCATGAAGCAATGGGAAGACTTGCCACTGGCCAGAGTGTTCGCGCGGTTGCTCGACACTTCAATGTTCATTCCTCTACTATTTCCCATCTCCGCCGACATGTGTATCAATGTGGGCGTGTTCAAGTTCGACCTTGTTCTGGTAGGTCGCGAGCAATAACGCAAAGAGAAGATCGTTACTTAGTGACGTCATCACGACGTCACAGGTTCGAAACTGCGATGCAGTTGGCCCAAGATTTGCAGAATGTTACTGGCAATAGAGTGCATTCACAAACTGTTCATAATTCCCTCCATGCTATTGGACTGGATGCACGCCGTCCAGTCATTGCTGTTCCGCTAACAGAACATCACATTAAAAACTGCTTTGGAAGGGCTAGAATTCATCAGCAGTGGCGTGTTAGACAATGGAACCAGACTGATGAGTCCAGATTTTGTGTGGATGTTGCAGACGGTAGGCATCATGTGTGGAGAAGATCAGAAGAATGGTATGATGTAGACAGCATCATTCAGCATGACAGATTTGGTGGTGGCAGTGTCTTGGTGTAGGCTGGAATTTACCGAACTGGCAAAACAGAACTTGTTGTCATTCAGGGAAACTTGACGGCTCAGCGATACTGTGATGAGGTATGAGATGATTCCATTTATGGAGCAGCATCCAGGATTCTTATTCCAACATGACAATGCACGGCCACATTTGGCAAGGGTCACCACTGATCTTCAGACGAACAATATTCAGGTGTTGGACTGGCTCGCAAGGTCTCCGGACCTATCCCTATTGAGCACATGTGGAAATTTCTTGCCCGCAGGGTTAAATGGACCCATCTGTATATTCACAACGTGCAGGATTTGCAAGTTACATTATTTTGAGAATGGGATGCTATACCTCTCGGTGACATGACCCGCCTAATTTGAATCATGAGAAAACGCTGTACGCCAGTCATCAATGCACGCGGAAGTCACACCCGCTATTGACATCTAGAACATTTGTCTGCCTGGACCCCTGTGCGAATGACGCCATGTTAGAGGCGTGATGCTGACATTAGGGCGACAATGAATTCTTTTTCAAATTGAAAATTGGCCCACCAATTAAATAATATTTTTGAATGCCATAAATGCAATCCTTAAGGTAAAGACACACTAGTCACAGTAAAATTTATGATCCCCCCAAAAAAATATGGAAAACAAGGAAAATGTATTGCAAACCCAATACATGCTTGCATAAAAAACAACTGTTCGTTTTGCCAAGATATGAACAAAACACATACTGTAGGTTTAAAAGCTGGCACACTGGGCCAAAATACTATATCAAAACACAAATGTATTGTCACACTACAAATGTCATTTATCGACTAACTTATAGACAATGTTTAAAACAATATTCATGATGGGGAAATCAAACGAGAATTCCAAGTACGCATCAAAGTGCCGTTCAGGGTTATAAAAAATAACAGATGCACATGTGTCACCCAACATTTTAAGCTCCCAAATCATGGGGCCCTAGATCTTAATTACAGGATTATTGAAGTATTACCAGTACATCACAACCCTGAGAGCACGGAGACACGTCTTTCCACAAGGATCATGAACAATTCTAGATCCATCAGCTACCTTGCATCAATCACGCTGAGTGGTAATCATTTGCTACCTATGGTACTACAACTATTAGATATTCAAAGGTTACTTTGTGACAGAGTCAGTAGAAGGAAGCGCGTGTACATTTTTAAAACCATGTTGCTAATGGCTACTGCTTACAGAACTTTGTATTGTTTGTAAACTGAATACCAGTTATTAAATAAAGTGAAGGGAAATTTCAGTGCTTTCGCGGTTAACACTTTAATGGTCAACCAAAAACCGCCTTTGTTGCGGTCTTGAGGAATTTGTATGTAAAAAATCGAGCATTTTATTATAGTTGTAAATTTAAAAAAATAGTATTCTCTTTGCCTAGAAATGAAGATTCATTAAGCAAAAATTTTAATTTTCTTGACAAATTCTAATCAGTTAAGTATTAACATATTAATCCTCAAATTTGTTTAAAAAAATACTTTTAAATTTTCTCATAAAAAGTATCCATTCACAAACCAAGAGATCATTGTTTTTAACTTATCACTAGATTGACTGGCTCAATTATTATTATAAAAACAGTCTTCTCTTGGGCTTCAAATTAACATTCCTTAACCCGTTAATGGTCAAGCCGGCCAAAAGCGGCCTGTGGACTAATCTTGAGGAATGATCATCTGCTGGTAAAAAGAAGAGTGTTTTTAAAAATTTACCATTGGAATGACTGGCTCGATAATCGACCCAGCCGTTCCAGTGGTAAATTTTCAAAAATAGTCTCCTCTTTACCTGCAGATAAACATACAATAAGGAAATAATTTGATTTTTTTGAACAAATTTTAAGAGTAAAGGGTTAAGACCACCACAGAGGCCAGCTTGAATGTGTTATCAGAAGCAGAACTTACAACACCGATATTTTATCTCTCTAATTATCAATGAAACAATTATAGCATAATATTACACTTACCCTTAGTATTGGGAATTGGTACTATTTTTGTGATCGATGATTGATTGATCATAGCAGGTTCTCATTTCTTACCCATTTTGAATCCAGTAATTATAGCATGTTCAAGGATAATTACTCCTTTCAAACCAAGTCGCAGGTATGACAGATTCTTAATAGATTAAGAAATAATCTGTTTAATATCTTGAAACTAATTTGAACGGAAGCTGTTTCTACCTTAGGCAGCAACAGCTTCCAGTCAAATAAGTTTCAAAATATCCAACATTTTATTGGTATGGTTGCTTTGAAATTAACATACTATTTCAGTGTGGAAAGAATTGATGTTTTAGACTAAGGAGTAATATTATATAGTTGTAACAATTAAAATTAAATTGTTTTCCATAAGGTATTCATTTTCTAGCTTGACCAGTTAAAATATATTATTATTAATAATGTCAATTTATAAACAGCCAAGATCGATTTCTGAAATCATTATCGATCGATTGGTTGAGCATACAAACCAATCAATCATCGATCAAAATGATTAATCGGAACAACATTACTTATCCTTCCAGGACGAATGCAAGTTGAACCGGCCTAAGCACCCTCTAAATCCGTTTTTACTCTTTATGAAGGATAACCCGCATGTCTCCACAAGTAACACACTCAGGACTGTAAGTATGCTATGACCATTGTAGTACATGTATTTGAACATTGTAAATTCAATGCAGTTACTGTTTGTTGTAAAGCTCTAGACTTGCAAATCTCATGTATGTGATGCCAGTAGTTTCATATAATGGCTAACCTGTGACTATGCAAATTTCCAAAATTTACTAGCTCACATTTGTGCCATTTAAGTTATATGACTTGTCAATCAGTTTAGAAATATTGATGACAAAATCACCTTTCACTTTAATCGTTTTACCTTTGAAATGTCAGTGTTACAGGTTCAAGATATTGATATATACAGTTTTTTGTCAAATTACATGTTCTAGGAAGGGGGTTGCGTCCTATAATCGAGAACATTACTTGAGCACATTTTTTGTTCAAAATTTTTCTAAAAAAGGTTAAAAATTATACCACAGAAATTGAACAAAATTTTGCGGTAGAAAATTCTCGCCACCTGACGACTGTTTAATGTACACACCAAAAACATCACGCGGAAGTGAAATTATTAAATAGGGGTGCCTAAATATTGCTTATTCTTTAATAAATATCACTTATTACATCAAAATTAATCCAGAATTTGATACAAAATGATGTCGAGAAAAGATATAAATCATGTGATTCGCCTCCAATCACAAAAGATCTTTATTTAGAGCGAGTACTCGGATATAAATATTCTGGACTCCGAAATTGCTATATATTATCATAGCACGATAGGAACTGAATGTTCTCATACCCATTTGATAACAAATTCTCATTAGCGCATAAGATCACACAGCGCCTCCAATCACAAAAGAGCCAGCGGTTGACCAACCTAAGAAGCCATCTATCTCATTTTAATTCTCGAACTTTCAAGCAATTTTTGTCGTACATGATTCCATTTTGGATAATTTGATGTTGGTCGGCATTACAACTGGTGACCATCTTACCACATTCCTAATGTCACATGATTTCTATATTTTCGAGGCGACATTTTATGTCAAAATTAGATTGATTTTGATGTAATAAATGATCTTTATGGAAAATATGCAATATTTAGACGGTCCTGCTTAATAGTTTCTTTTCCACCATGATATTTTTTAGGCATACATTAAACATAGTGCTGAGTGATGGTAATTTTTTATACCAATTTTCGATTTTTTAAAGGTACGTTTTTCTAAATTCACACAATCTTATACTTGAATACAAGTTTTTTGGGAGGATTTTGGTCAAATTTGGACATGCGACCTATATTCGAGGGCGGTCTTTAGTCGAGAAACTACAGTAGTTTCTTTATGAGCAGTGTGCCTTTGAATATTATTTGCTCACCTGGCCAGAATGGCCAAGGTAGCTTATGCCATGGCAACCATCCATCGTCTGTCTGTCCGTAAAATTTTGCTTTACAAAATCGCCTTCTAAACTGTTTCGCAGATTTCAAACAAATTTGGCTGGAAGTATTATATTGTGCTTGGTTCAAGAACTTCTAATCAGAATTTCCATTGGTCAAACTTTTGGGTGAAAATCTTAGATTTTTTTTTTATTGTACCTGAAATTGTCAAAACACTACTCCTAATTAACCACTCGGCAGATTTTTACCTAATGTGACTGGAAGGACCCTATGGGGATAGGCTTCAGAAACTGTATACAGGATTTTGATTGGTCAATTTTTCCAGTGGCCATCTTGGATTGTCCAAAAATGTTGGCGAAATCAGTTAAAAAACTACTCTGCATTAACCGCTTGGGTGATTTCAACCAGACTTGGCTGGAAGGATCCTACAATCCAACCCTTGCATGCAGAATTTTGACATGTCAATTTTTTGCGACAGCCATCCTGGATTTTCCAAGAGATGTCTGGAGATCAGTTACAAGCCGCCTACTATCATGGATGATTTCAACTAAACAGCTGGAAGGATAATAGGGTGGTAAGCTTCAGATCTTGTATACAGAGTTTTGATTGGTCAATTTTTCCAGTAGCCATCTTGTACTTTCCAAATATGTTTAGGAAATCAGTTAAGAGACTGCTCCTCATTAACCGCTTGCGTGATTTCAACCAAAACTTGGCTGATAGGACCCTATGGTCATAGGCTTCCAGAATTGTATACAGAGGATTTAGGAAATCCTTCAAAACTGTTCCTCTCCTTCAAATATGATCTAATTTGATCAAACTGTTATTCTGTAGACGTTTCCAGAAACATAATTTTCATGAAACATTAAATGAAATGGCTTGGTCGATTGATGTGAAGGTGATCAACTTTTTCACTGAAGACTGAAGAGATCGAGCTGAAACTGGGCAAATATAATTTAAGAACTAGAGACCATTTGTTCAAGGGAGGTTGATACATAATAAACATGTCCACCATTGGCCAATCAAAATTGAACTTTGACCTTATAAGGTTATGGCATGGTGACTGGCTATCAAGATTTTGCTTTGAATACCGGTAACCTCTTTTCAAGAATCACTGGGCTGATTTCAATTAAATTTGTTAGGAAGCATCTGTATGCTATAGAGATCCAGAATTGTTCAAAGGAGGCAGTTCGGTTGATTTGGGTAGTATTTTGGAGATGTTTGAAATTTCTAAAAATAGAGCAATTTTTTCATTTTTTCAAACTTCCATTGAATCTTATGCCTTTTTGAAAACATGTATAAATATCTTCACCAAAACTGCTTGGCCGATTGATGTGAACCTTAAAAAATTCATCTAGGGTAAGAGCTGCTGAGCTGTTAAAAAGGACCTGATTGGTTGATTTGTTTGTACTCTCGCATCGAGATGGACTCTTTAAAACTTAAACTTTTGGTAGATGATGGATTTTGACAGCAAGAATGGTGACCAAGGTTTTAGGGCCTCCTGAATAGGAATTTCACACTTATCAGTATGGTTGGTCAATCATAAATTCATTTGCTTCGAACCAAGAATTTTGTATTTTGTCATCAAGTTCTTTCATTTCTGTATTTTATGTTTGTTTCCTATCAAAATTGTCAGTTGGAATTTCGATTTACATGCGTTGTAGAGAAATGTTTGTACTTAAGACAAGAGTGTCAAATTCTTCATGTTTCTTGTACAAATACAGCTGTTAGAAGTCAGTGATGTCAGCACCTTGCCCCTTGGTCTGCTTGTTAATTAACTAACATGGAGTTTGTCAAAGTGATTTAATATGGTTGTGTTGGTCTGTATGTACACAACTTTTTACAGAAACTATTGACTCGATTGGATTCAAATTGTAACACAGGAAAAATTGTTCCTGAAAACTAGAATTTCCCATCTTTTGTCTTACCGGTAATCAAGATTTTGTCTCAGTTTGCCAATTATAACCTGCGTTGTCCATATCTGAATGATATGGGAAAAATTCAATTGTACCAGAATACATGTACATGTATATGAAACTTTGTTTTATTGATTTTGGAGTGTAGGGATAATGTTCTCTGATCCCTGCGATGTTCCTTTAAAAATATTAATGGTACATGCTCTTACAGTACAGCTCACAAATAAATTAACATGGATCCAAAACAACATAAAAATTACTATTGAATAGTTACAAAATAATTGGATTGGAAGACATGCTGCCTAAGGCATTAATGTTTCAATCCAATTATGTTCAAAATATTCAACGGAACATTTCTTACTGCATGTTCAAAATTTTATTAACTACCATGCTTCCTTTTCTGTTTTGGAAACAACTTACATGTATTTCTGAACTGTACTGTAGAACTTAATCTTGTTGTTTTGCAGGATTATGTGAGAGATATTAGTGAGAAATGGAGAAATATGTCAGATGGAGAGAAGAAAGTAAGTAGATGGACAGTAAAGCACCTCCAATCCATCGGCTTGTTTTAATCAGACATAAGTTTTTCACTAAAACTCATCTTCAATTGCAAAACAGAATACATCGCCTTATATCTGATCTGTCAATCAGAAAACTTACGATACCAGAGGTCCAGAGACAGCTTTGGTAACTGTTAGGATGCTTCTGACATTTCATGTGATGAAGATGTTCATTAGAATTGCCATTTTCTTAGATACACTCATTTTGAAAAGGAAAATTGACTGATGAATCCTGTGAGAAAATCGTATGTTAATTAAGTGTGACACAATATAGATTTACCAGGAGTGTAAAAAGTTTGACACACAGAGAGACTTATGCTAAAAATTATTATCAACTACCAGTTTGGCCGCTTCAAAGTTAAGTAAATCCGTTAAACCTTACAGAACAAAAAGTATTTTTGATGTGTAGGAATATCTTGTTGAATATTTTAACTACAGTAATTTGAACAGCTTCCAGTCAAATTATTTTCAGAATATTCAACAGTTTACCTGTATAGTTGGCTTATAATGGACCTTTCCAGGTTTAGCTATGCCATGCCCATCTCTAGCTAAGCGCCACACACACACTTAGCCTGTGTTGGTATCGATCGATCCCTGACTATGAATTTCCAGAAAAAAACCAGGTAAGCTGTTGAATATTTTTTAAAACTAATTTGATTGGGCGCTGATGCTGCCTATGGCAGCAACAGCGCCCAGTCCAATTAGTTTCAAATATTCGACAATGTTAATTAAATAGGAAAGACATACAATTCATACAATGTGCCAGACTATTAAGCGTTTAAGATGGACTAAATTGAATCATTCATGCTGTAATGTATTATAACGTCTTTCTACTCATATGTGGATGGATAAACTGGAAAGTTTAATTGATATACTAGGATTTTAGGGGTTAAATGGTTAATTATAATGTAAAGAATAGCACCATGTTGTAGGATTGCGATTACATGATTAAATCAAAAATTGTGATTGTTTTAAATGTTTAATTTTTATGATTAAAAATTAAATAATCAAATAATTGTGAATATTTTCTATTGCATAAAATATTTCAAAACCTAAATTTCAATTACTTTTTAATGGGATCAATCATGAAAAATGACATTTTGCTTAGTGAATGTATGTCCATTTGCAGGGCAAGAAAAGACTATTTTTGAAAATGTATTACTGGAATGTCTGGCTGCTGGCTCGAGAATCGAGCCAGGCATTCCAGTCATACATTTTCAAAATTAGTCTTCTCTTGCCCTGCAAATGGACTTTTCTAAACACCATTGTAATTTTTAGCATTGATGTTCTTTTGTTGTTATGTCTTGGTAATTTGTATCCAAGCTGATTAATCGAGTAATCACGATTATTTTTTAATAATCAATCGTGATAATTCAACGCAATAATTGCACACGCCTACTGTATTGTATTTGCTCACCAGTGCCTGTATTCATGAAGAGCGTGTAGCTTACGCTTCATAGTTAGGCCAGAACTTGTTGATCATATAGGCCGCTTATTGATGTAGTACCTTATGCGTCAAAAGCTTTCAAAATGTGTGACCCTCAAAATTTAGTATGCAGGCCTAATACTAATAAATAAATAAATAAATAAATAAATACCGTAAATAAATAAATAATATTCATTCGGATATTCTATTGAGTCTGAGTAATCTAGCATATAACCATTCTCTTAGTAAACTGCTTGTAATGACAAAGAATAAGTGCTACGAAACTATGTAATTTTTGTATTATTACAACTTTTATTTAGCTTTCCGCTACCGTAAATACGAGGGTAAGCCTTTTTGGGAAAACCTGATTTGAGCGCGGCGCGTTATTCAGGCCATCCACGTGCACTTGTTGCCTGGCAATGACGTATCACTCTAGTACTCTATTTACGACATTGTTTCAGCTTCACATCGGCACACGTGGTTGCTTTGAATACCGAAGTAGGAAAAGTAATCAACTTTAAATATTAAAAAAGTGGTTCCTACCGTTAAAAATTTAATATCACATAATATTTACAAAAAGTCAACTAAATGCAAAGTCAAGTTGTAAAATCTTTAATATCCAAAATAATGACTGACGCCACTTTGGGGGCTTAAGCCCTAGTTATACCTCTTCTAGGGCATAAGCCCTCTTTGTGAGTATTTATCTGAATGACTTGTGTTCTATATAGTCTGTAAGGTTGAACAGGTTAATACATTTCTGAAAGCAATTTAAATACATGTTTTGCGGTCCATATTGTGGAAAATTTACTTCTCATCATGCTTTCAAGCATCCTGGACCTTATCCATATTCTATGCTCACATGAGTCATCACTCTTCATGTTGATATTCAAGTTTGTCGCTATGTGGCGCTAACGGTGTGCACCAGCCAGCACCATCTACATTGCTTAAGTGGTTGGTTCACACACATATTTAATGCAGGAATCCAGTTTTAGCTATGCTCCGCCCATCTTTAGCTAAGTTCCACCTACACTTTCAATCAATTTCCAGAAAACTGTCCAAGTAAGCTGTTGGATATTTTGAAACTAATTTGACTGGGTGCTGTTACCATCGGCAGCAACAACGCCCAGTCAATTTAGTTTTAAAATATTCAACAGCATGTTTATTAAATAGTAAAGACATACAATTCGTACAACAACTCTTAGTCCATCATCAATTAAGCGTTCCTGACGAACTTAGCTACATCATGCATGACATAGTTGATTATGATGTCATCTGACAAGTCACCTAGTTGATTATGATGTCATATGATTGATGGATAAACTGTAATCCTCCATTGACTACATATGATTCTGAGGTTGTTATTACACCACAAAAACACCCATTACCGTTCAATCACTGCTTGGTAAATCAACTAATCTGCATTTAGTCACCAGAATAGGATATTTATGCTTGCTTACATTCCTCCATATGCCTATTCCATATTACTATATACCCTCAACCAGGCCACTGGTAGGGTACATCCCCAGCATATATCCTGATAAAGACTGGCACCAGTCTGTACTCACTCCTTGGTGACGCCTGTCACTAAGCATGCCCGCACATGCACATTAGAGCCCAAATAGGAAACAGATTCACTTCAATTATTCTGCAAGCAGAAGTCTGCAAAATATTCCAGCTAAGTCTTTATAGCTTTGCGCTTTGTTCAGCTTACTGTTTTGAGAGTTCTTCAATCCTAAGATTGCCTAATATGAAGTCTGTTCTCCCTAAGTTAGGTTTATGGAGTATTTCGTGGTTTTATTGCTTTTTATACTCTGTATAAAAATGTTACAGATTTTCGTGATGTATCTCGTTTCTACTTCGAATAATACTTACCAGATGTACTATTATGATAATGTCTATTATCTAGTCTAGCTCAAAATAAACAATTAAAACTCCGCACTCTCCTGGTCCTGCCCATACTGTGTCCGGGAATACCATAGCCGCAGGTACCGAGTCAATTCCCAATCACAGTCAGATTCGTCTATTTTGCGCTTTTTCAAAGTCGTGTTTTTTAGAGTGCTCAAATTTTGCAATTTAAGCAGTTAATCAGTTGTGTTAGTCGATTACATCGCTGGATTCATGGAGGAACTTGGGAAATCATCACATTTTTTATAATGTTAGCCATTGTTGGAGTCGCTTCTGTACCCGTTGACTTTTAGTTTTAATTCGGGTACTCGGTTAATTTTCTCTTGCGACTCGGTTCCTCTAAGATGGATGCGTCCTTGGCCAAGATGGCGGCGCCCATGAATTATGTCGTTCTTGGCTTGGTGTATCCAGGCACTCTGTTGTCGCCGATTTTAGCTCTCGCTTAGTTGTCGAGGGTGTTTGTAGTGATCGGCGATTTATTCTTGGTTATTTAACGTTAGTTAAAGGCTACGTTGTGGGGTTTTTTTTAAATTTTCACTCAAAAAAGTTTCAAATATTTCCTGCCTAAGACTTGTTATCATTAATTTAAGAGAAAGTTAATGTGTTTAAGAAATCTTAACTATCAAGTCTATTGTGCGTATTGCTCGTCATCACTTGTCATGTGCAGCGTTTTAATTCTTCTCTGTGTTCGCAGAAACCGAAGAACCCGGATACGTTGTGCCAGAAGTGCAACAGGTTCATGAAACGGAAGTATCTTGGTCATCACTGTGTGGCGTGTGCGAAGTGTAAGGTCGGAAGCCCGTGTGATGTGTGCGCCAAGTGGTCGTCGGCAATGGTGGCTGAGTTTGACAGGGATCGACGGGCGAGGCTGGAGCGTATAGAGAAGGATAAGGCAGTGAAGCGGCAGCAAGCGTCGTTGGTTGGACTGGAAGGTCGGCTGAATGAGAGGATGGATTCAGCACTGGGCGTATGGGCGGCCCAGTTCAAGGCCATGTTTGATTCATTACAGTCCACGGGCTCGGTGAGGCAAGCTGGTGCAGGGCAACCATTAGGTGGTCCGGCTAGTTCTGCTGAGGGTCATGCACCTGACCCTTCTCTGTCCTCGGCTCAAGAGCCGTCGGTAGAGGAGGAAGAATTCCTGTTGATGGAAGACTCCGGCATGCCGGATCTTTCAATGTCGGCAATGCCTAGTACGTCCCAGGGGTCTCCCTCGGGATTTGTACGGGTTTGCCAGGCGGATGGTGATGTCGACGTTCCGTCGGGCATTTTTCATCCGTCATTTGTGCAACCGGATATGCCGGCGGAGCCGTGGTTTGCGGTTCCGACGGCTATCCCGACGGCGTTAGGCGCGGCTCCTATCGGAGTGACAGTGCCAGCCGTGATTGAGGCGGTCGTAGTCCCGGATCCCGTGTTGGAGCCGATGGACTGCGGAGAATCCGTATCCGGCGATTCGTTGGATACTGGTGCCGCTGGTAGTCGCGCTATGGATGCGCTCTGTCCTGGCAGAGACATTTATCGTAGCGTTCAGCAAGGATCGTCGGTGGCCCTCTCATCTAAGGGAGAGAGGGAGGATGAAAACGGGAGTTCTTTAATGGACGATTCCGCTTTCTGCGCCGAAGCTGAATGGGTGCAGGTCCTTGGATGGATGACCAATCGTCTCGGGTTGGCATCGGATCTAGGATCTCAGCGCGATCCGGCGATGGAGCGGATGTCAGAGCGTGCGGCTAGCGCTCTGTCCAGTGGCTCTTCGGCCATGCCTACACTCCCCTTGGACACGCAGACTTCTGACATGTTGGAAGTTGCGGCATATCGTCTGGTTCAGCCAGACTATGCGTTGCCCAAGGCCCCGAAGGGGATAAGGAGTAGGGTCCGTTTTCCGGAGCAGGCCTATCATCAGTACGCCAGAGTTCCACGGCTTTCCGTTGCGGAACGTGAGGCGCTGAATAGGCCGTTGGCTGGGAAGGCCAAGGGGCGGTCACGTCCCTTGGTTTCTCAGACCAACAAAGACCCGTTTAATGAGCTCACGCTCATTGAGGATGCGGCTAGGGCAGCCATGTCTGCGCTGTCGCACAGGTGTACCGTCTTGCAGGGTATGCTGGACTGCACGGGGGAAGGCGGACAGGTGCCAGAGGCTGCTCCCGGAGTTGTTCGGGACACCATGCGCCTGTCTCAGGATTGCCTGGCCAGGGTGATCACAAGAACTTTAGCAGAGCGACGGAGAATGGTTCTCGATTGTGTGGAACCAGGACCGGAGATGAGGGCAGCGTTATCTTCTGCGCCTTTCATAGGTCCAGGCTTGTTCGGCGGCTCGGCACGACAAGCGCTTTCTAAAGTTGCATCGATGGTGGCGGAGCAAGAGGTGGTCGGCAAGTCGTGGAAGTCGACCAAGAGGACTCAGCCGCAACAGTCCTACCGTCAACACAGACAGGAGCAGCAGAGGCAGCGTCCTAGATCGCCCTTCCGTCCTTCTGCCCGTGATGCCCATAGGCCATCCGGAGCACAAGGGCCTGGCCGTTCGTCCACATACAAGCCCTCTAGTAAGAGGCCGTATGAGGACGACAGGAAGGGTGGCGGTTCGGGCCGTGGCGGCTACCGTAAGGATAGTCGTGGCGGCGGTTCCGGACCGTCATACCACAAGAAGCCGCGGGGCGGCCGTGGGGCTCGTTCCTGACGGGTTTCCGGCGGAATCAATACCGGCGGCTTTGGAAACAAATGGAGTCGAGAATCTTCACCCAAGCGATGTAGCGTCTTGTCGGCTAATCTCGACCGACAACTGTGTGCAGATTCCTTCCGTCGGAGGCAGACTTCAGCTATTCCTAAGCCAATGGGAACAGGTCGTGCACGACTATTTAGTCTGTCAGTGGATAAGAAACGGCTACGATCCGGACTGGCTCATCCATCAATCGTTAGTTCCGTTAACCTCGACTCCAATATGGACTCCTATTCCAAGGGAATTAGACCGTCTAGTTGCCATTCAGTCAGAGATAGAATCGCTTCGTCAGAAGAAGGCGATTCACCTGGTCGCCGATCAGTCATCACTGGGCTTCTATTCGATTATGTTCCTAGTTCCGAAGCGTACCGGAGGGTGGAGACCAATTCTCAATCTCAAACCGTTGAACAAATTTATTCTTTCTCCCAGGTTTCAGATGGAGACGGTAGCAGCGGTGATGACAGGGCTCAGGAAAGGCATGTGGGCGGTATCAATAGATCTGAAGGATGCTTATTTTCATATTCCAATGTCAATTCCCTTTCAGAAGTACCTGCGGTTTGCATTCCAAGACAATGTTTGGGAATTCAATGCTCTTCCATTCGGCCTGACCATGGCTCCGAGGGTCTTCACCAAGGTGGTTCTCGCCATGACTTCTTTACTTCGCAGGAGAAACATAGCTGTTCACACTTACATAGACGACTGGCTGCTAAAGGCGGGGAATCCAGTCACTCTGCGCAGCAATCTGAAGGTAGTCCTAGACTTATTGAAGAAGCTAGGATGGATTGTGAATCTAGAGAAATCAGAACTGACTCCATCCCAGGAGTTTGTTTATCTGGGAATTTATTTTTTTTCAATCTCAGGGACGGCGTAGCTTTTCCGGCGGAGAGCAGAGTCAGAAGCCTGATTGCAGT
The DNA here is from genome assembly GCA_034401795.1 of Chaetoderma sp. LZ-2023a. Classification (NCBI taxonomy): domain Eukaryota; kingdom Metazoa; phylum Mollusca; class Caudofoveata; order Chaetodermatida; family Chaetodermatidae; genus Chaetoderma; species Chaetoderma sp. LZ-2023a. The sequence goes on from CM067372.1 coordinate 90,616,841, forward strand.
ATTGGAGTCAGTTTCTCTAGGAGCCTATCTGACGGCGCGTCAATTTCTCAGAATACTCGGTTTACTAGTATCTCTGGAGAAGGAGGTGCCATATGCGGCGCTCAGGCGCAGGCCAATTCAGATGTATTTGATGTCGTTCTGGTCACAGAGAACAGATCCGTTATCTCTGAGAATACCAGTAAAAGAACCATTGATATTCCACCTTCAGTGGTGGTTGTCGGAACAGAATCTCCTGCGAGGTGTTCCTCTACAACCTCCTCAACCTCAGATGTCCATATTCACGGATGCATCGTTGACAGGTTGGGGAGCGGTATTGGACAATCAGTCAGTGTCAGGGGAATGGGATCGGACCAATGCGCAGAAACATATCAATGTGCTCGAGCTATTAGCGGTGGTATTAGCACTGCAGAAGTTCGAGAGTCTAGTTCAAGACAAAATTGTCCTAGTAAGGACAGACAACTCAACAGTGGTGTCTTATTTGAACCGCCAGGGCGGGACAAGATCACCGGAGTTGTGTATGATGGTTTGGAACCTTCTGCTGTGGTGCCAAGAGAGGAATATTATTCTTCGGGCAGCACACATTCCAGGAAGATTGAACATCTTAGCGGATGCTCTCAGTCGAAGGACGGTTTGTCGTCCGACGGAATGGCAGCTCAACCAAGTGGTAGCGGAGGTTCTATTCAAACAATGGGGCAAGCCAAATGTCGACCTATTTGCAATGAAGAAAAACGCAAAGATGGTCACGTACGTGTCACCAATCCCGGACCCGTTAGCTCTAGCAGTAGACGCACTGGCGATAAGTTGGAAGGGAATGTACGCGTATGCGTATCCTCCAACAATTCTCATCCCGAAAGTTCTGGCAAAGATAAGAGAGGGGATGTGCCAAGTACTACTGATCGCTCCTTATTGGCCAGGCCGATCATGGTTTACGGACCTTCTGGTCTGCAGTCCAATCCCTCTTCCAGACACAAGAGATGTAATCTCTCAGAACAAGGGTCTGTACCTTCACGACAGACCAGAAATGTTCAAATTGACTGCATGGATGTTGTCAAGCAGCGTGCAATTGAGGGTGGCTTTTCTGAGCAAGCAGCGAAGTTTGTTGCTTCGGCCAGAAGAGTTTCGACCACAAAAACATATAATTATAGAATCAACAAATTTGCACAGTGGTGTGAGAGAAGAGATATTGATCCCTTTTCTGCATCTGTTCAACACGTAGCAGATTTTATCTGTCATTTATACGAAGTTGACAAACTTGTACCTTCTACCCTAGCAGCATATAAGTCTGCATTAGCTTCTGTCATTCCTAGTCTCACCATTGGGGGAGTGGAGAATGACACCTTGAATGAAGTTATCAAAGGAATGAGCAATCTGCGACCTAGACAGCCAATTCCTATCCCATCATGGAATCTATCTCTTGTTCTACAGGTTTTAGGGCATGCTCCCTTTGAACCAATTAGATCTATTGACATTAAACTGTTAACTATTAAATCAGTTTTCTTGGTTGCAGCAGCGTCGGCGAGAAGGAGAAGCGAGATTCATGCGCTTTCCGCCGAACAAGACCGTTTTGTCGTCACGGGTGAAGGTTTAAGATTACTTCCACGTCTTTGTTTCCTGGCAAAGAATCAGTCACTTAAATATCCAGGACAGCCGATCAATTTGCCAAGTTTAACTAGACATGACCCAAATTCTTGTGCTTGGTGTCCTGTCAGATGTCTAAAGATGTATAAGAAACGTACTTCTGAGTGGAGAGACGACCCGAAATCTCTGTGGTTATGTCTCAAAGCTCCCCATTTACGTGCTTCGAAAGATACTATTTCTCGTTGGATAGTTGACGCTATTCAGATGTCGCACAAGATCGCTACAGGAAAGCAGATTGATCGTGCGAATGCCCATGAGGTCCGAGCACTAGCAGCATCATCGGCCCTTTATAAGGGTGTCTCTTTAGAGCAGGTGATGTCTGTAGCACAATGGCATGCCGAGTCGTCATTCACTGATTTCTACCTTCGAGACATCTCCAGCACACTTAATCCAGTAGCCGTCGCCAATCTGTCGAACCTAAACTAAGCCACGTCCGACCACTACTTCGCACACATCACAAAAGCCTTCCGCCTACACTGACCAAGCGCTATGCACATGACTGAGTACGACCGTGGATTAGGCCTAGCTCCTGTGATGATCAAGAACAGATCGACCACTCAAAAATGGTGAGTGTTTACATTAATTAAGTGACTATAAATATGTTTACTTCCAGTCGAAATACCAGACTGAGTAAGTGAATAGTCTGGTACAAGAGTATATTTATCCTCTCATACAGACATGAGACTCATTCCAATTTGAAAATCTAATCGATATACTGATAGTTTTTTTCAAAGATTTGAAGTTGTAGTAGCTTCTTTGCACTCTACTGGACTGCCCTAGCTGAGACTTGGGGCTGACACGGGTCTGGTGGGTGTTGCATCCCCATGGACATCCCTCTGGTTTTGTGCGGACAAAAGAGGGGGGGGAGCGCGGTCTAGACCATGGAAGTTTAGCACTCTATGAGTCAGATAGCAGAACCCAAGCGTATGCCAGGGTTTTAGTTTCTTCACAACCTTCTCTGTTGGATGGTTGATGAGTGCTGGTTTGAGCCTCAGCTCCTCCCACCGGCATTTCCTGGCTGTCGAAATCCGGAGTTTATCATAATAGTACATCTGGTAAGTATTATTCGAAGTAGAATCAAAAAAGCATCCGCTTTTGTTTCTACGAGAATTCTTAATACTTACCAGATGTACTATGGCCCTCCCTCAGCCGCCCCGCTGAGGTGAGGCTGAGCTGCTTTCGCAGTTTGCCAAGGCAAATATAAGACGAATCTGACTGTGATTGGGAATTGACTCGGTACCTGCGGCTATGGTATTCCCGGACACAGTATGGGCAGGACCAGGAGAGTGCGGAGTTTTAATTGTTTATTTTGAGCTAGACTAGATAATAGACATTATCATAATAGTACATCTGGTAAGTATTAAGAATTCTCGTAGAAACAAAAGCGGATGCTTTTTTGATTTCGTGGTTATCATTAAAAATGCCTAAGTCATCATCATCATTTCAATCCGTCTATTACTCTAGGAGCCTTTTATTCACTTATATCAGTATTCATGTTTAGTGCATAAGAAGGAAAACGTTTTATATCCCTTTGAAAGTTTGCTCTTTTGTCTTAGGATTTGTGATTTTTGAATTTGAAGTTTCCCACCTTTTCTATAGCATGCGTTTTTGCTTTATATCAGTTCTTTAAGTTTTTTCGAAGCTGTATGCTTCATTCTCTATTTTTATTATCATTTTTAGGAGTCTGTAAAATCGGTCGAGAAAGTCAAGTGCATGTCCTCTAAGTGCGATCGAGTTCACTCTGCAGAGTTTGGAGGCCATGTTTGTCTAAAGTGCACTACGTGTACTCCCTCAACGATGTGTGGGGTATGCAAGGGATGGTCTTCGACTGTGTCGAAAGCATATTTTACGGGGTTTTCGGCTAAGTCTGTGTTGCCCTCTGATGGCCCACCCCACCCCGTTGCTTCTAAGTCTAAAGCTGTGTCTTTTGCTAATACTTCTGTATCTAATCCTCCAGCAACGGAGTGGGGGGTGGGTACTTCGTCTAATTCCAATGCCATGTTAGCCCTTTTTTGCTAGATTCAAGTCTTTTGCGACTGTCTTGATGAAATTGTTAGATGAGCGAATATCGTCTGCCATCCGCGTGGCTAAAGATGTTTCATCTGAGTCGGACGATAACCAGAAGGTTAGCGGGCGTGTCCGTAAATGGGGGAAGCCTACTTCCCTCACGTCCAGGCAAGAGATTCGGTCCCCGAAACCGAAGTCCAGAGATTCAAAGAAGAAGCCCTTGAAGGTGAACTCGAGCAGGTCACTGGGCAAAACCCACATAAGTCTTGAGGAGGGGCATTACCCTCAAGCAGTGGTGTCGGCGACTGAAGTTCCCAATTCAAACGCCTATGCCAACGTCAAGTTTTCTGTTATACCGGTAGCCAGTAATGTTAAAAGATTGCCCGTTTCTAGCTTAATGCAGTCAGGAAGTTCGGTAACTTCCGGTTTATCAAGCACTTCCGGTTTGTGCTTGGTAGATTCGGGTCCAGGACCCGGGGCTACTTCCGATTTCCGGTTCCGGTTCTGTTTATTCCACTTCCGTTTTGATTTCTGTTTTTTCAGGACATCCGGGTCCTCAGGATCCTGTTCCTTTTTTGACTTCCGGTAGGATGTTATCCACTTCCGTTTCCTCTTCCGGTTTTAGTACTTTTAGTAGCTCTTCCGGTCCTACCAGACATGCGGGTCCTCAGGACCCAATTAATTTTAAGACTTCCAGTAGGCGCATTTCCGTTTCCGATTCCGAACTTTGCTCTTCCGCTTCCAGTTTGAGGGGTGCACTTCTGGGTCTTCAAGATCCGGCTAAGCATCCGTTTTCCGATTTTGATGAGACTTTCGGTTTGGTCAATGGCCAGGGTCTGCAAGATCTGGCTAGGGCCTTATCCCAGAGCCAACTTCTGCTTCCGTTTTCCGGTTCTCCTTCCAGGATTAGATATTGCGCTTCCGGTCAAGAGCTTCCTGGTCTTTCAGTTTCCTCTTCTAGTCAGTTAATTTTTTCGGACTCGCATTTGGTGGATAGGAGTCAGGTTTGTGTTGATAGAAATTTGGTTAGCTCTGGCTTATCTCCATCTTGTCCTATTGAAGTTTCTGACTTATAATTTTCGTGATCAAATGGTTCACGATTTTGGATCTTCTCAGTCCCCTTCCCAAGTAGTTAATGTTGACGCGTCGTGTGGTTCTTTTGCTCCCTCCTTTCGTGATGCAGTCTTGGGTTCTTCTGAAGCGAGGCTCACGCCTTCTCATTTCTCTCAAGTTCAAGGTCATAGGTCTCTGCCTTATTCTTCTTCCTATTCTCCTTCGGCGAAAGATTTTTCTTCCAGTCATGTTTCTAACTCTTCTCTCTCTCTTTTTCAGTCATCTTCTATCCCACCTCCTCCGGGGTTTTCCTGTCTTCCTTCTATCAATTCTCTCCATGGATCTTCGGATCCTGCTCATTCCTCTTCTTCTGTTCATCTTAACTCCGCTCTTCCTCCTTCATCATCTTCTGCTTCTTCCTTTGATCATCTTGACCTGATAGTTTCTGTTGTTCTCTCCCCTGAGTTAGTGTTTCAAATTGTTGATTCAGATCTTGATTTTTACTTGTTTTCTGTGGTTAGGGATCCCTCCCTTGATCAGTCTTTTGTGTCGGCTCGTTTTTCCATTCTTTCGAGGTTTTCAGCTAGTGGTCTGGTTCATTTTCTCTTGTCTTCTGGTCAGTATAATGTCATTGGCCCCATCTTTCTGATCAATTTGCCTCTATTTCTGATTCTTTGCCTGTTTCATCTCTTCAAGCGTCTAGGAGGCCTTGCTCTCCTCTTTCTTCTAGAGCTGTTGAATCACTAGTCTCTGGTGACTCTTCTCTTCATCTTTCTTCTTCCTCTCCTAATCCGTCTTCTATTTCTTCAATTCCCAAATCAGTCAGGGGCCAGGGATCTGAAGAGGTTTTGTCCGGTCAGGGCCTCTTCGGAGGACTGGTCCCTGGCTCATAGGTGGATTGCTTCTAGTCTTTCTCTTCATCTTAAGGACGAATTCTATATAGACCCTCCTTCTTTTGGGTCTGCTCTTTCATCTTCTGATTCTTCTTCTTTGTCTCTTCAGGTCCTCCCAGTTGATAATTTGGTAGTTGACATGTTAGACTTCTCTGTGAACGATGTTCATTGTAAGGAATATTCTATTACTCCCAAATTCGATGCTCTTGTCCAGATTCCAAAAGACGATTATTTGCGAGTTGCCACTCCTCAATCAATATCTGGTCCTGCTTGGGAAGTTCTTTCCTCTAATTTAAAGGATTCTGCGAAGGTTGAGTCCTCTTCTGATCTTTTTAAGTGGGAGTCTGTGTGTAGGTCACAGCTCGTCGGCAAATTTTCTTGCTTTGCTTTCAGAGGCAGTTCTTAAGGCTCAAAAGAGAGATGAGCAGGTCCCTGTTGAGGTTTTTCGCTCTGGCCGATATTTCTAGAGGTTCTCTTAACTCCGTTTGCAGATCTTTAGGTTATATTAGCTCAAAGAGATGGTCTAGGAAGCTTGTTGAGGTGAATATTTCGAGTTATCTTAAGAGTAGTCTTATTTCGGCTCCTTTCAGCCAGAATATTTTTGGTCAGTCGTCTTCAAGCTCAGATTTCTGTTTCTAAACCTGTTTAAAGAGACTTCCTCTGTTAAGAGCCTCAATTCTTCCCCTAGGAGGAAGAGTCTCAGACCAGATGAATTTGGTGCGTGTCCTTCCAGGATAGTTAATAACTCTAACAGATCTTCTTCTAACTTCCAAGATCGATCCATGGAGGAGGATCGTTTTGAGTCTATCTCCTCCCACTGTTTTAGATCCCAGGTTTGGCAAGCCCCTGCTCTTAGAGCGAGAGGGGGGTGGGGGTCAAGCTTATTTTTACAGACCTAGTTCAAGGTCTAGAGGTCGGTCGTCTTTCAGAGGTTTTCAAAGTAGGAGAGTTTGAAGGTGTGGCCACCGCCCGGGTAGGTCCAGCCCTTTCTCCTCTTTCAATCTCTTCCCTTCCTCTTCTTGACCCTTCGGTTCCGTCGGTTCAGTGCCTTCTGCCCAGCTTGCCAGTTGGAGGGCACCTGTCTCTGTTCTGGGAGACGTGGCATACCCTCGTTCAGGACTCCTGGCTAGTAAATCAGATTCACTGGGGGTATGCACCTTCTTGGATCCTTCATCCTCTGTGGACTCCAGTTACATCCAATCTGGCAATCTGGAGAAGGTGGCGGCCCTAGAGGAGGAGTTGGAGTCCATGATTGTCAAGGAGGCCATAGAAGAGGTTCCTCTTTGGAGTGTGGACCTGGGCTACTACTCAACCATTTTCTTAGTTCCCAAGAAAACTGGAGGTTGGCATCCTATCATCAATCTGAAAAAGTTGAACCTCCTTATTTTAACCCCAAGGTTCAAAATGGAGACCATCTCCCAGATCATCGCCAGTCTAGATCCGGAAGTTCATGAGGTTCGCCTACAAGGATCGGGTATGGCAGTTTCGAGCCATGCTCTTCGGCCTGACCATGGCCCCTTCCTCTTCACTCATCTAGTTTCAACCGTGGCAGGAATCTTGCACCGTCGTTCTATTCATCTTCATCTTTTTTCTATAGACGATTGGTTAATAAAAGAAGTCTTCCTCAATTCTTTCAGAAGTCATTCCAGAGGTCTGCGGTCTGGCATGCAGCCTAGGTTAGATTTTAAATCTCAAGAAATCAAGTCTAGTTCCCTCTCAAGTCTTCACGTACCTAGGCATTTCTTTCAATCTGGCACAGTCTTTAGTCATTCCTTCAGATCCAAGAGTAGAGGCTATTTTATTAGCAATGGACTTTCTGTCAACTGTTCCCTCAGTCAGAGCAAGTCTTCCTGAGAGTGATAGGCTTGATGGTCAGCGTTGAGAATGTCATTCCTTGGGTGGCGCTGATGAGAAGACCTTTTCAGATGTACTTGATGTCCCTATGGAAGCAGTCAATCCACTCAATTTATCTTCAGATTCCCATAAGAAATCACTTAATTCTTCATCTAGAATTTTGGAAAGATCATTCTCTGCTTCTGAGGGGTGTCCCTCTGGTCAAGTCCTCCCCTTAGCTGATTATCTTTACAGACGCTTCCCAGGAGGGATGGTGAGCAGTCTGGGATTCCCGGTCGGTCTCAGGTGTTTGGTCTCTGGAGGAGTCGACAGCTCACATCAACATCTTGGAATTGTGGGCTGTCAAGAAGGCTCTCCTAGCATGGTCGGATCGATTAAAAGGCTTCAAAATCTCGATCCGATTGGTCAATTCGACGGTAGTTTCTTTCATCAGCAGAGGGGGGAATGAGATCCTCCTTTGAATGGAGGTTTGGAACCTCCTCTTGTGGTGCCGCAAGAATCAGATTTTTCTAGTGTCCTCTCATGTCCCAGGCAGATTTTCTTGCGGACCAGCTGTCTCGTCCCAGCAAATTCGCCCACACAGAATGGCAGTTAAAGAAGTCGGTTGCCAGAGCGATTTTCAAACTCATGGATCGTCCCCACGTAGATCTGTTTGCGACTTGTCTAAATGGCCAGATCTCCTCTTTCATGTCTCCTTTTCCGGACAGTCAGGCACTGGTGGTGGACGCCCTGTCTCAGTCCTGGACTGAAATGTTCGCTTATGCATTCCCTCCAACGATCTTGATTCCTTTGGTTTTGAAGAAGGTCAGAGACCAGTTCTGCGAAATTCTTCTGATAGCTCCCTTTTGGCCAAAGCTGATCTGGTTCGTAGATCTCGATCTCCTGGTAGACTTCCCTCGTCTTCTTCCAGTCTCTCCAGATCTTTCTCAATTAAGGGGAATGTGTCGTCATCCAAACCCAGGAATCTTCAGCCTGTGTGTTTGGAGGATTTCAAGTATCAAGTCCCTGAGGTTAAAGTTTCTTCAAGATCTCAGGAGATCATTGATTCTGCCAGGCGGGAGTCGATGACTTAAAATTTTTGGAGAATGGTGTTCAGAACATGATCTCGTGCCCGATTCTGTTTCTATTCCCCAGGTGTTAGATTTTTTATCTTATCACTTTGATTCTTTACAGTTATCTGCTAGCACAGTCAGTGTTTATAGATTTTCTTTGGCATCTTTTCTTCCTTGTCTTTTGAATGCTAGCCTCAAGGATACGAAGATTCTTAATGGTTTTATCAGAGGATTGGGCAATATTCGTCCTCAAGTAGCTACGCCTTTGCCTTCCTGGAATTTGGCTCTGGTTCTTCAGGTTTTGGCAGGCCACCATTTTGAACCTATTGCTTCTATTAGTATTAAACTTTTAACTCTTAAGGCGGTTTTTCTTGTTGCATTTGCTTCTGCTAGATGTTTAGAAATTCATGCTCTTTCCGCCGAAAAGGATAGATTTATCGTATCTGGGGACGGTTTAGTCTTATATCCCAGAAGGGATTTTTTATTGAGGACACAGTCTAATCGCTTCCCCGCTAAGCCGATCATTTTAAAATCGTTATCTTCTTTTTCGCCATCTGACACATTTTGGTGTCCTGTTAGGGCATTAATTGTTTATAAGCAACGAACTGATTTATACGGTCTGATCCATCCCATTTATGGGTTCCGTATGCAGAGGAGGTCGCCAGACCAGTCTCTAAGGCTGCGATTGCCAGATGGATTTGTGAGACCATCGAACTTTGTTACGAGATTGCTTCTCCTGAACAATTTAATCTATCTCATGTAAAAGCTCACGATGTATGGGGAACCTCCTTTGCTCTGTTCGCTGGCTCTTTAGACGAAGTCATGCAGGTCGCAGGCTGGAAATCTGAGGCCACTTTTACTTCATTTTATTTAAAGGATCAGAGTGCAGCGGCCTCCTTTTTTCGTAATATTACGATTTTAACTAAAAAAGCTGAAGACCATTTACTAAGCACATCCCGCCATTTTCGTTAAGACTGTGAGAAATGGTGAGAGTTTTCTTTGGTTTTTATTTATTTCTTTAAGTTTAAAGTTTTCCTTGTTTGATAATCACTGTGTGATTGATTAAGATGCACTATTATGTTATGTTATTAAAATTTGGATATGATTTGTTTAGTTTTTATCCTTGTTTATAGATTCTCAAATCTCCACCCACCAATGGTTTTAAGTGGGGCACTGACCAAATCTACAGGTTTAGCAAGTAGTGATTGAACGGTAATGGATGTTTTTGTGGTGCAATAACAACCCCTCACAGACCCACCCCACCCCCACCCCCATTGCGGGTTGGTCTGTAGTTTTATTAACCACTATAAAACATACTTACCATTCAATCACTACAACCCGGCCTCAACCACCCCGCGTGGGAATGATTTGAGAATCTGTTTGTAATATTTGGCACTTAAATTTAGAAAAGCGAATCTGTTTCCTATTTGGGCTCCAATGCGCATGCTTAGTGACAGGCGTCACCAGGGTGTGAGTACAGACTGGTGCCAGTCTTTATCAGGATATATGCTGGGGGTGTACCCTACCAGTGGCCTGGTTGATGGTATATATTAATATGGAATAGGCATATGGAGGAATGTAAGCAAGCATAAAAATCTTATTCTGGTGGCTAAATGCAGTTTAGTTGTTTTAGCAAGTAGTGATTGAATGGTAAGTATGTTTTATAGTAGTGAATAAAACTACAGACCAACCCGCAAGAGGGGTCTATGGGGGTGGGGGGGGTGTATTTTTTTTGAAACCAATATTTCTGAAAGCTATTTGTCTGTTAGACAGCAAAAGCTTCAAACAACACTTGTTTCAAATAGTGGGGCGGATAAGCAAAAGTATCTTGCAAATGGTAATACAAGCATGAAATTTGGCACGGTTAATCTGTACATGTCATTTTCAGATCTACCAGATTGGATATTGGAAAATTCAAATGGTGGCTATTTTCCAAGAAGGCCCCCAAATTCACATATAAAACACATTATTTACATATAAATGGATCGGTTTGATAGGTTTAAGTTGTCAATGTTGTTTGCAGTCCTTAGCACAAACTGCTAATGCATGGTTTGTGGGGGTGTAGTCGTAGAAGTAGTACCTTTGTCTCAGTAGTCAACTACATTCTTTTAATGGACTCCAGCACTGGTCCTCATTGCTCACCAAACTCACATATGGCCCCAAGAAGTTGTCAGTGCATGACAACGGCCACACCCTGGTAAACTGCATTAGCTCATGGGCTGAACTAGGTGATGGTATAGTTTCTCTGTACGTGAGTATAGTGACACCAACATTTCAATTGTCTGAATCAGGCAATATTCAGTGCCGAACAGCCTCAAGAAGGAAAAATACAATATCGTTAAAGGAGTGAATGTTGGTGCATTACCAAGGCACACTGGTGACATCACTGCTGTAGAACGCAGCATGGGTTTCAGTGTCAGCTAAGCATGGTGTACAACATATAGGGTGAGATAACTGCAACTACTTAGTGTCCCAAATACTACCTAACTAGCCCCACATGGGTTGGGCATCCGTACCTGAATTGACATGATATGCCAGCGCGGGCGAGCCGAGTCAATGGTAATGGGGCTTTAATTATCCATATGGTGTACAGATTGCACAGGACTTAAATGGCACTAGATGAACGATCGGGCCAGGTGTAGAACAAACTTATGCACAAACCTAGTTGTATCCTATGCAAAAAACTGCACATGCTACATGGTGGTAAAAGGATAAACCGTCCATTAAAGGATAAACGATAAAAAGGATAAACCAGTGACAATAAAGATAAACAATTAAAAAGGATAAAGATACAATTATACAGAGTAACCATTTAACGGATAAAGCTCTAAATAGCAATGGCTATGGAGGCCAAATTTAGAAGACAAACAAATTGGCCTAGGTGCTGTCTTTGTCAAGAGGACAAGGATGATCTTAAGTCCCCCCATATAAAAACCCTGCAGTAAAAGGACAAGTTAGCAAAGAATATCCCTCGGTTCCATGCATTGAATGCACTTCCGCTCACCGTCGACACAGCAGGAGTAGATGAAGGTGCTGGGATGGAGGAAATCTTGAGAAAAAATAATGCACAATATCATGAAAGTTGCAGGATTCTTTTTAACAACGCAAAGCTGAAAAAATTACTTCCGTCGCTGGAACTGATAGAGATGAGAGCTGCAGTAGCAAGATTCCATGAAATGCCAGAGATCTTACAATTACAACAGAATGCTTTCTATGTGAAATGCCAGCTCAGGAATGAAACTGAACGAGAGAGTAAACGAATGTGCAAAGTTCCTCAGTGATAGACGACCTCTTGCTAAATTAAGTGCAAGCGATGTTGTGGCACAAGAAATGAAGTATCATCCCACCTACTTGGCAGCACTATACAACCGAGAACGAGTACATCTAAATGTACAAAAGTATGAAACAAGTACTGAAAGGTTTGACAGAAAGGAAGCATATCCAATTGCTTTCTCTGAGATGATCACTTACATCATGGAAATGAAAATTGCCAGTGAAAGTACAGAACCAGCCATTTTTAGGCTCGCAGATTTAGTCTCACTATACGAGCAGCGACCTGCACAGCTTGGAATTGAATCACCAGATGTACATTCCGCTAGGCTATATGACCAATTGGTTTTGCACATGTCTCAGCTAGAAGCTCACAACCAAGGACGAAATGTTCTCCTGGTCTTCGAGAAGGATGTACACGCCATCCTGGCACAAGCCTGTAAATACACGGAAGCCATTCGCCTAGCCAAAGCTGCAGAAATGATGCGGCAGGAGATGCTCAGCCACAAATCAACATTCATCAACACATTTCATGATAGAAGCATTGACGAAGCTCTTCCACCATCACTTATCCAATTTGTATGCATAATTGAACATGGTGCCGACATTAAGTAACAGATTCAACATGGTGCATCCAAATCTGACCTTGCTCTGGCACATTTATTGCAGTATAACTGATTCGGTGGTTATAAGGGAGCAAAAACACACAGGTACTCCAAGGATTGTGAGACTCCATTCGCTGTTTATATTGGCATGTCCATATTTGCCAAAACCAGGAAAAGGAAGCTTATAGACATGTGCCATGGAATTGTGCCCAGCCTTTCGTATCATGGAAGTGTTGAAATGTCCACATTACTAGGGGAAGCAGTTGTAGCCCAATATGTGGAAGATGATGTCATCTGCCCACCAACCTTGAGAAAGCAATTGTTTACAACTTATGCCATGGATAACATCGACCACAACCCTACTGCAGCTACAACACACATACGCACACACCCCTTTTGATGGCACCAGTATTTCTATATTACAGCAACCGAACCCAGGGCATACTGGCGAGGAATGTAAGCCACTCAAACTATGCACTGGGGTTAGGAAATTGAAGGTTCTTGAACTGTCGGAATCATTCACCAATGTTCAGCCAGCATACATCACCAAGAATTCCAATCCCCAACCAATGCCAAGTCAGTCATTACGAGCACCTGGATCAATCAAATCACACCTGGCGGAAGAGTATGACTGGTTAGAGGAAGTTCACCTCACTGAAGATGGAGCTGATACTATCAGTATAACATGGGCAGCCCACCATGAGCATTTTGTCATTACTTCCACTGATTCGAGATCAAGCTCACTCTGTTGCAACAATCAAACATGTCATGGCAAATATCTGCGACACAATCGCTATCCTGAACTCAGGACAATCCAGTGATAGCTGTTAACCAGCCACTCTACCCTTAGCAAGGAAATCCAATGGAAATATCCCGAGTATGGAGAAGATAAGTTCGTGATCATGTTTGGCGGACTTCCTATTGGGATGGCTGCATTGACGTCAAGAAGAACGCTATTACGTAACAGTGGCTGGGTAAGCTCTGTTGTTGAGGCAGGAGTCGCCTCATATGTTACGGCTGAATCTTTCCCATCAGCACCCAGTGGCACTAGGACAGGGAAAGCACAGCCGATCACAGCATGCAGTCTGTACAAACTGATAAAGGCAGCATACTATGACTACTGCTCTGACCTATCTGGAAAATCAGCTCAGAGCTTTGGAGACTGGTGTGAGCAATGGAGATGTGAGAGCCCACAATTCAGGTTCTGGAATCTTGTCCTGGACATGGAGTTAACCATATTCACACTGATCCGGTCATTCAGAAAAGTTAACTTTGAATTGTATCGTGAGGCCCTCGCTGAACTGATTCCATACTTCTTCGAAAACAACAACTGAAGTGAGTCGTCTAGTTAAAGGCTATGACAGATTCGGTGAAAAAGATGTGATAACCATGTGTAGGCATAATGAGCAGACCCCAAGTGCTCAAAGAATTTTCTTTCATCAAGTGCAAAAGCTTTCGACTGTTTTACAGGAGATGGAGAATCCTTTCTAGGAAGATTCAGCTGAACTGCTGGTGTTGGATACTATAGATATTGCTGATCACGATCTTGCTGAAATGATTGGCACCCACCACCGGGGAGGCAAAGAGCAGTTCAAGTCATTCATCGAAGATCTGGAGAGGGGAGATACATGTAAATGCTCATTCTACCAGCCAATCAAGCAAACCAATGTAACTTTCTTCAAACATGAACAAGTCGTCAGTAGTTCCAAGGAGGTGTTGAAAGATGATTGCCAGCTATTTTCCCGACTATTCGTTTCATGCCAAACAAGGCAGTGTGACTTACAAGAGTTCTTCACACATGAGAATCAGTCTGTCCCTGCCTCCCTTAAGGACAACAGTCAACTAAATGCTTGTCAGATATCACAGCTTGTTGAAATACTTGAAGCAGAAGTGACAATACCAGACACAGAACCAAAGGAAGATGCGATAATCATAGATGGGTCAGCATTGGCCAATTCCATACATCCACGTTCCTCAAAGACATTCAATGATTATTCCAGTGAAGATGTTCTGCCAAAAGTGGAATCCTACTGCGCAAAGTACAGAAGGTTAGGCATTGTGTTTTAGGTGTACGAGAAATCCAGTCTAAAGTCTGAGACAAGGTCCAAATGCGTTAAAGGGATCAGAAGAGAGGTGACTGGAACAAGCAAAGCTCTGACAAATTGGAAAAGCTTTCTATGAGATGATAACAACAAGCCTGAACTGGTCCACTTCCTTGTACTCCCATGACTGGCCATGAGGAGGCCGATACATGTAGCAAGTCACTCGTCAGAAAGGCCAATGCCACAGATGTAATTGTGATAGTCATATCTGTGTTGGTATCCCTGAAGGTGCTTGGTCTCGAGGAAATACGGATTGCCTTTGGACAAGGAGGGATTACTAGGTAGATCCCAGTACATGGGGTAGTTGCTGCAATAGGACAAGAGAATGCCATTCGTCCATGCATTCAGTGGGTGTGATGTTGTATCAGCCTTGCATGGCAAAGGGAAGAAGTCCGCCTGTCAGACATGGAATGTATGTGATAATGTCTCTGCTACTTTCACCAAACTTAGCCAGTGTTCAACAACAGGCGATGATCATTACCTTCAGATATTGGAGAAATTTGTGGTGTTCATGTACGATAGGTCTAGCGCAGCTACACATGTCAATGACGCAAGGCTCGACCTCTTTGCCCGCAAGCAACGGCGACCATATAACGCAATTCCGCCCACCAAGTCAGCAGTCACGGAACATGTGAAACGTGCAGCTTTTCAGGCAGGGGTCAGACAGCAAACACCAAACCAGACATTCGAAGTCCTGCTGACTGGTGATGGACAAAGAAGGGAGACATCTTGCAGGTATACTGGACAGACCTTCCACCGATCTCGACAAGCTGCCAGGAACTAACCAAGTGTTCGTGCAAGAAAAACTGCAGTCAGAGGTATATATGCTTCCGCTCTGGTCTCACCTGCATGGCAGTCTGTGGTTGCATGTGCTAGTAGGAGCAAGTGTGAGAAAAACATTCATGATGAACATTAGAAATTGTGAATTGAACTATTGAACTGTAGTACAATTGCAATCATGTTGAGAATTACACGAATAAAGAGACAGTTTAAGTTTTTTATTTGAAATGTGATATCTGAGCATTTTTTAACTATTAAAATCAGTTTCTACATAGTGGAAAACATATAAATCGACACTAGGATGCCTTATATTGACCAAACCTATCTATTTATATGTAAATAAGTAGCCCTGATAGTTGGATTTGGCAACCATCTTGAAAAATGGCCTCCATCTTGGATTTTCAAATGGCCAAACAGGCAGATTTGAAAAGGGACCTGTCTAGATTAATCATGCCAAATTTCATGCTTGTATCACCATTTGCACGATTCCGCTGAAAAATGCCTCTTATCTGCCCCACTAAAATTCAACTGCTGACACTTGATTAAGAGCAGCTGAATTATTTAATTTTTGACCTCTGCTTTCAGATTTACATACTGCAATCAGAACATAACAATGGTGAGTATCACCAGGAATTAATTGTCTGGGAGGAGCGCATGATGGAGCAGGGGCGCAATGACCTTGTCAGGAGGCATACATTACAGAAAGCCAGGCGCGAACAGAAGGCCAATGACGAATAGCACAGGATAAGCTTATTCTAAAATAACAATGGGCCATTTACAACAGGATAGGACATATTTTTACTGTGCCTCCGATATCTTGCTCATGGGCATTCTGACATATTGTCATGCTGTTAGGCGACATAATAGACAATATAGACATTAACTGGGCATAGCAATGTCTATGCAATCTCATAATGCTCTGTAATAGATGCAATGAGGTGAGCTGCGTTATATACCCGAGGCAAATGCTGAAGTTGCGGAACCCTGCCCAGGGTTACAAATGGAAGAAGGATGGACACATTAGTTGTGTTAGTAATTGATAAACATTGTGTGAGACTTGAACATGTATTATGGTGCAGAAAATGATTAATACTTAGCAGGTATAATTCATTATAAATGGTGCCCTGAACACTATGCCTTTGAAGTGTATTTCTATAATGATTATAATTTTCATGGGTCAGTCAACCAAACGGCTGCTGCAGTGGTCTTGAAAAATGCACATTTGTCAGCCAAGCAAAGACTTTAAAAATGTTCTACTGGTATGAGTGGCTCTATAACACAGCCAGTCATTCCAGTGGTAAATTTTCTAAAATGGTATTTTCTTGGCGTGCTAATGGACATTCGCTAAGCAAATATTTAATTTTCCTTAGCAATTCTGGCCATTAACCGTTTAACTATTGAATTTGTTCAAGAAAATTTTAATTTTCTCATAGAAAATGTCCATTTGCAGACCAAGAGAAGACTATTTTTTACAATTTAACACTGGAATGACTGGCTCGGTTATCGAGGCAGTTGTCCAGTGGTCAATTTTCAAAAATAGTCTTCTCTTGGTCTGCAAATGGACATTTCTCAAGACCACTGCAGAAGCCGTTTTTGGCTGATATGAGTGTTAAAAGATTAAAGGATTTGAATCAGTGGTAGCCTTGTTAGTCTGCTAATAATAACAGAATTCAACAGTGATACCTTTTAAGATAAGCTTTATAGATTTTTGACAAAATCAATCAGGTTAGTTTAAAAATATATCACCTCTGACTCTTGTATTATTATCTATGATGGGGTAATAACAACGTAGTCTATTGGATCGACTTCTCTAGTAGCCTGATGCTTGTTCTCTCTGTGAGACCAAAATTCTGAATGATCTGAGCTCTGCAAGTCGGCTCCTTTTATACTCTCCCTCCTGGTGGTTTGGTCATGTTTTGAATTTTTTTTTGGGGTGGTGGGGGGAGGGTGCACTTTTGTGGCGGTGCAGGGAAAATTTCTACGGGTGCACTATCTTGGCGGTGCAAAATATTTTTTTGCCCGCCACACTGACGAACCTAGGCATAATGGTGCACGGATGTGTGGGCGTGCACACGCACGCACATTTACGCATAACCATAGGCATACTGTAGTGCATTTTGTGTGGGTGTGTGAGTGTGTGCATAAGAGCCCGCACCGCCAAACCTATTGGTAACTGCCAAACAAGAAACCCTGTCTATCTCTTCACATGCAGCAACTGCCACAAACAGTACATAGGAGGAACACCACACCCATTTAAACTGTGCATTCAAGAACATAGGCATAGGTACCAACCAGTATGGCTAGAAAGACCCCCGCTTCCCTGACACACAGCCAACCACCGGCTGTACCATCAGTATGTTGTTAGTATCCTTATTATCTACGATGTCTGTTAATTTTTACTTCACCTGAGTGAGCTTATGCCATGGCAAACATATGTCATCCGTCTGTTCTGTCGTTCGCTGTCAACTTTTCATGTAAACAACTTCTCAAGACACACTGGGCAGATTTCAAACAAATTTATCACGAAGCATCCTTGGGTCATAGAGATCCAAGATTTTTAAAATGTACCTGATTGGTCGATTTGGGCACAAGACATCTTAGATTTTTAAGACCGTATACTTTTTTCTTAGACCTTTAAATATTTTCTCCAACACTGCTTGGCTGATTGATTTGAAACTCAAAATACTTCATCTAAGCGAAGAGCTGATACAAATTTGGCCGAGAGAACCTGATTGGTAGGTTTGTCTGGTGGCCAGACACTCCTACCAATCAAGTTCTCTCGACCAAATTTGTTTCAGCCCTTTGCTTAGATTATTTTAATGTATATTGAAAAATTACCATTTATCTGCACGCCGCTTGAAGGGATGCCATTTGGATCGCTATGTCAAACCATCCTATGCTTCGCATAGGGCTCGACAACTTAGATGACCTAGTTGTCGAGCCCTATGCGAAGCGTAGGATGGCTTGACATAGTGATCCAAATAACATCCTGTCGTACAGCGTGCAGATAAATGGTAGTTTTTCAATATACATTTAAATCATCAAGGGCTTATCCCATCTTAATAAAACTGATTTTATCTATTACATCTAGTCGCTATCATAATTGAAATGATTTTCAACTTTTTTCCACAGTTCGGACATGAATTATACACATTTGTTCTAATGCCAGCATTGCATCCAATTGCTATCATAATTGAAATGATTTTCAAATTGTTTACATATTTTTTATATGGCATAGACTTAGTTTATTTCTGTAGGATTAGTCTCCTTTTCAAGAATTAGAAGAATGTTAAAGTTTTTCAGTAGACATTTGATTCATCAAGGGGGTATAGTACACACAAATTAAAGCGCTCGACATGTTGGTTGCAGTCCTAGTTTTTACATCAGCGACTTCTCCAGAACCGCTGAATGAATCGATACAAAATTTAGAAAATATGATCAAGGACAAATGACATTAAGGTTGGTTCAAGGGGAGGTGATGGGTAAAAAACATGGCTGCCATGGGCCAATGAAAAAGTAACATTCAGTGGTCATATTGGATTTTTTCATTTGATGAATCTTTATGTGTATGGTGATGTCAAATTTTATGCTTTCGTTTTTGTCAAATAAAAGGATTGGCGGTCATCTTGGATTATTTTCCTACCAAAACTCCTAAGAACAGAATGGGCATGTTCAAACGACTTCTTAAGAAGAACTAGGTCGATTTCAACCAAATTAGTCAGGAAGCATCCTTGGGGCATAGAGATCAGAGAATCTTCAAATGAAACTGATTGGTCAATTTGGGTAGCAGACATCTTGGATTATACGCTATTTTTAAAAACATCTAAGTATCTCTGAAACGTCTTGCCTGATTGAATTGAAACTCAAGAAACTTGATATTTATGGCAAGATGAAGTTTGTTCAAGAGAACTTGATTGGTTGAGTTGTCTGAATCCAAAATAAAAAATGCTTTGTTTCCTGTAAACTTCCCTGGTGAAATTTTTCTTTTTTTTTATAAATGCTAAAACATCCACACATTTGTCAAACTATACAAATTACAATGTTTTTAATTTATTGCCATTTGTATGCAGTGCGAATCCCTTTTGCTAATTATGACATGAAAAACATGACAAATTTGACAATTGCAATCATATTTAATGGACATCTAGTTAAATATCTGAATAACAAATATTTATGACCTTTTTAAAATAAATTAATAATTGGAAAAAAAATTCATTTCCTCCCTCCCTACTGGTCTTTTTCCCCACATGGTTTGCAGGAAACAAAATGCTTTTATGGATGGCTTGATGACCATCCGGAAGACGTATACATAAATTGGATTGGTCAGCTTTTCCTGGCAACCATCTTAAGTTTCCGAAGAAATCAGTTAAACGCCTACTCATTAACCATCAGTTGTATTTCAACCAAACTCGGGGCCCAAACTTATACAGAAATCTTATTGGTAAATCTTTTTGGTGACCATTTTGGATTTCTGAAAATGTCCAGGAAATCTTTTATAATATTACTCCTAAAATCTCTGACCATAATTTGTACTTTGAAAACTTAAATTTCTTTGTGGCGAGAACTGTTGAATTTCTGGCCAAAATATATAGGGATCTACAAGTAGAACATGGCTTTACTACTTGAATTGTCAATGTGCTAGGTGAGCGATATAGGGCCATTGGTCCTCTTGTTTATGAATATCATTGATTACATATGCATGTGATATCATGTAGATTATATCACTGCCAGTATATTATTATCCCATCTAAAATGAAGTTCAAGGGGATATAGGAATGTTCGTTCCTAAATAGGAATTTAAGTAGCTAAATTTGTAGGTACATGACTAATCATTTCCCGGACAATAACTTGCGTTAGTTCATTGTCCGTTTTTATCAGTATTTGTCGGAGTTATTGCCCTTGAAAGGGTGTATAAAAATTGTTAATTGCCAGCAATAATAATTTGTGTTTGAACCAAATTCAGAATATCACTTAACCCTCATCTTGTGTCAACAGCGCCTCAAAGCGCTCAAAATACTACTTGATATTTCAATTAAACATGTTGCTGGTCAATATTTTTCAAGATATTTTAATTTTATAAGACTATTTTTGTAAATTTACAACTGAATTTTTTTTGACATCTTGACCATTAAATGGTAAAGAAAATTACAGTTTTTACTTAGTCAGTGTCTATCTGCAGGTTGAGAGAAGAGTATTTTTGAAAATTTATGACTAGAATGACTGGCCAGTCGTTCTAGTGGTAAATATTCAAAAATACTCTTCTCTAGCCTTTCAGATAGCCGTGCGTGAAGACCACTGCAAAGTTGCTTTTGGTCAGTTTGACCATTAAAGGGTTGACACAAGAGGAGTTAATACTAGAGTCTAAGGGAAGGTTTGTGTTCCAGCAGAGTTTCTCAATATTTGCCAGTTATTGCCCTGGGAAGTTATGACAAGACCTTGGTTGGGATTGCATATCGGCCAAATTTGTCCAGATCCACCAGAGTTATACCCCTTTATCTTTTGAAAAATCTAGATATTTCGTTTCCGCTCAATAACTTCAGTTAGCGTAAATGGATTCATTTCAAATTTGGTATGTCAACTCCTTATGAGAAGACCTTGGTGGGGATTGCATATCGGCCAAATTTGTCCAGATCCACCCTTGATCTCTTGTAAAATCTAAATATTTGGTCTTCACTCATTAACTTCAGTTAGCCCGCATTGGGTTCAGTTTCAATTTCGGGAATACATCTCTCCGCATGTACTCAATAGAGTAATCCCCTTTGACTTCTTAAAAAATAGGACAATATTTGGAGTTCTAAAAATGGGTTTGTACTAAAATGCCAGGGTCGGGGTATGTGTGACCAGAACTGGTCTTTTATGTCAACAAAAGCAGGAATCATGTAGATTTGTAAGGGTTGTAATGTTAATGGATGAATCCAGCTTTAGCAGTGCCCTGCCCATTCCTAGCTAAGCTCTGTCCTCGCTTTCTCTGTTGGGATCGATCCAACCCTGAATCTCAATTTCAGGAGAGCTATACAGGTAAACTGTTCAATATTTTGAAACTAATTTGACTGGGTGCTGTTGCTGACTATGGTAGCAACAGCGCAGTCAAAATTGTTTCCAAATATTTGAATATTTTGAAACTAATTTGACTGGGTGCTGTTGCTGTCCATGGCAGCAACAGTGCAATCAAATTGCTTTCAAAATATGCAACAGTAAATGATACGATTCGTACAACATGACAGACTGAGATATGTCTTTCATGGCGTGGTTGACTATGATGTCGACCTACATGTAACGTAATTCATTATGATGTCATATAGTTGACTGACAGATTGAATTCCTCAATTACAATGACTTAATGCTAGTGCCATACTGCCATGAACAATAACATTCATATACCTTCATATGAATGCAGCTGAATATAATATAATGTTTCAGTTTGATGCTTTACTGTTTACATCTGCCAAGGAAGATAGCTCTTATTTACATATTAGTCTGAGAAATGGAAAATGTATTTGTAAAGATTTCACTATATGACAAGCCATGTTAGTAGAAGTCTATATTTAACTTTGTGATAAAACACAATTCATAATGTTAATTTTATGTGACTTAAACCCTAGCATACTGATGTCAATATTCTATCTTTTACGGTGTCAATAGCAAAGAAACTAGTGTACATTTTTTCAACAGTATTGATGGAAGATGTTGCTGTCTATGACAGCACCATCTTCCACCAAATTTGTAGAAAAATAAACACCAGTTCATCTTTTACTTTAATTTGAAAATTTAAAATTTTGAAATCAGAGTGGTAAGGATTAATGTTGACATAATTCAATCTAATAATGCTGCAATGCTAGATAGTAGTCTGTATTTTATAGTGATCGGGAAGCATTACAACACTACTGATACAGTATTAGTACTGTCACCCTATATCGAGTAATAAATCGTTGATAATTTACTTTGTTCTCAACATACATGTATCTACAGTGGCTGTGGTAAGACAGAAGGTATGTTGCATATATGGCTCACACTTTGTTAAAATCTACAAGAGCTATGCCTGTCACTCACCCGGCATTATGGATTCAATGAGGATAGACTTCTTTTTGTTCTTGCTATCAGGTGTATTATGCCAGAATGTTGGTGGTCTGTGTGGACAGCTACTGTGATAACGTATGTTACTGGGCCTATGTTAGGACTTATAGGCCCAGTGTCAGGGAGTATAAGGTGAAGTTCCTTCAAATACCTGTATGGTTTTTAGTGGAGTGACATGCTGATTAGCCAAATTCTTTTTCTTGCCTCACTACAGAACGCAATATTGCATCATGTGCTCTGCATGTTTCGGGTAGTCTTACAGGTGCACTCATCAATGTTACCCACTCTAAACTTATTGTACATGTGTGGGCATACTCCGTTGGTAATATGATGAGGTGAATATTAAAAAAATATTTTAACTCACCTCATCATAGTAATCTAAAGATTGTTGTTTGACCTTTGCAATCATGGTAGTTTAGATGAGAGACCAGGCACCTTTTCTTGAATGCAACTTTGTTTATGGTCATTTTTCCTCATATGATATTGAATGGATGAATCCACATTTAGCTATGCCCTGCCCATTGCCAGCTAAACTCCGCCTCTGCCCAGACTTTGACCATGTTGGAATCGATCAAACCCTGAATTCCCAGAACCCCAATATCACGGTAACTATACAGGTAGGCTGTTGAATATTTTGAAACTAATTTGACAGGATGCTGTTGCTGCCGCCATAGGCAGCAGTGCAAGCAGCAACAGCACCCAGTTAATTTAGTTTCAAATTATCAACAGAATGTTTATTAAATAATAAATCCATTAAAGACATAATTCGTGCACATGACGGACTTCTCCAGCTTCATGACGTAGTATTGTCTGTCAATTATGATTGTGACATCAGCCTACATGTGACGTAATTCATTATGATGTCAATACTTGAGTGACAGATTTGGATTCAACGTCATCTTTTGGATAATTTGTCTGCTCTTTCATTTATTGCTATAGCGCAATGCCAGCAATCCATTGCAGATACATGTTTTGCAAAATTTGTCATCTGTGTAGAGACAGTCATCTCATCTTGGTGCACCTACATTTCTCAAGGCTTTTAAAACCGATTTAACATCTGTGAGGAAGATGATGTGATTAGCGTAGGTGCCTTTGTAGTTTAGTAGGATAGATGTTGCCTCAAAGAATCCAAAATTTCTGCTTTTTAATTTGTCACATATGTACCGTACCTTTGAAATGTGTATTGCCTACTCTTGTGTTTAACCATCAGGCCATTTGTTGTAAATACAACCACCAGCTCTGATCGCTTTTTTCGCCAATGCATCTGTGTAAATCATGGTTCATGTGGCCTCTGGATGGCTGGCTGAGGTAATATTTCTCTTGACACCATTACTATTAAGTGATAGTGCATGTAGGCATAGGAGCTTAAGTTTTAGTCAGCTGAGTAGTAATACCCTTGTGTTATTGATGATACACCAAGAATGTCTACCAAACATGCTGGGAGAAAATGTAAATAAACTTATTTCTAAAACTTTATCTTCTGTTGATTTAAAAAAAAATTTGTCATCCTCAACTTACAGGGACAGTTATTAGCTCACCTGGCCTAAAAGGCCAAGTGAGCTTATGCCGTGGCGACCGCCCGTCGTCCATCCGTTACCTTTTGCTTTAAAACGCTACTCCTCCTTAACCAATAGCCGAATCTTAACTAAATTTTGGTCAAAGGATGCTATTGTGCTCGGATCCGGAACCTCCATTTGGAATTTTGATTCATAAATTTTTTGGGTCAAAATCTTAGATTTTATTAAAAGTTTAACGGAAATTGTTAAATTGCTTCTTCTCCTTACCCGTTTGACCTATTTCAATCAAATTGTGCTGAAAGGATCCTATGGTCATAGGTTCTAGAACTTCCATTCAGAATTTTGTTGCGTAAATATTTTGGGTGAAAATCCCAGATTGTATTAAAAAATCTAGCGGAAATTATCAAATTGCTTCTTCTCCTTACCCGTTTGACCTATTTCAGAACTTCCATTCAGAATTTTGTTGCGTAAAGATTTTGCGTAAAAATCCTAGATTTTATTAAGTTTACCGGAAATTGTCAAATCTCTACTTCTTACCATTTTGACAGATTTCAACCAAATTGGATTGAAAGGATTCTATTGTGATAGGCTCTAGTACTTCTATTCAGAATTTTGATTGATCAATTTTTGGGGTGAAAATTTGAGATTTTATGAAAAATCTACCGGAAATGGTCAAAATACTACTCCTCCTTAGTTGCTCGACATATTTCAACCAAATTTGGCTAGATGCATTCTATGGTGGTAGGCTCTAGAACTTCTTTTCAGAATTTTGATCAATTTTTTGGGTGAAAATCTTAGATATTATGAAAAATTTACCGGAAATTGTCAAATTGTTATGCCTCCTTAGCTGCTTGACATATTTCAAACAAATTTTGCTAGCTGGATTCTATGGTGGTAGGCTCTAGAAATTCTATTCAGAATTTTGATTGAGAAATTTTTGGGTGAAAATCTTAGATTTTATTAAAGATTTACCAGAAATTGTCAATATGTTGCTTCTCCTTAGTCGCATAACCTATTTCAACCAAATTTGTCTAGAATGACCATATCATGGTAGACTCTAGAACATGTATTCAGAATTTTAATTGGTCATTATCTTTGGGTGCCAATCTGGGATTTTCCAGAAATGATCCATCAGATCTATTTAAATGCAAATGGTTCAAATGCTAATGGGCCAGGTGAGCGCCACAGGCCCTTGGGCCTCTTGTTCTAATAAACTAAGAAAATACTGAGACACCAAACTAGTGCTTTCACACCATGTCTGCGGAAAAGTAAAGTGAGGCAGAAAAGCCTTGATATGCTCTGGTTAGCTCACCAGAGACATTGGCCTCGACCCAGTGGACATCCACACACTGATGAACAACAGCTCCCATTCCATCCAAGGACTGCCAATGGCGATGATGAAGATAAAGAAGATAGGAATATAAAAAAACATTTTGGAATATTTGTTTCTTTATGTGCATGTTACCTAACTACAAATGTACATTAAAATAATCGAAGCAGCTAAATCATTCAGAATTAACACACCACAGCAACGACTCACTGTACATAACTCCAATGGACACTTCATCGGCTCTGACCAGGGAAAAGTGAGACAATTACAGTGGTTTAAAGATCAGCTCAATGATACAGAAGCTGAAACACTAACCCCATTCGACAACCAGCCAAGACAACTGCAAGATCCAGACAAGAGGCCCAAGGGATCTGTATCCCTCCCATGGAATTATTAGCCATTGGCACAAACAAGAGGCAATATCGCTCACCTGGGATTATTGCCCACTGGCACAACCGAACAAAACGAGATGACCACTGGAAAAATTTATCAATCTAATTTTTCAAGAAGAAGGTTTAGCTAAGTCTTATTAAAATTTGGCCCAGTGGTTAATAAGTAGTCTTTTATATGATTTTCTCAGAACAACCAAAATGGCTACCAAACACGCTAAATTTTTATTGATCCACAGCAGCCATTAGCTTATGCCGTGGCGACCGTCCGCCATCCGTACAGCAACTTTTGCTTTAAAATGCTACTCCTTAACCAATAGGCATATTTTAACCAACTTCAAGGGTCCTATCATGCATGACTCCAAACCTTCCATTCAGAATTTGTATCCATCAATTTTTTGGGTCAAAATTTCAGATGTTATTAAAAATTTACCGGAGAAACTGTCAAATTTCTTCTTACTATTTTGAGCAATTTCAACCACATCTCGCTGAAATGATCCTATGATCATAGGCTCTAGAACCTACCTTCAGAATTTTGATTCGTTAATTTTTTAGTTGAAAATCGTATATTTTATTAAAAATTTACTGGAAATTGTCAAGTTGCTTCTTACCATTTTGACCAATTTCAACCAAATTGTCGAAATGAATCTATGGTAAAAAGCTCTAGATCTTCCATTCAGAATTTTCCTTCATTGCAAATAGATCTACATTTGGTTTGCCCCAATGATTGAATAAAACTTCTGCTACTGACTGGTTGATCTACCATTCCATCGGACGACAAACCATCCTTTGACTGAGAGCATCTGCTAGGATGTTCAATCTGTCCAGAAAATAAGATTCCTCTCTTGGCACCACAGCAGAAGATTCCAAATCATCATATACAACTCTGGTGATCTTGTACCGCCCTGGCAATTCAAGTAAAACACCACTGTTGCGTTGTCTGTCCTTATTAGAATAATTTTCTCTCGAATTAGATTCTCGAACTTCAGGAGTGCAAATTCCACAGTTAAGAGGTGTAAGACATATATGTGTTTCTGTGCATTTGTCCGATCCCAATCCCTGACAGACAGGTTGTCCATTAGTGCGCCACAACCTGTTGCAGATGCGTCCTTGAAAATGGTCAACTGAGGTGGAGGATGCAATTGAACTCCTCGCAGGAGATTCTGTTCTGATAGCTACCATTGAAGGTGGTATATCAATGTTTCCGTGACTGGTATCCTCAGAGATTGCGGATCTGTTCTCCGAGACCAGAGTGACATTAAATACATCTGAATCGTCTGAGTGCCGCATAAGGCACCACTCCCCAGCGATACCAATAAACGCAGTAGCTTGAGAAACTGATGCGCCATCAGATAAGATCCTAGAGAGACTGACCCCAGGACTGATAACACACTTGACTCTGCGCTCCACTCTTTGAGGTTTAAGAATATTCCCAGGT
This sequence comes from Chaetoderma sp. LZ-2023a, assembly GCA_034401795.1. Taxonomy (NCBI): domain Eukaryota; kingdom Metazoa; phylum Mollusca; class Caudofoveata; order Chaetodermatida; family Chaetodermatidae; genus Chaetoderma; species Chaetoderma sp. LZ-2023a. The sequence continues at coordinate 90,643,843 of CM067372.1, forward strand.
AAGCAAATTCCTGGGAAGGGGTCAGTTCTGATTTCTCTAGATTGACAATCCACCCTAACTACATCAGCAGAGTTAAGTCAATTTTCAGATTGTTGTGCAGTGACTGGATTCCAAGCCTTCAGCAGCCAGTCGACTAAGTAAGTATGAACAGCTGTGTTTCTCCTGCGAAGACTGGGCGCTGTTGTCAGGTCCAACAGTAAATCATTGAATTGGGACACAAACCGCAGGTATTTCTGAAAAGGAATTGACATTGGAATATGAAAATAAGCATCCTTCAGATCTATCGACACCACCCACATCCCTTTTCTCAACCCCGACATTAATGCTGCTACAGTATCCCTTTGAAACTTCAGGGACTGAATGAACTTGTTCAACTTGATTACTTATCTCACAATTATTAGTTTTCTGATCAATTATAATTTGGTCACTCACCACTAATCCAAAATCAATGCAGTCCATTACAATATGAACAATGTGCACGTCAAATATCAACTAAAATTAAATGATCATTTGAAGATACAATTTTAACATTTACTGTAGTAACGGTAAATCTGCGATGTCCGGCCATTAAGGGATATCATCAGGCCATTCTTGTACAAGAGGCCCCAAGGGCCTGTGGCGCTCGCCTGGCACTCACCTGGACCATTAGCATTTTAACCTTTTTGGCATTTGCATTTAAAGACATGATGGATAATTTTCGGAAATCCAAGATGCCCACCAAAACAATTGACCACTCAAAATTCTGTATATGCCTACCCACCTAGGGCCCTTCCAGCTGAGAATGACCGAAATCTGCCAAGCGGTTAATGAGGTGTAGGCTTTTAACTGATTTACTAAAACTTTTCGAAAATCCAAGATGGCCACGCAAAAATTTACCAATCAAAATTCTGCAAATTAAATCTGAAGCCTGCCGCCATAGGATCATTCCATCCAAGTCTGGTTGAAATCTCCCAAGCAGTTAATGAGGAGTAGCATTTTAAGCGATATCCAGTAAATTTTCATAAAATTCAAGATTTTACACAAAAAATTTACCAATCAAAACTGTATACAAGTTCTGAAACCTAAAAAGTGGTTAATGAGGAGTAGGGTTTTGACAATTTCCGGTAATTTTTTTTACAAAATCTAAGATTTTGAGCCCAAAAATTAATCAATAAAATTTCTGAATAAATCTACAGCCTACCACAATAGAATCCATCCAGTCAAATTTGGTTGAAATATGTCACGAAGAGTAGTAGCATTTTGACCATTTCTGGTAGATTTTTAACCAAATCTAAGATTATCACCCAAAAAATTGATCAATCAAAATTCGGAAAAGATATTCTAGAGCCTACCACTGTAGAATGCATCTAGTCAAATTTGGTTGAAATATGTCAAGCCGCTAAGGAGTAGCATTTTGACCATTTCCGGTAGATTTTTCATAAAATTTCCGATTTTTACCCAAAAAATTGATCAATCAAAATTCTGAAAAGAGTTCTAGAGCCTACCACAATAGAATCCATCTAGTCAAATTTGGTTGAAATATGTCAAGTAGCTAAGGAGTAGCATTTTGACCATTTCCGCTAGATTTTTCATAAAATCTCAGATTCTGAAAAACGGTCTGGAGGGTAGCAGCTTAGGATCCTTCCAGCCAAGTTTGGTTGAAATTGATCAAACCATTAAGGACAAGACGCGATTTGATGGATGGATGGACGACGGACGGCCGCCATGGCATAAGCTCACTTCGCCTTTCAGGCCAGGTGAGCTAATAACCATTGAACATGTCTAGTGCTGATCCGATAAAAACTCTAGGTGTAATTGCAGTTCACAGACCAATCCTTGAAATTCGCATAGATTTACTATAGGGGACACAGGACATAGAAACGCTGATTTCTTGAAAACTATTTGAAATTGCCTCTTCAAAATTGATATTAAATCTATATAGGACCTATAAGATCAGCACGGTTCAAGTCGATTGAAGCAAAAGAAATTTTGCCAGCCATTTTGGTCATCCGGAGTTCATTTCTGCCAAAAAAATGACTGGCAGCCACTTTGGTCAGTCACCATTTAGGTGGGCCGACATCTTTGAGATATCAAGGTAACATCCTACCCGAGTATGGTAGTGATCCGCTCAAAACTCTAGGTGGAGTCACACTTCAAATATCAATACTGAAAATCCCTATACATTTCCAATGGGACTTTTTTGCTTACTCAGATTGGTAGCTCGAAAACCCTGGGCCAAATCCAAATTAAAAGCATAAGTACAGGATTCCAGATTTGGTAGCAGAAGTTTGGATTTGATCAGAAGAGAACTTTAGGAAAGAACCATCCCAGATTAATAATTACGTCCCCCTGATCGTGACCTTTGGCCCAAACATCAATAAGCTGTAATGGGACTGTAAGGGAAACCTGCCAGTCAGCTGAAAATCCTGTCAGTAGAACTCGGTTATCATACAGAAATTCAGAATTGGGTCACCATGACCTTTACCATTCAACCAACATCAATAGGATTCATCAAGATGCCATGCGCAAACGACTGGCCATGTCTGGTGTAGGACTGACTTATCATCTGCAAAGAGAATTTCTATAATTGGAACAGAGCAATCTTGACCATTCACACACAAAATGAATAGGGGTCATCAGGCCAGGTTTAATGACGATCCACTCAAAGCTTGAGTTAATGCATAAAGATTGAAGCATGGATTGATAAAATATAATCTATATAACGACAATTGTTGACCGGTAGATGGATAGAGGGTCGACGTTATAGCTCAACTGACTAACAAGTCAGGGCTCTTCTTTCCCGAAGCTATCATTAGGATAGCAATATCGTTACTCCAATAGCATAATATGAGTGTAACGATGTCGTTATTTTAACAATAGCTTCGGGAACATAGGCCCAGGTTAACTAAAATCACTTCAAATCAAATAACTTATGCATTAGCAGCATTATGCACATATATTTGATATAATTTCTACAAAAGTGGCATTCTGATATAGACTAAAGACACACATTTAGCGGACTCGGCTAAGTACTCAAGAAAGGCACACACACATTGCGCATAATGGCTTGAATGTTAACCTTTATTACCAGTAAAGATTGGACAATATCATTGAACTTTGACTTCTGTATGAAGCCACACCAGATGATACATATTCTGCCATGTAAATGTGCTAGAAATTCACAAAGCATTCTCAGTCTGTCTACCTAACACCAACAACAGGGGACTAAATAAACCCAAAAGGACCAAGTTACTAAAGATAAAATATTAGTTTTATTTGCGACACAACTATAAGTTGGTTTGTCGGTTGGTTAGTCACAAATATAGTGTGTTGTACTTGTTACTAATTATATATCATTAATTAGTTATACATAAGACAAATCATTAATGATTATAATGAAACATAAATTAATCCACTAAATTTTGATAATCAAATTGGTTGCAGAGAGCACCATGTCTTGGAACCTCAATATGGCTCTCCTTCAAACCAAAAGACAAATGTTTTAAAGCTCATGGAGTTCCAAGCAATACCAATGAAATGAGTTTCAAAATATTCAACAGCTTACTGGAGTTTCAGGGTTCAAAGGGCTATATCTGACCGCCTATCCCCGCTCCCAACATCAAAATACCAATGTGTAACAAAGACAAAATAATTTGTATTTGTCAATTATCCATAACAGACCAAGAAGTTGATTTTTTAAAGTTTAACACGGGATTGACTGGCTCGGTAGCCGAGCCATCATTCCAGTGATAAACTATCAAAAATAGTATTTTCTTGGCATACAACTGGACATTCACTGGATAAAAACATCCATTTTCTTGACCGAACTTGACCATTAAATGGTTAAATCAAATTGCCCTGAAGGAACAGATTATCTCTGCCTCGGATATCTGAAGTATCCCAATACATGTATGTGTATAATAAGCAAACAGGTGTATTGTAATGCAACAAAACTCCCAATGAACTTAATATTACGCCTACACAACACGATTTTGTCTTATATATTCCTGGATTCATTCATACAATGATTACAGAACGCTTCAGATATGCTAGGAAATAATTGATCAGGGATCGAAATTAACTCTCTTCCATATGTACACTATATATATATATATATATATATATAACATTGTGAATTTATCTACACTACAAGATATCTGCATGCCCTAGCCTTTTCACACATGAAATTTCACTATTACCATTTCAAAGCAAGCATACGGGTAGACGCTTGAATATTTTGCAAGTGATTTGACGGAAAACCGTTGCAGAATCTTCCAGTCAAATTAATTCCAAAATTATAAACAGAATATTTATTAGAACTCCAAGAATCTATCTTATCTGGTTTTATGAAGTCAAAGACAGGCATGGGTCCAACTGCAGGGTATTGCCTTTAAATGCAAATGTTTGTAAATGATTCAAATGCAAGTGCAAATGTAGCCTAGCGCGATTGCATTTAAATGCAAATACAAATGTTTGCAACTGATTCAAATACAAATGCAAATGCATTTGAATATTTGGGCACACGTCTGGTACTGAAATTCTGTATCTGCCATCTACATGTATGTATCTGCTGGTAGTGACTATTTTTAGTAAAACCTTTTGCAGACCAAGAGAAGACTATTTTTGAAATTTTACCATTGGAATGACTCTCACTTCTTGAACCAGTCATTTAAGTGTAAAATTGTCACAAATAGTCTTCTCTTTGTCTGCACGTGGAACTTTACTACGAAAAAATAATACTTATTTCACCATTAACACTTTAACCCTCGAACCTGTTAAAAAATTGTTCAATCTTCTCAAAGAAAATGTCTATTTGCAGACCAAGAGAAGACCATTTTTGAAAGTTTATCACCGGAATGACTGGCTAGGTTATCGAGCCAGTCATTCCAGTGGTAAATTTTCAAAAATATTCTTCCTCTGGTCTGCAAATGGATTTCTCAAGACCACTAGACGCCGTTTTTGGCTGATATGAGGGTTAAAGGGTAACCATTAAAGCATTGAATTTTCAGATTCCTAAATATTATGTTGACTATTTTGAAGGGTAATTTCATTGATAGCCATTGCATTGCACCCTATGGAAGCAACATGTGTCAGTCCAATTACTTTCAAAATAATTATCAAATATGTTCAATATTTTGAAAGGGATTTGATTGATAGCTGCTACTGCACCTATGGCAGCAACAGTTTCCAGTCAAAATACATTCAAAATAGTTATCAGTGTATGCAATATCTTTATGAAATTAACAAATATTCTGTTGAATATTTTGAAGATAATTTGACTGACAGCTATGGGTCAGTTTCCAGTCAAATTTGTTTCAAAATGTTCATTAGCTTATTCAAAACCTGAACTAAGATTCTGGCACTTCAAGATTAAAATGTTTAAATTTGAACTTTGTCGAGATAATCTTAGTCACACATGGCTGTGTATGTGCTTAGAGTCAGACTGAATGACAGGCTCTTCTAATTACAATAGGTGAACAGTAATTAACCCATGTCAACAGAATTATCAGCATCTATTATTTATTGATCTTGGTAATTGTCTATTTGCATTCCAAAAACATAATCTTTGAAATTTTACCACTGGAATGACTGACTCGTTTATCAAGCCAGTCATTTCCGTCACAAATCTTCAAAAATTGTATTCTCTTATAATGCAAATGGACATTCAAAAAGCCAATCTTGACAACTAATGAATTAAGAGATTTCTGAGTTAACAACGAGCTACCCTATTCATAGATTGGGCAACCAGGGATATATTACTAAGCTCATACTAATTACTTTGGAAAGGACAAAGAATATAGAGAGTACTGGTTGAGTAGATTGTACTGTAGTCAAAGGTGCTCGAGTGACCACCTGTGTTTTGGGGCCAAAAGATTGCAGTTCTTTAACACAGATGATCATATGAATATTATTAATTTTCCTGAAACCAGTCTGTCGTGGTATTTGCAAATGCCCATTTGCAGGCCAAGAGAATACAACCACTGAGCCAATTATTTCACTGGTTTTGTATGTATGTGTCAACACATTGGACAAGAGGATGGCCATTCATTACTATTTATAAGGTGATCATATTTATTATACACTAGAGATACGTTGCTGTAGCTAATCTCAGAAACAAATTAACTAAAATTTGTTGACTTCTTAAGATCTCAACTTAATTAAGTCAAACTAATTTCAAAATATACATGATTTTACAAATTTAGGTATATTGATGGCTGAGAGCTCCATGCTAAGAAATTCAGACTGAAATGGGTTAATAAATCACAGAGAATTAAATTTCTAATTTCTAGCAACAGAAATGCCATTTTTATGATTTAACAAATAATTTGGTTGAATTATTTGAAATTAATTTGGCTGGGAGATGTGGCTGCTATTTACAACAACAGCAAGTTCCAATCAATTTTGAAAGAAATGCAAAATGAGAATAGTGCTTTAAAAAAAATCAAATGTATTTGAAAACTCAAATGTAAATGCAACCCTTTTCATACAAATGTAAATACATGAGATTCAAATGCAAATGTGTCAGAAATTTCATAATTGCATTTAAATGCAAATGCAAGTGCACATGTACCCAAGTCTGGTGGCTGGTGGCCATCTTGGTTTTCTCATCATCGTCAATTTCGTTAGGTTTCTTCCCCAGAACATCCTATGAAGTTTCAAAGCAGTCTGATATGCAGTAATGGAGTTATCATCAGGAAACCACACATCAGCCACCACATAAAAATGGGAGGGCAATTGTCTGCAATATCTGATTGTTCTTGTTTTAGCTGCGACTCCTAGCAAAAATGTAATATAAGTCTGTCAGTCTGCCTGTCAAATTTGTTATGTTGCAACTATAAAGTATCACACTTGTGTACCTACATTGTGCATGTAACAAGCCTTTATTATACCACCTGTTGATACTGATAGTCACCAGAGATAACAGAAATCCACTTTTACTCCTCTGTAAATGGCTTCTTGCAACTTTATTGCTTAATTATTTTCAGTGCACTTTCTTCCTCGGAGATGACAACATGGATAGTAGGAGATTAGTTAGACTTTTCACCAACCTAAAATTGACTTAAGATTTTTAACGTCAAATTCTCAATAACGACGTGTACAAGGTACAAGATTACATTCGTTAAATTACATAAATACGTTAAACATAGCAATGGACAAAAGATATGTATATTTAACCATATTGTCAAGGTCAAAAATAGATTCTGCAGCAGTCTTGAGGTTAAGTAATGTCCATTTACAGGCCATATTTGCAAGACTATTTTTGAAAATTTATGACTGGAATGCCTGGTTCGTTTAGAACACCAGTCATTCCAGTGATAAAGTTTTAAAGAGGCTTCTCCAGGTTTAACCCTGTAACACTCATATCTACTAAAAATGGCTTCTGCACTGGTCTTGGGAAATGTCCATTTGCAGACCAAGAGTAGCCTAGTCATTCCAGCGGTAAATTTTCAAAAATAGGCTTCACTTCGTCTGCAAATGGACATTTTCTATGAGATTTAAATTTTCTTGAACAAATTCGAGGGTTAAAAGGATAAGGTATAAGCATACATGTGCAATATTATCCATTAATCATTTCACCACTACATAATAGATATATCATAAATTACTTATGATATAAAAAATATGGTGAAGATTTTAAAATTAAATTGACTAGATCTAAGATCTAATTATTTTCAGACTTCAACAGCATACTTCTTTACAGAATAGCAGAATAAATTATCATATAAATGGCATGGCCTTCAACGCTGTATATATTTATGCATATTATTTTTAAAACATAGTTATATATTGCACCGTGTCATAATCATTTGACTTGTTCTAGACAATGTCCCATGATGAGAAAAACATTATGTCCACAATTCATGAATCTGAATGACTGTATATTACTAACCACAGATGGCCGTGGAAAGTAGGCTAAATGTTAAGGGGATCTTCATACAGGTTTTTTACTGTGTATATACACTGATAACTCCATAAACCAACCCCTCTCTAAACCAGAAACCTCTATATAATCTGGACAGATTTCCTAAACTCAGATCTTACATAAGAATTTAATCTCTGAATACCAGAAACCTCAGTCGATTCTGTGTGTGTGTGGGTGGGGTGGTGGGGGGGGGGGGATGTAGACAGCAACATCAGCCACCAAAATTGTTGAAGATGAGCACCAGTTTTTTGCTATCGATACAGTAAAAGATAGCATATTGACATGTTTCTCGAGGCTTGTTTAATGTGTCATTCTGTGCCATCATAATTATAGAGGGATTCATTTCTAGCCATGCCCGCGAATTTCTAGTTATACTCCTCCCACATTTTATATGTATTGGAATTGATTTGAAATTTTGAAACCTAAATTTTCAGAATCTAAATTCGAAGGTAATTATACAGGTAAGCTGTTAAATATTTTGAAAATAATATGACTGGGGGCTGTTGCTGTTTATGGCCGCAACAAGGCTGTTGCTGCTTATGGCAGTAACAGCTCTCAGTAAAATTAGTTTCAAAATATTCAACAGAATTTTTATTAAATTGTAAATTCATCAAAAACACAATTTGTTCACTTTCATGATGGATGCTTTGATTTTCATGACAGAACTACGTCATCTGCTAACATGTGACATCTGCTAACATGTGACATATCTGATTATGAAGTCGGATACTTGAATGACAAATCAGATCACTGTAAAGTTCCCTAAAAGATAAATCTATTGGAGATACATTTTACTCTCGTCGCTAGATGTCAGGGTTAATGCGAGCATGAAGCTTCTTCATGCTGCTGCTGTTGTTGTTCTTAAAGTTATCCTGAATCGATAACATTATGAAAATATTTGAAAATTTCAGTGACAATCCTCTTCTGGTGGCTCAGAAAGACGATTTTCAGATATTTTCCTAATGTTATTGCTTTAGGATAACTTTAAGACATTTTTTTAATAATTCTGATTCCACTGGAAGGAACTTCTCCAAACATGCAAGCTTGCCCGTGAGGCCCCGAAGACGTATCAATTTTGCAGTCAAAAGGCAAAACACAACAGCAACAGTTTTCAGCATCATTGTTTTCAAAATGTACACTTGAAGCAATTTTTTTAATAACGCTGATTCTACTAGAGGGCTCTTCTACAAATTTAGATGGATATATGTCCATGGGGTCCCCAATATATCTGTTAATTTGGGGGGCAAAAGCTACAACGCAACAGCAATAGCTTTCAGCAACAAAATACACTTTTAAATTCATGGCAGCCTGATTGAAAAGAATATCAACGACGCGGGTATTGGAAAAATTTTTCCTCAACTTGTGTCGTCGTTAGTCAGAATATATTTCAAGATGCCTATCATAGGTCAACATAACAAGTATGAATAGAAGACAATAGTTAACCCTTAGTTGGGACGGGCAACTAGTATAAGTTGTCCATCAAATTTTGTACATTTCTGACAAAGCTGCCTATGCTCCAATTAAAGCATGTTGTATGTGTCACCCCGTTCACCGGTGCACTCATTCAACTCAGCAGTATGTATAATAAGCAGTGCAATGTGGCATAATAACTGATATGGTTAATCTTAGATTATGCCAGCCTGACAGAGTATTCTGTAAACAGATGCATGAATTTAGACGTTCAATAATAAAAGTTTGTCAAGATAACATAAATTAAAATTATGGAAAGGTGTTTAAAATTGGGCTAAAATTGTATGGATTTAATTCAACAATGTAAATTCAAGCAAATTGCAAAACCATGACAATATTTTTGAAAACTTGCCACTGGAATGGCTGGTTCTGATACCAAACCAGTATTTCTAGTAGTATGTCTGTACACATGTTGTCTTAATCTGCAAGTCAACATTTCTCAATACTACTGCAGATAGGCTTGCACGATTTTTGCTTTGAAACATTGTGATCGATTTTATTTAAAAAATCACGATTTTCAATTAAATCGTAGATCCAAATTCCCAAAAGTATAAAGGGGGTGGGGGTGGGGGTGTAACATGACTTGTTTCTAGAAAAAGTTGAAATAAATGACACAAAAATAGCACAAAATTAGAACACATTTTCATGCGAGGAATTCTTACCATCCTACGTCTATGCTTAATATATACCTTATATCCATCATCGCGGGAGTGAAATTATTAATTGGGACCTCCTAAATATTGCATAGTTTAATAAACATTATTTATTTCATCAAAATTTGAGATAAATGTCGGCGAGAAAATATATAAATTACATGATGTATCAGCTTCTGCTTATAGCCTCCCTTTGTAGGACGAGTTTAGGTCATTACCGGAGCAACGCGAAGACGCTAATATTAGTACCCGGGGAGATACTGCGCAATTCACATGCATAGGACGGTAGTTTTGAGTAGGTACGAGTGGAACGGCGTAAACTCGTCCTATAGTGCAGTTTAGTTGCTTTCAGAATGTACGAGTTACATTTAAGAGTAATCAACAGCACAGTTCAAAATCAAACAATCTGGAATGCTGTTGGTTTATTTTCTTTAATTTGACATGACAACCGAATCAAAAAGGAAAAAGTATTACACCGCCTTAAATTGCTAACTCTAGAATTAAAAAGACTTATGTTCACTGATTGCCTAACACTCTGCAACTAAGTATATACTTGACATTTCACGACAGACTCAGGGTCTGCAGCGAAAGAGACAATATTATGGCGATTCGACGGAGTCTCAATGACAAAAGGTGTTACCTCGCTATTGTTAGCTTGTTTATTGTAGCGCTTTGTGTTGTGATTAGTAATTATTCGACACTTGCATGGCACGGCGGGATATAAACACAATGAACACAGGCGTGAATCGATTATAATTGTACTCATGTATTGATAAAATGTGACGGAAAAGTACACACCTCAGATTTTAAAAAAACCATGACATTTTTGATTTTCCGATTTTTCCTCAATTACATCGTAAAAATCGCGATTTAAAAAATAGATCGAACTTAATGATTAAATCGAAAAATCGCGCAAGCCTAACTGCAGAAGTCATTTTTTACCTTAATTAAGCCTTTAATGGCTACATTTGGTCAAAATAATCTAAAACATGTGCTTATTGACTGTCCATTCACAGGACCAGAAAATGATTTTTTAATATTTACCACTAGAATGACTGGCTCAGATATCAAGCCAGTCATTCCAGTGGTAAATTTTCAAAAATAGTCTTCTCGGCCTGCAAATGGACACTCCTGAAGAGCCATGCATAGGCTGGTTTTGGCCGGCTTGGATGTGAAAGGGTTAAAGGATTAAAACCAGATGAACTCGCTGACCCCTACAGTCACCATTATTAAAAAATAGTCATCTTTACACAAGTTATAAAAATTATAAATCTATTCTTGCTATAACTGGTCATAAAATAACATGAACTAAAATAAACGTGAATGTATAGAATGTGAACTCTTCAATGACTGACATAATCTGGCTGTAGACTGAGATGAGATGTTGAGGTATGCCGCACAACACCAGAGCGCTTGATAACATCGATGATTTGTGTGGGAGACTGACACCCTTAAAGCAACAAAATGCATAGGTCATTAAACAAAGATGACAATCAAAGACCATCCCCATTCAACATTATCAGTCTTATATTGGCCTATTTCTTGACTCGTGTCACCTTGACCTCTGACCTTTTGACCCCAAAATCAATACGGTTCTTCAGACCCCAAGAACAACCTACCACCCAAGATTGGTAAAGATCCATTCAGTAAAACTCGAGTTATCATCCGAAAATGTAATAGAATGCCATTAATTTGGTCACCGTGATGTTGAATTTGACTCCAAAATCGATAGGGTTCTTCAAAACATGAAGACCAAGGTCGGAAGGTCCCACCTAAGATTGGCAAAGATCCCTTCAATAAAACGAATTACCATCCGGAAACGCAATATAATGTCATAATTGGTTCGCTATGATCTTGACCCCAAAATCGATCAGCTTCTTCAGAACACCAAGGACAAGGGCCCACCTAATATTTGTAATGATCAAATCAATAAAACTCAAGATTTCATTTGGAAATGCAATATAATGTCATTAATTGGGTCATTGTGACCTTGAGCTTTTCATCGATAGGCTTCTTCAGAACACCAAGGACAAGGTCCCACCCAAGATTGACAATGATCCCTTCAATAAAACTCATCATCCAGAAATGCAATATAATATCATCAATTGGAAGAAATTTGAGGGTTAAAGGGTTACTATTATTGGACTAATATATACTTGCCTGTAATTGAGATGTTTGATAACGGAACAAGGCAATCTGTAACATGACGAACACAACAACCAGTGACTGAAATGAAAAGACAAATGTATGCATGACATATATATTTACCAGGCTTGAAATTATCATGAATGTGTCATTCAGTGGGGTAGCAATGACCTCCAATGAGTTGCTATGTCATTGACATTACATCTAGACATATTACATGTATCATGTGGGACTATGAAAGGCTCAATAGTGAATAAACTCTCTAAGAGCTGATATTGAGCAGTGGGGTAAATCCTTTGAGTTGTCAACCCTTGCTGAGGGCACTGGGTAGACGCCTCGCAGCACAACAGCGTAACTTAATGCTCTATAACTATGCAACTGTCAGAAACGAATTGATGTACAGATGTATACCAGTTGCGCAACTGAAATACAGCCATATATAAATCCAAACGAGAATGCACAGTCGAGGGTGGAGAACTTAATGTATCGTCATCTCACTATCGACAATCATATGGATATCTCGCATAAACCATTTGGCTGAATTCCACCATCTTTGGTGTCCAGAGGGGGGGGGGGGGGGGGGGGGGCGGGCAATTGGGGTGACCACCACCACCAAATCTTCCCCCCCTCATAGTTTATACATTTTTTCCTACCACATCTTATCTCCAGTCAAGTGGAGGAATATCCAATTATCCAAACACATAGGACTAACACAACGGGCTTGTTAAGTGATGACGTATTTCTGGGTCCAAGCGCTTGTTAAATAAGTGAAACAAACACACAATTATGACGTAATAAAAGGAAAATACCTAAATACTATACACTTCCGGGCCAATTTCAAAGGTATGATGTCAGCCTTAACTAGCGTACATGGGCAGCGCTTCGATTTGCGGCCCACATGTTATCTGGCAACAGTGTTACCGCTGATAATTGATAGCCAAATAAGTATTCAGTATTGTTCCATAATCATATTATCAAGTGTGTGAAATAAACCGTATTTGGTACATCATTACCGCATTACAAGTTGTAAAAGAAACGAAAATTGGATTTTCCCATATTAGATAATTATGCATCTGATTATGTGAGTAACGTAACTGCATGTAGGCCTATACAAGCAATAATGTAACCCTCTGAACACCGAAATAGCAGTTTCTCAATTTCAAAGCAACCATACTGGAAAGCGATAAAATATTTTGAAACTAATTTGACTGAAATTGGAAGCTGTCAGCTGCAGCATCAGCTTCCCATCAAATTAGTTTCAAAATACAACCAAACCTGTCTATAACAGACATCTGATTGAGGGGCGGGCTGGATGGTGGTTCTTATAGAGCTGCCATCTTCCACCCGCACCCCCCCCCCCAACTGCTCCCCTGATACCAAAGTCATTTACTTTTGAAGTGTCAGTTATTGAAATTTCATATCTAGCTGGATCGAAAGGGTTACGTTTGTACTTTTACTTCGAATAATACTTACCAGATGTACTACTATGATAATGTCTATTATCTAGTCTAGCTCAAAATAAACAATTAAAACTCTGCACTCTCCATGGTCCTGCCCATACTGTGTCCAGGAATTACCATAGTCCCAGGTACCGAGTCAATTCCCAATCACAGTCAGATTCGTCTATTTTGCTCTCCTTGCTAGTCGCGTTTTTGAGCTCTTAAAAATTTCCAATTTTCTACAGAGTTTAGCAGTTTCCGTGTGAATCGTTGCTGGTAGCATGGAAGGGAAAGGAAAATCATCACAGGGGCAGGTTGTATCAATCTAGAATTTATACATTCGTGCCGTAATTTCCTTAAATTGGCACATTGTTTTAAAATGGTAGCCATTGTTGGAGTCGCTCCGGTACCCATTAACTTTTTAATCTTATCCGGGTACTCAGTTAATTTCTCTTGCGACTTGGTTACTTCCAAGATGGATGCGCCCGTAGCCAAGATGGTGGCGCCCATAATTAATGTTTTGTTTTGGCTTGGCGTGTCTATGCACTCTGTTTTAGGCCATTCTTTAGCTCTCGCTTCATTGCCGAGGGTGTATGTAGTGATCGGTCTTTATTTCTTGGCTATTTTAACATTAGTTAATTACCAAGTCATGTTTATAAAATTTTCACTCAAAAAATCTTCAAATATTTCCTGCCTAATTCTTGATGATCATTAATTTAAAGGTCTTGTGAGGACTTGAGATCAATAACGAATTTCAAATTAATTTTATGATCTTTTGCACTATTTAAATACAATAACCTCACTTTGGAGTGAGAGAAAATATGCTAGACAGCCCAATAACGAGATTAAATGATGCCTCAGTCTAAAACACGTCACCGCTCGCTATAACGTCACACCGGGAATGGTGTAGTGAGCTGGGTCAATATTTCTCTGTCTTTAGTACAAAGGCAACGTATTTTAAAACGTGCTTTTAACGGGATAGACTTCACATACTATAACATAATTTATCTCAGGTTGAAACTAATTCTTCAAGAACTCAAAAAATTATGATTTTTGAAAATCTATTAGGATAATAAATGGTTTTATGGGTAGCTATAATAGGCCTAGACTACAACCAGTAAACATTGGGTAATAAGTAATGAACAAAATCGGCACTATTTCAATGTAAGGGACAAATTATCTACAGTAGTAGGCCTAATTGCGGATCCAATAATGCCATCCTTGAAAACATCCGGATTGGTAAATATTGCCTCCCCTTTTGACAGCCCTCTGAAATTTGTGCAGACAAATGATGATCGGAAGTGCGGTCTAGACCATGGAAGTTTAGCAATCTATGAGTCAGATGGCGTACCCAAGTGTATGCCAGGGTTTTAGTCTCTTCACAACCTTCTCTGTTGGATGGTAGATGAGAGCTGGTTCGAGCCTCACCTCCTCCCACCGGAGTTTCTTGGCTGTCAAAATCCGGAGTTTAATATAATAGTACATCTGGTAAGTATTATTCGAAGTAGAATCTCCAGAATTGTTAATACTTACCATGTACTATGGCCCGTCTCAGCCTCCCAGGTGAGGTGAGGCTGAGCTGCTTTCGCTGTTTGTCAAGACAAATATAACACTCCATCCCTGGCCATATGTGTAATCATACCCAAAGTTTCAAGTTTCTATCTGAAATGGTCTAGGAGGAGTTGCATTACAATTGATTGGTGCCCACTTTTGACCCCACCCCCTACCCTCAGTTTGACCCAAGATCAAAATAATTGCTTGTACTGTAGATTACTAATCATTGGCTTGAAAATGATATACGACATGACAATCTTTGGAAAGATTTAATTTTTAACCCACATTCCCCACCCCGAGGGTCCTGCCCCTGGGCAAAAGCGTCATGCACATCCCTGTCCATATGTGCAATCATCCCCCAAGTTTCTATCTGAAATGGTCTAGGAGGAGTTGCATTACAATCGATAATTACTGGCCAATTTTGACCTTTTGACACCCTGGGTCCAGCCCCGGGGGGTCAGAACAAGATTCCAAGTGACATGCACATCCTTGCCCATAGGTATATTCATCCCCAAGGTTTCAAGTTTCTATCTTAAACGGTCTAGGAGATACGTTACAATTGATAATTACATTGACTCAATTTCTTCTATTGATGACAAAATAAAATGTGATCTAATAGAAGGACCATGGAAACCTCCACTTGGATTTAAACCACCGTATTCAACTCATCTAAAGAAAGGGAAAAAAGAAAGGAGGTATTTAAATCAATCTCACCTAGACCGTTTCCCATGGTTAGTGTACTCCAATGCTAGAAAAAGGCTTTTCTGCAAATATTGCACACTATTCATCACAGCAGTAATGGGTGGCACGCCCAAACATGTTCCTCTTCAGAAGCTTGTGTCAAACCCTCTGATTGTTTCTCCAAAGTTGTTAGGGAAAGACTGTGACCTTTGTACTCACGAGAATCAGCATTACCACAGGAATGCATAGAAGGTGCTAAAGACTTTCTGAAAGCGCATTATGTGCCAGATGAGAACATTATGAATAGAAGTAATTTGCAGCGACTACAGCAGATACAAGAGAATAGAGAGAGGTTGAAGCTTATTGCGGAGTCCATCCTTTTCCTAGGCAGACACAATATTCCACTAAGAGGGCTCAGAGATGATGGAGAGTTAGATGTTGATTCACAGTCAGAAACGCTGATTAACGAAGGCAATTTCAGAGAGCTACTTCAGTTTAGAGTTAACAGCAGGGATACTGCCCTTGCAAATCACCGTAAGAACTCAGGATCAAATGCTACATACATCAGCAAGAATAGTCAAACCAGCAAATAGAATTGTGTGCAGAACAGATTAGAAATATGATTTTCGAGCATCATGTCAAGGAGGCAAAATATTACTGCATAATATTTGATGAAACCACTGACATTTCGCATTGTTCTCAGTTGACTTTATGTTTGAGTATATGTCTACAAAAATGAAAAGCATGAAGACTTCATCGCGTTTGTAGATGTTCATGATACATGTTTTGAGGAAGCATCGCCTCCTTTCGAACCTAGAGTGAGTGGCAAGGTCCTTGGGCAGTTAGGTCCCCCAACAGACCCCTCTTTAGTGGGTTGGTCTGTAGTTTTATTAACCACTATAAAAACATACTTACCGTTCAATCACTACTTGCTAAATCAATAATCTGCATTTAGCTACCAGAATAAGATTTTTATGCTCGCTTACATAACCCCTTTATGCCTATTCCATCATCATGCATACCATTAACCAGGTTACTGGTAGGGATCACCCCAGCATAAGCCCTGATAGAGACTGGCACCAGTCTGTACTCACTCCTAGGTGACGCCTGTCACTAAGCATGCCCACGCATGCGCAATAGATCCCAACTAGGAAACAGATTCACTTTTCTAAATTTAAGTGCCGTATGTCCTGAATAGATTCTCAAATCATTCCCCTGTGGGGTGGCTGAGGCCGGGTCATAGTGATTGAACGGTAAGTATGTTTTTATAGTGGTTAATAAAACTACAGCCCAACCCACTAAAGGTGGGTCTGTTGGGGGTTGTTATTACACCACAAAAACATCTTGACCGTTCAATCACTACTTGCTAAACCCGTAGATTTGGTCAGTGCCCCACTGTAAACACATGGTGGGAGGAGATTTGAGAATACAAGAGAATATTCTCCCCATATCTGACAGATATACAGACTAAAGAAATTGGTGAGATGTGCTTGGTAAATGGTCCTTGTCTTGTTTTGTTAAAAACGTTATATTTCTGAAAAAGGAGGCCACTGGCCTTTGAACCTTTAAATAGAAAAGTCGAAGAAGAAGACTTGTATGACATCTACCAATTATGAGCCGGCAAAAAGAGCGAAGGAGGAAGCCATATCTCAAAGGTCGAGAGCCTTGACATGGGTTAAAAACCATCTGACAACTGTGGCTTTAGAAACTGGTCTAGCCACCTCCTCCGCATACTGAACCCATAAGAGCGAAGAATTAGATCTTATTACAGAATTTTAAGGCCCTGACAGTACACCAGAATCTGTCTGACAGCAAAAAAGATAATAAAAATTTAAGAATAATAGGTTTGGCTGAGAAACGGTTTGACTGGGTCTTCGATAAATAAAAAAAAATTTCCCTTCTGGGATATAAAATTAGACCGTCCCAGGCCATGAAATTTGGAAACTCTGCGTAACCTATTAATAGGTTACGGGTATTTCCTTCATGTAAACAATACTGTAGTTCAGATGTGAGCCAGTCATATTGCATAAACTCATAGATTGGCCCCTTAATATTTGCTTTCAGAGGCTAATATATACAGCAAAAAGATTTTCCAGGTTATTAAAGGCCTTGTTAGTCTATGATACAAACTGAACATGTGTTTGACTATTTCTCCACTTGAAATAAATCAAGAGCTCATATTTACGTAACCTAATTTTCGGTCTGCACTTAACGATATTGCGTAACCAATACAGGAACTATTGGTTTAGTTACGCGGTCTGCGTTCCCAGAATCAATAAATCTGTCCTTTTCTGTGGAAAGAGAATGAATTTTGGATCTTCTGAAGAGGCAGCAACAAGGAAAACAGCCTTATGAGTCAACTGTTTGAGACTGAAAGATCCGATTGGCTCAAAATGGTGACCTGCCAAAACTTTAAGAATCACGGCCAAATTCCAGGAAGGCAAAGGCGTAGAAATATAAACGAAATCATGCATGAAACCGTGCTTTAAAAAAACATACTCCAAAGATTTAATAGTTGACCTTTGTACAAACTCGACAGGTCGACTCCCTCCTGGAAGAAAAAAATTATATCCTGTGAACTTGAAGAAAAAATTATCTCGCAGAGACCGGACACTCGAAAATTCTCCAAACAAACAAGATGAAGAATTATTGATTGGATGAAGATGAAAGCCCCTTACTTGTGCGAGATCTGATGATACTGGGAGATGGCTAGCAAAATCTTATCAGAAGATCGAGAAAGGCTACCATTCAGATCGTCTTTGACCAAAAGAGAGTAGCTAGAAGAAATTCTTCAAAATGGTCCATGACTATCTTCAGAACCATTACAATCAGGAATATCGGAAGGAACATGAAATCAAACAATCCTGTCCAGAATGGAGACAGTGCGATCATCGCCCAAACCTGACTGTCCGAAAAGGGAGACATGAAAGATAAAATCTGGGCAATCAGACATGTCGCAAAAAGATTTGGATCTAGTGACATTCCAAGAATACCTCGTTCCTCCTCCTAAGAATGAAAGAAAACCCCATGGCAATGACTGAACAAATCGAGATTTAGATGCCTATCAGACAATCCGACCAATGAACAGAAGCCTGGATCTACTTTCCAAAGAAGAGCCTCTTCTATAGACTCCTTGACAATCATAGAAAACAACAACCCCTCTAAAGCTAATAGCTTCTGATTAGAAGGAACAGAAGACCATTTGCGAGAAGAGACTGCAGAGAAGGGTTCTAGATCCAAGAATATCTGGCCCTTTTAATAAGGGCCGCCCTTAAAGATGTGGCAAACTTACTATATGCTAAAGAGGACTCCTCATAGAAACCACATAGATTACATATGCCATGATGCTCCAACCAAAAATCCTGGGCTATATCCTTATGCTTAGTCCTCACGAAAGAGGTAACTCACGTTTATTATGGATATTTTAATAATACCGCTTACTTTGAATGGAGAAAAAAGTCTCATATCAGTATAGACTAACTTTTTAAAATGCTAAAAACTCTGCACAAATTATAGATAATTTTATACATTTAGAGATTTAACCAGATATCATGGCAAACCAAAAACCCATAGTAAGCCCATGGGAATGCTTAGAATCAATATATAGCCAAATTCGGTACCTGAGAATCTGCAATATTCATGTCTGGAATTCGAAAACCTCAAATCGTGACAGAATTTAGCAAAATAGAATGAAGAAAGGAAAATATGGTTTCCAAAACCACCACTCGAAATGATGAACTAAGGGAAACTTACTTGTGATGACATCATCACAATTCTATGAATAGAATGCATGACAAGGTCCTGTTAAGAGAACTATGGCAAACCTTTGACCATCTAATTTAAAATTTGTATAATAATGGAGGAGATTTAATAAAAAATCTTTATTGAATACATCAACGGTTGCCTAGCCGCTCGGGCTTGTCAAATCATCTTGTCAGCTTGTCAAGCAAGAGGCCCAAGGGGCCTATATCGCTCACCTGGACAATAGGCATTTCAACTAGAATGCTCTTTAGCAACAAGATGGCCAGCAAACCGTTTACCCGACAGTTTCGAAAATTGCAAATTTGAGATCAGAATACCCAAAAACACATATAAAACCAATTTCGGCCTCAAAATCCATAAAAATAAAAAAATCCAATATGGCCACCAAACATGCTATATTTTGATTGGGCCACGGTGGCCATGTTTTTTGACAGATCAACTTCTCTTGAACAAACTTTAATGGTCCTTAGGCCCTAATCATATGAAAACCAGTCAGAAGAGTCTTTAATTACGTTGAAAATTGTCACTGATAAACGAATAAATGTCTGAATAGCCTACAATTCCAAGAGAGACTACAAGACTGGCAATGACTCGGTATGAATATTTTCAGCCATTAGAAATTCCCAATATTAAAGAAATACGGAAATAAGACTAATTCTTAGGCAAGAAGATGACTAGATTCTAGGAAAGCGAACATGTAAACCAGACCTGAAGAACAAACCTGGAACCCCAGTAAGTTCTCTATCACCTGAAATCCAAAACAGTTAGACAGACCCGGAAGATAATCCTAGAACACCAGAAAGATCCATGTAAACCTGAAATGACCCTATCCCTGGCTGTACGAAATCCGGATGTGGAAAAATAGGAAATGGAAATGCTTAAACCGGAAGTAGACAACCGGAAACTGAACAAGATCCTACAACCCGGATGTACAGTATTGCCAGATCTCGAGACCCCAGATGTACGGCCAAACGGAAGTCATCACAGAGATACTACCCGAAACGGAAGCTGAAAAAAACAGAACCGGAAATGGCAGACGGATGCTTGGCCGGATCTAGCAGACACGGAAAAGCACATCTTAAACCGGAAACGGATGAGCCGTTACCGGAAATGGAAGACGGAAAAAAACAGATGATCATGAGACCCCGGATGTCCAGCCAAACCAGAATCAATCACAGATTTCATATCTGGATGCCCGGTCAAACCAGCAGCAATACCGGATTTAGAACCCGCTTGCCCGGACAAGCCAGGCGCAATAATGGGAGTGGACATAGTTAGAAGACGAAAAAGCCAGATGATCATGAGACCCCAGATGTCCAGCCAAGCCAGAAACAATCACAGAGCTCATATCCGGATGCCCGGTCAAACCAGCAGCAATACCAGATTTAGAACCTGCTTGCCCGGACAAGCCTGGAGCAATAACGGGATCGGACATAGAGATCGGAGATCTCTTAACATTACTGGCAATAGGTAAAACAGTAAAAAGGACCGTAGCATGGGATGAATGATCGGTAACTTCCGTCTCCGACGCCACTGCAGGAGGGTAATGGCCCCCTCAAGGCTTATGTGGTCTTTAGTCCGAGACTTACCGGAAGTCGCTTTAACAGACTTTTACTTAGATTCTAGACTTAAGACTGCGATGAATGCACTTCCTGCCTAGTCGAGAGGGACGATGAACTTCTCCCATTTGCGAGTACGTCCGCAAGACTTATGACTGTCGTCTGATTCAGACGAATCCTCTTTAGAAGCACGAATGGCAGAGGATATTTGCTCATCAGTGAAATTGTAAGCACATTAGCAAATCACTCGGACCGAGCAAATAATGCCATAACGGCATCCAAATTTTCCACATGTTGACGATCGCCTACGAGGAAGTACACTTCACTCTGTCAGACGATAATACTGACTCCTAAAATTAAAATAAATATGAGAATGAAGCAACAGCTCCAAGAAAACTAATAAGATTTCTCGAGATAGATCAGTTAAAAAATACAAAGCCTCTATACAAAAGGTGGGAAAAAACAGATTTGAAACTCACTGAAAAAGCTAAGGATTTCACAAAGTTTCGTTTGAATATTTATATAGTCACTAAACTAGAATTAAATAAGTGAGTAATAAGGGTTTTTAAAGCATGTTTTGATGATGATAGTATGATAGGCATATGTTTATAGAATACCTCGAAAACAGGGGTACTGACACGAAAACCAGTAACTCATAAACCAGAGTTAAAAACCTCAAAAAGACCACTATGTATACATTAAATATAACTTAGGGAGAATAGATTTCATTGACGGCATGGTTCCTGTATCAGAAACTCTTAAATATGTAGCTGAACTTCAGCGCAAAGCTATAAAACCTTAAGCTGGATAGCAGGACAACTGTTTTGCTTGCAGAATATTTGAAAAGTGAATCCGTTTCCTAGTTGGGATCTATTGTGCATGCTCAGTGACAGGCGTCACCAAGGAGTGAGTACAGACTGGTGCCAGTCTCTATCAGGGCTTATGCTTGGGGTGATCCCTACCAGTAGCCTGGTTAAGGGTATGCATGATGATGGAATAGGCATAAAGGGGGTATGTAAGCGAGCATAAAAATCTTATTCTGGTAGCTAAATGCAGATCATTGATTTAGCAAGTAGTGATTGAACGGTCAAGATGCTTTTGTGGTGTAATAACAACTGCAAAACTGTGTTGGGATTGGTAGGGACGGATGCTCCATGATGATATCAGAGCAGCTAGAGTTGCTGAGATAATGAAGGAGGCTAAACACGCTGCAAGATGCCATTGCTTTAACCATACACTAAACCTATCAATGTCAAAGACCTCTTCTGTTCAGAGTATTCGCAACTCTATTGGCACTATCAGGGAAGCCATTTCATTTTTTAATGCTTCAGCCAAGTGAAACTATGTACTTGCCAATGTTGTGAATGCACAGTTGAAGAGTATGTGTGAAACTCGCAGGGTTGAGAGAACTAAATCCGTGATGCAGTTTCTTGACCAACTAACAAAAATAGTTGAGGCACTCAAGTATATATCTGCCTGGAATGAAACAACATCCTCCCAAGCCAAGACATTGCTAACCGTTATACAAAAGGTTGACTTTGTAGTAGCACTGCACTGCCTACTGTCTATTTTCTGGTTGTGTCTACCGCTTAGCCGTTTATTCCAGAAAAAACACTAGACTTAACTAGCGCTTCTATCTGTGTCACAGATCGCTTGTCTGTTTTGAAGAACCTGCGTGAAAATTGCAATGAAGAATTTTTGAATATATTTTCTAAGGCTTCGGAGGTTTTGTCCAAGTTGGATATTACGATTGAGCTCCCCTGAATCACTCCTAAACAGAAGGAAATGCATAGAGCTAATGTTCCATGTTCGACACCTGAAGAGTACTATAGGAGATCAATCTACATTCCTATGTTGGATTCAGTTGTATGTATTTTGGTAACGAGTTTTCGGTTGACACCTTGTCATCTTGTAAACTCACTTGCTTGTTGCCAAGAAACATTTTGAACTTCAACAGTAAATCACTGACATTGACGGTAAAGAATTTTTGCAAGAGGTATGTGGACCTGCTAAGTGTAAAACCTGAACTGAAATCTGCACTACTAGCAGAGGTTCTGCTCTGGAATGAAAAGTGGTTACGGTCATCAGAGACCCCAAAGTGTGGCTATGCCAGTGTCCGTGGAAGAATCTCTGCAGAACTGTGATCCACAGATTTATTCATTAGTAAATTCCCTTCTGAGAATTCTCCTAACATTGCCAGTTAGCGTTGCATCAGCTGAGAGGAGCTTCTTATCATTACGGCAATTAAAATCAGGGTTGAGAAACCAAATGGGCCAGGAAAGGCTCACCGGTTTAGCTCTTCTACACGCTCATCAGTAGACGTAGACAAGATGCTTGATCACTTTGCAAAGAGTGGAAGAGTGGAAATCGAAGACTGGAATTTGTCTTGTGAAAACTACTTTTTATAGCCATTTGTTTTGCAAAATTATTTGTTCTGAAAGGTATGTAATGCTTGATAGTTATTAAATTTAGGCTTACGGCTTTACACTTGGTCTTTTCATCATACCTTACAACTAACTAGAGGCAGGTTGCGAGCAAATGTGACTGTAGTCGTTGATTAAAGTGTCCCACTCGCAAATCACATTATAATGTGTAATATTATATGCTAATACCGGTTGCATGCATTATCATATAATAGTCCACTCTATAATGTGAATTGAGTCGGTTGAATTCACCAAATGATACTGAAATGCATTCAGCATTGCTCTCAAAGTCAGACTTCTTGAAACTGATGTGTGAATAATAGGCAAAGTTAGAAAATACGGGAATTGTGTTATCTTTCACTCAGAATACAGGAAATGGCTTCTCAGCACATTTAATTTTCTTATCTTCCAGGGGGGGGGAGGGCCCCCTAAACTCCCCTGACACACATTTCTCCTCCCACCCCCACCCACCCACCCCAACAGTCCTAGATCCGCCCAGGCCCGAGTCTAATGTAAATTTTGTCTTGCAATCCGCAATCATATGGGTAACTCACCAAACAAATTTGATCACATTGCACCAAATTGCTGTGGAGGAGATAGCCAGATGGACAGAGGCGATTGCAAAATCCCTCTGTTTTAGCTGCGCGTAGTGACTCAATACTCCGCCACGTCCCTTCTTCAGTCAGTTAAGTCATAAGAGCTTACTCTAGGCTGTATCTAAAAAACTACTGATCCAGTATGGCTCAAATTTTAACAAGAAGGAGATTGTCATGCAGGAGGATTTCCAGACGTTGGCTGTGATTCAGATAAAAGAACCAGGCTCCGGATTGGATCAAATTCTGGATTTGTGGATATCTCTAAAAATGCTAGTCTGATTTGGCTCAAATTTGAACACACTAAATGGTGTGGCCTACTGAACATACACTAGAACTCAACAACTTCCGGTGGCCTAAAAAAAATTGGGGGGAAAATCAAGAAAATCTTTAAAAATTTGGAAGACACAGGTCGCATGCAGCTAGTGAGATTCTATCAACTTTGTTTCAAAACGAATTGGATAATAACCAAGACTGTATATGTCATTGAAATATGAACATAAATTAAATAAACAGCAATAAATACAGGTGAATGCAAGAAAATACAATGTCCCGGTAAATGATAATTGAAAATTGAAATATAACAAAAAAAACCAAGAGCAATCAGAGATTGTAGACCATTGCCATCACGTTTTTGTCACATTGTAAAATTTACAGATTTTCCTGATTTTTTTTTATTCACCAAATTTTTGGAGTTTTTTTGGAATCCCAGTGTATGATTTCTTGTGTTAAAATTTGAACAAAATGTTAAATCAGACCAAAAGATTCCGAGATATAGATTGAGCCATAATTTGATCTAATCCGGAATCATGTTCTTCTATACGGATCACAGCCAACATTTGGCAATACTCTTACGCACCAAATTCCTTAATTGTGCTAAAATTTGAGCCAAATCGGATCAGTAGGTTTTGAGATACATCTCCGGACGAATGCATGCATGCAGACAGACAGACTAGATCACAAACTCTCTTACGCGGCAAGGGTAGCAATGGCCAGTAATGGTGTGAATGGGACCCTATAGGTGCACATCAAACAGCTCCTCACCATCAAGTGGACAAAATACAAACCTTTAAAAACAAAACTCCAATCCCTATGTTGAGTAGAATTTTAGCAAGAATAGCTGCCGCTGCACAACTTAATAAGCGAACTCGTGCTATGCGTTGAGCAAGCACATCATCTGCTGTCTTTGCTGCTGGTCCCTGCTCATTATGTGACTCATGTTCATGGCTTTCACGTTCAATTACCGGTTCAGAACTGGTGATCGTGTTCTTGTTCAGGCGAACAGTCCCATCATGCACTGTACTGTCACTGTGTACTCTATTTCGAACAGATGACTCTTGCGATACCTGATGGATTACTGTTGGCTCCGAGTTGTCATGACTGTTGAGGGCATGTGTGACCAATAAATCCTCTTGTTGTTTTCGTTCTACTTCACTTTGCTGGTCTGTTTCTGTTTGAAGTACAAACACATGCATATTGTAAAACCGAAGAGTGGTCAATCCAGCCAAAAACAGACTTTCAGTCATCTTGAGGAATGTCCATCTGCAGATCAAGAGAGGATTATTGTTGACAATTTATCATTGCGATACCTGGCTTGATTACAGAGCCAATTATTCCAATGGTAAATTTTCAAAAATATTCTCTTGGCTTACAAAATGAAATGGACAATCGAAAGCAAAAATTTAGTTTTTGACAAATCTAGATCATTAACCCTTTTACGGTCATACCGGCCAAAATCACTCTCTGTTATGGTATTGTCGAATGTCCATTTACAGACCAAGGCAATTTTTTAAATTATACCACTGGAATGACAGGCTCGATAACCGAGCCAGTCATTCCAGTGATAAATTTTCAAAAATTGTATTCTCTTGATCTGTAAATGGACATTCAATAGGCAGATATTAACATTTTTCTTGACCAAATTTGACCATTAAAGAGTTAAAGAATTAATTGACCCAGTTCATTCTGAAGTCATACACAAATTCACAAAGATCGAATATGAAAAAGATTTCTATAATTTAACAAGCATTCTATGGAAATTTGGTCATGTGAAGGATTGTCTTGAAAGTGAGATTCTGGGACTTCTTGGTTGAAAGTCATGTGAACTAAATTTGAAACCTGAACATTTTGAAAAAAATCTAACTGAACATTTTTAATAGTAATAGTAAGATGATACATGTACCTTAGCAATATTGTTCCTCAGCCCAGCAAACCGCCTGCATAATTCATATGAAAATTTAAGCATGGACCAGTAAGCACACAAATGCATGCACACACACGCAACCACACACACAAGGCAAATGCTATATAGTTCTCTAATACAGACCTGGAACATAGTACATAAGTATAACCCTAAGGAGTTGAGTCAATTGACCAGAATTGTAACAAGAACAAAGTGGGCATGTTTATTTATGTATCAACTTCCCTTGAATAAACTTTAATGGCAATCAAGTTCCAATGAACAAACTTGGTTCAGCTCTTGCCGTAGATCATATTTCATGAGTTTTGAATTGATCCCCCAAACTTGCGTCCCTATGCCTTAAGGATGCATCCTACCAAATATAATTGATCTTCGCGAAAACCGGTAATATATAAAATTCGTCTATAAGATACCATATAAACACAATTATACTTCCTAGACGTAACTTAGGGAGGATTGACTTCATATTGGGCATATTCTTCCGAGATATAAAGTCAAAAGGTATCACTGACACAGCGCAAAACACAAAAACTTATACAAATATTTTTAGACAACTATTCTGCATGCAGAATAATTGAAAAGTAAATCTGTTTCCTATTCGGGCTCTAATGCGCATGCGCGAGCGTGCTTAGCGACAAGTGTCACTATGAGGTGAGTATAGACTGGTGCCAGTCTATACCTGATGGTAGGCTGGAGATGGGACTCAACCAGTAGCCTGGTTGAGGGTCCATAGGAATAGGATTAGGCATGGGGAGGTGTGTATGCAGGCATAAAAATCTTATTCTGATAGCAAAATGCAGATAATTGATTTAGCAAGTAGTGATTGAACGGTAATGGATGTTTTTGTGGTCTAATAACAACCATAATTTCACAACTTTTGTCTCGATCTGTAAAAAGATTTTTTTGCAAACAGTGCATATTATTGTAGAATACAATCTGAAACATATCTGACACACCCTTTATTTGTGAAGATGTATGTCAGGGGCTTGTAGCCACATTGGTCTGAAGACCTTCTGCACCTTCCATATACCAATGCACATATTATATATACAATTTAAAACAAACCCGCCAAACCAGCCTCTGGCAGCCAGTTTGAATGTCTTATTATCATTCACTTATTTCTGAGTATTAACTCAATGGACCAATAAAATCCTGAACAGTTCCAACAAACCTGAGCACAGTTTCGAAACAGATATCTGAAATGGTCAACCAAAACTGGTGGCCAAATTGTATTTTGAACCAGAGTATTATCCACTAAGATCTGAGTCTTTTGGACTTCAGGCAGGGGGAGGAGGATCCCCACGCCCAAAAGTGATGAACAATTTGAAAGTCCTTCGTGATGGATTGTAAGATGTCACTTACCACAAGATTCTAATTTTGTGGCACTTCTTCCTGATAGCTTGAGCAGTCGATTCTCACTATTCAGAAGGATCTTTCTCTTTCTGGCTTCAGCACGAGCTTTTCTGGCATTAATTTCCTCAGTGTCCATAGTCTTCTACTCGATAACTGAATTAAAAATGAACAAATCTGATAAAAATATATCGGCAGTTTTCAGTAAATGCACACATTTGCGGATTTGCTTATGCATTACTAAGAGACAGCTGTTACAACTTTTGATAATGTGTCAGATTACAGACACCATTGACGTCTATCTGCGTGCCAAATTGCAAGTTCCAACCCCTTCACCTAACTCGGTAGTGAACATAAAATGTTGAATCATTATTTTGACATATTTGTGTTTCATACGCAAATGCTCAAACCTCTCATTTGTGCTTTCAGTCTATGGATGTAAATAACTATGACCAGATAAGCAAATCTAACAATTTTGTCAAAACGAGCGGCCCAAGGGCCTGTGACACTCACCTCATTAGTTTTTGAACAATTTGTGTTTAGATAGGCATGCTGGATAATTTTAGAAAAAATACAAGATGGCCAACAAAAAAATTGACCAATCAAAATTCTCGTTCGATATGTTGAAGCCTACTGCCATAGGATCATTATACCCAGTTTCATTGCAATCGGGCCACTAATTAAGGAGTAGCGGTTTAAATGGTTATTGAAAATTTTCAAAAAATCCAAATGGCCACCAAAAGATCAACCAACTACAATTCTGAATAGAAGTTCTAGAGCCTTAGAAGCCGTACTGCCAAATTTGGATAAAATCTAACAAGCATTTAAGGTGATTGATTTTGACCATTTCTAGTAAATTATTCATAAAATTTACGATTTTCAACCCCTCCCCCCCAAAAAAAAATCAACCCATTAAAATTCTGAATAGAAGTTCTGGAGCCTACAGCGATAGGGTCTGTCCAGCCAACTAGGGTTGAAATCTGTCAAGTAGTTAATGATGAGTAGCGTTTTGACAATTTCCGGTAAATCTTGCATAAAATCTAAGATTTTCAGCAAAAAACCTGACCAATCAAAATTATGTACACATCTTATGAAGCCTAGCCCCTAGACATCTGTCAAGCGGTTAATGAGGAGTAGCATTTTCAAATAAAAGTTGACAGATGGATGACAGACAACAGTTGAAAGCCATGCAAAACCTTTGACCTTTGGACCCCAACATCATTGTGTGATGCCATGTCATTATAAGGATGCATGTGTCCAAGTTTGGATCCAGTATGATTAACCAAACATGAGATATAAAAAGAAAAGGTGAGCCAAACGGAATCAGCATCAATTTCAATAGGTTCTTCCACATACCTAGTCAATGCGATCCGATAAACGGTAACAGAGTTATCATATGGAAACCAATTTTCAAGATGGCCACCAGTGGTTGGCAGCCATCTTGGATTTCTAATCATCATTGATTTCGATAGGTTTCTGCATCAGACCTAGTTCAATCATCCTATGAAGTTTCAAAGCGATCCGATAAACGATAGCCGGAGATGGCCACCGAACCATTTGGTCAATCAAGTTCTATTTAACAAACTTGGCTTAGCTCGTGCACTAAACGATATTTCAGGAGTTTTGAATCAATCCCGGAAGTGGTTTCGGAGATCTTTAGACGTTTGTAAAAATCGGCCAATAGCCGAAATGGCTGCCAGCCAATTGCCCGATCAGCTTTATTTGAACAAACTTGGATCCCTATGCTGTAAGGATGCTTTCTGCCCAATATAATTGAAATCAGCCTAGTAGTTCTCAGAAAGAAGACATTTTAAATTTCCCATTGCTTTAGTATGGGAGCCTATGGCGGGAAAATAATCCAAGATGGCCACCAAAACATCCATCCGACAGTTTCGAAAATGGCCAATTTGAGCTCGGAATACCCAAAAATATATATAAAATCAATTTCGGCCTCAAAATCCATCAAATAGAAAAATACAATATGGCCGCCAAACACGCTACATTTTGATTGGTCCACAGCGGCCATGTTTTTTGATGGATCAAATGCCTTGAACAAACTTTAATGGCCCTTAGTCCCTAATCATATCTCCCATATTTTGGCCTGATCCATTCAGTGGTTCTGGAGAAGTTTAGGTCATCCAAGATGGCTATCGAACCATTTGGTCAATCAAGTCCTCTTGAACAAGCTTAGCTTACCACTTTCCCTAGATAATGTTTCATGAGTTTTGAATCGATTCCCCAAGTGGTTTCGGAGATTTTTAAAGACGTTTCCTAAGATCGGTCGGAATCCAAGATGGTTGTCGGCCAAATTGGCCAATCGTCTTCATTTGAACAAACTTGTATACCTATGCCCTACGGATGCTTCCTGCCATATATATTTGAAATCGGCCCAGTGGTTCTTGAAGATGTTTAAAGGAAAAGTTGATGGATGGTCGCCATGGCATAAGCTCACTTGGCCTTTCAGGCCAGGTGAGCTAATAATTGGGCTCATGGATCTTATTTCATACTTCTAAATAAAGATAAAAATCTGGTGAATGTTGAATTAATATAGTCTAGTACTACTTATCTATGTATGAATTGATTTTTAGTAAGGTTAGCATGTTGAGAATTTGGAAACTGATTAGGCAGGTACAGCTTCTGGCTTAAAGGTCCGCCTTGGCTATAAAAGGCACCAGATGGCGCTGGTGTCACATCTATCAAAATCTAAACACCTTTCATATATAGGTAGCATATTTTAAACAAGAATTCCGTGGAATGAAGGAAATTTCAATTTCCCTTTCTCCGAGATCTAACAATACTTACCATTCTATTACTTCTGATACAAGCTATCTTGGATAGCTGGCCCTAGGAGTCTAGACTTAGTAAGCTTTACCGGCTCCTGGAACCGGGTACCCAGTTCCCAACAACCAAGTACCCATTTGCCATGAAGCTCATATTGTTTGCCTAGCCACCAAACAAGAGATACCCATGGCTTGCCTCTGTGGGGCTGGGAGGCAGGGTCCGTAATAGAATGGTAAGTATTGTTAGATCTTGGAGAAAGGGAAATTGAAATTTCCTTCATTCTCCTTCAATCAATACGTACCATTCTATTACTTCTGATATACACCAGATTTAGACAGTAACCTGGTGGGAAGGGGCAAGCCATCACTTGCTGCTTTTGCCCCTTGGAGAAAGAGCTTCGACATAAACTTGACAAATGACGACCTAAAAGGACCGTCAAGTTAAAGGGACCGAATCACATTCGCATCACTGCCCCCTCCCCTTTTTTTCTCCTAAGAAAAATGGAGAGAACTCACGAACATGCATCTCGCCTGAAATACAAATATGCTAAGAGGGTTAACGGCTCTTTGCATATATCAGCCTGGGAATGAGCATGAATATATAAGATGAAAGAACATGATATATACACATAATACAAAAAACTCTCAATCTTGAATTACCTCATGATATTTGGATTCCAGACGTGGAGCCTTCAACCAATCACTTGTCCGGCCATCAGTGACACAATCTGGTTGACATCCTCTCGCTTGACCATATCTGCCTCTTAATTCTTGCTTTACAAATGCCAAAAAAGGGAGAAGAGCAGTGTGGCCATCTAGCTATCATTTCAAAACAGCTAAAGCGAGTGGATTGGCGGAGTCTGACACATCCCTCTCATATAGTACTCCGTGAAATGGGACTCACAGTGCCATTGTGCAACAGCGATGATGTCCTCTAACGGAACACCATTGTAAAGGGCGGTCAAGACGGCTATTCCTCTAACATTGTGTGCCCTTGCGCATTGCACCTGGTGCCCAGTCGCAATCTCATGGGTAGTCTGAATGCATTCAACTACCCAACAAGAGATAGAATCCATGGATGCGGCACCATATGGCTTCTTATGGCAGATCCACAGATGTCTATTATTTGACCGTAACGAGTCTGTCCGTTTTTTGTACTTAGTCAAAGCACGGACTGGGCACCAGACACTGGCATCACGATCAAACGTAGTTAGTTTCGGTATAATGATCGGTTTGCTGGGATATCTCAAAGATTGATTCTTTGACATAAACTCTGCTCTTGGCAGTAGACCCTCTCCGGAGACAATAAATCGGTCCCTCTCTGCTGAAAGCGCATGGATCTCACTGCGCCTTCTTGCTGAGGAAGCTGCCAATAAAAAAAACGCCTTTAGAGTCAAATGCTTTAGACTAGCCGAATGCAACGGTTCGAAAGGGCGCTTGGCCAGTACATTAAGCACTAAAGATGGACTCCAGGCTGGAATGACTACCGGTTGTCTCAGTCGGAGATTGCTCATTCCCTTCACCATCACATTTAACTGGGCCACCTCTGGACTATCCCTGTTGGCTAGACAAGGGATAACTGATGCCAAAGCTGACTTGTATCCAGCAATTGTGACAGGCGCTAGTCCTGAAAAGAACAGCTCACAGAGAAAGTCTACTATTTGCTGAATAGTTGATTGAAAGGTATCAATACCCTTTCCTTCACACCAGTCTGCATATTTGTTAACCTTGTTATATGACTTGAAGGTTGACCTCCTTCTCGCAGATGCGATGAATTTCGCAGCCTGTCGAGAAAAACCTTCTTACATGGAACGTTGCTTGATAACATCCACGCAGTCAATTTGACCATTTCTGGACGCTTGTGTAGGAAGCATCCCTTGGCCTGGGAGATTATGTTCAGAATCTCGGGTAACTGCACTGGATTGTCGACCAGCAGATCCAGAAGATCCGTAAACCATGACCTGCTGGGCCCGTGAACCATGACCTGCTGGGCCAAAATGGCGCTATTAGCAGGACCAGGCACGGTTCCTCTCTGATCTTCACCAACATCTTCGGCAGAAGAATGGTGGGCGGGTACGCGTAAATGTGCATCCCTCTCCAGCTTATCGGCAGCGTGTCTGTATCGACGGCATTTGGATCTGAAATCGGTGAGACATAAGTCATAATTTGAGCATTTTCCTTTCTGGCGAACAAGTCCATGTTTGGTTTTCCCCAATGCTTGAAGATCCTTTGTAGAACTGGAGGGTTGAGAGACCATTCTGTTGGCAGAATCCTCTATCTCCGAGACAAAGCATCCGCCAGAATGTTCAATCACCCAGGAATGTGAGCTGCTTTCAAAACAACTGAGTAATTCCTGCACCATTGAATCAAGTGCCACACCTTCATACATAGTGTGGGTGACTTGGTCCCGCCTTGGCGATTTATGTATGCTACTACTGTCGAGTTGTCCGACCGTATCAATATCGCCTTGCCCTTGACTTTTGGAAGAAATCTTTCCAACGCCAATTCCTCTGCTATCATTTCCAACAGATTGATATGCAGCTGGCTCTCTTGGAGAGTCCATGTGCCCGAGACCTGGTGTTCTCCAAGACTGGCGCCCCGCCCCCCCCCCCCCCCCCCCACCCCTTCAGCGATGCATCCGTGTACATGGACAGCTGGGGGCGGGGTAGGTGCAGCGAAACTCCCACTAGGAGATTCTGACGTTTTCCACCATACAAGATGCGACATTATTGGCTCCAAAACTGGCACCAGCTTTGATAGGGGTTCTGTTCTGTTTCCACAGAGACATCAGATACAACAGGATAGGTCTTCGCATCAGAGCAGCATACAGGATTACCTGCTCCATGGAGACCATCATGCCCTACATCTGAAGAAACCGCCTCGCTTGAATGTGGTTTCCCAATTGAAAACTCTTGAGGATGGCTATCAGAGACACCACTCTGGGCTCTGACGGGTAAACCCTGCCCTCCTCGAGATTGAATCGCATCCCTAAATAAACAAACTGTTGAGTGGGTGTCAACTCGGATTTCTCCTTGTTGACTATCCAGTCTAGATCTGAAAGCAACTTCAGAGTCAGAGCAGTATACCCCTCTAACTTGGCTGGCGTGTCTGCCTTGATAAGCCAATCGTCTATGTAGGTGTGAAGCGCCACGTTCTCTCTTCTGAGAAACGCTGTCACCGCAAGGACCCCTCTGGTGAAAACCCGTGGAGCTGTCGACAGGCCAAATGGGAGGACTACAACCTCCTACACCTGATTCTGAAATGCAAATCTCAGAAACCTGTGACAACTCCGGTTCATTGGAATGTGGAAATATGCATCTTTCAGATCGATCGATACACACCACATTCCTTCCTCAATCCTGCCATTACCGACCTCGGAGTTTCCATCTGAAACCGAGGTGTATGGATAAACCAATTCAATGGTCTGAGATTGAGAATGGGTCTCCACCCCCCTGTGCTCTTGGGGACAAGGAACATGTTTGAATAGAAGCCTGGAATGTTCTGGTTTGCTGGTTTTATTGCTCCCTTCAGAAGCAAACCTGACACTTCGTTTTGAATGACTTCTAACTTGTCTGGCTCCCTTGGTACGGGAGTCCAGACTGGTGCCAAAGACAGATTTTGTGGTGGAAAATCCCACCACTCCAGTATGTACCCCTGGGATAACTATCCTAGGACCAGACTGTCTGACGTCACACCTCGCCAAGCCTCAACGAAACACATGAGCCTTCCACCTACTATATACGCATTGACGCCTAATGCGGGTGTCTGGCTCGCGATCCGCTCCCCCCCTCTCTTGACGAGAGAGAAAACCATTTCAGTCTTGGCTTGACCGGTCTAACTGGCACCGCTGTTGCTGTCGCACAGGTGCAGTCCAGGCAGATACGAAGGGAGCCTTCATACCCTCAGGTACGATCTGCTCCCTTCTTTCCACCCTTTGAGGACTTACTCTTCCCCTTGCCATTCCTGCCTCTCGGGCGATCAGTGGCAACATTGGGGTGGGTAGGAGCCTCCACAACCTTCTTGGCCTTCTTCGCCGGAGCCGGCTAAGAAGACCCAGTAGAAGCAGAAGCAGCACTAGGCTTGGCTTTCGCCCTGCTTTTATGCTTCTTCTGCTTCTTAGAAGGTTGCCCGGTTAGCGGCTTGGCCACAGCCCCTAGTGTGTGCGCCTGTAGAACTAGTTCCAGCTGCAGATTCACCGCTAACCGATTCTGCGCGATGTTGGCAGTGTCTTCTAAGATGGCCCACGCTTGGCCACCAAAGATGCTAGGGCCATTAAGGGGCATCCCAAAAAAACGCTCCCTAACGGCGGTAGCTGGATGCATATGGTCAAGGACCATCTGCCTCCTAGACTTTGTCACTCGCACATGCACCCTTGCCAATGCGTCCATACACAGCACCAGGCCATCATTCACACACGATAGCGCCACATGTGGCACAGGGTGGCCTGGCCCCACTTCAGCCCACACTGACTGAAGAAAGCGATGAGTGATTGACAGCACTCATTGCTGCCCTCACCCCCTCACCGCATATGGACAGGACTTCATCATGGTGCACCTGGGACTTGTCCACCAGCGCCGGAGCGGGCCAACCCAATCCAGCACTCTGGACTCACAGCACCCAGCGATCATCCTCAGTGACCGCTGGTACAACACCATATTTGTCGTATTCCCCCCGTGGGATACGACATCTCGCCCGCACTCCCTGGAGGCCGCAGGAAGCTGGCCCTTGGTCAGGAGCTGCTTGCTATAAATAGCATCTAACAACTCCATAAACCTTAGATCCACTCCAATCAACTGGATCTGGGCTGCGGGCAAGATCCCCGTCCTAATCGATGCAACCGATGGACGGGGTGCATCCACTTCGGCCGTGGTCAAAACCTCAGCCAAGCCAGAGCCTCAGACCATTCTGTCTCCAAAGAGGACACTCCCGTGAACACGTCACCCGTGCCCGTGAACACGTCACCCATTGACGTGCTCATGGCCCTACCAGCAACAGCCTCCCGGCTAGGAGCCATTGCTGATATACCAGGAACTCCGGTACCGCACGGTTCCGTCGCCACCCCATGGAAAACACCAGTCCATGGAGTAGGCCCGCACGGAAAACCGTGCAGACCCGTAGCGGTTGAGGAACCGTGGCCATACACGGGCGCCAACGGCACCCCATGCCTGACCGCTGGACTAGGCGAGATAGGTGCACACCACGCCTGGCCAGCCACACCCATCAGCGTGTCGGTTGGCGGCAAACCAACCAGCACGGGACCGGTGCCCGGTACCGGAGTGGCCTCAACCATGGCCGGAGCCGCTGTCCTGGCTTGCGCCAAACCAGACAGCTGGAGGGCGGTTCCGTCCAGGACGGAATCGACCTCCATGCTCTCCACCCACAGCATCTCAGGCCGCAGCAATCTCTCCTCCTTTGAGGCTCGGCCTCCTCGTCTTCAGACTCCGAAGTCGTCACCAGACGAGGAAGCACTGGAGCCGTCCTTGCGAATGGGTCCCATGCCTGACGGACCGGCCACCGCTACTGGACCACCCGCAGGTGGCCGTAGAGACAGAACCCATCAGGCCGGAGCCCGATGGGACTGCCAAGGAGCCATACGAGATGGCTCCCGCGGTAGCCGGACCAGAACCCTGTCCAAGGACAGGGTCCGTACCAAGCATGGGAAGACTGCCCTACAACTTTCGGTAGCAGGGACGACACCAGTCTAGGAAGGACGCTATGCAAGTCTTGCAAGAAGTCTTGCAAGAAGCCTTGCATAGCAGGTCCAAACCACGCCAGAGGTGCCATCTCCGCAACCACTGGTTGCAGACGTGGAGCGCCCCCACGGCCAAAACGGACGCTCCACGATTTAATTTTGCACCGCCTGACCCCGCCAAGTCCTTCTGGGAAAGGAACTTGACCATCATATTGGACGACCACACTGCACAAATGTCACACCTATTACCAAGATTACATTTTGTACACCTAAAGCAGACATGGTCCTTGAACATGACCTTCACAAACTTATGGCACTTGTCACATGATGGCGGGGTTGGCTTGGCCTATAAATAAGCACAAACCTACAATAAGCAAGCGGAACGAACAGGAATGGAAGGCAGACAAATAATTTTCAAATAATTTGACCATAAATTAATTGTAACCCTCCAGCAACCCACCCCACATCATTACAGCAAAGATCGCATTGATTATGACGACAAGAACGAAGCGGGCAAGATACACCCATATACTGATCCTGAAGGATGTATAAACAGAACCAGGAACCATTTCGCATAGCATTTGGGGTATATTTACTAATCAATATAAATTATACTCCTCACGAAGGCCAAAACGATATGTGAAGAAACAACAAAATGAAACAAACCGCTGTAAAACACGGTAAAACCGCATACCACACATCTTAATCAAGAATTTTGAAACCACCGATCATTGCAAACAGATCGTGATAACACGCAAAACCTGAAAATTCCAAAGGTGTTCTGGTACCAATACAGTACGCAGCACCCAGAATCAGATGCGCGAATTAATGAAACATTTTCTTCACATAAAAATCTGAGACAACTCGGGTGTGACGTCACCCGCTCGGATCATACAGAGAATGATGTCAGCCGATTTTCGTGTTAAAACACCGTATAGCCAACACCTTATTTCATATCCGCCGATCCCCTGTTGGGGTTTAAAGGAAGGCGACCAATCTGGCATATTTCGTTGTTAACACACGTCCCAGATTCAGGGTCGGAAATTGGAACATGCAACACAGACAAAATTTTGAAGACCTAAGTCTTTTAACTATGGAATAACATGGAAATATACAAGCTGGATATCAGCGGCTCCTTCCATGGTAATCCAAATAATCCTTAGAGAGCGAACACTAAGCCATCACAATCACAGAAAAATGACGTAGAAAACTTTAAGACTTCCAACTGCAAAAAAGCATGTAGCTCTTGTTGCTATGCATACAAGAATGAGTTTCATGGCAAATGGGTACTCGGTTGTTGGGAACTGGGTACCCGGTTACAGGAGACGGTAAAGCTTACTAAGTCTAGAGTCCTAGGGCCAGCTATCCAAGATAGCTTGTATCAGAAGTAATAGAATGGTAAGTATTAATCGAAGGAGAATTAAATGTCTCGCTTTCCTGCTCTTTGTCGATAAACATCAGAGCTCAGATGATAACAATGTTACTTGGAATTTCAGGTTATTTTGTTGTGTAGATTGTGTATTATTAAATGAAAGAATACTAAATGTTAACAAAACACTATGTTTTTAGACTAGTGCGTCATTTGCGTTATGAAATATGTTAGACGCTACAACCGTGTCAACAAATTAGAATAAGGAGATAAGTGGACTCACTCACATGAGCTGGACATGGCTGTAGAACAACAAACAAATGGAGCATTAGGCTTCATGAATACATATATAATCAACATATATTCTCATCTGGACAAAAAGGACAGCGCTGATGACCTCAATATTATCATGCTGCTTCCTAACAGGTAATCATTTAACTAAGTTTAGTTGCAATAGGCTTAACCAATCATGAAATATAAACCAAGAGGTTTTGCTAAACGCAAAAACTTAATGTTGAAATAACAGAGCTCTGTATCAAGGTCACAGTGACCTTGACCGTGTGACCCCAACATCACCATGCGGTTTTCTAACATTATAGGTAACCATGTATCCAAGCTTAGTTGCAATAGGCTTAATCAATCATGAAATATAAGCTGAGAAGTTTTGCTAAACGCAAAAACTTAATGTTGAAATAACAGAGTTCTGTATCAAAGTCACAGTGACCTTGACATTTGAGCTTGTGACCCCAACTTCATTATAGGTGACCATGAAAAATTGACGAAAATGTCAGAAACTAGAACTTGCTCTGTAACTCCTTATACTAAAGCCATGTACCAATTTTCGATTAAATATCTTGGAATGCGAAAAAAGTACGGAAAGCTAATATTTTTCGTATTTTTTAAGTCGAAAGGCGGCATAACTCCATTAAAAAATTGATGCATATGCCTGAAACTTGAACTTGGTCTGTAACTTCTTATAACAAAGCAATGTACCAATTCTCAGCTCAATACCTTAAAGGACTGCGAAAAAAAGTGCGGGAAACCAACTGCGACAGGCGGACGGACAACAAACACATAGTCCCTGCGATTTTACCGGTAGGGGACTAACAAGATAATGTAACTAAGGAGTACATGTATAATATATGTTTATTTATGTTGGTACCTATGTATCTGTATATATAATTATGGATGCCATAAATATGTGTTTGAATGGCGTGTGCTTTATCTTTGCGCACATAGGCAAAATCAACAGTGTCATATATCTATGTAAATATATCGAAGCAGGGACAGCCCTACCCACCCACCGATTAAAGTTTAACTCTCGTCAGAGAGCCACCAGAGAAAACAACAATAGGCAGCGATAGGCACCTGCTGAATGTTTTGGGGTCAATTTGACTTAGTGTTTGTGGCATCTTTCCATCAGATTGCCTTCAGGATAGTGTGTGTGCGTGCGTGGGTGCGTGTGCGCTCGTGCGTGCGTTGAACTTTGAATTTAACATGTATGGTCAGGGTACCTGTTTCTATCAGGGTTGTATTTCTAACAATTGGTCCTTTTTGCATTCTACCGCACTCCTTGTTTTGGTGACATCATCAGAACATGTTTATTTCAATAAATACATCATTTTTACACAACGTTTGAAGATTTTTATCAAAATGCAGTAGAAATAAATAATTATTTTACCCAACTTTTTATTTGGCCTGTGAAAAACGTGTTTTCACTATTACTTTTTTCAGGGTCTATAAAAGGTTCATAACTGGTACAGAAATGTAACAAACTGGTCCAGTTTTTGTGTCAAACAACAACAGCTAGTTGCTGT
This sequence comes from Chaetoderma sp. LZ-2023a, assembly GCA_034401795.1. Classification (NCBI taxonomy): domain Eukaryota; kingdom Metazoa; phylum Mollusca; class Caudofoveata; order Chaetodermatida; family Chaetodermatidae; genus Chaetoderma; species Chaetoderma sp. LZ-2023a. The sequence goes on from CM067372.1 coordinate 90,683,233, forward strand.
CAAACATGGCAGGTTGAGTTCACCAACATAACAATAATTCTTTTCTGCGGATGCACCGAAGGGAATTGGGGTCCTTATATAGTTACAGATTAAGATTGATTTTTTTCACACTTATGCCCAATCCAAACACAGCCATAGTTTCTATATAAGATAACAACTAACATAATTTTTACGTTTTATGGAATGCAAAACAATCCTTATTTTCACTTTAAACACCAGATTTACTACTTTACAAAGCAAGGATACAGGATTGTGATTTTAAAAATGGTGTTGCTGCTGTCTATGTATACCGGGTATTGCGAAAAATGGCAATTTGACCATGTCTAGATTTAATACAGTAAATTAAGTTGTCTCCCTTTTTAGCAGTTTGTATCATTATTTTTTTTAACAAACTCTCCTATTGTCATACCATAGACTGTGATGTCATTTCACCATCTTGTCGCTATATAAACAGATTTACATCCCTGTTAGAAACTGGTACCTAAGTACACAAAATGACTATGAAAACCGATATTAGGTAATCACACATGCTAAATTTATTTGAAAGAGTTAAACAATATTAATGCATGTGTTATTTCACTGAACACTTGCTAATTACTAAATAGAAGCCATTTCTTGACAAAAGCTTTAGATTCATCTGCAATCTACAAAACTGTCCATACCTGTTAGAAACCAGTACTCGGACCATACGACTATCCTCATGTAGTTACTGGACGAAAGGATTGTCCTACGTGTCCAGATCCTCCCCTTCACAATTCTCTAACATAATCGATGCGCTGTGTTTCGAGGCATAGATACTGAGTTCTGCATCAAACTTGTACACAATTTCTTGCTGCTTCCAATGTCCTTGTTCCATCAACACACACAATTGAAGACAACTGGTCCTTCCTCAGAGTCTATCTTCCGGACAATGGCAAAGATCATCCTACAAAAGGCGCTAGGAAACAACTGTGATATACAGTGGATGACAACTAACATCAAAAGACTTATAAGATGGAAACACAGAACATACAACACAGCAAGAATGGGCGAAAGAGAAAAAGATGTTGAGAGATTTCAACATCTTAGAAAACAAGTACATCGTGCACTAAAATCCTATCAAAGTTACATCAGCAGCATGCTAGATCCCGATGGTGATAAAGGCAGTAAGAAATTCTGGCGATATATAAAGTGCCGACGACAGGACATCGTGGGTATCAGAACATCAGGCACCAAGGTCAAATAATCACTGATTCAAAGAAGAAAGCAGAGGCTTTGAACGACCAGTTTACCTCCGTATTCACCAGAGAATGCCACAACAAGATCCTATCCAGGCCACCAACGCCATACAATGCCATCAGTAACATCCAGATTACGTCACAGAGTGGAGAAAGCGCTACAGCGCCTAAAGCCGTCAACATCAGTGGGCCCAGATTAGATTCCAGCAAGAATACTCAAAGCAGCATCAAGCAAAATAGCATCAATTCTTGCATCATTATTCCATTATGATACCTTCAGACTGGAAGCAGGTGAACACAACACCGATTTTCAAACAAAGCGACCGAACAATGGCATCAAACTATAGACCTGTCTCACTAACATTGCTGACATGCAAATTACTTGAACACAATATCGCGAGTCAAATGATGCAGCACCTAGACAGAATCAACATCCCACATCCAAATCAACATAGTTTCCGTTCTAAACGATCATGCAAATCACAACTCATTCTGACAGCACACGATCTCTCAAAATTCTTGAACCAACAAAAACAGACAGATGTAGCCGTCCTAGTCATTGCAAAAGCATTCGACAAAGTACCCCACCAAGGCAATGCATACTGTTGAAACTCCATCCCTATGGAGATGTCATTCTTCCCGAGGACTATGTGTGACAGGAATGCCCTACCACATGATGTTGCCGCTGCAAGCACCTTTGGCACGTTCAAAGCCAAGGTGTCTGCCCAGGCCTAAGTGGATAGGGTGCCAAAAACTGTAAATAGTGTACGAAGACAGACTTTCATCAGCCTGTTTTTAGTTCACCTGGCCCGAAGGGTCAAGTGAGCTTATGCTGTGGTGACCGTCCGTCATCCACCCCTCAACTTTAGCTTTAAAACACTACTCCTCATTAACCACTTGGTCGATTTCAACCAAATTTGGCTGGAAGTATCCTACAGTCGTAGGCTCCAGAAATTCCATTCAGGATTTCGATTCATCAATTTTTTGGGGTGAAAGTCTTAGATTTTATGAAAAGTGTACCGGAAATTGTCAAATTGCTTCTTCTCCTTACCATTCTGAACGATTTTAACCAAATTTGGCTGAAAGGATCCTATGGTCTTAGGCTCTAGAACTTCCAATTGGAATTCTGAAACATCAATTTTTTTGGTGAAAATCTTAGATTTTACGAAAAATGTACCGAAAATTGTCAAATCTTACCATTCTGAGCGACTTCAACCAAATTTGGTAAAATGGATTCTATGGTGATAGGCTCTAGAACTTCCATTCAGAATATTGATTCGTCAATTTTTTGGGTGAAAATCTTAGATTTTATGAAAAATTTACCGGAAATGGTCAAAATGCTACTCTTCCATAGCTGCTTGACATATTTCAAACAAATTTGGTTAGATGGGTTCTATACTATGGTGGTAGGCTCCAGAACTTCCATTGGAATTTTGATTGAGCTATTTTTTGGGTGAACGCCTTAGATTTTATGACAAATTTACTGGAAATTGTCAAATTGCTTCTTCTGCTTGTCAACTTAACTGATTTCAAGCAAATACGGCCAAAAGGATCCTATGATCATAAGCTCTAGTCAAAGAGACAATTCTACATGTATATCATTTATCGTCTTTCTGACCCATCTTCTGCATGTGCACACACCTACAAACTAGCAGAATCTTCAGCAAGTTGAAGGAGGCTAGTCAACAGGCAGAAGAAGATGGGATCCAAGGAGAAATCAGGGGTCGAAATGTTCGCCTGTCTACCTGTTATTGATTTTTGTCAGAGACAGGTAGAATAAATATCTACCTGTCACTGGCGATAGGTACATATTATTGTGAAAAGAAACTTACAATGAAGATAAAAAAATGAAACTAGAGAAATGTCCACAGTTGAGCGTGATAGATCTATTTTGTAGTTTTGTCTGACATTTTACCGGAAATATTAGTCCCGCGATTCTTCCCAGTGTTCTCATTCAGTTACTTTCGCATCTGCTTTTTATAAACATCTAGCGCAGCGAAGCAAGCCGACTTGCGAGATTTGACTTAGTTTATTATCATCCGGTTGCTTTCGCATTTACTTTCTATAAACAGCTTGCACAGCGAAAGATGCAGAGTTGTGATTTTACAGTTTATTTTTAAGGGTATTCTGGTGGCTTATGTCCCGAGAATATGATGATGATGATGAACTTAAAGTTTGCCCCGGAGAAAGTGAAAAATATGGCGGGCAAGTCAATCTCATATATCGGTTGCTCTCCAGGGCAACCTGTTATTTTTGGAACATATTTTTCTAGCGCAATTTCTATCTGTCAATGGCCAGTAAATTGCATTATCAGCTCCGATACAGCTGTCTGGCAATGCGAACATTCCATTCTTACACAACGGCGTGATCCCGGGTTACTAATTTCAACAACAAAAATTATGCCACGAATCAGCCTAGAGGGGGGGGGGGTCTGCTAATTCACCAGTAATGAGAAATGCCTCACGCGACTGCGCAGTTAATAATAATCGATAATGAAGAGTCGTAGTTTCCAATTGGCTCACGGGATATCCGATTTCAATAGGCATGAATGAAAATTACTATCGTAGTAAAATTGTGATCACGTGCCTCGTTGTCATTCATAACGAATTAATCACATGATTTATTTCAACCAATCTCTGTGCGACTCTCGAGATTAATATTGATGGCTAATGGCGAACAAAAAATCTAGTCACTGTGCCGCTTTTAAACGCAGTAAAGCAATATGTTAGCGCCCACTTTGACGGGTTATATGACCCACTATATTATTATTGGAAGATTCTGACAGTAATACCACCCGATATTTAAGTGGTTCATTGCTTTGGAGCGACCGAGAAAACTGGACTATATGTCAGGAAAACCGGTGCGTAGTAACTCTTATTTTCAAGTAAACCGCATTTGCACTAAATTGTCAGTTTAAAGCGTACAAGTTAAGAAGGGTCAAGTTATCTACTAACTGCCTTAGAGCTGGTTACGCTTTTTATTGTGGCGGACTTGCGGGTTATTGTTTTAGATTAGAAATGTACGCTGCTTGTACAAGTACAAATATTTGGTAACAGTTACAAAAAAATCTACCCGTCACAGGTACAAATTTATAAACATTTCAACCCCTGTTGTTTTTGGGGCAATTAAGACGGTAGTTCTTTGATACAGGTGGAATTCTTTACAAATTAAAGCATATTCTTTTAAATATTTTGAAAATAATATGACTGGAAGCCATTGCTTTCACGGTGGTGGTGGGTGGGCTGGAGATGGTTGCTCAACTAGGTAAGCCACAACAATGTAAGGATGTTACCAATGAGTGTTGTCATACAAATACTGATATTTTGGCAAAGAAAATGTACATTTGCAGACCAAAGGAGTATTGTTTTTGGAGACTTAACACTGAATGACTGGCTCAGTTATCGAGCTTGTAATTTCAGGGGTAAATTTTCCAAAATATTCTTCTTGGTCAGGAAATGGAACGAATGAATGGACATAAAACAAAAACTCAATCTGCTTTTTGACAAATTTACTTGAGAAATATTACAGTACTTATATCACAATGGATGAATCCACTTTTAGTTATTCCCCGCCCATCTCTAGCTAAGCTATGCTCCAAGCTTTGTTCCAGAATCTCAATTTCATGGTAACTACACAGCTAACTTGGTGAATACTTTGAAACAGACTTGCCCTCAAAACAATCAACAGAATGTTTATTAAATTGCAAAGACATACAATTAATACTTACTGACAGACTACTATGAGAGTTAGTATTGTCTGTCAATTATAATAGTGACTGGTGACATCAACCTATATGTGATGTAATTGATTATGAGGTCAATAGTTGAGTCACTAAACATATTTTATCTGTAAATCAGGTAATTGGTGGATAGGTCCATGCTGTAATCAATATGCTAATGATAATTCAGCAACATGCACTTTAAATTCATTATTAACTTAATATACAGATGAAACATGTTCAGATAAACCAGGTTTGGATAAAAAATGGCATAACCAATTTGCGCAACCAATTGGTTACCCAAACTCATTTTGCACAACCAATCAATTGGTTACGCAGACCTGAAAACACGGGACCCAAAAATGGGTCTCGCAAATATTTGAAATTTTGAGGGCTGTATATAAGGTAGCGCCAGCTTCCAGTCAAATTGGTTTCAAAATATTCACAAACTTAACTATAATATAACCGTAAAAGTGAGTGAAATATTGCTTTTGAGTTGTTACAAAATAATATATTCTTTACGTATGTGTCAATGTCTGTTGAGTATTTTGAAACTAAATTGATGGGAAGCTGTTGCTGCCTAAGGTAGCGCCAAAAACTGTACTGTATAATTTGAAGCCGTAGCATGTGCACGCCTACAATGGCTATAAGCGCCAATAATGTTTTGAGAGATTTATTATAAATGATAGCAAAAATTTACAAGAACCTACCGAGACACATACCTCAGCAACATATTTCACCATATTACTAAGCTCATCATTACCACTGCCATAAATCACACAAATAAAAACAGAAAAAGAACACTGTGTTGTGAAAGTCATGTTCCGATTTCTAATTAACAAGGGAGGTAAATCATATCGATAATTAGCTAACAATAGCCTCATGCAGTTCATTCCCTTGAACAATATAAAATGTTTTTATTTTAGGAATTTTCTGGTAATAATTTTTGTTAGATGTTTGTTGGGCACATGCAATTTATTCACCTTATTTTTTCAATTCACAGATGCAGACCAGGTGTATGCAAATGTTGCAGAAGCAACATCAATTAAAATAAGGTCTATAAATTTCAGATCTATGGTTCCTTAATCACAGTATTAACCTGAAAAAAAGGAAATATTATTAGATACAGACAGACTTATACAGATCGTCGGTAAAACAATTTTAATAACATTCATAACATTACAATATTTTACAACAATATAGTGATGTTGAACATGCTGCCGAAAAATGTAATAATGTGAGAGGCTGCTGAAAATGTATGTTTTTATGCACACTATTCACGTCTCGGTAGGCTGCCGAAAACGAATTAATATTTGCGGCTGCCAAAATTACATGGCTGCCGAAATCGCCTGAGACCGACTGGTACCTGGTACTAAAACATAAGACTTCACCTGTTGGAGCACTCACTACTGAGTCAGGTAGGCTGTTCCATGGCTCTGCAATCGTACTTACAGAAACTATCTCAGGCTAGTTTTTGCTCTTATCTTGAAGATTTTCAAGTGGTGCCCATTGTTGTTGACTACCTGAGTGGGATCTCTAGACCGATATAATAATAATGATATATCTGTCACTATCACATTCGCGGCATTGCTGCTTGCATGTTTCCTAATGTTTGATGCAATCAATGATGTTTGTCCGAATGTTAGACCTTTGAGTGCTGTTGGGGGCTGTGGCTGCCTGCGCGTAACTCATATCACAAGATAATCGTACAATTGTTCTGAGTGAGATTGAATATTTGAAAATTAATGTGACGAAAACTGGTATCAAAGAATACATTTATTTATCTAGACCAAATCCAACTTCTCTTAAGCCGAACACTCGGTCAGTTCTGTTTAAATCTGATGTTTCGGAAAAGAATGGTTGAAGAAATAACACAAAAGCTCGATATTTTAATTCGTTTCCTTTCTTTTTCTTCGTTTGTCTTTTCTTTTTGTTGTGTAAATCCCGCCTCTCGGAATTTACCTTCAGGCGACGGTTGGATGAGGTATGTCGCATATGATTTTTAATAGGATAGCACTGTGGACTCAGGCTTATTCAGCCTCTATGTCCGCCTCTTCAATTGTGGATGAAACATAACACTCTCGCACGTGACTCCCAGGCATTTTATAGTCCGCAACGAAGTCAAATTTCATCTCCTGGTCCTTTCGAAAGTTATCCAGCCCTACCTCGAACTTAAGCACCGATGTAGTATTTACTAGAGTGCTTGGTAGGCTGTTCCAGACATCAACTACTTTATTTGTGAATGAGCATTTCCGTAAATCTAGCCGACACCTCTTTTTCTCTAGCCTTAAGTTGTGTCCTCGTGTTGTCTTGCTTTTAGATATTTGCAGCATATTTTTTGTATTGTTTGTATCATATGTTCCATCTAGTATTTTAAATACCCCTATCATATCTCCTCTTAGTCTTCTATGTGTGGTGCTGGCGGTATCCCGCAATTCCGCAGTTCGTGTTTCGCGGCTGCCGGGTGCAGGGTTTTGCTGGTATTTCTGCTCCTCTCTCTGCACTTACCAGTTCCAAAGTAGAGTATGACTGGACTCTAGAGCATCAGGTAGCTTTCGAAACACTTCAGGGTGCTATGGCCAACCCTGCAGTGTTAGGTTGTCCGACACCGGATGGTACCTTCATACTGGATACTGATGCTTCAGAGGCTGCTATTGGTGCAGAGTTATCCAAAATTCAAAATGGGAAAGAGGTGCTTATTGGTTTTGCGAGCCGAACGTTGACACCGGCTCAGCGTAAATATTGTGAATATAGTTTTTGGCTCGCACCCAGTTTTAATTGGATCAATCCTTTACCCTCAAAGCAATTTTGTTGGGTACAAGTAAAGGTTTCATTTTGAAAAGAGCTTATCAAACCAGGTTTGTTGAGTATTGGTGTAAAAGCGGTGGTACTACACAAGACTTGGTTAATATTTTGCAGTCGAGAATAGCCAGCGCCGTTCAGAAATTTCACAGTATCGTTTTCTATATCTGGGCCGGAACGTGCGACCTTACCGAGAAACGAGGTGACTGTTTTGTCTATTTAAGGACGGCCGATGATGAACTCACGGTAGATCGCATTTGCCAACACTATCAACATGCGATACACATAGTTAGGCATTACGGCCAAACGGTGAAATTTATCGATATCCTGGTGTATTCTCTGGTCCTGTATAATGAGCAACTTCACCATTTGAATCCCTGTTCCTTCAAAGACCAAGAGCTGCAACTGCATGACCAACTCTCTCTTCTCAATGATAGAATTGAGAAAATTAATGCAGATATTGGTGTACACACCATCAAATGCAGTGTAGAGTTAATACTCCGTAAAAAATCTAGTGCACGTAAACGCGTCCGTTATCATTATACTTTCGAGTTTCTGAAGGATGGTTTGCATGCAGGTACGCTACTGAATCTGGTTTGGCTTCGGAAGATTCATTTAGACGTTCTCCGGAGTTGCACCACCATCACTACTCAGTGAGTTATATTTTTCAGTAAGCATATGCTTACGACTTATTTCAGTAGGTGATATTACTTTTTTAGCGAATATTAATTTCGCTTCCTTGGTATAAATCAACAGGTGACCCATAATGACGAAACCTTTGTGTATTAACACTGCAACCATGGAGGAACTTAGTGCACTCGATAATATTGGTAAAATTCGAGCTGCTGGCATAGTAAGTTTTCGTGAGTCCAAAGGAGGTTCCATGTCCCTGGCCGACATTAAGGCAGATGCTGATCTGCCTGCCACAGCTACAGTCCTTGCGCAATTGCTCCATGCTGGGGACATCATATTCGACATCAATGATGAAGGCACTTTTGGTGGGGTTGACTCACACCCAAGGGAAGAATCCCTGGAAGAGAAAGTAGCTAGACTGAACATGGAACTGCTAGCTCAAGGTATCAAATACAAGGCACTCCTTAACTCAACTAGTCAACAAAGGGGTGATCATACCCTAGTTGATAACCTGGCTCCTAGGGGGGGGGGGGGTATACACCCCTAGAGAACCTAAGAGGGAGTCGCGATCAGTTTCTCACCATGACACTAGGAAGTCATCACCAGTTCGTAGAGCTTACTTGGATGGCTTCGTACAATGACTCTAGAATGTCATCACCCGGTCGTAGAAGCTACTTTGATGGTCCTCCTCCACCTAAAATGTCAACTTTTGATGGAAAATGTGAGTGGAAACCATTTTTCATACAGTTTGAGCATACTGCTTCAAGGTACCGTTGGTCTGATACATATAAATTAGACATGTTCATCTCAGCTTTAAGGGACAAGGCCTTAAAGTTTTACTGCATCTGTTCTGTGCAAGTCCAGAATGATTACTTTAGTTTATGTGACAAATTGAAGTTACGATTCTGGAAGAAAGATCTGCCCCACATCATCAGAAAAAAGATGCAAGATATTCGACAAGAGGGTAACTCTTTAGAAGAATTTGCAGATATCATTCAGGAGCTCACTTTAGATGGTTACCCTGATGCCTCAGAGAGTTTGGGCGAGACTATTGCCATTGATGCATTCCTACGGGGTGTTGAGCATAAACGAGCTGCTCTGATAGCTATGGATAAAGATCCGACCACCCTGGAGGAGGCTGTACAAATGGTCAATGCAGCTACCCATAATCAAAGATTGATCATGGGTTCCAGAAGACCTGAGGTTCGAAAGGTCCGTTTTCCGGACGATGCTTCTGGTTTGGTGGATGCAGATAATCCTGAGCGGTCGAGAGGCATAACGGCTCCAAGCAGGATAGATAAATTGGAGAAAGATGTTGAAGGACTTAGGAAGGATATGACGGAGATGAAGGTAGATGTTGCTAAGATTTTGAATCTTATATCTGGTCAATTCGGTCGAGGTCGGTCTCCTCCAAGAGGGAAGGTCGTTCCATTGCGTTCCCCTTCTCCTCCTCTCAGATCGGGAAAGTGCTTTAATTGCAATTAAGAGGGGCATTTTTCCTGTGAGTGTCCAGAGCCGAGGCGTACACGGTCACCATCACCCTCTGCTTCACCGAGATCTTCGCCTGTGCGATCATATGATGTTCGCATGTATGAGTTTAATCGTGACCCTATGACACTAGTCATTCCCATTAAAGTAAATGGTGTTTCCGTTGATGCAGTGGTGGACACTGCGGCACAAGTGACAGTAATTGGCAATTTCTTTGCAAATAAATTACCTTACCCTTTAAAGAAGTTGGAGTCTATTACATTGAAAGGTGCAGGTAGAGACAATATTATCCCTGCGGAAAGTGTTGAGCCAGTCACAATTGCATTAGGCTCTATGATGTTCAACTGGCCAGTCCTTCTTGCCAATATTAATGATCCGATTATATTAGGCCTGGATTTCTTGAAGGCACACAAGGCCACCATTGATCTGACTAGACTCTGTCTGACAATTAATGGAGAACCGGTTCAAGCATCAATGTTGAGAGCTCATGGGAAGGAAGCCTAAGTAGCTCGGGTACCATTGAAGCGGAATTTGGTCGTTGGTCCTTTTGAGGCTGTGAAGACCACAGGTGTTCTGGATCAGGAGGTACAGAATGATGTTGTGCTCCAGCGCTCATCTAAACTGGAGGGTCTGGTAACACCTCATACAGTGGCCACTGCCAAAGATTCGCAGATTCCTATTTTGTTAAGGAACCTGTTGGCCCAATATATTACTCTGGAACAAGACCACAACCTTGGTATTGCCACAGAAATTGAGGAGGTTTTAGACCCTAGAACAGAATTTCAACTTGCTGGTAATCCCATAAACCAGGACGGTTTACAGACTTCTACAGCCACTGAGGTGGACATCCCTGTGTTCTTACAGGAGCTGTATGAGAGGTCGACATCGGGTTTATCGGAGACGCAGTCTTCGCAAGTTAAATCCATGTTAATCGAGTATCAGGATGCATTTGCAAAAGATGATCTTGATTTGGGTTTGTTCAAGGGGATAAGACATAAGGTTGACACAGGTAATGCACAACCTGTTCGTTCTCAACTTAGACGAACTCCTCTTGGTTTTGAGAATGAGGAAGAGAAACACCTTGCGGAAATGTTAGAGAAAGGTATCATAGTTCTGTCAAAATCTGAGTGGTCGTCAGCCCCGGTATTAGTTCGGAAGAAAGACGGTACCGTGCGGTACTGCATCGATTTCCGAGCTCTGAACAGTCTAACTCGCAAAGACCATTACCCCCTACCAAACATTGAGACATGTCTGGATGCACTTGGTGGTGCTAAGTTCATCAGCACACTTGATATGGCAGCCGGGTATTGGCAGGTCGAGGTTGACCCAGCGGACCGCCACAAGCTCGCATTTATCACAAGATATGGGCTCTTTGAATTTGTCCGGATGTCATTTGGTACATACAACAGCCCGGCTACCTATCAGAGGGTTATTCAGCTGGTGTGGCAAGATCTTAACTGGTGCGAGTGTCTTGCGTATTTAGATGACGTGGTAGTGACAGGGACTGACTTTGACAGTCATATGACCAACTTGAAAGCTGTCCTTTCCCGATTCCTGTTGCACAACCTTAAATTAAAGCCTAAGAAGTGTAATCTGTTCCATACAGAACTCTGTTTCTTAGGCAAGTTGGTGAGTGATAAGGGAATCGCTGTTAAGCCAAACATTATGGAAACGGTAATTGGCCTGTTCCTAAGACCAGGAAATAGCTGGAATCTTTCCTAGGGTTCATGAATTACCACCGAGAGCACATACATGGTTTTGCTGGTATTTCTGCTCCTCTCTCTGCACTTACCAATTCCAAAGTAGAGTATGACTGGACTCTAGAGCATCAGGTATCCCAAATTCGGAATGGGAAAGAGGTGCTTATTGGTTTTGCGAGCCGAACGTTGACACCGGCTCAGCGTAAATATTGTGTTACACGCAAAGAGTTGCTGGCCGTGGTAGCATTTACTAGGCAGTACCATATGTACTTGCTAGGACGGTAATTTATTGTGCGGACTGACCATCACAGTCTCACGTGGCTGCTCAGTTTCAAGCACATCGAAGGACAACTAGCTAGATGGCTAGAAGAACTGTCCCAATATAATATGACGATGCAGTACAGGCCCGGTAAACAGCACTCTAATGCTGATGGTCTATCACGAGTTCCAAGTGATTCTTCACCTTGCCACTGTTATAAAGCTGGCCAATCTCTTAGTTCATTACCATGTGGTGGGTGCAAATATTGTAGCAAGCTTCAGCAGCAATGGTCTCAATTTGAACAAGATGTTGATGATGTAATTCCTTTGGCTTTTCAAAGCATAAGGGCGCTTCAACTGAGTAATAATGACCTATCAGACAGCGACACAGACAGCGACGATCCAGATGGACTGCTGAATGGTGTCCCCCAAACAGACCAGGTTATCGGAAGGTCAAACTGGTTAGACGCATTCTCTTCAGAAGATCTAAGGGAGTGTCAGTTGGAGGATCCTGATCTGAAGACAGATGTATCATGGATTGAGCAGTCACACACACCTTCTGATGCGGAGCTATATTTAGCTAGTCCAGCTGTCAAGTTTTGGTGGGCTCGTTGTGATCAATTGATTTTTGTCGATAGCATTTTGCACTATCTCTGGGTAGAAGCAAATACCACACGGAATCTGCTGGTAGTCCCAAAGTCTCTCCAGAAGCTGGTTTTGGAAAATTGTCATGATTCCAAGCTTGCCAGTCACATGGGTGAGCAGAAGACATTAGAGAGAGTGAAGGCTAAGTATATCTGGCATGGATACTCTTGTGATGTGGTGGCGTATGTGAAATCCTGTTGGATTTGTAGCTGTAGCAAAAAAGCTTCCATCTGACCTAGAGCTGCTCTGGGCGAGTTCCATGCCGGTTTTCCCTTGGAACGGGTACATATGGACATTTTGGGCCCCTTTATCACATCTACACTGGGAAATAGATATGTGTTGATGATCATAGATCAGTTCACTAAATGGGTTGAGTGCTATGCACTCCCTGAACAAGGGGCAGAACTGGTAGCCAAAACGTATGTGGAGCGTTTTGTCACCACATTTGGCTGTTCATATTTCCTACACACCGACCAGGGTCGTAACTTTGAGAGCAACCTATTTAAGGAACTGTGCCATCTACTGGAGATTTCAAAAACACGCACCACAGCTTATAGACCATGTTTGAATGGACAGATTGAACGTATAAACCGTACTGTCTTGCAGTGTATACAGTGTTACCTGCAAGAGCATGACAGACAGAAAGATTGGGACAAGTGTATTCCTTTCATCGCTGGAGCTATACGATCTACTGTAAGCCGACATACGGGGTATACTCCCAACATGATGATGCTTGGTCGAGAAGTACTGCAGCCTATTGACATAATGTGCAAATGCCCTGTGTCTGCGACTACAGAGAATGCCCCTTCAGATGCCAGTGACTTCGTCCAACAGTTACAGCAAACGTTGCATGAAACTCATGAGATAGCACGGGATAACCTTAAAATGGCTCAGAAGCGCCAGAAAAAAGAGTATGATCTACGGTTGCATGAGCGTGCCTATCATGTTGGTGATATAGTTTATCTTGCTAATTCTGCAACTAAAATAGGCCAGTCCAGTAAACTACAACCGCCTTGGACTGGTCCATTTATTATTTATAAAAAGTTGTCAGAAGCACTGTTTGGTATCAAAAACCAACGCAGGGACTAGTTGTTCGCCATGATAGATTAAAGCTGGGCGGAGATCGTGATTTACCTCTCTGGATATTGCGAATGAGACGTGCTATAAGCTCTGAAGATCATGGCGATGATGATGACTTATTATCCTCCGATAATGGCCTTAGGTTATCTGATGATAACCGTGTTTCCATTTTTTAAGAGGATTCGGATGAAACCATTCCATATGGTATTGATCCATCCTCATCAATTCTGCATAATGATCTAGATGCTGTTTTGACAGATGACCTGGATATCGACTCTGTTTTACCCGTCCCACAAACACAGCATCACTCTCCTAGGCGCATGAGGTGTCAGGTCCAAGGAGAAACGCATAACACTTCCCCATGGCGCATGAGGTGTCAGGTCCGAGGGGAACCGCATCGCACTTTTTCCCCTAGGCGCATGAGGTGTCAGGTCTGAGGGGAAATACATCACACATCTACTAGAGATGACCAACTCCAAACCCACACCATTCAGAGTCGAACAGGAAGGCAGTGCCGTCTTCCCAACAGGTTCCTAGATTATGAAATGTATTAGAATGATCTTTAAGCATTCGTGAATTAGACTATGTGAGGCTTCATGGACCCTACTTGTCCACCTGAATAAACGTTCCTCTGGTTTCGTCTTATTACGGATTCATTTGGTCATGTTATTGTTGCGGACTGCAGTTAGCTTTTCGGTCGTGGTACAGTACTACAATAGTAATGTGATAATGTACAATGGTAACAGTAATTCAACATTAAAAGAATTACTGTAATCCAGATGATATGAAATTATGACTTCAAATTTTAACATTCTGCATGACACCGAAGACATTCAACTTGTCCGGAAATCATTTATAATCATTGGCTTATGTTCCGTTTCCATCTTAGCTTTAGTTTCAGCAACAGCAAAATCGTGATGTTCTATTCTTTGTAAGTTTTTGGGAAACTAAATTAGTTGGACACATAAGCACATAGTGGCTTTTTCCAGCAATAATACGCCTTGAGATACCAAAAACCAACAGGGGTCCATCGCTGTATGACTCACAGAACGTGTTATTATAATTACGCGTTTTTCAAATGACGCGTGAATAATTGCGCGTAGTAATGCATGGTTATATTTACGCATTTCTTGATCACATATTACAAATATGCGTTGTCAAATGATGTGTAAATTGTTACACATTAATCATACACATTGTATTGTTAACTGTATTTATTGTCCGTCATGACGTGTGGTCATAATAATGCTCTCTGTTTATGTGTATATGGATTAACTCCATGCACACGCTTTTATAAGTATATGCATCATATGTTATGATGCAAACTCATCTATGTATAGTGAAATTCAGTATCGGTTAGCTATTTAATGCCAGTTCTACATTTGTCAGCTCAGATATTTTATAGGGTAGCTCAAATATATTATATATAGTTTTATTAGGTCAGCACAGATATTTTATAGGATAGCCCATGTATATTAATTCTACATAGGTCAGTTCGGATATTTTATATTAGGCCAACATCTTATATACTGCCATACCTAGGTATTTCATTTATTAAACGTGTAGCAATTACATGTTAAAATGATGCAATGATGCATTATTACTCTATAATGCATAACTCAGGCATATTTATAATATGCATTACTCTATAATGCAGAAGTCTTGCATATGACAGCATATTTTTAATATGCATTTAGCAAAGACTGCATAAATCGTACAGATGCATTTCTTGCGCTTACCATTTCATAATGCGCGGAGTAATTGGCGTGTTAGTCATAGCGCAAATTCATATGTTTCTTTCTTCTGCTGTATTATCCGTTCCGTTTAGCTTCATTCAGATATCTTTATTGTGATAGGGATAGTGGTTTTCCGGATTTCCTAAATTTGTGGATTCAGATCCGTTTCAATTATATAAGAGGTATACCATAAATGTTAAGGTTAAAAATATTCACTAAATTAAAAAATATGCAATATTCATAGGTTTTCCTCGAATCTCACATAAGTTGATTTCAGATAACACTCCAACTAAATTCATGTGAGATTATTTTTATTACTTCTTTATCAATTCGGCAATTCCGTCAATTCTGTCAGTTTTCTGCTGTGGTGGAAAACCACTGTCCTTAATTTTAGTTAGGATGCTATGCTATTTTAAAATCTGTAACTTCATCTTCTTCTTCTTTTCGTTCACTGATCATACTGTGAGTCCTGTAAGTGACTATCGACATGATCATATGCGTTAAATGCGTGGATCCATGGTTTATTAGAGTGCGCCACGCGGCCTGGAACCTCCGTCTTCAGCACTCGAGGTTTCTGTCAGGGTTACCCCACCCTTACCTCCTTTAGTCGCCTCTTACGACACGCAGAGGATACGGAAGGTGTATTCTAAACCCCACCTACAGGGCAAAATCTGTGACGATGGCCCTCGTCCGGCAGCTGTTGATCTATCCATCTGTTTTATTATTAACAGCTCTTTCCTTCTAGATGGATCGACACCTATTTTTTAAATTGGTAAATGCTAATTCTACCTTTAGCAGTTGAGCGTGAATGCCTGTGTGTTTTTTATAGTGTGCAAATTTTTAAAAGAGTGGATTTTTAGATAACATTTTTAATTAAGTAATTTTGTTTTTATAAACGGGGGAGAGTGTGCTGCTGGCGGTATCCCGCAATTCCGCAGTTCGTGTTTCGCGGCTGCCGGACTAGCTGATTCCCGCCATTTCTACGGACGCCCGGCAGTCGTACCTTGGAACTTGAACTGTGCACCTCTGCCGCTGGTTCCACGGGCCGATTCGAGACCTCTGTTGGGTGAGTAACCTTTTATACGTAGCTTAGTTACTACATATGTTTGAGTGATGGAAATCTCCACACGTAATTTGTTTAAATATGAATATGCATTGTATCGTACTCTATGCCATTTGTAATATAAAACATACATGTATATAAATGTTATATGTATAAACATAATATTATAAATGTTATATGTCACGGGTCCACTGCATCATAGGCCTTGCCATTGGTGGATGCCTGTATTGAACTGTCAAACTATTTACCTACATGGAAATAAAGACAGGCAGGTACTTCATACCGGATTGACCCGACGAAACCCTGTGAGCTACAATAACCAATGTTACTTAAAAGTATATAAATGTTGCTGTATAGTGTTTCCTACATGCACTGCAGTCCTATATTTTTCTACAAATAAACAAAACATATAAACTGATGGCCACTTGCCATATATAAACTAACCAGGACAATCAATACAATGTGAAATGATCAGAATAATATATATATATATATATATAGTATAGGTTGAGGAACCTACTACGGTGCGGTTAGCGAAAACACCTTACAGAAAATAAGAATAACTGTAAACAGATACAGAAATTATAACTAGCGATCCTAAGACCGTTACAGTGCCTTTTAGTCATCGGGACCGTTTATACAGATACGATATAATTATCAATGATGTAATTAACGGGATAATTAAAATGTCAAGTATAGTTACTTGAATAATCGGTAGCCATTCTTAATCCTGGGCTATCATATTACTGAAATTGATACGTCACCCTTGGTTTGACGTGAGTTGATGCATTCCCTGGAAGCTGGAAAGTTCCCGCATGCCGGTTTCCGCAAACAGGATTCCCGCAAGCAGCCCATGACGTTAGAATGTCTAACGAGTAGTCAGCATGAGATACAATAACATTACTGCTATGATGAAAGTGTAGCTCGCCGGGCGGTGTCGGGCCATTCCAATGTCTCATGTCGATCCGCCACACCGTAAGTGCACGACGAGTGACGACGCTGGTTAGCATCCGGTCTTGGGGTGAAGGACCCTGACGAGACTGCCCTGCGGGAAACAAAAACTGGCTCCTAATGTCAGTGGAACTCCATCGTTCCGGTGGGGCCGTGCGACCATTGTCGCGAACATTAAACACAACGGTCTCATTCCAAGAGTTTGTGTCACCAGTATGCCTGTCCAAAGCAACTTCGTGATCTATGAACTTACATGATTTGATTTGGTGACCTAAAAAAGTCTATGCAATGTGTTTACCTAAAATATGCTAGATAAAACTACAATAAGAGCATACGAAAATACAAGACATGGAGGCAGGTAGATGAACTTTTAAACATGGGGCTCCCGGAGCTACCACACAGACTCGTGAGTCCACAGAGGTATCCCCGCAAAGGAGGCTCCCATACACGAGACATAGCTTTTTAACTTAATATAAGTTATTATACCTCTAAGCTGAAAGGAAGAAGGCTATCTCAGATGAAAAAGTGATGTGCCTCACGCGGGCACTACTCCTAGTGCTAGTTTGGGTGAGGAGTATTATCCTGGCGTGGACCGGCGTCTCTGAAACCTTGCAAAAGGCAAGTGCCTCGCACGGACCTCCGTCTCGGGAAGGTGTCGCCATGGCTTACAGCGGGAGAAGACTACTAGGCAAAAATGGGCCCACTCTAATATTTCAAACAAATATGCTGTAGTAAGAAAAGACCATACCTAGTGAGATTATGACTATAGAGGTTCGTACTGTTTTACGTGAAGACGGAACGGAAGATTCCCGATGGATTCTTTTGTTACCGTCTTATGTGATTGCTAATATGTTGAATTAGTAGTTGCCGCTTTATTTCTGCGGGCCTTCTGCGGGCCTTCTGCGTTGCTTAATCACTTATTTAGTTGTTTTCGGATCAAGAATTAGTTTAGGCCGCAACTGGCTGATATCTACCTAGCTATTAGATATGACTGTCACGGAGAACAGATGCCCGAGGACATCAATACTGTAGACAGCACTCATACATGTTACTTAGCGGGATCTCCGACCTGGGTGAGAATCCGGACATTCCGCTTCACAACCACATGAAACATTACAGGACAATGTTTCCATTTCACGGAAGCATTATTAGGCCATATCTCCTATCGTTATGGTTGGGGTAAGAGAGACGAATGCACACCGTAAATGTCCTTCCTGTAAGGGCATGGCAGGTCTAAATAGCATGCCCAGACATGTTAACAGAATTTGGTGAGAATACATATCTCACCCATCACCGGGTCCTATGGAACTAACCGTTTAACCTGTCGTTAAGTTTATATACAAGTTGCCAGTTTTGCACTGTGGTGCGGGAGGATTGTCAGTAAATATAATAATACTTAATACAAATGTTTTCGCAGTGCTTTCCTACATTGGCTTAAAGTACTATCTACTAAGTATCCGAAGATACATGGGATTGTGTATGTGATACCGCACCGTAACCATCACCGCTCGGAAACCCCAACAGTTTCCCAGAGTCGGATCAGCCCATGGTGCGGATAGGGACGTCCAAACAATTAAGGAGCCACAAGGCTAAGAGGAATATGAAGAGAGACAAAATCTTGGAGTTATGAGTCTTACCGGAGTGTGGGGCTAGATTATCGCACTGCCAGAAGAGAAGAATATATTACAGTATGTAATGAAGAAAGTGTCTCTAATCATTTTGAACCTATCCTATCGAGCTGAATAGAAAAGGTTTAGTCGGTAGCATGCCGGGCTAAACAGGGTTATAGCATGGACAGCGACCTGTGAAAAATTGTTGGTGGCGGGAGAAAGTGCTGCATATATAAATGTTGCTGTATAGTGGTTTCTACGTGCACTGCAGTTCTACATTTTCTATAACTAAACAAAACAAGTTAACGGATGGCCACTGGTCATATACATACTTAACCTAACCAGAACAAGCAATACAGTGTCAAACGATTATGGTAGATTTATTAGTACAGGTCAATGATCCTACTATAGTGCGGTTAGCAACACATTGAGGAAAATGAAAATAACTATTTAACAAATACAGAAATTATAAATATTGGTCCTAAGACCGTTATGGTCATCGGAACCGTTAGTATGGATACAAGATAATTAATAAAACCTATATAGAGAAATAATTAAACGGTGAACGGTGAAGTATAGTTACTTGAATACTTGGTAGTCATTCCCAAGGTAGGCTACCGTGTCACTGAAATTGACATGTAGATCTGTAGTCGACATGAGATGATGCGCTCTCCGGAAGCTGGAAAGTTCCCGCAGGGTGGTTCCCGCAAGCTGTTTTCCGCAAACAAGAGTCCTGTAAGAATGTTCATGGTGGGAGTGCGTCACTTAGTGCTGTAGGCCTAATAGAATGTCTAACGAGCAGTCAGTAAAAGATACGATAGTACTATGTAGTGAAGAAAGTTCCCGTACACCGATGGCACGGATGGAAGGTGTAAACAACCCGTCACAAGCGAGGGTTGTCAGAGGCAAATGAAGATACAAAACAAAGCTTCATGGTGCTGGGTACGTCAACCAGCTCTGAAGACGCACCGGGCAGAGTTTACTTGATGCGGTCGAAAGTCGAAAGAACTTACACGATTAGTGCGTCGTCGTTTGAAATACCACTTTTAGGCATGGCCGGCAGATCCGGCGAGTCATTCATCAAAGGACATCCTGCCTCTACATCTGTAGACTCACATATTCAGGCCACAAAGGCCTCACCACAAGTTTGTGTTCCGAATGTAGATGTAGTATTCGTGAATGGTTATCGAAAGTTCCAAATTACTCACGCAGATGGGGAGTTACAAAATTGTCTTAGTGCGGTGGGTTGGAAACTGTACTCTACGGGACAAAAACCTGACACATAGCGAAGAAAGATGCGTGTCGCGCTTGAAAATAGTTGGTACAGCTCCAACCTGTTGGGTCCCTGGCCGAGGATGCTCACGATCACTGGATCGCTTCTCCTTTTATACTCTCCATGACGTCACAGGCGCAGGCTTCATCCAATCATCGTTCGAGCAACAGCCAATCAGCGCACAGCTAATAATAGCGTCGTCGAACGTTCTAGAACATTCTAGAAGCTTTACGTCCATGTGGTTATGACGTCAGGGCAATATTGTGAAGATAATCAAGAAGAGTTTTTCCTGGATAACTCGGCCATTTTTCAACCGATTTTGAAATGGTTTACAGATTTAGAAATCCCGTCGAATTCTGGTCTTAATTTATGCCAGATTTGACGGGAACAGACAATCAATAAGAATTACAGAGTACCAGCTCGGTACACTATAAGCACCATCCTATCTAGGTCACAACTACGCACTCCATAGCAACAGCGTCCTGGCGCGCACATGCGCATAACGCATTTTAACGAACTTAGTCGTTTTTCCACACGCTCTCTCTCCCATAGGCCTATATACACTTATAGCTCTACCCAGTGGGGCATATTCAGGAAGCGAATCCTAGACGGGTGGCGCATACCCGGCTTAGCTGGTATGGCCGGTACCCGACCGGTCGATCCGAACTACAAAAGTTCCCGTACACCGATGGTATGGATGGAAGTTGCCAACAACCCGATCATAAGCGGGGGTTGTTGAATGCGGATGAAGATACATAACTAAGCTTAATGGTGCAGGGTACGTCAGCCAGCTCTGAAGACGTACCGGGCAAAGTTTACTTTGCTGCAGTCAAAAAGTTTAGATAAACCTGCACGACATATGTGTGGGGATGGCTGAATAACCACTTTTTGGCGTGGCTGGCAGATCCGGCGAGTCATCCACCAAAGAACATCGCTGCCTCTACATCTGTAGAATCACATTTTCAGGCCAGCAAAGGCCTCACCGCAAGTTCGTGTTCCGAGTTAGTTCTTGATATATTCGTGAACAATATCCAAAAGTTCCAAAAATTCTCCCGCAATAACGGGAGATAGAAAATTGCTTTAGTGCGGTGGGTTGGATTGCTGCTGGCGATGGGAGAGAAACTGACAGAGACTGAAATGATCTGCTTAATGCCTGTCTTGCTGATTGTAGCTGACACCGATCCAACCTAATCGGCCCCTGGCCGAGGATACTCTCGAGCTCTGGATTTCGTCTCCTTTTATACTACTCGTGATGTCATAGGCGCAATCTCCAACCAATCATCGGTCGAGCAACAGCCAATCAGCGCGTAGCTAATAATAACGCAGTCGAATATTCTAGAACATTCTAGAAGTTCTGCGTACACGTGGTTATGACGTCACGGCAATACCTTGAAGATGATCAAAAGGGGCTTTTCGAGGATAACTCAGCCATTTGGAAAGCCCGTCGGATTCTGGTCTTGATTAATGCCAGATTCGGCGGAAACAAGTTATTAAAAATGATTACATTGTACCTTCTCGGTACACTAAAAGTGTCCTCCTATTTTGGTCGTAAATTACGCGCGCTGTCAAAAATAGTATTAAGCGTGCGCATGCGTACTATGCGTTTTAACGAACCTAGTCGTTTTCTTTATGACGCGATCTCTCTCATAGGCTCATATACGCTTATAGCTCTACCCAGGGGAGACGTGTTCAGGGAACGAATCCAGGACGGGTGGCGCGTACACAGCTTAGCTGGTACGACCGGTACCTGACCTACAGTAGACACAGGTGCAACAGTGAACATTATCGATGAGCAGACGTTTTCAAAAATGGTAAATTCAACAAACTTAAAAATCTACCCATACGGATCGCGAAAACAAATCGATGTAAAAGGAACGTTTGAAACAGTAATAACGTCCATGTCTCGTAAAACTCAAACGACCGACATGATATACGTTGCTAAGGGTAATTACGGATCTTTACTCGGATACAAAACCACAGTAGAACTTGAGCTTGTATCTACACTTCGTGTTGTTATGCCAAATGCAACAGATTCTATTCTTGAAGAATTCGCCGATCGTTTTGAAGGTATAGGAAAAATAAAAAACATTCAAGCTAAGATTGACATTGATGAAAATATACAACCAGTGACACAACCACACCACAGAATTCCATTCCACCTTCGTAAGAAAGTCGAAGCCAACCTTGAAAGACTTGAACAGTTGGATATAATCAAAAAATTTACGGCCCAACACCGTGGGTTTCACCAATGGTTGTAGCTCCCAAACCCAAAAAGCCAGACGAGATACATATCTGCATCGATATGAGACTACCAAATCAAGCAGTACACAGAGAATGACACATCATGTCAACCATTGATGATATTATAGTTGAGCTAAACGGCGCCACTATCTTCTCGAAACTCGACCTAAATGCTGGCTATCACCAAGTTGAGCTTGAGGAACAATCACGATACATCACTATGTTCACTACCCATATAGGTCTTCGTAGATACAAACGATTAATATTCGGTATATCATCAGCAGCAGAACTATTCCAATCCATTATCCGTGATTCAGTGGAAGGAATAGAAGGAGCAAAAAACTTCAGCGATGACATCATTGTATTTGGACGAAATCAAGGAGAACATGATGAGAGGCTTCGCAAAACACTAAAACGTCTTCGCGAAAAGAACATCACGTTAAACAAATCAAAGTGTGAATTTAATAAGGAACAAATTGAATTCTTCGGATATGTATTTTCCAAGAATGGCATGTCAGCAGATCCGAAGAAGATTGAAGCCATCAAAAACATGCCTGCTCCAACAAATCCAAAGGAAGTCAGGAGCCTACTTGGAATGGTAAACTATGTATCACGTTTTATTCCAGACTTCTCTACAGTTACGGCAACACTACGAGCATTAACACACAAACAAGCCAAATGGCAATGGGGAATTGAAGAAGAAAAAGCGTTTCAAACATTAAAAATGCGATTATCCATTGATGCCATGATTTACTTTGTTTGATCCAGTAAAACAAACCGAGCTCTATGTCGATGCCAGTCCAGTGGGATCAGGAGCAATGTTGATGCAAAATGTCAAAATCGTTTTATACACGAGCAAATCCCTATCAGTGGTTGAGTGCCGGTACAGCCACACCGAGAAAGAAGTTATATCAATTGTGTGGGGGGTGCAAGCACTTCCATTTATATCTGTACGGTTCGCAATTCACATTAATCACAGATTATAAACCATTAGTGACAATATTCAACAATGCTAAGAGTAGACCACCTGCACGAATTGAGCGTTGGAGGTTGCGTCTTCAGCCATATGATTTCTCAGTACGGTACAGACCAGGTAAAGGCAACCCTGCAGACTACCTGTTGAGGCATCTATACAACGGATCAAGCAACACCTTTCGTCACTCCAAAGTAGCAGAAGAGTACTTGAACTTTCTTGTATCAAATACAGTCCCAAAATCAATATCTCTCGAAGAAATAGCTGAAACAACTGTAGCAACAGCTACTGACAACACACATACTGATGTGATTCAGCGACTAATAAACAATGATTGGAAAGACATTCGCAAAACGTCCCCTACACAAGCATTCGCGAGAGTAAGCACAGCCCTTACGATAGTGCAAACAAAATCAGGAAGCGTCATTCTGTACAATTCGCGTCTAGTCATTCCAACATCATTACAGAGAAAAATGTTTGATTTAGCACATGAAGGTCACCTAGGAGTGGTGAAAACAAAACAACTACTTCGGGAAAAAGTATGGTTTGCTGGAATCAATTCCCTAGTTGAATCTCTATGTAAGTAATGTATTCCTTGTTTAGCAAGCACACCCAGTACACAAAATGAACCGCTAAATATGACAGAACTGCCATCTAAACCATGGGAACGTGTATCGGTAGATTTTTGTGGTCCGTTTCCATTGGGAGACTACATTTTAGTTGTAATAGATGAGTACTCATGGTTCCCTGTGACTGAGAGCTTATCCTCGACTTTGGCAAAAACAGTAATGCCGAGGTTGGATAAAATCTTTTCACTATTAGGAATTCCACGTGAAGTTAAAACCGACAATGGTCCACCGTTTCAGGGTACTGAATTAAAAAATTTTGCAGAGCATTTAGGCTTTCACCATCGCAAAATTACACCGTTACATCCAAAGGCTAATGGAGGTGTCGAGAGATTCATGAAAACTTTGGGCAAAGCAATCAGGACATCGCACACTGAAAATCTGAGTTGGAAACAGGAGTTGTACAAATTTTAAAGAAACTATACGGCATCACAGCATGGAACAACTGGAGTACCGCCAGCAAAAGCACTCTTTGGCAGAAACATTCACACCAAACTACCCGAATATCCAATGAAACAGAACAAGGACGTTAATATTCGCAAACAGGACGAACAAGCAAAACTCAAAATGAAAGAATATGCAGACAAAAAGAATCAGGCAACAGACTCACAGATGCGCATAGGCGATTCAATGTTGGTAAAAATTCCAAAGGAGAACAAACTGTCAACATATTATTCATCTGTTCCATATCAAATCGTACGCTCGAACGGCAATCAGATAACAGCGAAATACGGTGATCATACGATAACTCGTAATTCCTCTCATTTCAAAAGATCGGTTCAGAGATAACCTCATCAGAGACAATGATTATTGATGATTTTCGATGACGCTCTCGGTGATGTAATTCTACTGAGCATTCAAGAACAGTCACACATGGAAAACGATTCTACAGTTACAGATTTGGACAATGTATGCCTGGAACCAAATATTTCATCGCGACCCACTCGTATGAAGAAACGTCCGAGCTATTTGGATAACTACACAAGCAAATAATATTTGTGCTTGGGGGTAGAAGTTGTAAATTGGGTAACAATAACTCCCACTTCTACCTTATAGGCAGGTTGCATAGCCTCAGCCTAGTAGGGGCGTATTATGTATTGTGTTTAGAGATCTAAAGGTCATACGATCTTGTCATATTAATCATCATGTAATTATGGTTAGATAATCTCTTAATCGTCAAATAATCACATAATAATTCGTATTTTCTACAGAACTACTCATTCGTATTCTTTACCAGAATGTGCGTACTCACACTCGGACATAGACAATGTTATCTCAGACAGTTTATCACAGATATTGTTATCACAGACACATTTTATCACAGACTTCTCAATTCCAAACACGAAACAATAGCTTTTAGTCAAAGATCTTTATTGTTATATTTCTATACTCGTTTATCATTAATAGTAATTTTCTTTTATCAAGGAAAAGAGAGATGTAGTATCTGTATTCCAGTTCATCTAGTTCATTTATATTTTAATAAATGTTCCGGTACCTAAAAGAGGGGTTCTGGAAAATATAGTTCTGTTTACCGGAAGCAAGCTGTCAGACTTGTCATTTATAAACACTAAAACATTACAAATAGTATGTTTTAATCGTAGTTAGCCATATGGTCTTGGTGGACTGGTGTGTTTTAGCGATATTGCATAGATCTAGGTCACTCAGGTATACTTGTTTATCTAACTTGTCATCTGGAAGTGAAATTATCCACATCCAGTGCTCCATAAGCTGAATAGCTATCTCCAATGTCAATGGAACTTTCCCTAATTCAGCTTTGGCAGCTATGTTGGAGGCATATTTATGTACTCCTAATGTGCCTTTGGAGTTTGTTGGTTAACTTTTCATGGAAGAATTTGTTGTCTAGCTTAGTGAATTCACCTTTAGTGAAGATCTCAACTACCTGTGGTCCCCATATTTCACATTGATACGGATTGATTGGATTAACCAGGGACTGAAATAGTTTCAATTGAACGCATGGGCTTCAACATCTATATGTTTTGATTAGATCTCCACAGAGGCGTCCATATATCAGGCATGGCAGTTTTAGCTCCTCGAGCCACTCTTTATATGCTTTGTGCTTCAATCCAGGTACCAGTTTTGTTGCACGTCATTGTATGGTCTCAAGAAGCTGAACGTCTTTCATATACAAGGGGGACCATACAACATTCCCATATTAGAGATAGGGTCGTAATAAACTTTTATACAATAGGACAAGAGTTCTGGAATCTAGATAATTAAAAGATCGTCGAATCATACCAAGGATCATGTTTGCTTTGTTTACTACCGTTTCTGCATGCTGATTGAATTTCAAGTTGTTATTCACATATCCATCGAGATCTTTTTCACACTTCGTTTTTTTCAACCTGACACTGAGGATTCTCATTCATCGTGTATGTAGTTTTGTTGTTAATTTTCCCCAAATGTATGGTTTTGCATTTTGAAGCATTAAAACGCATTTGCCAAGTATCTTCCCAATCTGTCAAGTTGTCAAGGTCTGTCTGGAGCTGATCATGGTATGGTCTTCTGTTTCATTAACTTCAGCAAATAGTTTGGTGTCATCTGCGAACATCTTTGCTATGTTGTGTACGGTTTGCGACATGTCGTTGATGAAACATACGAATAATGCTTGACCTAGTGCACTGCCTTGAGGGATTCTGCTGAGCACCAGTGTCCAACTGGAGCAAGAGTCGTTGATCATTACTCGTTGCTTTCTATTTTTCAGGAATTCCGCTATCCACCCAAGAACATCGCCACCAATGTCATAGCTTTTCAGTCTGCCTAGTAACCTCATGTAGGGTACAGTGTCGAATGCTTTGGTGAAGTCATGCTAAATAACATTCACTGCTTTGCCCTCGTCTACAGCTTTGGTGCAGAAGTTGATGGATTCTATGAGCTGGGTAACACATGATCGTCTGATAACAAAGCCATGCTGACAGTCAGTGATGTGGCTGGACATGTGTTTCATCAGTGCATCTCTTATACGCTGTTCTATTGTTTTGCATACCATATATGTTAAGCTGAATGGTCTGTAGTTGCTGGGTAATGAAAGTTTCCCTTTTTGAAAATTTAGGTTATCTGCCCATTCTTCCAGTCTTGGGCTAGTACTCTCTCTCTCTCTGTTAAGGATCTATTAAAAAGTAGAGTCAGGGGCTTCGTAATCTCCGTACTAGCTTCTTTCAATACCCTAGGGTGCAGGCCATCCGGTCCTTGCGCTTTGGTTACTGACAGGTTATGAAGTTTTTGGGCGTCATTCTTTTTTGTCACAATCTCCCCCAATCCACCCGACGCTGTTGTGTTGCGTAATGTTGTGATGTGTGTTGCATCTTCAACCTGACAACCGAGAGTAGATAATATATATATTTATATATATATATATATATATATATATATATATATATATATATATATATATATATATATTATTATGTCTACTCTCGGTTGTCAGGTTGATGTTTTTATGCTTATATGTCTTGTTTTTTATGTGTTGATTATTTTAATTCACTGTATATAGTTAAGATGTGTAATATATACACATGACAATCAGATACAGATCTGGATGAATAAATATATGAAGCAGAGGCTCTCGGTCAATTTTTCTTAAATCTTCCAGCATTCCTATTCACTATTCAACAGAATATTCCCTGCATAACAAAGCAGTACATCTGACATGTATGAGTATGCCTACTTACTACTATGTGTATGTATACGTGTGTGTATGTCTACACACGTGTACATGTAGGCCCCTAAGTATATATGAGTATATAGGTAAACATATGCATATGCATATGCATATGCGTACAATTTTGTGTGTACTGTGTATATGTTTGTATATTTAAATATGCTATAAATCTTGATTCTACTTCATAGACGACGCATGAATATAAGTCACTGAATCATATGGAGTACTGATGTCAGACAGGTCAACCTAGGGTAATATAAGTGTAAAATTTGCACGTTATGTGTTGCCTTATTTGTGATAACTAATCCTTCTTACTTGTCAAAACTTAACCTTGCTGTCTGCTGACCAGCTCCAAAATTCATTTTGCCCAAGTGGACTGCTCCTTTCTGTTTCATGTCCATTTTTATAGAGCTGTCCAAGATTATCTTTGTTTTAGTTGATTACCTTATCCACTGTATCATGTCAATATTTTGTGATAACCTTGTATAGCTTCTCTGTACATACATGCTAACACTTGCAGACCTTACAAACATTATGTGACGAATCTGACAGGGAGTTTTTGTTGTCATTACTCTCTTAACCAAATTATAACTATTTTAGCCAATTTTTTAAAATGTCAACAATCCACCACCACCAGATAACCTTAGCTCAGCTCCACCTACTATTTATGTGTGCGTAAGTAAATTTATATAGTTGAATACTGAATTTCCAGAATCCCAATCTCGATGGAAACCACAGAGGTGAACTGATGAAAATTTTGAAACTCCGAAGTAACTATACAGGTAGGCTGGTGAATATTTTGAAATCTGAATTACCTGGAAGCTGTTGCTGCCTGAAGCAGCAACAGCTTTTAGTCACCCTATCTCAAGATACTACTTCTAATCCGAGACCATCCATCACCACCAGATAACTGTTCCTGCTATCATCCCCAACAACTTAACATTTTCACTGACAAATTCCTGAAAAAGTATATTCCATCTCAATCCTCAATCCCTGCTACGTTGCTTAACCTGCCAATCCTACTGAATTATTCATTCTCGATAGCCAAAATGTATGAATTTACCGCTTAAGTTTTAATTCATGCTGCTTGCATATCCAAAAGTTATCTTTTGCTTATGAAATTGTTCTCTTGTGGCTAACAGCAGCCAGATAGTTAATTTACCAATCCTACTGAGCATGTCACTATCGTGCATGACCATATACCATGAATGAACTTTTCTTCTGGAAAACATATCAACAACACAACATAGATAGACAAGGCGCTGTATCGCATAGAGGATGTTTTGCTGGATTTTTCGAGATTGGTTTGTCCGAGAGTTGTTGCTGCCTAATGGAAGCATTAGCTTTTGGTCAAACTAATTTCGAAATCATCCAGCATCACATTTCACTATTCAACAGATTATTCCTTACATAATAAAGCAGTACACGAGTATGTATGATTATTGTATTCTGCGGCTATAGTAGTAGACCCATCCTGCAGCTGCAATCAGTCCTTTTTCATTTTTGCCCACTGTGTCTTGTCCTCAGCCATAATTCTTAGCTTCCTCAGGTCCATTCTTGACTTGAGTGTACTGAG
The DNA here is from genome assembly GCA_034401795.1 of Chaetoderma sp. LZ-2023a. Classification (NCBI taxonomy): domain Eukaryota; kingdom Metazoa; phylum Mollusca; class Caudofoveata; order Chaetodermatida; family Chaetodermatidae; genus Chaetoderma; species Chaetoderma sp. LZ-2023a. Next base: position 90,712,502 of record CM067372.1, read on the forward strand.
TCCTGCTTTCTCGAGGTCACCTCGTAGCATGCTTAGCAGATTTATGCACTGACGTCCTCTCCTGGCTTTGTGTTTGCTGGCTCGGAGTAGGGCAAATTCCAAGGCTCTCTGTGCTGGTGTATATTCTGGCATCATTAGCACATGGCCAAACATGGAGCATCTTTGCTGGGTGACTTTTACAGAGAGCAGCGACGTATTACACATCTTGTATAGTGCATCATTGGAAATTATTCTGTCTGGCCATCAGTGTCCAGTGATGGTCCGTAGGTGTTTGCGGTGGCAGGCATCGAGTTTGTCTACAGCTGCATTTGGAGCTGCCCAGCTGTTACAGTTATACAGCATCAAGGATACGCAGACTGCATTGTATAAACGCAGCCTTTGAATCAAGGGAATCTTCGATCTACGAATCCATAGCGTCCGGGACTGGAAAGCTATGTTCCCCATGATGCAGCGAGCAGCCATGTCAGCATTACGGTAAAGCAGTGAGCCCAGGATTTTACTTTTCCTCCATGGTTCGCCGCCATGAAATCGATCGTCATTTTCTTTAGTTTCATGCTTTATAGATAAGTATATGTGGGTGAACTCTGTTTTGAATTGATTCATATAGAGATTCTCAATTTTTACTTTGCTTGCAGCTATTGGGAGAAGTTCGTCAAGGGGTTTCTTTTCCTCGTCTATGAAGTCCACATTATCGGCATATTCCATCTCTAGCGGCATACCCAGTATTGCCACGGGGGGGGGGGGGGGGGTGGTGGGGGGGTCTTGTGGAACCTTCTTGTACGGATTTCAATGCAGCAGCAAAGTAGCTGGTGAAAAGCACCGGAGATAGACCATCTCGATGTGGCGAGCCAATTGATGTCTCAAACTCTACTTTACTTGACTCGTACTCTCAGCTGCTTGGTGTATGCTAGCAGTAGTCTCACTAGTCGTAGCTCGTCTTCATTGCAACTGGCATCGCGTAGTACATCTAGGATCTTTGAACAGATTATTCCTTACATAACAAATCAAAATGAGTATGCGTCCCTATTATTGTGTGTATGTCTATGCGTGTGTATGTCCATATGAGCATGATATTGTATATGCATGTGTATACAACGTTGTGAATACATGTCTGTATGTGTATATATGCTATAAAGACTTGTTTAAAGCAGAAAACCTACTCAAACTTAGACATAGGAAAATAGCAAATGTTAACTATAGTAAGACTTTCACCAGAAACGCTACCTAAATCCATAGGCCCTCCTTTGTAAATAATACTGACGGGCATTGGTATAACACTAGAAGCAGACACAACCTACATGACAAATACACAAGAACAGACATAGGAATATACAGATTATCAATTGCTGCCACCAAATTATGGAATAATACAAAGCGGGAAACATGGCACAAAATACTGACAACGAAATCATTTAAGAAAACAATAACAAATTATTTACTTAGCAAACATTTGGTTTGTAATATAATCACTCAGATGTCAATAGTTTCCAGGGCTATTGATTTCAGAGAATAAAGTCATTTCTGTGAGTAATTTTCTCTCCAAAGCAAATGAATGAATAAACAAACGGAATGAAGGAAACGTGGAACGAAGGACAGATGAAAGGAAGGAAGGAAGGAAAGAATGAATGAATGAACAAATGAACAAATGAAATGAAAGGACTCACAAAGAAAGCAAGGAACAAACAAATGAACGAACGATCAAATGAACAAATGAAATGAAAGGACTCACAAAGAAAGCAAGGAACAAACAAATGAACGAATGATCAAATGAACAAATGATCAAACGAATGATCAACTGAATGAATGCTCAAATGAACAAATGAACAAATGATCAAACGATCGAACGAATGATCAACTGAATGACAATCAAATGAACGATCAAATGAATGATCAAATGAATGAGTGAACAATCAAACAAATGAACGAACGAATAATCAAACAAATGAGCGAATGATCAAACGAACGAACAATTGATCAAATGAAGGAACAAATGATCAAATGAACGAATGCATGATCAAACGAACGAACAAATGATTGAATGAACGAAAAAATTATCAAATGAACGAATGAATGAACGAATGATGGAAGGAAAGAAGAATTGAAGGGAAGCCAGATGGAAAAAAGAAATGAAGGATTGATGGAAGGAAGGATAGAATGTTGTAATTAATGACAGGTTTCTTGCCCAAACAATAATGCTATTCAAAAACTAATCATAGGTTCAATTTAACCATCGATGTAGAAACAATATGAGCATTCTCTTTAACTGTTATTAGGTGGATCTATTGAAGGACATAGATTGTTTGACGATGTAGCCGAATATTGTATACAAGTTATGGATTTATGAAGTAATAAAATAATGAAACTGACACAAGCATGTAAGTGTGTAATATTGTCAACGCACTGACTCAGAATTTTAAAACTGAAAATATTCTTGTTTATACTATTACCTGAGAGTTGTCATTTTGTTTAAGAGGCGCCATATAACCTGATTGTTACACAATGATAAATAATTGAGTGATATTTTGAAAACATATTTGAGTTTTGCTGTTACCAAGATGTCACGTAGATTCAGATATTTCTTAAATGCAATTACTGGACGCCTGTTGAAAGGTTATCTTAAATTGCCCTGTAATTTGTGATACTCATCTTTTAGGATTTTGGCAATTTCAACATTTTTCTGAATGTATGTGAGAGTAAATGGGATAATCTTACGTTGATCTGATAGACCTGGGTCAGAATGTATGCCCCTTGGCCATTGTGTTTCGAGTTCTTTAATCCAAAACGATTCTCCTAGTTTTCCTTGTTTATCAGTTTCTGTTGTTGTATCTGAAAGTGGTAGCTGTTCGATAGGCATGATTTCAAAGTCACGATGAGCTAAATGATCAAGAAGATTAAACTGTTCAAGCGCACATGTGTCTTCCCCATGTCTAATATCTGAAATATGTCTAGCTGCACGCCATCTTAGTGTATTTTTTGTTTCACCAACATACTGCTTTTGACACAATTTGCATGAAATTAAGTAAATAACATTTTCAGCATTGCAATCTAAATTAGACTGAATTTGAAATTGGCTTTTGTTTTGAAAGCTTGTGAACGTACTCATGAGAAGGAAGAAATTTATACAATTTACACCTTTTCTTTTCACATTTCCGAGATCCTCCTTCACAGATAATTGGACATCTATGCACATCTATCAATATGAGCTTTTAGTTTGATATTCGGATCATGATTATTCAGAATGGCTAAGAATTCGTTAAATGCTTCCTTAGTATGCTGACAGATCATGATCTGCAGTAAATGAGCAACTGATTTGGACACTTTTCAAGTGTTTCCTTTTCGCACTCTGCGATGTAAGGGTTAGCTAAACCTGGGCTAAAATGCTTGCCCATTTGCAGTCACTATTAAATTTGTTGGAAAATTTCACCAGCGAATTCAAAATCATTGCTTTTTCAAACTAAGCTCTAGTAGAGCTAGTACTTCTCTGTCTGGTCTGTTGGTGTCAGGGTAGTCGGCAAATGCTCTACGAATTGAATTTAGACCCTTTTCGATGTCAGTGTTTGTGTACATAGCATTGATGTCTATGGTAGGTAAGAATGAATTTGGAGGGACCAATATCTTAGAGACTTGGGATAGGAAGTATTCAGTGTTTTTCAGATAAAATGTCTATTCGCAATTGGCTGAAGATGGTAGTCAATAAATTAACTAATCCTATATGACTCTAAACCAGTCTGAAATAATAGGCCACCTTGGTGGTGTCATTCACTCATTGGGTCTGTCCACGAGTCAACAGACTTATGGATTTTAGTAAGAAGATACAATGTACGTGGTTTCGAATCATCTTTTGCAAACAGGTATTTAAATCGCTTTTCAGTTATCTTCTTTTAATCAACAATTTTTTGGAGAATTTCGTTAGATTTGCCACAGTTATTTTGCCAAAGTGGTTCCTTTAGTGCTTAGTAATGTTTCGGATTACTAAACTGTCTATGTGCTTCTTTGATATAGTTATTTGTATCCATTATTACGGTAGCTGCTCCTTTATCATCAGGTTTGATGACAATTTCATTAGTTTTAGATAACCCTTGTAGGGAATGGCGTTGCTCATAAGATAAATTTTGCTGATCATATGGAAATGTCATATTTTTAATACGCTCCGAATAAAGTTGTATACTTTCACAGATTGCTGGGTCAACAAGTTTCAAATTTGGTACCAGCCTGTTTTCTTAATGAATGGTGGAATGCTGCTATTGGAGTTTTGAAAAAAAGTCTGCCAATTTGACACGATGACCAAATTCAGCAGTTTCAAGAAAGCCATTGTCTAAACCAGCATCCAAACCAGTTTTGGGTTTTGGAGTTGGTACAAAGGTTAATCCAAAATTAAGCAACAATTTTTCAGTTTCACGTAACTGAGAACCAGCTAGGTTCACAGCATTACTACCCAGTCCAATTTCTGGGTGGCTGCTACCTTGACCGGAATCTAGTTTAAAACAAGCATTTTGTAAGTATTGCTTTGCAATACATGTCCCCTACCTGGTGATATAAATCTTTAGAGATTGACAGCCAAAAATTTCATTAAAAATTGTCAAAAGCAGCTGAAGCTCGAACTTGATCTGTAACTTCTCATAACATAGCAATAAACCAAGTCTCAGTTATATATGGTGAAGGAGAAGGAAAGTCTTGAATGCTGATATGTTTGTATTTCATAAGTCGAAAGGGGACATAACTCCATAAAAAAATGACGCAAACGCCTGAAACTCGAACTTGGTCTGTAATTTCTCATAATAAGATAATGTACCAATTCTCATTTGAATATTTTGAGATTGCGAGAAAAAGGGCGGAAAACTAATATTTTTCGTATTTCATAGGCCGAAAGGGGGCATAACTCCATCAAAGATTTACACATACGCCTAAAACTCGAACATGATCTGTAACTTCTCATAACAAAGCAATGTAGCAATTCTCAGTCTGCGAAAAAAGTGCGGAAAACTAATATTTTTTGCATTGCATAAGTCGAAAGGAGGCATAACTCCATGAAAAATTTACAAAAATGTCTGAAACGCGAACATGCTCTGTAAACTCCTTATACTAAAGCGATTTTCGCTTACAGATCTTGAAGGAGTGCGAAAAAAAGTGCAGAAAGCTGATCTTTTTTGTATTTCTTAAGTCGAAACGGGGCATAACTCCATCAAAAAATTTCACATATGCAGGAAACGGCAACTTGGTCTATAACTTCTCATAGCAAAACTATGTAGCAATTCTCAATATAATATCTTCATCGCCATCTTCAGGCCCGTAGTCACTATTTCCCTCAGATATGAGTTATACTCGTTCTAGTGAATGCTGCCTGGAGAATATGCCGAGAAATATTCCCGTTATTTGAGTAAATTTCCATTTTCAGCGATGAAAGATTTTTTGTTAACAGAAATGCAGGTCCCTCCGATGACATCACATCCACGTTTTGATGCTAGTACTTCCGTTTCAGTTTCGTTTTTGGGAAGGTACGAAAATGGGCCTTTTCGACGAAGTATTTACAGAATTATCTGTATCCTATGACAATATGATATTGTAATTTTTTTAGTCAGTATATGTTGCGTTATTTGCACGTATCAGAACACAAATCTCGCTGCGTATAGTACTTGGTCTTTAAAGATTGCGAAAAAAAGTGCGGAAAACTATAATATTTTTCGTATTTCATAAGTCGAAAGGGGGCATAACTCCATGAAAAATTGACGCAAATGTCTGAAACTCGAACTTGCTCTGTAACTCCTTATACTAAAGCGATGCACCGATTTTCGCTTAAATATCTTGAAGGAGTGCGAAAAATGTGCGGAAAACTAATATTTTTTGTATTTCTTAAGTCGAAAGGGGGCATAACTCCATAAAAAATTGACGCCTACGCCTGAAACTCGAACTTGGTCTGTAACTTCGCATAACAAAGCAATGTTGCAATTTTCAGTATAATATCTTGAAAGACTGCAAAGAAAAGTGCGGAAAACTAATATTTTTTGTATTTCATGTCGAAAGGGGGCATAACTCCATCAAAAAATTTCACATATGCAGGAAACGGCAACTTGGTCTATAACTTCTCATAGCAAAACTATGTAGCAATTCTCAATATAATATCTTCATCGCCATCTTCAGGCCCGTAGTCACTATTTCCCTCAGATATGAGTTATACTCGTTCTAGTGAATGCTGCCTGGAGAATATGCCGAGAAATATTCCCGTTATTTGAGTAAATTTCCATTTTCAGCGATGAAAGATTTTTTGTTAACAGAAATGCAGGTCCCTCCGATGACATCACATCCACGTTTTGATGCTAGTACTTCCGTTTCAGTTTCGTTTTTGGGAAGGTACGAAAATGGGCCTTTTCGACGAAGTATTTACAGAATTATCTGTATCCTATGACAATATGATATTGTAATTTTTTTAGTCAGTATATGTTGCGTTATTTGCACGTATCAGAACACAAATCTCGCTGCGTATAGTACTTGGTCTTTAAAGATTGCGAAAAAAAGTGCGGAAAACTATAATATTTTTCGTATTTCATAAGTCGAAAGGGGGCATAACTCCATGAAAAATTGACGCAAATGTCTGAAACTCGAACTTGCTCTGTAACTCCTTATACTAAAGCGATGCACCGATTTTCGCTTAAATATCTTGAAGGAGTGCGAAAAATGTGCGGAAAACTAATATTTTTTGTATTTCTTAAGTCGAAAGGGGGCATAACTCCATAAAAAATTGACGCCTACGCCTGAAACTCGAACTTGGTCTGTAACTTCGCATAACAAAGCAATGTTGCAATTTTCAGTATAATATCTTGAAAGACTGCAAAGAAAAGTGCGGAAAACTAATATTTTTTGTATTTCATGTCGAAAGGGGGCATAACTCCATGAAAGATAGACGAAAATGTCTGAAACTGGAACTTATTCTGTAACTTATCATAACAAAGCAATAAACCAATTCTCAGTTGAATACCTTGAAGGACTGCGAGAAAAAGTGTGGGAAACCAACTGTGACAGACAGACGGACAGACAGACGGAGTGCAAACCTATAGTTTGACATGGCCGGCTTCAGGAACTTACTCAGATCCTTTACCTTTCTGGCCCAAGACATTAGGAAAAATCTCCATCTTCAGGTTGTACTCAAAATCCCAATATGGTGAAAATACTGGATCACCATATAGTACACCTTGACTAGGTCGGCTTGGGCAGACGAATGGTGATGCGATTCAGATCCTGCATCATCCTTTCATCTACCTTTGTTCGGGCTGGCCACGGTGTACCTCTCAGTCAGGCAGAGAGAATCTATCAGAGTAGTTACAAATATGGGGTCATATATAAGATTCCACTGCCACTCCACTGCAGGAGTGGTATGTCAGAGGTGCCAACCCCCCCCCCCCCCCAGGGATTGATGTATGCTTGGCAGGAGAAAAGAGAGGGATGGATGGCTCTAAAGCCCCCAGGCCATTACTAACACCAATTAAAGCAGCAGAAGTTGAGAAGGCACTTAAAGCCCTGAAAAATGGACGTGCATCTGGACCTGATGGCATGAGCAATGAACTATTCAAATATGCAAGTGACATTATCTCAAAACCGATCACGCACCTAATCAATTCAGCTTTTATGCACCACCTTCCCATCGACGCTGTCGGCCAAGGCACCCTTATCGCACTACCCAAGCAGAAGAAGCCACATGCCTCCTCCCCAGCCAATCTGCGGCCCATTGTGCTCCTCAACAGCATACATAAAATCCTATCCAACTTTACTCTCTGTTGCATCAGAGACAAGATCGATGACTTCACCGGATCATGTCAAAGTGGTTTGAAATGTGGACGCAGCTGCGCAGACATTGTATGCCATAGGCTCCACGCATGCTGTGTCGGTAGTCATGTCCAAACACACTTCAACGCTCAAAGATCCTTACTACATCAGGCCAGTTGCAATGGAGATGACCTACGACTAGGCTTGCACGATTTTTGCTTTGAAACATCGCGATCGATTTTATAAAAAAAAATCGCGATTTTCGATTAAATCGAAGGTCCAAATTCCAAAGTATAAACCGGAGTAACGTGACTTGTTTCTAGAAAGTTTAAATAAATGATACAAAAATAGCACAAAATTAGAACACATTTTCATGCGCCGAATTCTTACCATCCTACATCTATGCTTAATATATACCTTATATCCATCATCGCGGGAGTGAAATTATTAATTGGGACCGCCTAAATATTGCGCATAGTTTAATAAACATGATTGATGTCATCAAAATTGTAGATAAAATGTCGCAGAGAAGAAAATATAAATTACATGATGTATCAGCTTCCGCTTATAGCCTCCCTTTGAAGGACGAGTTTAGGTCATTATCGGAGTACCGCGAATATGTTAATATTAGTACCCGGGGAGATACTGGGCAATCCACATACATAGGACGGGAGCTTTGAGTAGGTACGAGTGTAACGGCGTAAACTCGTCCTATAGAGCAGTTTATAGTTGCTTTCAGAATGTACGATTTACATTTAAGAGTAATCAACAGAACGAACAGTTCAAAATCAAACAATCTGGAATGCTGTTGCTTTATTTTCTTTAATTTGACATGACAACCGTATCAAAAAAGAAAAATTATTACACCGCCTGAAATTGCTAACCCAGAATTACAAAGAATTATGTTCACTGATTGCATAACACTGCAACTACGTATATACTTGGCATTTCACGACAGACTCAGGGTCTGCAGCGAAAGAAAGAAAATTATATGGCGATTCGACGGAGTAACTAGCTTGTTTTCACAATGACAAAGGTGTTACCTCGCTATTGTTAGCTTGTTTATTGTAGCGCTTTGTGTTGTGATTAGTAATTATTCGGCATGGCGGGATATAAACACAATGAACACAGGCGTGAATCGATTATAATTGTACTCATGTACAGATAAAATGCGACAGAAAAGTACCCACTTCAGATTTTTTTTAAACATGAAATTTTTTACGATTTTCCGATTTTTCCTCAATTACATTGTAAAAATCGCGATTTTAAAAATAAATCAAACTTCACGATTAAAATCGAAAAATCGCGCAAGCCTACCTACGACTAGTGAGACTACTGCTTGCAGACACCAAGCTGTGAGTACGAGTCAAGTCAGTGAAGTCTGTAGCGTTTGAGACATCAATTGGCTCCCCACAGTGAAATGGTCTAGCTCAGGTGCTTTTCACCTGTTACCTTACAAGCACACCACTCCCGTATTGACACCGGGTATGACGCTAGAGATGGAATATGCCGACGATGTGGACTTCATGGACGAGGAAAAGAAACCCCTTGACAAACTTCTCCCAATAGCTGCAAGCAAACTGAAGATTAAGAATCTCTATGAATGAATCCAAAACAGAATTCATTCACATATACCTATCTACAAAGCATGAAACTAAAGAAAATGATGATCCACTTCATGGTGGCGAACCATGTAGGAAAGGTAAAGTACTGAGCACACTGTTTGCAGTACTGCTGGGATTGCTGCATGCTGCGTCATGGGGAAAACAGCTTTCCGGCCCTTCTGGAAGTCATGAATTCGTAGATCAATGATGCCCTTGATAACAAGAGCTCTGCAAACGGCGCATAATACCCCGCCATGATGACAAACCAATGATTGAGAGCTTTCAGAAAATATTTATTTCTTCCTCAACCCCATCAGACCAGTCACCCTTATGACGTGTCAAAGCGATCCGTTAAATGGTCAATGAGGTATCATCCAGAAACCAATTTTCAGGATGCCTGCCACTGACTGGCGGCCATATTAGATTTTGGATTATCGTAAATTTTGATAAGTTTCTTCACCAGACATATTCCAACGACTGTAGGAAGTGATCCCATAAATAAAATCCAAAAACTAACTTTCAAGATGGCAGCCCATGGATGGCGACCATCTTGGAGTTTGGATCATCATCAATTTCGATAGGTTTCTTCTCCACACCTAGTCCAACCACCTTATGAAGTTTCAAAGGGATCCGATAAACGGTTATCATTTGGAAACCAATTTTCAAGCTGGCCATCGGTGGCTGGCAGCCATCTTGGAGTTCGTATTATTGTCAATCTCGATAGGTTTCTTCCCAACAGGTAGTCGAACCACCCTATGAAATTTCATAGCGATCCGATAAACGATAACGGAGTTATCATCTGGAAACCAATTTTTCAAGATGGCCACCGGTCATCTTGGATTTCGGATCATTGTCAATTTCGATAGGTTTCTTCCTCAGACCTAGTCCAACCACTCTATGAGGGTCAAAGCGATCCGATAAACGGTAACGGAGTTATCATCCGGAAACCAATTTTCAAGATGGCCGCCTGTGGCTGGCAGCCATCTTGGATTTCGGATCAGCATCGATTTCGATAGGTTTCTTCCTTCCGCAGACTTAGTCCAACCATTCTATGAAGTTTCAAAGCGATCCGATAAACGGTAACGGAGTTATAATCCCGAAAACAATTTTCAAGATGGCTACCGGTGGCTGGTGGCCATCTTGGATTTCCGATCGGTGTCAATTTCGATAGGTTTCTTCCCCAGTCGTGGTACAACCACTCCATGACGTTCCAATGCGATCCGACAAATGGTAACCGAGTTATCATCCAGAAACCAATTTTCAAGATGGCCACCGGTGGCTGGCGGCCATCTTGGATTTCGGATCATCGTCGATTTCGATAGGTTTCTTCCCCAGGCCTAGTCCCACCACCCTATGAAGTTTCAATGCGATCCGACAAATGGTAATGGAGTTATCATCCGGAAACCACTCTGCTGCATGCCCGCCCGTCCGGATGGACGGCGCCATTACATAATACCGCGCCAAATTTTTTGGCAGGGTATAAAAAGGCTACGTTTATACAATGCAACCTGCGTCTTCTTGATGCTGTATAACTGTAACAGCTGGGCAGCTCCAAAGGCAGCTCTAGACAAGCTCGATGACTGCCACCGCAAACACCTACGCAACATCACTGGACACTGATTGCCAGACAGCATAATTTCCAATGATGCACTATACAAGATGTGTAATACGTCGTCGCTGTCTGTAAAAGTCTCCCAGCAAAGATGGTCCATGTTTGGCCATGTTCTAAGGATGTCAGAAGAGACACCTGCACAGAGAATCTTGGAATTCGCCCTACTAAGAGCTAGCAAATACAAAGCCAGGAGAGGATGTCATTGCATAAATCTGCTAAATATGCTATGAGGTGACTTCAAGAAAGCAGGACCCGGTGCACTCAAGTCAAGAATGGACCTGACGAAGCTAAGGATTTCGGATGAAGACCAGACACAGTGGACAAAAGCGAAGAAGGACTGATTGCAGCTGTAGGATGTTTCTACTACTACAGCCACGAATACAGTAATCATACATGGATGGCTTCTTGCCAGGAGAATGGATGGCTTCTTGCCAGGAGAAAAGAGAGGTGAATGGCTGCTTGGCAGAAGAGAGGTGGATTTGGATGGCTTGTTGGCGGGAGAAAAGAGAGAGGTGGATGGCTGCTTGGCAGGAGAAAAAGAGAGGTGGATGGCTGCTTGGCAGGAGAAAAGAGAGAGAGGTGGATGGCTGCTTGACAGAAGAGAGAAGTGGATGGCTGCATGGCAGGAGAAAAGAGAGGTGGATGGCTGCTTGGCATGAGAAAAGAGAGGTGGATGTGGATGGCTGCTTGGCAGAAGAGAGAGGAGTGGATTCCCAAGGCAAGAGATAAATCAAGTGGTTTGCCATTATCACCCCACCTCCGAGGGCCATCTCAGAGTCATAATCAACCTCCACGAGGAATGGCAATAAAAACTCGCCACGAAGAATGGCAATAAAACTCGTTATTTAAGATATCATTCCATTGTTAATGACAATAAAAAATCTATCTCCCCTGCCTGTTTGGAGACACACTGTTTACTGTAAAATAGCATACAGTAACTTGAACACTCATATTGCAATAAATTTTGTGCGAATCATACGTTTTTTTGTAAATTTGTTCGTGAACACCATATCATACAGATCCGTTTAAAATAAATTAATGAAACTTGGCAGGTTGCTTCTTTAGGATTAGATGTGCGTTTTGAAGCATTCACCGTTATAGGGTCAATATTTTGGGTGAAAATTGGCTTTTTAATGCAAAAACTGATTTTTGACAATTTCCTTGTATTTTATTTTAGTTTTTTTAGGGTTTTTTTAATTTGTTTTTTATTTTGAAGGCTTTGAATAAAATTGATACCTACTAAATAAGAGAAAGATATTTTCAGTGATTCCGTGGCCCACAACGATTGCTAGTTGGAACTGAACTTGGATATCTGTTTGTGAGATGAGATGAAGACACTTTTTGACTTTGTGTACAAAATGTACACAATGGTCAAATGTCAAAGTCAAGTTGAACTTGGTATATTCTCAAATCAAATCAAAGATTATTTATTTGACAGTAACCTGTTTTTACATAATTGAGTCAAGGTTGTTCGCCGAAGGCACGGCCTATAGTTCTGGAGGACACCTTACATATATATCTAGACAGAAAAGTAACAATACAGACAACTGCGACAGTTAGCTATCAGGATATACATCGCATTTATTGGATAGTATTATAAAACACACATGGGCAGGGGAGGGGGCGGGCATGCTATTGTGGTGTTATATTTACCAGCTCATACAGTAGTTTTAATATAATATTCAGTAGCGGTATTGATAATGATAATAGTAATGGCAAAGCGATTCCTCCAGATCTTATTCATTCAATTTGTGGGTGATTATTGGCAGAATGGCAGTAAGAAACTTTCTGGCAATCCATGTACATGTATTAAACATCACTTAACAAGTGCATTGTGTGTGCGTGCACGCGCCAGTGTGTTGACCGGGATTGTCTCCCATAAAACAATAGATTTTCCCATACAGTAACTTGAACACCGATGCATGTGTACAATTTCAACTGCAAGCATGCAAACAGACTTAAATCTACCCACATATGCAAAACATGCTCACACCCCCTAATATATGTATGTGTTTATGCATGATGGCATGCGTGTATGTCCATGTAAGTGCGTGCATTGACAGTAGGGACATAACGACAAAAGTAGAATTTATATTCTTGCATTGTTACACTTTTTATTGTTATCTTTCATTCAGAAACACAAAATATACAAATAAGACTAACTGTCAAGGGGAGACTATTTTGTGTGACTGACTGTACGATGACGACAACAAAGGTTGATGACGACAGTGATGAGAGAATGTGAGAAAATGGCTGCACATGAAGGTAATATATTCAACTAATGATAACAATGAACAAGATTTGATCAGAAACATGCGAATGAACGAATGAACTAATAGTAATTGCTGTTTTCATACAATTCTGTAAAGCAGTCATGGCTTGTTTGGCCAAACGAGTGTGGTTCCTTAACCGTTTAATGGACAATCCAGCCAAAACTGACCTCTGCAGTGCTCTAGAGGAAGCTCCAATTTTAGGCCAAGAGAAGACTTCAATTTTAATTTCTAAAATGCATGGCTCGATAACCGAGCCAGTCATTCCAATAGTATATTAAATCAGGAATGTGGTCGCAATGCAAACACGAAGTTCGACGTAACAAGTTTGCAATGAACTATGACGGTTGACTTCAAACATAAAATAAATATCTAGATGGATTATTGATACATGTATCAGTGACCATGACCTTTGACACCAATGTCATTGAGTCATCCCTTCTTATCAGCATGTGTCAAGGTTTATGTGCAGTATGATTAACACAGCATGAGGTATGAAATGCTAAGTTGAGTTGAGCTAAAAGTTAAATGTTATTGTTGAGAAAATCCTTAAGTTTTGTCATTAATATACTGACCTTGACCTTTTGATGCTAAGGTGATCGTGTCATGCCAACTCATTAAAAGAAAGGATAGATCTGAATTTGGGCTGTGCATGCTTAGCCAAACATGAGATCTAAACTGCTAAGTTGAGATAAATGCAAAGAACACTAGGTTTTAGCAAAGACAGTGACCTTGGCATTTGACTCCAAGGCCTCATCTGTTATTCCCCATCACTATAAAAAAGCATGTGTCCAAATTTAGTTCCAGTATGATAAGCAAACATGAGATATAAACATTGAAGCTGAGCTAAACACAAACTGATAATAATGAAGACGTGTTTCCCGAGATCACAATGACCTCCACCTCTGACATTTAGACCCAGAAGGATACCGTGACATGCTCTCTCATTATACAGACACATGTGTTCAAGTTTGTGACCAATCATGCTAGTATGATTAACCAAACATGAGATATGAGCTGCTAACACAAGCTCAATGGAAAATGTTAAGTTTGAAAAAACTAATTTTTTACCAGGTTCACAGTGACCTTTCCCTTTGACCGTTTAACATAAACTTCATTGTGTGATGCCCTGTCATTAGAAGTAAGCATATGTTTACCGTTGGGTCCAGCATGATTAAACAAACTTGAGCTATGAACTTATAAGTAGCTAAATGCAAATAGAATGACACCGACGCCGACGCACATGGTATCACAATAGCTCATTTTGTCTCGTAAAGTCACGCTAAAATGTCTTCTCTTGACCCACAACTGGAGATTTTCTATGAGAAAAGTTAAATTTCTTTGACCAAATTTAAGCATTAAATGGCTAGAATGTCTCCTGGCCGCAGATGACATGTCCTGTAATACTTACTGATGCATTATGATCTGTCACTAGTTACCACTTCTCTTTTAAGGTGGTAATTTAAGACTGATTTAACTATAATAAAATATATTTTGATTCTTTAAAATTTGATTCTCGGAATCAAAGTTCAATACCTTCATTTTAAACTATACAAAAAACCCACACATACATTCAAGCAAAATCAAAAATATATAATACATTTGTCTGAGGGGATTATTTGCTGTATATGGCAGAATTAAACATTTATTATCTGAAAATGTTAATTTTAAATTATAATTTTAGCATATTACAGACTAATATCAAATTCTACTGTCATTTCACATCGGCTTAGTTAGTGACAGAAACATGGCCTTATTGTATAAATTAACTGTCATAATTGGTTTCTAACCTACCCTAGAAATTACAGTAATTACGTCTGATAAATAAAGTTTTTCCATGACAGCATATTCATAAGACATAAACTTTTCAAAAAGTGTAAACCCTATACAACACATACTTTAGCATTAAAAAATTATTCTATTGAATATTTTGAAAGTAATTTTAGCGGAAGTTGTTGCTGCAAAATCACCCAGTCAACTTATCTTAAAATATTCAACGTTGTACCTGTATCGCCAACGTGCACCAGAGGTTCTAGGACGTGTGTAGTAAAGGGCTAACCAGATAGCTTTCATACCCAACAAATCAAAGAAGACATGCTGCCATTTAGAATTAACTGGCTGACTGCTGCAAGCCACTAATTTCAATGGGCAATAATTATGGAGATGCTGTATATTTTACAAACAAATTGACTGAATGTTGTTGGTGGCTTTACCACCAACAACTTTCAGTCAAATTGTTTTCAAAATATTCAGCATATTCATAGTTAAACCCCATGAAAACTTAGTCCGCTGAACTTCAGCAGGTAGAGAGTTAATCTTTGTCACCTCAGTCAACCATGTCAATGAGTTGTCTCCCTTGTATTGTCAGAAACCACAGATTATATGACAATTTACTGATTGTTAACTTGTTCAACATTGACACCCACCACAGCATCTCAATGCCAGATCAATAATACAGGCCAAGGTATTGAATATTTTGAAACTAACTTGACTGGAAAATGTCAATCAAGTTTCAAAATATTTGAGGGATTTTTTGTCGTGAAGAATTTGTATCTCATTACGCGGTGAAAGGTTAATAAAGCCTTACAAAACAGTAAAATATGTGTGTACGAGAATTCATTTTTTATTCATATCACTGGGAGAGGCCAACGCATATAACTAAAAAAAAGAAAAAATTCTAGAATATTCCTTTTACCTGCCTCACTGATGCAAGCCACAAAACAATAATTTCAATGAGGAAAAACTCTTGACTTGCTGAGTATTTAGAAAACAATTTGACTGAAAGTTGTTGGTGGCTGAGCCACTAATCACTTTC
This sequence comes from Chaetoderma sp. LZ-2023a, assembly GCA_034401795.1. Lineage (NCBI taxonomy): Eukaryota > Metazoa > Mollusca > Caudofoveata > Chaetodermatida > Chaetodermatidae > Chaetoderma > Chaetoderma sp. LZ-2023a. The sequence continues at coordinate 90,728,561 of CM067372.1, forward strand.
AGACAAAATTGTTTTTCTAAATATTTAGCAGAGATATAAGCCCTGGAATATGTTGGCTACACAAACTCAGAAGTCAAGAGGTTAAATTTACTACTGATAGTCAAGTTAACAACAAAATCAGTTTTAGTTGGGACTTGCAATTAGTATCTTAACCCTTTCACAGACGAATTCCCCATACCTAATTTTCATGGCAACCATACAGGAAAACTGTCAAATATTTTGAAATTAATTTGACTGGAAGCCGTTGCTGCAGCAATGGCTTCCAGTCAAATTAATTTCTAAATATTCAACAGAATAAGTTTTATTATATCATAAAGCATTTTTTTTCCCATGGATTTGTCGGTGAAGGGTTAAGCGTGTTTGTTGGTCAATCTATTGTGCCCTATATGGACTGTCATTTTATCCTTATCAACATCATGCTCTATGCAGACAAATGATCTCATTGAATGAATACCATTACTCAGTTGGAAAAATGTGTGGCTAAAGGTGTGGTAAGCCCGCAACGTCCGCAACAACATTTTCAAAGTGAGCACCAAATATTCATTCATAAATACAGAAAGGAATAAAAGAATTGTGCAAGTCAGACATAAAAGGGGATAAATTAGAATAAAATATAGAAAGCAGATAATAGCAGCTAGAAATTTCTGCTAAATTCTGAAACTCAAAATTGTGATAAATTAGAATTGTGAGAATTCTAATAATAACCTGAATAACTGGATGGCAAGTGGTAAAAATGATAATAATTGGTTATAAAAATGCAGAGTATTAAGAGCTAAAATAAACTTAGATATGGCGCTCACGCAGACATGCACACCCTAATACACACAGAAACACGCTTATATAGTACAAAGATACAGTACAGCCTAGAAATAAGCTAAACGGTTCTATTTTGGAAACAGTTTAACTTATTTATGAGCAGTACTGTATGTGAAGATGGGCTGAGATCACACATTGATTCCATGTACAACTATTTACAGGAACGGGACAGATCTAGAGATATCTGTGACGATGTGATAGGTGCTTGAATGACGATGAACACGCTGAAGAATAATAAGGAGATGGTTATGATGGTTTAAATGTGTTAGATTTGTAAGAAATCCTGCTGCCTTTATTTCTTGTATGTTTCTGACTGCCTTAGATGTTGATGAAATATGATTTTAGCCATTTCACCCATAAAAATCTAGAATCTCAATGTCAAAATAACTGTACTGGTGAGCATTTTGAAAACTAATTTGCCTGGGAGCTGTTGCTGCCTTAGGCCAGTTAAATTAGTTTTCAGAATATTCAAAAAGAATATTTCACATATGACATAGTAGATTGTTGCATCTGCGCTGTACATTTGAAAACCCTTATGCCTGGTGCACAAAATTAAACAACAAAAGCTGGTGGAAGAATGCAAATTTTGAAAACTAGTTGCTGGAGGACATCTGTAGCAACATGTCCAAATTAACCATCAGATACCACGCTAACTCGTTCACTGACGAATCCCTGAAAAACTAAATTTTTTCCGATGCATACCATTTTGTTGAATAATTTGAAGGTAATATGACTGGAAGCCATTGAATGGCATCCAGTCATATTAATTTCAAAACATTCAGCAGCTTTCCTATATTATTATCTTAAAATTGAGATATGGGGTATTCAAGGCTGACAGGGTTAAGCAGGACTGAGTAATGTACACGCACAACTTAGCAGTAAAAGGTTCCACGAGGCACAGAATGAATGAAACTTAACGAAATATTAACATATATATGAAAGTAGTAATTATTTAGACAAAATACTAAACATAACTGGATGAAATCAATTCTGGTCAGGAATTTCTGGAATATAACATTTGCTAAAAATAATTGTCTCGATTTCAAGTCAATTATACAGGAAAGCTGTTGAATAGTTTGAAACTAATTTGACTGGGCGCTGTTGCTGCTATAGAAACAGCACCGTTCAAATATTCAACAGCTTACCTGTATTGTTTTCTGGAAATCGAGATTCAGAGTGCAGGGATCAATTGATCCCAAAACAGGCAAAGCATGGGTGGAGATTAGCTAGAGTTGGGTGGGGCATAGGTAAAACTAGATTACTCCATGGTGTAATCAACTGAAGTGAAATTCTTATACCAAAAGCCCACATGTGACTTAAGAGTGATCTTAATAGTGGGATGATCGTATGAGAGGAGATAAAATGAATACTGCTCTTAATAGTAGTGGGTGGTCTGTCTTACTAGGGATGTGGATATTGTTGTATTTTGGAACATTGATAAGACGTGATGAAAAAAATAATTTCCAAAACCAGAATGAATTTCATAACTGATCGCCTGTCTCTCTTCATCTTCTATGTGAATGGGTTAAATTATGCATACATTAGTTGTTATTTTGTCCCATAAAATTACACACAATATTTATATTATTAATCGATGAATTTATCCCGAATAAAAAGACAAATTCCTAAAATAAAATTACAACACAAAATAATGAAACTTTACAGACCATTGTAAAAAATTGTAAATTAAAATTTAAATCTTTTTTTCTATTTTTTACATAAGTGCAAAGACATAAGACAATAATTTCCTCAATGATTTAAGTACAATTAATTTTAATAAATAAGAGTAAAATTTAAAATCATGATTTACTTTCATTAGCAAATTATGACACATTGTGCATTAAAGCTCATAACTGTTCAACCGTCACACAATTATATTCACTATGAAATATTACACGTGTTAATTACCAAGCATCAGAAAAATTCAGCATCATATACAAATATGCAGATGCTCAATAATCCTCAGATTTGTTTTAAAAAATTCAATCTTCTCATTGAAAATATCCATTTGCAGACTAAGAGAAGAGTATTTTTTGAAAATTTAACACCGGAGTGTCTGGCTCAGTTACTGACCCAGTCATCCGACTGAATTTCTGCAGACAACATTTTCAATGGGGTTTAACTCAGGATATGCCAAATATTTTGACGACAATTTGACTGAAAGTTGTTGGTGGCTAATCCACCAATAACTTTCAGTCAAATTGTTTTCAAAATATTAATCACGTCCTGAGTTATTGCCCAGTGGCATTATTGTTGATAGCTAAAAACATTTACAATTTCCAGTCAAAATTGTTCTCAAAATATTGAGCAGGTCCAGTCATTGCCTATTGAAATTATTGTCTGGTAGTTTGCAGCAGTAAGACAGTTAATCATTTGACTTATGACTTGCAAGATTACATTAGTCAGTTCACATCATCACCATAAATGGTATTCATTTTGAAAATCAGGTTGATAAAAAGATGTCGCTGGCTAGGCCAGCAACAGCTTTCAATAAAACATGGCGGAATGAATGTCTCGCCCATTCAAAATCACAAATTTGTTTGCAACAGTACAAGTATTAAATAGGAGTTGGAGAAGTCATTCCAAGCATAACTAAATATAGGGACAATTGAGTAGATTGATCACACAAATAGATCGTGCAATGTTACATTAGGGTTTTTATAATTGATTTTAAAAGAGCTAATACATTTCAGGCTTTTAAAATATATTTAGCCGCCCTGAATTCGTAAACAATTTCACAACCAGAACAGGAGTGTGTTTTTGTGACTGACTGAGTCAGTGATTCACTGACGTGGTTTGTGGTTCATGCGTTCCAGAAGTGGAAGATTTACTGATGCGGTTCTTTGAACAAGGAACCATGTTTTGATCTCGGTTCATTGTTACCAATGGTTACTTGATTGTAAATTTCAAGATGACTGCGCCCAGTTAAATTTTAAAACTTAATTGAATGACGACATCTCGTCAATATTTTAGTGGATGTGGTCGTCTGTGATTTAGTTGATATAAATTTAAAGTATAAATTGAAATACGATGAAATTAATTGCTAACCTTAATATAATTTAGAATGCTTGTGGGGTCAGAACGTTGCCAGGCAATTTTGATCATCAAACATCTCCAAACTACATAAATCCCATTTTGGCGTTTCTGGTTTGAACAAAGTTCATGCTATGAACACTGACCGAGTTAGTCACGAAAACGTGGCCCAGCTTACCAGGATAATTAAGCAGAACACATGTTTCTTATCTTCTCTGATATGCATACTCTTAAACCGGATATTAAAATAAGTTTTGCAGCAGTTTAACAACAGCATTTATTGAATACAATCGATTCCTGCACTCTCCGAATCTCAATTTCCAGAAAACTATACAGGTAAGCTGTTGAATATTTTGAAACTAATTTGACTGGGTGCTGTTGCTGCCTTTCTGGAAATTAATAGCCACAAAGTTCATGGATCGATTGAAGTGCTAAGTGTGGATGCAACTTAGCTAAAAATGGGTGGGTCATAGCTAAAACTGGATTGCTCCATTTGAAGGCAATATGACTACCTGTAGCTGTTTCATGATTATAGAATTTTATTGCGTGTTTCTGTCTCATAAACACGGTTATATTAATCAGAAAATATTAACCCTTTAATGTTCCAGTTGGCCAAAACCATTTCTGCACGCGTGTTGAGAAATGGCCACTTGCAGTACAAGAGTGGTCTATATTTTTGAAAACTTAGCAATGGAATGACTGGCTCGATAACCGAGCCAGTCATTCGTGACTTTTCAGAAAAAATTTCAGCTGGTCTTTAACCGTTTCACCGGCAAATCCCTGAAAAAGTAAATTCTTTACGATAGAAATTAATTTTGTTGAATAATTTGTAATTAAGCAACGACTCAGTCAAATTAATTTTCGAATATTCAACAGTTTCCAGTAAGGTTGCCTTGAAAATAAGAAATTCATCTGTGAAAGGATTAACATATCCTTCTGTTGATTTGCAGACCAATAATTCCCAATACGGGTGCACAAGCAATTCTTGCCGGGATTGACCTTTAAAGGGTTAAATCTGAGGAATGAGATGAACAAATGAATGTACATATAAATTTATACAGGGGACACATTTTGGGACACAAAAACAGAAAACATCACAGACTGAATGTGGCTTATGAGAAGTTATGAATGTTTAACCTAAAACGGTCATTGGATGGGAAAGATGTGGTCCTGATCATCATTAGAGATGATCAATGAGCAGTGTCATGTCACTCAGTGTTCTCTTAAATTGAAAATACATACACACCAAAATTAAAATTTTTAACCTATGAAATTTTAGTGCCTCGGTCTCAAGACACTTATACAGGAAAGCTGGTGCATATTTTGAAACTAATTTGACTGGGAGGTGCTCCCAGTCAAATTAGTTTCAAAATCATCATCAGAATATTCCTTGCATCATGAAGAATTTATCATTTCTGTACTATGTATATGTGTGTGCATGTCAAGGGTTTAAATAAATAGGACAAAAAACATTGGCCATGCTAAGATTTGTTGACAGACTCAAAAGGCAGAAATAAAGCCTTAAGTAGTCAAGAAAATAAATTTTTTTTGCTTAATGTGTGCCCATTTACTGACTAAGATAACAGTAGTTTTGAAGGTTTGCCAGTGGAATGATGAGTTTGGTTATTAAGCCAGTTACTCGAGTGCTCAAATTTCAAAAATAATCTTTTCTTGGCTTGTAAATGGAAACTTTTCAAGACCAGCATAAAGGCTGGTTTTAGTCAGGCTTGACCACTCCAGGGCTAACACTTTAATGGTCAAATTTGTTTGAGAAAATCAAAATATTTTCTCAGCTAATGTCCATTTACAAGCGAAGAGAAGAATATTTTTGGAAATTTAACACTGGAATGACTGGCTCGGTTATCGAGCCAGGCATTCCATTGGTAAATTTAAAAAAATAGTCTTCTCTTCATCTGTAAATGGACATTCTCAAGGCCACTGCAGACAGGTTTTGGCCGTGTGGCCCAGTGAAAGGTTAAACAGCTGTCAAGTTAAGCCAGCCGAGTCAAACAATACAGATATAATGCTTAATGAGCACTCTCTGAACAGAGTCGAAAATGTAATGTTAAATTTCAAATAGCGTTGCATAAACACTGAGTATGTAGCAGTTTTCCAGCATGGAAGTGGTGTGTCTGCTAGCTAGCATACACGCTAAAGAACACTGGGTGACACTGAGCAAGATAGCACCAGATGTATGGCTGAGTTGGTGCAACTACGCACAATGGTATTATTGTTCGGCAGCTACAAGCGGTCCGCAGACGTCATCTGACTGGTCATGATTCTCTCCCCCTTCAATGCGAGTCAATGATTTATGAATGCAATGGTAATGACGATTACAACAAAATCACTACTGAAGTGACAGGCTTGGGTTCAACAGATGAGTGTGTCTCCCTCCTTGTACAATTATGTACAAAATTCAGGAATAGTCGTAATTACATATTTATTATATAAATTCATGCTTTCTCTTTTTCTCACTGATGATAATATCAATTTAGAAAATTCACATTCTCATACATGCAATATTAGTTAAAATGCTACACAGATATGTATGCCCAGTCAAAAACACAGTCTCGATGATTAGAAAAATTGTCACAATCCTTGCATTGATAATAAATATGTCTCAGTAATGAACTCAATGTCAGACACTACAAGGCAACAGCTGTACACATCCACCAATCATGCATGCATTCATACATACACACAAATACACATATAAAAACTTGTGTACATAAATACTTCAGTGAATGTGTATGCTATAATAACCCTTGCTACAAATGACCATAAGAAACCTACTCCAGTTATGTGCTATGCATGGAAATATGGTTGATGGAGGGGCTGATGACAGTCATGACTACAGACCACTAAACACATTGCTGTTATAGTTCAGGTTATGACAATGGTAATGATCGATAATGATTGCGTTGGACTATCTGATTTTGCTATGACTAGCTGCAGCCACCGGTCGGCCATTGGTGAACGGGACGGGCATCTCAAGCTCGACAAACAGCGAGAAGTGATCGGATGAGATATGCGGATGTGGACAGCCGATCACCTTATTCTGTTTAAACCATTCTTCATCGAGAGGACCTAGAACACCGAGACAGCTCATCCGTCCTTCTGAGAAGAATATGTAATCAATGATGCCTTTGAAGTCATACCTGTGCGAAGAAAATAGTCAAACGGTATACACTCAAAATCATGTCCTCCAATAATATCTATTTTTTCATGAAACACAGAATAACATGGATTTTTGTATGAACCACAGTTCATAAGCCTTTAAGGGTCAAGTCTGGCCACGGGAGAGGTATTGAGGAATGGTCATTTGCAAGGCCAATAGAAGACTATGAAAGTTTATCACTGAAATGCCTGGCTTGATATTGAAGCCAGACATTTAAGTTGTAAATTTTCAAAAATAGTCTCTTGCTCTGCAAATGGACATTTCTTAAGAGAAAATTTTAAGTTTCTTGACCAATTTTCACCATTATGAGTTAACTTTAAGAGTAGGAGCAGATATTAAAGTTTTTTCTAACTTCATGTTGAAAGTTAACTAGTACCTAAATGGTCAAGCTGGCGAAAAATGACTTCTGCAGATGTCCTGAGAAATTTTGAAAAATAGTCTTCTCATGCCCTTCAAATGGACACTGACTAGGCAAATATTCCATTTTCCTGATCAATCTTGACCAAAAGAGGGTTAGTTATTCAAACCATCATTACATCTAGACTCGAGTATGCTATTACTTTAACAACAACTCTCGCTAATTATTTTGAGAACAATTTGACTGCTAGTTATTTATTTACATAAGCACTGTGAATGTAGAGAGAAATGTGACAAATTAGCAATACCAGGGGAACTTCATAACCGTATGTTGATGAATCCATTGCTAATATTACATATGTAAAGAAAAAACCTACACTTAAAATATAGCTATGACATTTATGACCAAGAGCAAAGACAAAAATATATTTATGAATAATAAATTGGTTATTTATTGTTGCAAAATTACATAATTATGCTAATTAGGGTATCCCAAAAAAATTAGTTTTAAAATCACGAAGTCTCACCAGCTAAAGAGTTTCTCTATCCTAAAACAAGAGGCCCAATGGGCCTGTATCGCTCACCTGGATCATTGGCATATCAAACTAATCTTACTTAAGTTTTACATCTATCGGTGTCACTTCCAATGACTTTCAGTCAAATGATTTAGTTTTCGAGATATTGACAACAATCTCTGGACTTTTTTTTTGCATTAGTGATTTTGAACAATGTTTAAGTGAAAATAGATGATATCAGTGCTAACAACAGCTGGTTTCTTAACTGTCTCACTGCTGCAAGCCAGTGCAGACAATAATTTCAATTTTCAAAAGCTCTTGACTTGTTGAATATTTTGAAAACAATTTGACTGAAAGTTGTTGGTGGCTTAGCCACCAACAACTTTCAGTCCAATTGTTTTCAAAATATTTATCAGGTTCAGAGATATAACCTTTGGAATATGTCGTCTGCAAAAACTCAGACAGACGGTTACTAGAGGTTTAAATACAATTTGAAGGAAATGGTCTCTAAAGGCAGGTAGGTGGTCTTTATAGCAGGTTATTCCCCACCACCACACAATCCATTTAACACATGCACATCTGGCTGAATCACCGAGTTAGCAGCAGGGGTAGGGTGAGCTGGAGTTGATTTAGAAAATAATTTGACTGAGTCATTGCTGCCTTAGGCAGCAACAACTTTCATTGCTGCTAAAGGCAGCAACAAATTTCAATCAAATACATTTCAAATATTTTTAAGAGCATAGATGTCAGAGCACATAATACATATCTAAAATATTTCTGCAGTATTGGAAAGGTTAATCTGTTAATTGGAATTTAATATCTAGTTTGGCAATAAAATCTGACATGGTGATAAGATGGTGGGAACAAACCATTTGCCCTATGAAAGTGAGACTGCAAATATTTAATGAGTGATAACTCTGGCATTTGACGTCCTATCAGTTTCATTTTCACAACACAGATATTAGATGCCGTCATTAACATTGTGACAAAGTTTGGTGTCAATCCGTCAAGAAATAACAAAATGAGCCGTCATTGTTGGTGACGGACAAACAGATGGATGGACGGACATACAGAAGACGGATAGGGTTATCGCTATACGATAGCTGACTGACAAGTAAGCGGAGTTAAGAAAACCAATTTCGGCTTCACAATCCATCAAATCAAAAAATTGAATATGGCTGCCAAACACGCTAAAATTTGATTGGTCCACGGCGGCCATGTTTTTTACCTATCAACTTCCCATGAACAAACTTTAATGGCCCTTAGTCCATAATCATATCCCCAAAATTTCAGCCCGATCCGTTCAGCGGGCCTGCAGAATAAGTCGTTTTTACGAAAACTAAGTTATCCAAGATGGCCGCCGAACCATTTGGCCAATCAAGTTCCTTCGAACAAACTTGGTTCAGCTTTTGCCCTATATGATATTTCGTGAGTTTTGAATCAATCCACCAAGCGGTTTCGGAATAGATTTTTAAAGCCATTTCCTAAAATCGGCCAAAATCCAAGATGGCCAGCGGCCAAATCGGCTTTGTTTGAACAAACTTGGATCCCTATGCCCTAAGGATACTTCCTGCCAAATATAATTGAAATCGGCCCAGTGGTTATTGAGAAGAAGTCGTTTAAAGGAAAAAGTTGACGGACAGACGGACGGACGCCGGATGGTCGCCATGGCATAAGCTCACTTGGCCATTCTGGCCAGGTGAGCTAATAATATTGCATGCACAAAATTAGGTCAATTAGAAGATTTAGAGGTTCCCAAAGAATTTGTAAATTCCCACAATATGCAGAAATAGTCTTTTGCAATAATCAACAACTTGGAGCAAATATGTTTCTGATCTTCTTTTGCTGTTGCATTGATCTGTTCTATTAATGCTACTTCTCTTTCAGCAGGGTCATTGATACAAGTCATGTTTACATCACAACTCAGTGAATAGTGCAGTGCTATCACAGGCTAAATTTAAAGTGATCCATTTCTAGCTATACCTGCCTTGATCATTCACACATTAAAGCTCGCAAACAAAAACCTCGCATGTCTCGTTAATTACAACAAAATTTACCCAGCATGCAATGCTCAGACACCATATTCGTTTCAAATATCAGATGCCGTATTATTTGATTCTATTGTCTGTACTGACTGGAGATTTCTTAAGCAAAGCGGCCTGCTGTCCGAGCAATGGATCATTCACTCACTAGCTTTTGAAGGGTAAGCTTGACTGAAGCTCGATAGCTCATGTATGGTTCAATATTGTACAGTTCACGAGTATCAATTTCAAGAAACCCATATGAGAGCTGTTGTAAATTTTGACAATAAGTTACCTGAAAGCTGTTGTTGCGCAGCAAGACATTTCAGTGAAATTATTGTAAAAATAAGTTGAGTGACAATTGCTCCAGATTTTATAAAAATTTCATTGAAAATTGTTGCTGCGACAACTCTGTCAAATTATTCCAAAAAATAATTACTAGTACTTGGCACACATGCTGAAGATTTCAAGAACAAAGTGACTGGAAGTTGCTCCTGAAGAAGGCGGCAACAACTTTATCAAATTGCTCTGCAAATATTTTAAAAATCATCCGTCATTCAAAAGTGCATATGCTTATATGCTTTCTTTCTGGGACTGTAATATAGTTCGCAGACACTACATTTCGTCGTGTGATCATGCACAGGTATCTTACTGAATTGTTTAGAAATGATGTGTGATACAAAGTTAATTGACCAGAAAATGTACGCAATTTTTGTTACATATTTCTTTCTCAGACAGAAAGCGTAGAGACAAATGCTCAGCCTTTGCGTGGTTATTTGAACAACAATTTGACAAAGATGTTACCGTCTTAGTCAGCAACAACTTGCTGTCAAACTGTTCTTGAAATCTTCAGCATGTGCGTCAATGACCATACTGCTGACTATTTTGAAAACAATTTGACTAACAATTATTACAGCAAATATTTTCATTCAAATATTGTTCAAATCTGAAGCAAGTGTCACTCAATTTATTTTGACAATAATTTGACTTAAATGCATAGCTGCCTACACTCTCATGAAGATTAGTGTCAAAATATATAACACGTTTCTCATATGTTCTCCTGACAATTGATACAATTTATTAAAAATACAGCCTGTGATTACACCACACGCGACGCCCGACAAATGACCAGTTGCACCATGCAGACAGAGACGTTTTCTTTGAGAAATCCTGGACTGTACAGACAATAGACTCAACGACTATGGCACACAATAGTTTCGACAAATATGGAGGGAATTACATCCAGGGTATCAGGGCATTGCTCGCTGGGTAAAAGGCCCAGAAATCAACATGAATCGCATCTCAGGAAAATGTTTCTCTATTTAATGGGAGATGAGAACTTTAACTATTAAAGACAAGAAAAACGACAAATTCATGATAATGTAAGGAATATTCTGTTGAATATTTTGACAGTAATTTGACTGGGAGCTATTGCTACTTATGTTGAAATTTGTTTCAAAATATTCAATAGCTTTCCTGTCGTGAAACTATGACACTGGCATTTCCCGTGTCACAGGCTTAATCCTTTAACCCTTTAACACTTGTATCAGCAAAAAAGGCTTCTGCACTGGTCTTCAGAAATGCCCAAGAGAAGACTATCTTTGAAAATTTGCAACTGGAATGACGGGCTCGATAACCGAGCCAGTCAACCGAGCCAGTCATTCCAGTGGTAAATTTTCAAAAAATAGTCTTCTGGTCTGCAAATGGACATTTTCTATGAGATTCCTTGAAGAAATTCAATGGCTAAAGAGTTAATGGTGAAGATTCATGTAGAAAATTAAAATATTCTTATGGAATATTAAGAAATTATTTTTTTAAATTTACCACTAGAATGATTGTTTTGGCATTACGGTGCAAATTTAAAAAAAGATTTCATCTGCCTTCCAAATAGACATTTCTGTTAGATTTGATCATAGCTAGTAGTTTAGTGTATATACGTACGTGTAGTTAGTATACGGGATGATACCATCACTATAGGCACGAGTCAGTCTGAAGTTATGTGCCAGGCCTTCTTTCGGGTCCGTTACACTCATCCTTTTGAGACATGTTTCGTAATCGAGATCCTTAAAATCACAATGACTTGGAGACACTTTACCTGAACTGATATATTCTACCACACCTGAAATACACAAGCAGATTTAAATAATTTGTTGATTCTTACATAAAAAATGTTTGCCGACACTTATAATGCATGATGACAGCTTTAACCATTTAATGCTTAAGATTTTTCACAAAAATTACAACTTTTACTTAGCGCATGTCCGTTTTGCAGGCTGAGGCGGCTACTTGTAACAAATTTACCACCAGATTGACTGGCTATAGAGACAGCCATTCCAGTTGTAAAAATTAAAAAAATAGTCCTCTTTTAGCATGCAAATGGACATTTATCAAGACCACTGCAATGTCCAGTTTTGGCAGCATGGACAAGTGAAAGGTTAACAAAACTGCATGGTGCGAGTATGAACTTGATGGAAACAGATGTTTGTGTGCAGACAGGGATCCATATGTTCAAACTTCTCAACTGTTTGAAGAGCACAAATTGCTATAGATGACCACATTCTTAACTGATGTTCACATCCAAGAAATCGATATTGCTTATGTCATGAAAAAAGAATTTTGTGGAATTATTCCTTTATCCCTCAAATTTGTTCAAGTACATTTCAATTTTCTCATAGAAAATGTCTATTTATCGACCAAGTAGATTATTTTTGAAAATTTACCAGTGGAATGACTGCCTTGATAACCAGTCATTTCCAGTGGTAAATTATCAAGTCTTCTCTTGGTCTGCTAATGGGTGATTCTCATGAATACTGCAGAAGCCATTTTTGGCTGATATGAGTGTTAAAGGGTTAAACTGAGCTTATTCGATACCCTGTATGCTGAAGGTCGAAGGAACCGATCTTGGTTAAGTTTAGTTGGACATTTTCTGAGAAAATTGAAATTCTCTTGAACAAATTTGTGGGTTAACTGGTTAATTCATAAAGCCAAGCTAAAAAGGTGTTGATACTGTCATCTAAAACAACAACACTTTCTGGCTACATCATTCGCATAGTTAACACCAGTTATCTGTCTAACAACACATGCTAAAATTACCGATGAGTTAAATTAGTTCATCTTGAATGTTAAACTCAAGCAAATTAGCTGCATATGTTAACAATGAATTTAGTGAAATTGTTTTCAAAATATTTGTTAGGTAATTCCCTTCCTTTAAGTATAAGAAAATCATTATTTGGAATCAAGCAAAAGCACACCTGAGTCTGGTAATGAGTTCAAATCTCCACATAATATAAGAGGGATAGCGTTACAGTCTGTTGGATCTGCTGACACGCTTGGTGTTGAAGCAGACGATGAGGCTTGTATCGTTTTCTGAGCATCCTCCATGATAGACTTAAACTCCCACATTAGCATCATTGTTTGTATAAGCTTGACATCACTATACTCCGGATCCCAATGAATGTGAGCCGTGGCCACGAGAAGAGGCTGCCGTATTACGTTCTCTGCAGTCATACCTAAGAATGCAACATCCAAAATTAATTTTAAATGTGATAAATATAACTTAGTCGAGTGCGCAGCCAATGGCATGCCATCGCAAAGCCTAATGCTTTAATATTTAACCTTTTGACCCAAGACCCTGCCACACACGCACGCACGCACGCACGCACGCACAAGCAGAACCCAATATAAATGTCATCCCACAACCTGCAATCATGTGCAACTCAGGAAACAAATTTGCTTGAATTCTGGCAAACAGGCTTTAGAGAAGATAACATGATGGACTGATGGAGATCATCACAATATCCAAGACGCTTTTTTTCAAAACATGTGCGGATAATTAAATTCATGTACTATGACTACTATGGTCAAATAGAGAAGTTCAATTCTTAAGCTAAATCGATTACCTATAGAATAATCAAATGTTTGGTAACATAATCTGCTGTATTCTATTACAGAGTTACAGAAATAACAATGCCAAATCAGTTAGTTGTCTTGGTGCATTGATATTTCTTGGGAATTCCTACATCTGCTGGCGTTCAAAACTGCAGATCTTCTAGGCTATGTATGTGATACTGGTTAGGCATCTTGTTTTCTGTATAATGGCATACTTGCTTCAAATATCCCTTTCTTTTAGACTTGGTATTTCCAGAGATACTTAAATCTTACAAAAGATTTCGATTGTCCGCTTACTCCCAACAAAATTCAAGCACCCAAATTTTCTAGGCAAAATAAAGCCATATTATCAAACATCAAATTACCTATATAGTTTTAGCAGATTACTATTACTATTGATGATGCACACATTTGTGCATTTAATCTAAAGCGTACCATAAAACCTGAGCAATATTCGCATATTTTCAAATCTATATTATATATCCATTACCTAGAAATGTTTACGGCTGACAATTAGAATTGTCAGTTAGTTTTATAGATTTTGCAGATATGGAATATAGTGATTTAGTAGAAATCTCAAAAGCAGGTGCTGGTTTTCACATTATAGTCAATCATTACACACATGCATACTGGAATATACATAACTGCAAAACATCTTAACCTTGAATTCCGTTATGAATTTATTGACTACTGTTAACCCCTATTGTGTCAACAGCACCTCAAAGCATACAAAATTCTACTTATATCAATCAACACCTTAACGGTTGAGACTTCAAAAGGCTGAATTTACAAAAAAAGGCCTTTCAGTTGGCCTCCAAATGGATACTGATAACTGCATATGCTGTTTCGGTCAACTTGATAATTAAAGGGTTAATGATCAAGAAACGTCAAATTTTTGTTTATTCATTTTTTTTTTTGAAAATTCACGACTGGAATGACTGGCTCGGTAACTGAGCCAGTAATTCTAGTGGGAAATTTTCAAACTGGAATGAAAGATTTTCAAAAATAGCCATCTTTTGGCTTACAAATGGACATTGATGCAATGAAAACCTTTGATTTTCTTGACCAATTGTGAGCATTAACCCTTTCACCAATCAATTTCCAATATCTCATTTTCAAGGCAACCATAAAGGAAAACTCGAATATTTTGAAATTAATTTTATTAGAAGACATCGCTGCAGCAGCTTCCAGTCAAATTAATTTCAAAATATTCAAGATAATATGTTTTATATCGGAAAGAAAACTTTTCCGGGATTTTGTTGATGAGAGGGTTAAACTATTAATGCTCTGCAGATTATGGAAATGGATACTCTCCACCCCACCCCAACCATTATGCTACCACTCTTCACCCACACTATCATGCTACTACTCTTCACCCACACCATCATGCTACTACTATCCACCCCACCCATCATGCTACCACTCTTCACCCACACCATCATGCTACTACTATCCACTCCACCCATCATGCTACCACTATTCACCCACACCATCATGCTACTACTATCCACCCCACCCATCATGCCACCACTCTTCACCAACACCATCATGCTACTATTATCCACCCCACCCATCATGCTACCACTCTCCACCCCACCAATCATGTTACTACTCTCCACCTACACCCATCATGCTACCACTCTTCACCCACACCATCATGCTACTACTATCCACCCCACCCATCATGCCACCACTCTTCAGCAACACCATCATGCTACTATTATCCACCCCACCCATCATGCTACCACTCTCCACACCACCAATCATGCTACTACTCTCCACCTACACCCATCATGCTACCACTCTCCACCCACACCATCATGCTACTACTATCCACCCCAAATCTACCATGCTACTACTCTCCACCTACACCCATCATGCTACTACTCTCCATCCCACCCATCATGCTACCACTCTTCACCCACACTATCATGCTACCACTCTCCACCCCACCCATCATGCTACCACTCTCCAACCCCATCCATCATGCTACCACTCTCCAAACCCACCCATCATGCTACCACTCTTCAACCCTACCCATCAGGCTACCACTCTCCAACCCCATCCATCATGCTACCTACCATTGCCGGTGTCATAGGCGCCTTCTTTGGTTTCTAGGAGCGCTGCCAGCCCGATGTTGTCCTTTGTCATAACACGATTGAGCATCTCATCAGATCCCTCAGCATTTGCCATCGCCAGTTGGTTAAATTCAATCAAGTGTTTCTTCTTAAGGGCGAATCTACAAGATCAACAACAAATTACAAAATATTTAGTATTAAAACTAGCGTCAGATTAACGCATTTTATTCAGAATTTCCACAAATTGGATTTAACCCTTTCACTGTTAAATTCCCCATATCTCAATCTCAGGGTAAACAAATGGAAAATCTGTTGAATATTTGGAAATTAAAGACTGGAAGCCATTTCCGCCTCAGGCAGCAATGACTTCCACCCATTAATTTCAAAATATTCTACAGAATATGCTATACCACACATAGAATTTACTTTTCAGGGATTTGTCATTGAAATAGTTAAAGGCCACCAAATATGAAAATACTGAATGTCCATTTGCAGGCCATTTTGAAAATTTAGCACTGGAATGACTGATATGATTATCGAGCCAGTAATTCCAGTGGTAAATTTTCAAAAATAGTCTTCTCTTGGCCAGCATATGGACATTCCTCAAGACCACTGCAGAGGCCGGTTTTGGCTGGCTTGACCATGAAAGGGTTATTGGTTGATTGGTCCAGAAATAGAGCTACATGTATCCATTTCTTTCTATACCCCGCTACATTTCTATCTATATGATAATAACTAAACTCGAGAACTGAATACCTGATGCCTTCTTAGTTTAAGAAGAGTCTGGATGTCAGTGATCAGATTCTGACCCTTTATATATGTTCCCAGTGTGGGTAACTGTGCTACATCCGATCTGGGTGCGGCTAATGCGGGGATGCGGTGTTACCCGCCATTACAGCATTACCCGCATTTAGCCGCCTATAACCGCACCTGATATGCTCAACTGCTCAACTATGAATGTGGTGTATCTAACCTGCGCTGTTTGCAATAAACAATACGTGGGAGAAACTAAGAGAGAATTCCAGATGCATATCAAAGAACATTTGAGAGATGTCAACAAACACAAAGACACACCGGTCGCACTACATTTTAACCTGCCAGGACACAATACAAATAGTATCAGATACAGAGTCATAGAGGTTCTGCGTCACGACCCTGAAAGCACTGAGGCCACCCCCCCCCCCCACACGCAAGGACCGTGAATCTTACTGGATCCACCAACTCCACACAATGGATCCTGTTGGTATTAATCATGCAGATTGGTAACCCCCACACCCTGTGGGTGAGACACCATTTCTATCTATACCCCATCCATTTCTATCTATGCCCCGTCCATTTCTATTTATACCCCATCCTTTTCTATCTATACCCCATCCTTTTCTATCTATACCCCATCCATTTCTATCTATACCCCGTCCATTTCCATCTATGCCCCATCCATTTCTATCTATACCCCATCCATTTCTATCTATACCCCATCCATTTCTATCTATGCCCTTCCATTTCTATCTATGCCCCATCCATTTCTATCTATGGCCCATCCATTTCTATCTATGCCCCATCCATTTCTATCTATACCCCATCCATTTCTATCTATACCCCGTCCATTCCTATCTATGCCCATCCCTTTCTATCTATACCCCATCCATTTCTATCTATGCCCCGTCCATTTCTATCTAAACCCGTCCATTTCTAGCTAAGTTGCGTCCATTTCTATTTATGCCCCATCCATTTCTATCTATGCCCGATCCACATTTGGCACGTATTGAGATCGATTTATATACTGTGAATGCTTGATTCTAAGAATTTAATTTTTAAGGTAATAATACAGGTAAGCTTTTGAATATTTTGAAACTAATTTGACTGTGTGCTGTTGCTGCTTATGGCAAAATCTTCAACATAATGTTTATTAAAGGACAATTCTGGAATGATAAAAAATGTGCTTTATTTGAAACTTTATTATATGTTTAATGAAATTTTGCCAGAATAATAACCAGATAGAAATAGCGTAACCAACTATCGCTAGATAAAGTCGGTAAAATTGACAATTTTACGCACATCGGGGCGCACCACCGCTATTGCTATAACTGGAGGAGCGAGGCCAATAGATGCGGGTATATATTTTAAGGAAGTATACGAAAATGATAATAGCAAACCAACCGCTGAAGCGATTGCAACGATTCTAGGATTTCTAAATTGGTGCCGACCTCAGGATTAATATGATATAATGGATGTTAATATCGGAACAGGTTCAAAAGACTGGAATATATAAATAATTATTCATCTAAGATATGGTCTGAGAATATGCGATCCTTTTTGGTAAAATTCAGCATGAGATGGTTTTTGTCCCGCAGACTCTATCTTTGTGCATTGTCATTAAATTGGAGTGTGCTTAAAGCTGAAAGAAACGGCTATTTGCCTGACCAATTATACTTTTGATCACGTGAATATTGCCAGAGATACCACCAAATGAATTAACATTTTGACATAAAATCTAGGAATTTTCATCGCCGATCAATATTGCCCGGCAAGCTGTAGTAATTTCAATAATTAAGATATCTAAATGGAATTTTTCCCTTTATCTGATAACATTGTAAAGCTTCGGCATAGCAAATTCTGTCATTGTTGCTGTAATACTCATTCTGATATGTGATGATGGATAGAGCACATCCTGAAATTTTTGTTTGAAATTTAGCTGGCTTAGTTTTTCCCGCAGAGTGTATCATTTGAAACACTAGGCCGATTCTAACATCCCTAGCATTGGATAAATCTTCGAATTTGCAGCTCCAGGTGGGTATCAGAATTATTACAATCGGTTCTCTGATTCCGGCAATTTTATCATATCACATGTTTTCTTGGAATATATATATATTTTCACTGCCTGCGACACCTGCAATAACGGTATCTTGAGTCGGCTGAGTAATTTGACAATACGCCCGTTGTCAAGTGTGCCGCTTCATTTAACCCTTATCGCGTGGTGTAAAATGCGTAATAGCCTACTTATAGACAGTGCCAGGGTACATTTTGAAATTTTTTTTCCCTGAAACGTGTTGCTGTCGTCCACAGCAATGACTTACAGCAGCATTGTTACCAAAATGAACACATTCTGTTAGGATAGAGAAAATGGAATCTACGCTTCAGCGGGCTAACGGGTTAACGATTCCTCACCGACTTTGGATACTAGAATTACTTGAAAAACTTAGTAGCTTAATCGGATGATGTCCTAACTATTACAAATTAGCACATGTTAAGCCAACATGCATATACATATTTACTGTACAGCCCTCGTGCTCGGCAAAGATAGCATAGGTGCGGGGATGACGTCAGAATCTCGTGAAATGTCGCTCTCGTTGCAAGAAAATGGCGCCACCCGGGAGATAAAATAATCCCATGTTTACGATAGTATAATTACTCATATTATTTGTCTATTGTTTATATTTAGGATCCAATATGTTAGTCATATAATAGTCTTTCAAATAAAGTACACTTTTACCAATCCCGGAATTGTCCTTTAAGCCTTTCAATGACGAATTCACAATATCTAACTTTCAAGGCAACCATGCAGGAAAACTGTTGAATATTTTAAAATTAATATGACTGGAAGCCGCAAATCAATCAATCAAAGACATACAAATTCTTACACCTGACAGACCATTCCAGCCTCATGATAGAGTATTGTCTATGAATTATGATTGCTTAGATGTGAAGTAATTGATTATGATGTCATATACTTGAATCCCTGATCTGATCCAGTGTGATGATTAAAACATTTCGGCTGTGTGCACTTATACAATTGTACTAGAATACTCATGGAGTTTACCACATAAAACATTATTAACCCTTTCACAGATAAATTCCATGTATCTCAATCTCAGGACAAAAAACAGGAAAGCTGTTGAATATTTTGAAATTAATATGACTAGTCTTAGGCAGCAAGGGCTTCCAGTCATATTAATTTCAAAATATTCAGCAGAATATGCTATACATAGTAAAGTATGTACTTTTTCAGGGATTTATCGTTGAAAGGTTTACTAGGTACAAAGAGTGAATGGAATGTGTCACCGACTGTCAAGTGCATCACAATATTACACTAATCATTTCTCCCTGGCGCATAGTTTATAATTAATACAAGCAATTTATTGCAAAATAAATGAACATAATTTGCTAGACGATCATCTATTGCCAGGGAAACTAATAACATTCATATTGTATTGATATACAGTGTTTGAAAACACATTTCTTCATTACATTTTTCCTATAGTAAAAGCTTTTGATAACAATGGATGCATATGGATGTACATTCCACAGACAATAGACAGTCTTCATCAACACACATAATTATTTTAAACAATAGATATATATTATTTTTCATGACAACAGAATTGAATAACAAAAACAGCTCTATACATTAATTTTAATTGAATAGTTGCTGCAAGCCACCAGACAGTAATTTCAATGGGCAATAAACCTGGATGTGTTGTATATTTTGAAAACAATCTGACTGAAAGCTGTTGGTGGTTTAGCATAATATTCAGCAGGCCCAGAGTTAACCCCCATGGAAAATGTAGTAGAAATTCAGCAGGAAGACATGAAAAACATTAATTTTCCATTTCATGATGAATAACAAATATCCATTCATTCAGAGCTTGATCCTTGAACTAGTTAGTTGTTTCACTGACAATCTATTGTGACTAGGCTTGTGTGATTATTGCATTGTGTGATCGCGATCGATTATTAAAAAATAATCCTGATTACTCGATTAATCAGCTTGAATACAAATTACCAAGATATAACATCAAAATAATGTCTATGACGAAAATTGCAATGGTGATTAGAAAAGACCATTTGCAGGGCAAGAGAAGACTTTTTGAAAATGTATCACTGGAATACCTGGCTCGATTCTTGAGCCGGGAATTCCAGTAATACATTTTCAAAAATATTCTTCTCTTGTCCTTCAAATGGGCATACATTCACTAAGCAAAACGTAATTTTTCATGACCGATCGCATTGAAAAGCAATTGAAAGTTAGGTATTGAAATATTTTATGCAATAAAAAAATATTCACGATTATTCGATTATTTAATTTTTAATCACATAAATTCATGATTTAAAACATAATTGCGATTTTTGATTTAATCGCGTAAGCTTAATTGTGACAAATTCAAATCACAGTATATATCGATTTATATATATATATATACACCTGTGCAAAAGTTAAGCACCACCCTATTTTTACGCACATGCGAGGGTACATTCATGTGCTATGAAGAAAGCAATAGCATAAACATTTATGTACCCATCCATCTTAGTGCAAGAGGTAATAATGCAACTAGAGGAATGCTGATTATGATGGTGGGGAAACACTGTATGTTTTTGTTTGAACTTGAAAACGAGGCCTGAATATGGTTACGTTGACACAACTGACAACTATTGCCCTACAGTTGACACACGTGGCTAGATTGTCATTAATGGTGTCTGAAAACGAAGTTTAACATCTGTGCACGAGTTTGAGACTGTCATTATTAATACCGGGTATATCCACCTTGTGCCTGGATGACGGCCTGGACACGACGTCTCATGCTGGTCACCAACCGACTGATACGCCATTGTGGTATTCGTTGCCATTCAAGATGGAGTGCGTCTGTTAATTCCTGTAGGTTCTGCACAGGAGGATCCCTCCTTCTCACCATGTTTCCCAGAATGTCCCATATATGCTCAATAGGGTTCATGTCAGGGCTCCTTGCTGGCCATGGTAGGGTTTCGATGGCATTCTGGCGGAGGTATTCATGCACAGCTCTAGCACGATGTGGTCGGGCGTTGTCATCCATGAATATAGGGTGGGTTCCAGGTGCATGATTTA
The DNA here is from genome assembly GCA_034401795.1 of Chaetoderma sp. LZ-2023a. Taxonomy (NCBI): domain Eukaryota; kingdom Metazoa; phylum Mollusca; class Caudofoveata; order Chaetodermatida; family Chaetodermatidae; genus Chaetoderma; species Chaetoderma sp. LZ-2023a. Next base: position 90,750,307 of record CM067372.1, read on the forward strand.
CAAAATGAGGGACCACAACTCTATCCAGTATGGAATCTTGATATCTTTGTCCATTTAGTGTTCCAGGTACAGTCAACAGATCCAGCTTACAATCAAATGAGATGCACCCCCATATCATAATGGAACCTCCACCAAATGGAACTTCTTCCATGATGTTACGTTGGTCGTACGCCGTGCGTCTGGACCTCCATACACGAGTTCGACCATCTGTGGCATGAAGCAGGAACCGACTTTCATCGGACCAGTGTACCCGTCTCCAGGATCTCATGTTCCAGTGTCTTCTTTCGTTGCACCACCTCAGACGCTCCTCTTTGTGGTGTGCAGTGAGGAGAGGACGTCTGACAGGTCTCCTAGCTTTCATGCCAGCAGCATACAGTCTCCTTTTGACGGTACACATTGACACTCTATTGCGCGTTTCCCATTGCTGGCTGAGCACTCTGCTGTTGGTGAATGGAGATCTCCTAACAAGGCGTACTAGGGCTCGATCATCACGGGCAGTAGTCTTCTTCGGTCTTCCAGATCTAGGCCTGTCCTTCACCTCGTTAGTTTGCCCATGTTTTGCAATCAAACGACTGATTACAGTATGGTTAATGTTCAGCTGTCTGCCAATCTCTCTGCATGACATACCAGTGGTATGCATGCCTATGATTTGCCATTTCACACGATCACTGAACCTTCGTCTTGCCATAGCGGTTCACAATCAAGAGCTAATTCTCTCTGTACAAATAAACCACGGTCATGAACACAAAATTCCTAATCTTGTAGCCTAAATCTGTATGTAATGTTCTACACCTCAAACTGGACTTTTACATAACTGAACACGTGTGCTGTTTCCCGCCACGCACGGACATCAAGCGGCGTGAAGTCATGCACGCATGTGCATTTCGTACTTGGAATTATGTCAGCTAACGCGGGGACAAAAAGTATGGCAGCCTAGTTGTACCATCATGTTTCTCCGTTCTATTGTTTTTGCTGGTGCTTAACTTTTGCACAGGTGTATATTACGAACGTAATGGTGGTGCAAACAAGCGTGGTAGACCGGATGAACACCACAAGGATACACCACGATCATCCCCTGAAGAAAAGCGAGTGGTCCTTCTAAGGACCGTTACTAACCAACTAACATGAAACTCGCAAATACTTCATGATGATCAGTCATGTCAGTCACATTACGATAAAGACAAGACGACCATATTAATCACGATTCGGTCCTCGCATTAAAATTTCCCATATCGGATACCCTGGTATTGGCGCTGTTTTTGCAGGCTAATTTAACATTATTAGCAATAGGCCGTGAAACATTTGTACTTTTATTTATATCTAGCAAAAATCACTCGAGATTTTATGTTTTCTAATACCGGGTGGATTTATTCGACCCAAGTTTTATTTATGGCCTTAGTTTCATGGAAAATGTAAACATTGTGTTACTATGGGCTATCCTCTTTAGTGTAGTAAATTGGCAAATGTCGGACGATCTTGGAATGCCCGGATGTTCAAAATTACGATGTTGATTTCTAAATCTAGCGAGAAAATATATGATATATATGACTGGTTATATTGTAATGTAAGTGACCAACATATAATGATCCAAAACGAAATGCGATGTTTAAGAAAAATTGCTTGAACGCCCGAGAATTAAACTGATGTAGACCGCTTCTAATGTTAGCGAGACAACCAGTGGTAAAGTAAATCTCTGTTTGGAGGCGTTGACGAGAAGCGTAGATCGCATTGCCGAATTTCCGATTCCAGGATAACTATATCCGAGTACTCGGTCAAGATACCTCATTAAAATTTGCTTTAAACTGATTTGATCAGATCTCACGTGATTTATATATCACGTAATTATCACGTGATTTCGATTTATATATTTTCAAGACAACATTTATGTCAAGTTAGGATTAATTTTGATGGAATAAACAATCTTTATTAAGGATACGCAATATTTAGGCTGTTCAATTTAATAATTTCACTTCTGCGAATGATGTTTTGAGGTACACATGGCGACGTGACAAGATTTGTGCAGGGGAAATTCAAAATCCAGAGGAAAACAACGTGACTAATAAGTTTTATTCTTGTATATAGTGCGCACTAATTTTTTAGAATGTGTAAATTGAGCATAAATGTGCGGCCTATTTATGGGTTTATAAGTAAATGCGCCACTCCCACCTTTGTTGGTACTCATTCAGATTCAACTTATTTCAGTGCAACTTATGACTAATAACTTTGAGAGTTAAATGGTTAATATATTGATAGTAAACACCACAAACCTTGATGGCCAAGTTTTACTATATCAGAGATGTTTGTCGATCTCAATGTTTTAGTAGCAAGCATAGGCTTTGGATCAGGAAAGTTCTTGATTATCAGACCCTTTTATTAGCCCTAAGATGGGGTTTTTCCTACTTAATGTATAATCTAATCTCACACCATTTTGGAAATTCTTTCTGCGGGTACTTAACTCGGGTGAAATTGGATATAAAGAGCACATACCCAGGATATGAAGGATCATTCTATTGGCTCTCAATCGATTAACTGTTATACCGGTAGTCAAATATAACATTCTGCTTGCAAATGGACTATTACTCGTAGAAATCATCTGAAAGTCTACCAGAAGAGGTGGAGAACTAACCTAGTTAGAAAAAATTTCTCTCTAAGGGGTGTGCAAACTGAAATGGTTTGTCTGAACATGTTGTTTCCTCGCCAACTCTTAAAACATTTGAAAATGGTTTAGATAGGCTTTGGCATAGTCAAGAGGCAATGCATGCCTACACCATACACGCAACCAATGACCAGAAGTGACGGCACAGTCATGGAAATAAACTAAGAAAAGATGAGCATACGGCCTAATTGTCCTGCGCTCAGAATTATTACCTAGATTATAACTCAGTATTTATGGTAAAGCACTTGATTACAATTAAACTTCTGGTTTAGGTTTGCCAAATGAATTCACTTTGACAATTTAAATGCCCTATCTCATGGACTCTTATTTAAAAATTTTTTTAATTCTTTATTAGTTGTTCTTAGTGCAATGGCTGAACCATCCAAGTATCCTCATCCTTCGGAATCTTGTGTACACCCATCTCTGCCTAGTGTCCTAATTTTTTATGCTCTAGTTCACCCGTATACATCCTCGCATTTATCTTCTAGGAATAATTTTATTTTTCTTATAATCCTAGCAGTTCTTTCGTCGTTTTGACTTCACTAGATTTTGTTTTGCTCCTGAATCTTCTCATGTATTAGTCTCTTCCTATCAGCCTCCATCTTTCGATCTGTTCTCTCAAAAAATTGGAATCAATCATCTTTCGATTCTCCTAATATCAATCTGCAAATCTGTGCGTCAGTCTTTATTATTTTAATTGTAAATAGTGGTTTGCTATCTTTTAGCATCATATCTGGCCTGATTTATTTTTCAGTTTTTTACATCAGTCTCCTTTCTGTCAGTCAGTAGGATCCCTCGCCATGATGAAGCATATTTATGTGCGAATGTAAGATTGTCACAATAATAGTTAGTCTACATAAGGTACCGCCTCTAATCTCTTTTGTCTTATCAAGACTTACCTTTTTCGAGTTCAGTAGAAATTTTGATCTTTTCTTTGACTAGTGATATGTCTATTTCTGTTATTTTCATTTGGAGCTGTTTTCTCTGCCTTATCTATTCAAGCCTATTTTTAATCTTCTAAATTCTAATTTTCCCAGGCATTATTAAATAAATTTCTCAAGGACGCTTAACCAAGATGATTGGGTCATTGCCTTCTCATGGATTGTGGAATAGGGTTTTTTCCTTTCACCCTTCTGTGTAGTTTGTCTTTTCCCTTATCCTTCATTGATCTGGTAACAGGTTTGGTGGACTTCTTTCCTGTTTAATCATCTGATAAAGATATTAACAATTGGGCTCATATCATACTAGCTTTGTTTAAAATTAGATTTTGTAAAATAAGATTCTGCAGGTTTATTCTGGTCCTAGCTGTCATGCTTAAGCGCTTCTAGATAATCTCTACTCTCTCAGGGGTGGGGATGGATATAGTTAGCCACATGCATGTCATAGGTAGCAGATTTCCTACATATAAGGTACAATTAACGTAATCATTGAATCCTCCCCCTTTTTTCTATCAAACCATGTTAGTCTCCTGTGACATTAGTCCTGCTTCTGTTCCTGATCAAAAAAATTCTGCTCTTTCCAAGGAGTACGTGGTACTGGCAGATCATCTTTTTATAGGGTCTCAGCTCTTATCTTCAACTCACATATTTATTCTTTTCCGACAACTTCCAGGAAAATCTTACACTTCATGTCCTTATGATTTAATACTAATTCTGTTGCATATTTTGGAATTATTGACTGGAACCCATTGCTGCTTTATTGCTGTTTGAGACCACGATGACTTAGTCAAATCGTTTTATAATACTAAACTCTTTTCTGATACGTTGTCTCAGAAATGGAGTTCATTGATGAAAGGAATAATATGGACATGGAGTCATTTTGGCCAGTCATCACTGGTCTCATCAAGGATAAGGGACAGTGTTTTCTGATATTTCCATACATACAGAATTGATCCTAATTGGATCTGGGTTCTTTTAATCACATCATGGCCCATCTGGGATTCCTCTGGCTTGGAAGGCTCCTTAATTGTGTTAAAATTTGGGCCGAACGAAGTCAGTTTTGTATACGAAGGTCAAGTCTGGTAATTCAGAATTTTGTCCTTCACCCCGACCGCATACACTGCATTTTCATTCGCTGGTTGTCATCGGTACCAATTCTCCAGTTTATCCATCTGCAGGCCCTTTTTGATGTCTTGTTCTTAAGTGGCGTCATCAAATCACGCAAGTTTTTCAGTCCGGGCTGAGACAGGATAAAAGATTGAGAAAAAGTTAAGCATATTTCCATACCAATCGTTCATCATCATATATAAATTTGATCTGTTGCTGGGATTTTTCCCCCATAATATCATGTTGGACTCAATATTTAAGGTTTTCAAATGGTTGTAAGAAGAACACATTATCACGCCCGATTCTACATCCGATCATCAAGTCATAGATTCATTGGATATTTTTTGATGACTTAAATCTCTGTATGCTGGGGTGGTTATCGTTTTCACTATCATCTATCCTTCTTTATATATATATCAGTGTGTTAGGAAAAATGTATTTCCTATTCATTATATATAAATTAATTTTTCCTAACACACTAACTGGTCAAACCACAAATTAGTTAAGACTTTTTGCGAGTTGTAAAGTGATTCAGATCTTTTAGAACGTTTGACATCAACTCAGCCCTGCTTCGTTCATCCATGTAGGAAACAGTACACTAAGACATGTTTGTGAAAATGTGAATGAAGACATGCCCACATGTAGTAAAAGGCTGAGATCTAGCCTTTCGTTGTTTGGTTGGAAGGCAAACTGTTTTTAGTGTGGCAAAGCGCCCTGTCTTCATCTCATACATCATAATCGAGATTCTGTTATGATGGTGCGCACTCTAGAAATTTGTAATACGCTGCTGAAGCGGTGTGATGGCGAGCATCATCAATGGTCAGATGTCCGAACACACATTTTTGACTTTCATGATTTAGTGGCGGTTGAGGCACGATATCACCGAATCTGCTACCAAGATTTCTTGGCACCTCCAAAACTGATCGCGAAAACTGGCCATCCTGTTGACTCGGGAATGAACGATTCATTTGTATTGTTATGCACGTGGCTTGAAATGGGAATGCAGCTGAATTTTACACAATCAAGGAGTTATGCAATATGCTATCAGAGTTAGCTGGTGGTACAGATGTATATACTGTATATACTGAGAGGAGATTGAAAGATAAGCTTAAAGAACATTATGGCGAGCACATTTTCTTTAATACCATGGGCGGCCAAAGAAAGGACGTGGTATGTTTCAAGGATACATGACCAGCTTTACTATGACAATCAAAAGTGACGGTATGTGTTATTCTGAGCGGATCATGGATGCAGCTGCCCAACTGATTCGAGAAGAAATTCATGAAAAAGCACTCAAAATTGGTCTATCCCAATACAGGATTTAACACACCTAGAAGTGTCGGGAGTTTCGAACGTCGAGTCTCTGAAGTTTCTGGAAATGCTAATTACCAATAATCGTAAACTTGTAGGGATAGGTCATGCAATTACACACGCTGTTCACCCCGTGTCTGTGATCTCACCATTGTTCTTTGGTCTCGGTGTTGAAATGGATTTTGTATTTGGTTCGCGCTGAATCAAGAACTATATTCCCCTGAATTCTCCATTTCATACGAGGAAATAACGACATTCAAACAGTCTGTAATGCAAGATAGTTCTCTTAGCAGTTTTTCACCACTGGAGTCTATCCTAACGCAGTTCATAGCCGATATCGCAGATTCAAATCTGATGACTAGATGGCAGTGGGACATTTCATGGTCTCGAAACAATCAGGGTGACAAAATGATGTTTCCATCAATCACATATGGTCCACGTGAAGGGACTAGCCATGGTTAGAGTGTCAGAACATCTGACAGGCAGAGGCATTACAATCCTGAACTATGTGAGGTCTGGTCCTCCTGCCTTATCATGTGTGAAGTTCACGTCATACATGTTACAGTTCCCATTCATCCTCTCACCTCAACTCTACTACTCAAACCAACAGTGGACATATGTAACATTCTACGGAGATTGTTAACTCCAACACTACACTGGTTGAATTGGACAGGTTTCATGGCCTGTGCCTTTCATAATGACGACACAGTGGATGAAGACGATGTAGCCATACTTCCACTCATCGGTCTTGATCCAGGAGATGAAACTATATTGTACTCGTGAATTATGTACATCGCTGCTCAGGTTAAGAGGCTAATGCTTCGGGAAACATTCCTCACCTTCGACCAACCCATCTATGTCAAATCAGAGGAGATAGTCACTGCAGAAAAGTTAGACGTAATCGTCATTCGTGTAGGCAGATTCCAGACCTTAACGAGTGCTGTTAGTAATGCATTTCACTTGACGAAAGGCTCTGGAATCGAGATAGCATTGATTAGCACGAATGTCCTTGTACCTATGTCCCCGCTGCTGCTTTAACATACAAGCTGCTGGAACAGGTCGTCTCGCTTTCAGTGTTAGAGGACCAAAACAAGGAACTGAGTAGCAATGCTGAATTCAATTCTTTGTCACATAGCAGACCTTCGCTAAGTACATTTAATGAGTTGACTAGACTTCTTAATGAATCAATCTTCAAATGTGACCAGCTAGAGGGTAGTTCAGCTGTCGATAGAATATCAAACCCTAAAGCGCTTAATGAGCTGGACAAATGGCGTGATAAACTGGCCACTAAACTATCATCTACATCATGAACAGTAAAACTTTGATTGCAGTTTCAGGGTCACATTAACTTGATAAAATATTTCACAGCATGTGAGAGACTGAAGTATTGGGAAGGGCAATCGAATTCATGTACTGCATTTCTGAACCTATCATTGCAACTGGACATATCCATTATGCAAAGAGTGCTTGCCTGTATATACAAGACATGAGACGTCTACCCCATGAACACCCATGGCTGTATGAAATGCTTGCTGCGTATGGACACCAACGGTCAAGTCATATCTTCAATGGTCTCTGGTCAGATGTCTAGTGACATATGGTGGCAACACCATTAGTGAATGCCATTAATTTTAGCTGTGTGTGATATTTGAGCTTAGTGGAAATGAAAAATGCATAAAACGTTGTTACAAAGTAGCCTAGTTGTAAGTAGTCAAACAACATGCCCTGAACCCGTAAATGGGCTGTACCCACACATGTAATGGACCTGTGAATCTGTGGAACCCACAAATGCGTTGGACCTGCCCTAGTGACCGATAAAACCCATGGCAAAGCATTGGCTATTTCTCAGTCGCTATGGATAGGTCCAGCGAGTTCGCAGGTCCTTCACATTTGTGGGTCAGCGTAGTTGCGAGTCTAGAACACTTGTGAGTCCAGCGCATTTGCAGGTGCAGAATATTTGCTAGTCCAGCACATTTGCAGTTCTAGTGAATACAGTTTGACTGACTGCTGCCGTGGTGTGAATTTAGCCTGAAAAAATTCAGACAAAATGTTTTTTTTCTGAATAAGTGACTTGTGATGCATGCCATTTAAAAATTTTAGCACCATATTTCGATGCCATCTTGGATTTCAGGACAATAACATCACAAGGCTACATTAAATTGATAACTAAACTGACCTAGTATTTTCGAGTAATGTGTATGTAAAGTTTCGTCACTTTCTTACCACAAAACTCAATCAAAATTCATCATTTCCTAACTTACCCCCTTATTGCCGACACCCCAAACCCCCACTCCGGAGGTTAAAAATTTAATAAGCTCCAAAAAATTTCCCCCAAAGCTGATAGATGGGTATTTTTTTTTATTGAATACTACAGGCTGTACTTATTCATAAAAAGCAAAAGCCAGTGCCCCAAGACTAGTCTATAACATATATTTAGCATGGTTTTAAAGACTGGGATACATTTCACATCTTGAATCGCTGCTTGCAAACTATTCCAGTGCTTCAGGGGATGAACATGAAAACAATCTACAGCCACATGTCTATAATTCAACAGAATATAATTTGTGCATTAACCTGACAGCTCTGAAATGGAGCATCAGAGACAGATGCGAAATTACCTGAAGCTAAATATTAATTACCAAACAAATATGACAAGTACAAAAAAGTGAGCGTATGATTGATGTTTGTTTCGTATGCCTAGTTCTGAACAAAAAAAATCATTATTTATAGTATTAAGTTAATTACATTTAGTGCGGACATTGCTGGGCAAGGGAGGTAAAGATTTTCAATGAAATATTACTGCTATAACTGGTTTGGTTATCAGACCATCCATGTAAGAGATCAGTTTCAAGGCCATATCATTTTGCCAGGAAATACATATACACATGTCCACTGTCAACATTAATACCTTTTAATAATAAACTACTATTGACCATTAACCTGTCAATCAAAACCAATCTTTGGAGTGGTCTTGAGAAATGTCCATTTGAAAGGCAAGAAGACTATTTTTGAAGATCTATGACTGGAATAACTATATGACTGACAGTCATTCAAGTGGTCAAATTAAAAAAAGTCTTAGCCTCCAAATTTACATTTATTAAGCAAAAATTTTGAATTTCTTGGCCAATATGTTGTTGCTGTTAACCGTTTAATGGTCAAGAGATTCAAAGCATTTGTTTAGTAAATGTACATTTGCTGACCAATAGAATACTTTTGAAAATTTACCACTGGAATGTCTGGTTCGGTTTAATTGAAAAAAATACTCTCTTGGCCTGTAACTGGACATCTCTGAGAACAACTATAGAGGCTGTTTTTGACCAGCTTGACCACTAAATGGCTAAACAGAACTACAGCATTGCTGTACTCACTTGTTAGTCCTGAAAAATATAGCACAGCCATCAACATGCTTTCTCTCTTGTTCAGTCATGGTGCGGGCTCGAGATTTTGGTGAGAAAATACCATCATATCCATCGCGTTTCAACTCGGGCAAGAAAAAGTTATAAAACTGGTCCGTTTCAACCTCCTGTAAAAAGATTATGATACCATACACAGAGTAAGTGGAAATGTGGTTGAAAAAGTAATAATAAAATTGTCAGCTCGATACAATTCTAACTACATTACGGCTCTTAAATAGGAAAAAGAAGCATTTTAGTTAGTACAAGTATGGACACAATGTAAAAATGGTCTGTTGAATATGCAATGGAAGGCAGCAATGGCGTCCAATCAAATTAAGTCAAAATATTCAAGTTTTATTTTATTTTGGAAACATGTTGTTTCTGAGCAGTGTTGTCGACGGTTACTTGCAGGATAAATGCAGTGTTGTCGAAGGTTACTTGCAGGATAAATAAAATTACATTTCATAAAGGTAAGCAAGAGATCCAGGCAGTATGCATACCTTGATAGGAACAACGACGTAACAGTTTGCTTGTAATCAAATATGACATTGTTTTTAATGCTTAAGATTGAAAACAAAATCAAGAATTTTGCTTAGTTAATATCACTCTGCAGGCCAAGAGAAATTTTTTGAAAATTTACCACTGGACTGACTGTTGCAGTAACCAGTCATTTCAGTGGTATATTTTCAGAAATGGCTTCTTGACCAACCAATGGACATTGCTTAACAACACTGCAGTGACCAGATTTGGCCAGCTTGATGATTAAAGGTTTAAATAGACATTGAAAATACATAATTAACGTGGTGGTAAATTGTGAAAAATATCAATGTATAAACCCTATGTATTAGTCTGATGCTACGGTTTGGGTACAGGCTGTTTTGTCAGAAATTCCCAAGATATGACCCCACTAATGTACAAAACCGCAGATTGAATGACAGGTTGACAGAGACACTTATGCAAGTTGAGTGAGGTGACTAATGACTGCAGTTTAGCATGAACCAACATTAGCAAATCATGTAAAAACAAGGATAAAATGCTACAATTGTGATATAGGCACCTCTGTCAAAAATGTATAAACTATGATTGACTGACTGACTGAGTGGCAGATTTAAATACTAGTTGCGAGTCAACAAAGAAATTAAAAAACTATTTCAACCACATATAGATTAACTGCATGCATACATAATATGGAGGAAAGGTAATTAACTCTTTCATGGTCAAGATTTGGTCAGGAAAATTGTGCTTAACCCTTACCACTCTGGTCTTAAAATATCAACTGGTGCTCATTTTTTAACAAATTTGGTGGGAGATGGTACCGTCGTAGACACCACATCTTCCGCCAAAATTGTTGAAAAATGTACACCAGTTTCTGTGATATTGACAAAGTAAAAGATGGAATATTGACATCAGAGTGGCAAGGGTTAATCAATGTCCATCTACACACCATGAGAAATCTATTTTTGAAGTTTCCAGGGCAATAACTGCCACAATACTCCAGCCAGCTATTCAAGCGGTAAATCTCTTTCAAATATAAATTACTCTTGGTCTGCAAATGGGCATTACTCAAAACCTTCACAGGCAGTGTTGGCTTGAGGGTCCCTCTATTACAATTTTGCACTTTAAAAAATTATATTAATTTATACATAATGAAATCATCATATGCTCAGATTTATTTCGTGTCATTACATATAGGTTCACAGTTTAAGCTTCTAAAAGTATACAATAAACATTTTTATTTTCAGTAATTTTGCTGTGAATATGCACCTTTAACCTTGTTTTAAAATTTCCTCATAGAAAATTTCCCTTTGCAGACCAAGAGAAGCCTATTTTTGAAAACTTACCACTGGAATGACTGGTTCGGTTATGGAGCCAGTAATTCCAGTGGTAAATTTTCAAAAATAGGCTTCTCTTGGTCTGCAAATGGACATTTCTCAAGAACACTGTGGAAGTGGCCTCTTGACCAACCAATGTGTGTTTAAAGGGCTAAGGAATTCATTATGTCATAAAACCATTCAGCACATTATAGCCATTGGTCATGGAGTTTCATTTAGGTAAGATTAGTGAGTTGAACAGACAATCGCCGAGTACATACCTGTAAGCTGATGATGTCAGCACTATATTGCTTAATCTCATCAATGATGCCCTTCTTGCGGTACTCCCAATTGAGTGCCCATGAAGGACAGTACCCGTACAGTTGCCTTGTGCAATACTTGTCACACAATACATTATAGCACATTACAGTGAAAATAGCTGAAATGACAAAAAACAGAACACTTTGAAGATCTTGTCAACCAAATAAAATAGCATAAAATATTAATTTATTTTATTATTAAAAATTGTATTTAGTTTTTTTACCTCATATCTGACTGATATGTTAAAAGGTCAATTGTTCCAGAGTAGACAAAAAGCTGGAATACATTTTAAAAACAAAGTTTTCATCAATAGATTACAGCAGCATTGTTTCCAATATGAATCGCAGTTGTCATATAAAACTGAAATGGAATGAACTTGAACCCTTTAATGGCCAAAGATTGTCATGGAAATTTAAGTTTTCTTATAGAATGTGTCGATTTGCAGATCAAGAAGACTTTTTCAACATTTACCAGGGGAATGACTGGTTCGATAACCGATTCAATTATAGGTGTTTTTGTGGCCTCGTAATTTTGGCATAGTAGACGTAGCGCATCTGGTGACTGTAAGGTGGATCTAATGTATCTATTGGAGGGAATATTTCTGAATAAAGTTGTTTTGTTATTATCTTTTATGGTGAAGTTGTGAGGCCATATAAACGCCAATCATTCAACATGTATTCACCTGTGAGAAAGACGCTTGACAGCCTGGTTCCAGGGGCCTGTACATAAGCAGGAACTAATGCTGTCGAAGTTAGCTAATAGGGGGATTAGTGACATCTAGTATATTAGCCTCCAGGGTATCTCTAAATCTCATAGTCAGATGACGGCATAGGAAAAGTCCAAATCATTATAGGTGTGTGATTTTACGATATATCACGATTCGATACAAGATCATTATATTTTATGATGCTAAACTACGAAAATCGAAGAATCGCCAAAAGATTTACGGTGACATGTTGAATATTTTAAAATTGCTTTGACTGGAAGATGCTGCTGTCTAAGGCAGCGGCAGCAACAGCTTCCAGTCAAAATAATTGCAAAATATTCAACAGTTTTAAGGTGATTTTCACTGACACTAAATTACCAATTTGTATAGGTGTGCTTACCCATGTTAAACAACCACCAATATTTCTCCCAACATTGTGACATAACGGGCTACGATATATCGCGATTTTAGATGCAGTATAAATCGCGATATTGTCTAAAGCAATATTGAACACCCCTAAATCATTAACTTAGTGTTTATAAAGTCTCTGACACTCTATGCACTAGGCAGCCTCTTCAGATATCCCTCTTAGCAGGCCCTACATGTATTTTTTATGGCAAGTCTGACTTCTATCATTACTGGTAAGTCATATCTGGGCAAATTTAGTGCTCTATAATTTGTCTTTCTTTGGTTGAAGGGATCATGGATCTGGTCAATATTCTGGGTATTTCGGAGGCTAGAATGTCTACAGTCTCCAGTGGGTTTATTTTCTTACACAGTTGACATCCTTATAAAACGTATTAACCATTTAACTATCTAATATTTTATTTTAATTTTCTCATAGAAAATGTCAATCTGCAGGTTAAGAGCTTATTTTTGAAAATTTGCTACTAGCTTGGTTATCAAGCCCGCCATTCCAGTGGTAACTTAAAGTACAGCATTTTCTTGCCTGCAAAAGGGGATTTCTCAAGGACACTCCCAAGGTCATTTTTGCCAGACTTGACCATTAACCCTTACTAGTCTGATGTCAAAATTTTGAATTTTCTAATTAAATTAAAAGATGAACTGGTGTTCATTTTTCAACAAATTTGGTAGATGTTGCTGTCATAGACAGCAACATCGTCCAACAAAATAATTTAATAGGTAGTTTAATAGGTTAATAAAGGTTAATAGGAAGGATTGAGCATACTAGAGGTGATAATAATTAATGATTCAAAAACCATGTTTACATTGGTCAAAGTTATTTATCCATAGATCCTGTAAGACCCCCAGCCATCACACCCACCCACCCATGACCATATCACTTCAACAACAAAACAATATATATCACTGACTAAATTAATTCACCATACCAGGATACACTGACTATAAACATTATAATTAACAACAGACTGATTAATAATTATTAACTATAATTCTATAAGGATATTATTTTAATGATTTATGAGATCCATGATTGGCAGGAACCAAAAACAGTAATTTAAAGTTTAAAAGAAAAAGTTAATTGTGTATGATTTTAAGAAAATCAATTACAAATACTGCTTAACACTTTCACCCTCAAACCGTAGTCTGTAGTGACTATGAGAAATGTCAATTTGCAGATCAACAGACTATTTTTGAAAATTTACCACTGGAATGACTGGCTCAGTAACCAAGCCAGTTACCGAGTCAGTTATTCCAATGGTAAATTTTCAAAATTAGTCTTCTCTTGGTCTGCAAATGGAGATTTTCTATGAGAAAATGAGATTTTCCTGAACAAATTCGAGCGCTAGAAGGTTACCATTTTCACCGATAAATTCCATCTATCTCAATCTAAGTGCAAACAAACAAGAAATTTGTTGAATATTTTGAAATTACTATGACTGCCTTAGACATCAATGGCTTCCAGTCAAAGCAATTTCAAAATATCTTTTTCAGGAATTTGTCATTGAAAGGGTTAAATGATGGTGACCATCAAGGAACAACTTGTCAATTTTCTATTCAGGTTCTGGTACATAAGTGTCCTGGACAAAGATAACAAACTCAATATCCAGGAAATGGATTAAATTAACAATATTTATAGATTAGAAATCTTAAAAATGTAACTTTATACTTTTATTGACATAACCCTTTCATGTTGAAATCGGCCTAGGATTTTGAGTGTTGAGGAATGGCCAATTGCAGGCCAAGAGACTATTTTTTATAATTTACCACTGAAATGACTGGCTTGATAACCGAGCCCGTTACTCTAGTGGTTAATCTTGAAAAATAGTCTTCTCTTGACCTGCAAACAGACTTTAATTACTCTTGTGTTAACTTAGACCTTTAATGGTCAAACTGACCAAAACAACTTTGCAGTGGTCTTCAGACATGGCTATTTGAAAGGCCTAGAGAAGAGTATTTTTGAATATTTACCATTAGAATGACTGGCTCGGAGCCAGTCATTCTAATGGTAAATTTTCAAAAATACTCTTCTCGACATGCAGATAGACACTGGCTAAGTAAAAACTTTAATTTTCATTATCATTACCCGTTTAGTGGTCATGTTGGCAGAAAAAAAATTCAGTTGTAAATTTACAAAAATAGTCTAAAATTAAAATATCTTGAAAAACATTGACCATCAAAATGTTTTATTTATATATCAAGTAGTACTTTTAGGGCTTTGAGGTGCTGTTGACACTAGAGGGGGTTAAATAAGCAAATAATGTGGGGGGGTGTGTTTGGCCAAGTTTAGCCATTAATGGGTTAACCCTCTGACTGACATTGGCATTAAAGATGATGAGTATTATAAAACATCCATACCGTTGAATATTTAAAAAACAATTTGACAAAAACTTGTTGCTGTTGCTGACTTAGACATCTATAGTTACATTGTTTCCAAAATATACAGCATTTTAATATTCTATGAATTTGAATGGAAAGTTGGACTTAAATTTTCTGTAGAATCTCAGTGGCTGTGGGTGAATGAAGCCTGCTTGAAACGACAGCCCAGAATAAGCTTATATGATGGATGGACAGACAGCAGACTGATGGACATGGCAGTTTACTCACTGATAAAAAACTATTTTAAAATTGGGAGAATTTCTTGTCAAATCACTATATACATAAATTATCTTAAATGTGAAAAGCAAAACAATGCATTCTGAAGTTCGAGACACACATTTTTAAAGGAATAGTACTGGTATGTGTGTTTAAAATCACAAATTACTATTCCAAAATCTATGCAAATAGCTGTGTGCATGCGTACGCGTGTGCATGCGTGCATGTGCGGTACTTCAGCCTATAATATTCAGACATGAATACTTTTAAGTGTGACTGAAAATCATTTTTTTGCCCTACTGCTGCTAAAGATTTTCAGTTTATTTGTTTTCAAAATAAACAATAGTTTGTTAAATATCATTTTTGTGTATGTGTAGAATGAATCAAATTTGAATCTTCTGCAGTGTAGGTCCAATGCACATATGACAAGCACATGAAAAATGTTTAATTTTCACAGGTGCTTGTTTTGCCTGCCAGCGATAGTGGATTGACACCTCGCTGCCAAAATTCTACACACTACTTAGCCACCAATAACTTTCAGTCAAATTGATTTCAAAATACTCATCATGTCTAGAGTTATTGTATATTGGTATTATTGGCTTGCAGCAGGCAGATAGATAAAGTGATAGAACAATCTAACTGTAGGTACCATCATTAATGGTCAAGACGGCAAAAACCAGCCTCTGCAGTGGTCTTGAGGAATGGCTATTTGCAGGCCAAAAGAAAACAATTTTTGAAAATGTACCACTGGAATGCCTGGCTCGATAATTGAGCCAGTCATTCAAGAGGTAAATTTTCAAAAATAGTCCTCTTTTGGCCTTGAAATGGACATTCAATAAGCCAGTATTTTGATTTTCTGGACCAAATTTTACCACTAAAGGGTTAATCAATCTGTATTACGAATCATAGCACGCTTGATATTTTGCTCAATAGAAAACAGGATATTGGAAATTCAGCATGAAACGCATCTATTAACAATGTGGAATGACTGATATTCACAACCACCAAAAATCTATTGTCAAATATGTTATTTCATGGACAATAGCTTTTGTTGTGAGACCAGGATTATATGCATTCAATACAGATACTGGTACATGCACGTCTTACGGGGATGTATATGCCTTAACATGTTCATCTAGATGGGTCAGATTTCTAATCGGCACAATGCAGTCTACCAGAACGTAACCTACTTTCTTCACCCCATAAATCTCATTAAAATATCGAAGCCATTGTAATGTTATGCATTTTCTATCTAACCATGGGACAGAATACGGTTATAAATATAACGACAGGTACTGGGCTAGCAGTTAGCCCAATGACAGGTACTGGGCTAGCAGTTAGCCCAATGACAGGTACTGGGCTAGCAGTTAGCCCAATGACAGGTACTGGGCTAGCAGTTAGCCCAATGACAGGTACTGGGCTAGCAGTTAGTGCAATGACAGGTACTGGGCTAGCAGTTAGCCCAATGACAGGTACTGGGCTAGCAGTTAGCCCAATGACAGGTACTGGGCTAGCAGTTAGCCCAATGACAGGTACTGGGCTAGCAGTTAGCCCAATGACAGGTACTGGGCTAGCAGTTAGCCCAATGACAGGTACTGGGCTAGCAGTTAGCCCAATGACAGGTACTGGGCTAGCAGTTAGCCCAATGACAGGTACTGGGCTAGCAGTTAGCCCAATACCAGGTACTGGGCTAGCAGTTAGCCCAATGACAGGTACTGGGCTAGCAGTTAGCCCAATGACAGGTACTGGGCTAGCAGTTAGCGCAATGACAGGTACTGGGCTAGCAGTTAGCGCAATGACAGGTACTGGGCTAGCAGTTAGCCCAATGACAGGTACTGGGCTAGCAGTTAGCCCAATGACAGGTACTGGGCTAGCAGTTAGCCCAATGACAGGTACTGGGCTAGCAGTTAGTGCAATGACAGGTACTGGGCTAGCAGTTAGTGCAATGACAGGTACTGGGCTAGCAGTTAGCCCAATGACAGGTACTGGGCTAGCAGTTAGCCCAATGACAGGTACTGGGCTAGCAGTTAGCCCAATGACAGGTACTGGGCTAGCAGTTAGTGCAATGACAGGTACTGGGCTAGCAGTTAGTGCAATGACAGGTACTGGGCTAGCAGTTAGTGCAATGACAGGTACTGGGCTAGCAGTTAGTGCAATGACAGGTACTGGGCTAGCAGTTAGTGCAATGACAGGTACTGGGTTAGCAGTTAGTGCAATGACAGGTACTGGGCTAGCAGTTAGCCCAATGACAGGTACTGGGCTAGCAGTTAGTGCAATGACAGGTACTGGGCTAGCAGTTAGTGCAATGACAGGTACTGGGCTAGCAGTTAGTGCAATGACAGGTACTGGGCTAGCAGTTAGTGCAATGACAGGTACTGGGTTAGCAGTTTGTGCAATGACAGGTACTGGGCTAGCAGTTAGTGCAATGACAGGTACTGGGCTAGCAGTTAGTGCAATGACAGGTACTGGGCTAGCAGTTAGTGCAATGACAGGTACTGGGCTAGCAGTTAGTGCAATGACAGGTACTGGGTTAGCAGTTAGTGCAATGACAGGTACTGGGCTAGCAGTTAGTGCAATGACAGGTACTGGGCTAGCAGTTAGCCCAATGACAGGTACTGGGCTAGCAGTTAGCCCAATGACAGGTACTGGGCTAGCAGTTAGCGCAACTCATGATATCAGGGGAAATGATACTTGTGTCCGTCAGGTCATGGGGCTTTAACCCATTAACACTCACATTTTTTAAAGAAAATTTATATTTTCTCAAAGAAAATGTCCACTTGCAGACCAAGAGAAGAGTATTTTTGAAGATTTATCCCTGGAATGAGTGGCTCGGTTATCAAGTCAGTCATTCCAGTGATAAATTTTCAATAATACACTTCTCGTGGTCTACAAATGGACATTTCTCAAGACCACTGCAGAAGTCGTTTTGGGCTGATATGAGTGTTAAAGGGTTAAATTTGTCAGGTAGTCGATCAGTCAAACCTTTTACCCCATTACTGGTGACGAAAATCCAAATTTATGCTTAGATAGTGAATGTCCATGTACAGGAAAACACGAATACTTTTGAAAATTTACCCCTAGAATAACTGTCTCAGTCATCAAGTAAACTATTCCAGTGGTAAAATTTTCAAACAGCCTTCGCTTGGTATGCAAATGGACCAATGGACCTTTTCAAGTTTATCTATCCATCACATGATGTCATAATCAACTACGTGACTACAAGATGACATCATAATCATGACATCATGAATGACTCGATATATTCCGTCTTTAACGCTTAATAGTCTGACACGTTGTACGAATTGTATGTCTTTACCAAAATTCTGTTGAATATTTTGAAACTAATTTAGTTTCTAAATATTTAACAGCTTACTTGTGTAGTTTTCTGGAAATTGATAGTCAGTGTTCACAGATCGATCGATCCCAACACGAGCGAGGTGCGAGCGGAGATTAAGTAGGGATGGGCAGGGCATAGCTAAAACATTCAGATGGTACTTGTGGCCAGATTAACCATTGACTTGAGCAATATGATAATGACTGTGATAATGTCAGGCATCATGTACATAACTGACAAATGCATGCTATATAAAAACCTCACATATCATGGCATTAACCCTCTCAACCATATCAAATTCTCATAGAACATAAGTTGTTGAACATTAAAAAAATATTTAAACCTGAAGTTGTTGTTGCTATAACACATTCAGCGATTGGACTGATGCAAATTACTGTCTGTGTATTCAACAGCTGTGCTACATTAAGATACAGTAAAATGAATTAAAAATCATGGGACTTCTGGAGTGATAGGGTGATATGACTAATTACATTATCCGTGAATATTGGCATTAAGCTTAACTTACCAATTTCACTGATCAGTTAGTTCCCCATATCTCATTTTCAAGACAATCGTACAAGAAAACGCTGAATATTTTGACACTAAGGCAGCAATGGCTTCCAGTAAAATTAATTTCAAAATATTCATCAGCATAAGTTTTATATCATAAAGAAGTTTTTCCCGGGATTTCCGGTGATAGGGTTAACGTATTTCTTTCTGAACTCTCTGGTATATGGTTTCAAAAGAGCGTTAATATGAAACCTGCTGACAATAACTATTGGAGCAAAACTTGGCTGAATTTGCCGAAACTACAGCTTTCAGCAAAATCGTATTCAAAATCTCCAGCAGGATTCTCTCACTATATATCATCTACTAAATATCTATGTCATACAGAGTCAAATGCGTTAACCGTATCACAGATAAAACCCTTTCATCCTAATTTCAAGACAACCATGCATGAAAATAGTTGTATATCTTGAAACTAACTTAACTGGAAGCCATTGATGATCAAGCAGCAATCAATGGCTCCCAGCCAAATTAGTTTTAAAAGAATATTTTCCACATCATAAAAAAGTTGCTGCATCAGATCTGAAAAATCTGAGGGTTAAAAATACTGCTACACCCATACCAATATACTATAATGAATAGGTTTATGAACATTACTGACAGATAATAAAGAAATCTGATTGGCTGTGAACAATGAGATTGTATCTATTAATTACGAGTCATACATTATTTTTATCGCCATGCATTAACATTATGCACACTCAACAAACACCTTAATGATTGGCCAAAACACGCCTCTTCAATGGTCGTGACTTATGTCCATTTACAGGAAGACAATTTTTGGGAAATTTACCACTGGAATGACTGGCTCAGGACTTTTTGGCCATGTTGGAACACCCAAACCTGGCGGTGTAGCATAATGTAATGTATATGGTGCTCAGGGGTTACCAGTCTGTGGAATTAACCCTTAACACTCTGTTGTCAATACTCTATCTTTTACTGTGTCAATATCACAGAAACTGGTGTACATTTTTCAACAATTTTGGTGGAAGATGTAGATGTTGCTGTCTATGATAGTACCATCTACCACCAAATTTGTTGCAAAATTAACACTGGTTCATCTTTTAATTTAGTTTGAAAATTAAAAAATTTGACACCAGAGTGTAAGGGTTAATGCCTACAGGATGCATAGTATATAGTGGGTGGATTCAGTAAGAATCGCGATCCTTGTGCGTTGCTCCCTCGCCCCCGCTAACAAGATTGTCTACCTTGATAGGGTCACTCTAGCCAAATTTGGTTGAAATATGTCAAGCAACTAAGGAGTAGCAATTTGACAATTTCCGGTACATTTTTCATAAAATCTCAGATTTCCACGCAAAAAATTGATGAATCAAAATTCTGAATGTATGGTCTAGAGCCTATAGCCATAGAATCCTATCAGCCTAATTTGGTTAAAACCGGTCAAGATGGTAAGAAGAAGCAATTTGACAATTTCCAGTACATTTAAAATAAAATCTAAGATTTCACCCAAAAAAAATTGGTGAATCAAAATTCTGTATGGAAATTCTAGAGGTTATCACCACAGGAACATTTCCGCCAAATTTGGTTGAAATCGCTCAGAATGGTAAGAAAAAGAAGCAATTTGACAATTTCCAGTACATTTTTCATAAAATCTAAGATTTTCACCAAAAAAATTGATGAATCAAAATTCCGAATGGAAACTCTTGAGCCTACGACCATTAGGTCCTTTCAGCCAAATGTGGTTGAAATCGGTCAAAATGGTAAAGAGAAGAGGCATTTTGACAATTTCCGGTACATTTTTCATAAAATCTAAAATTTTCACCCCAATAAATTGATGAATCAAAATTCTGAATGGATGTTCTGGAGCCTACGACCACAGGATCGTTTCCGCCAAATTTTGTTGAAATCGGTCAAAATGATAATGAGAAGAAGCAATTTGACAATTTCCACTACATTTTTCATAAAATCTAAGATTTTCACCCAAAAACTTGATGAATCAAAATTCTGAATGGAGGTTCTGGAGCCTATGACCATAAGGTCCTTTCAGACAAATTTGGTTGAAATCGCTCAGAATGGTAATAAGCATTTTGAAAATTTCCGGTACGTTTAAAATAAAATCTAAGATTTTCACCCCAGGAATCAAAATTCTGAATGGAGTTCTGGAGCCCACGACGATAGGGTATTTCCAGCCAAATTTGGTTGTAATCGGGCAAGTGGTTAATGAGGAGTAGTCATGTAAGCGATTTCCTGGACATAATATAGCAACCAAAATTTTGTATAGGAGTTCTTCTGAACACTCCTAGTCTCGGGTCATTTCATCCATGTTCTGTTGAAATCAGCCTAGGGGTTAATGACTAGACTTTTTTGGCTAACATCAAAATTCTGAATAGATCTGAAGCCTACCACCATAGAGGCCTTCCAGCCAAATCTGGTTGAAATCACTCAAGCAGTTAATGAAGAGTAGCATTGTAAACGATTTCTCACCATTTTTCAGAAAATCCCAGATCGCTACAGGAAAAATTGATGAAATAAATTCTGAGTAGAAGGTCTGAGGCCTACCACCATAGGATTCTCCCCAGCAAGTTTCATTATAATCAGTCAAAATGGTAAGAAGCAACGTGACAAATTTTTGGAATTTAAAAAAATAAAATCTAAGATTTTCACGCAAAAAATTCATGAATCAAATTTTCGAATGGAAATTCTGGAGCCCATCACCACAGGATCCTTTCAGCCAAATTTGGTTGAAATCGCTCAGAATGGTAAGAAGAAGCATTTAGACAATTTCCGATACATTTTTCATAAAATCTAAGATTGTCACCCAAAATATTTACAAATCAAAATTCCGAATGCAAGTTATATAACCTATGACCATAGGATCCTTTCAGCAAAATTTGATTGAAATCGGTCAAATGGGTAAGGAGAAGCAATTTGACAATTTCCGGTAAATTCTTAATAAAATCAAGGCTTTTCACTCAAAATATTCACGCAACAAAATTCTGAATGGATGTTCTAGAGCCTATGACCACAGGATTCTTTCAGCCCAATTTGGTTGAACTCGGTCAAAATGGTAAGAAGAAGCAATTTGACAATTTGCGGTAAATTTCTAATAAAATCTAGGATTTTGAACCAAAAAATTTATGAACCAAAATTCCAAATGGAAGTTCCGGATCCGAGCATAATAGCATCCTTTGACCAAAATTTAGTTAAGATTTGGCTATTGGTTAAGGAAGAGTAGCGTTTTAAAGTAACAGTTGATGGACGACGGACAGCATAAGCTCACTTGGCCTGAAAGGCCAGGTGAGCTAAAAATGTGTGGGGATAAAAAATAATCTAATAAGAAATCTGAGTATGTGGCTATCGCAAGTCTCGCAACAATTTGTGGCAAAAATAATAACATTACAAGCAGAATTGTTGCATGGTTTTTGCTAGCCAACAATAAGTGCGGTATTACAAACCGACCACTTATGACATGGCCCACTAGCATGAGACTATGACACTAATCGCATATAAAATGGTATGTAATGCTACAAGAGGCCCAATTACTAAAGTCCTGAATCACTCACCTGGAACATGACATTTCAACTACAAAGGCTATTGCCTATAAGTATGACTAAGGTTTAGTAATAACTGCAATAAGAACAAGGATGTGTTCTACAATATTTGGTTAAAATCGGTCCAGTGGTTCTTAGGAAGACAATTTAAATTTCTAATTGTTTTAATATGCGAGTTTATGGCAGGGAAAAAAGCCAAGATGGTTGCCAACCAGAGCTCTAAATAAGCTTTTCAGTAATAGAGTAAATTTACATAAACTGGGTTTTCAAAATTTTTATTTGGTATTCTAAGCTATATAGTTACAGTATAAGCAGTTGAGTGAAATTAATTGAATAACTGGCTAAATTTTGTTACTCATGAAATTGAAATTAATTGAGTGATTGACCATTTTTTATGGGCAAAATACTCAGAAACCCTGCTTATCTAGTGCTCTGTCACCAACCCAACAGGTTTGAAAGTGGAGAAGTTGAAATCAGCATCACCGAAAATTATATGAAGCCAATTACGGCTTCAAAATCCATCAAATAACAAAAATCCAATATAGCCGCCAAACATGCTACATTTTGATTGGTTCATGGCGGCCATATTTTTTGACAAATCACCTTCCCTTGAACAAACTTTAATGACCCTTAGTGCCCAACCATATCTTCCAAATTTCAGCCCAATCTGTTCAGAGGTTCTGGAAAAGTTATCTTCACAAAAACTAGGTCATCCAAGATGGCCGTCGAGGCATTTGGTCAATCAAGTTCCCTCGAACCAACTTGGTTGCCCGAGATGATCTTTCAGGAGTTTTCAATCGATCCCCCAAGTGGTTTCAGAAGATTTTGAAACATGTTTCTAAAACTAATAACATTACAAGGAGAATGGCCGCCAATAAAATTAGCCGATCGCCTTTGTTTGAGGAAA
This sequence comes from Chaetoderma sp. LZ-2023a, assembly GCA_034401795.1. NCBI lineage: Eukaryota > Metazoa > Mollusca > Caudofoveata > Chaetodermatida > Chaetodermatidae > Chaetoderma > Chaetoderma sp. LZ-2023a. The sequence goes on from CM067372.1 coordinate 90,773,890, forward strand.
CTTGGATCTCTATCCAGTAAAAATGCTTCCTACCAGATATAATTGAAATCAGCTCAGTGTTTCTTGAGAAGATATTTTAAATTTCATATTTCCTAGCGACAACTAAGTCGTCCAAGATGGCAGCCGCACATTTAGCAAATCAAGTTCATTCCAACAAACTTGATTCAGCTGTTTCCCTAGATGATCTTTCATGAGTTTTTAATTGATTGTCCAAGTGGTTTAGGAGAGTTTAAAATAAGTTTCTAAAATCGGCTAAAATCCAAGATGGCCGCAGGCCAAATAAGCCGATCGGCTTCATTTGAACAACTTGGATCCCTATGCCTTAAGGGTACTTCCTACCAAATATAACTGAAATGGACCCAGTGGTTTTTAAGTCGCTTAAAGAAAAAGTTGACGGCCGGACGATGGATGAGCATATAATATAAATGGCATTTTGCCATCCACAATCATATGGGTAACTCACAAAACAAATTTGATCGAATTCCACCAAACTGTTTCAGCAGAGATAGCCAGACGTACAGATGAATGGATGGACAGATGAGCGGAAGGATAGACTGACTGAGGCGATTGCAATAGTCCCGCAGTTTTCTCAAAACATCTGGGGATATTAAGCTTACTTATGTGATAAATAGTAAAACCTGGCACATATGGTGCACTTATTCCAACATAAGATATGTATTTCCCTTTTATCCCTATTTTGTTATTTTATTTGTTTGTTTTTGTGCTAGGGTTGGTGAATGGAGCGAGAGATGGCCAAAAGAAAATCATTAAGAGAAATTTTGCTTTTAAACATAATTGCTAGAAAGCGCAGTTCATTGCACGCAACACAAATCTTCACGTTTTTGCAAATTTTGACTTTCTGAACCAACAATGGCCCATCCCACTACAACCCCGCCCCAGGGGTGGAGCCTAATATAACACCACCTCACAATCCACAATCATATGAGTGACTCACAGACCAAATTTGGTTGAATTCCACCAAATTTGACTTTCCAACCTAAACCATACACCCCACCACCATAACCCTTATAATACCAAACCCCACCTTAGGAGCGGAGCCTAATGAAAATGTTGTCTTGCAGCCCGCAATCATATGACTAAGTCACATAAAAATTTGAGTGAATTCCACTAAACGGTTTCGGAGGAGATAGCCAGATGGACAAACAGATGGATGAATGGATGAAGGAAGGTGATTGCAATATCACCTCTGTTCTTTCTAAACGTGTGGGAACAGCAATGTGACATCGTCTGGTTCTCAAAAGACAGGCTCTCTTTATAAAACAGGTGGCTCTATAAAGAAATATTTAAAAAAAATGTGCCACATGTCAGTGGCTAGAATAAAAGATTAAAAAAAACTTGTTTATGAAGCAGAATGAAAGCTAATTTACATTTATTTAACTTCCAGCCATTTCATCGTGAATATTGGAGACAGTATTTCCTGCATATCACAGTAGTGATAAGATTGCTGCTGATTAGCGTTTTATAAAAACGCATTTAAAGGAAGCATTCTAATGTCTTTGCCTATGACGATAATCTACTTAACACAAAATCTTTGTAAAATAATGGGAGATGCCTTGTCACCAATCTCCCAGCTGGTTTATTGAAATTCATGATGAAAAAGGTTACATTGTCAACTTCAGTGGAGCATCACAAGCTTAATTACTTCTTGGCTTAAAACTTCATCTAGCCTGAAGCTGTATATATTAAACTAACATCTTTGAAACAAACAAGTCCTGAATTGTTTTATTCGTTTATCAAAAACAACACCAAATCAGTCGACCAAGTTGTCAGTCAAATCAGCTGCAAGAAACTCAACAAAATATATTAACCGACTGACTGATTGACTATAACCTATTAACCGATTATACTGAAGTTGTTTATACTACTTTGGGCTTCACGACTAAAAAGTAATTAGACAAACTTATGTAATAATAAAGAACGTAATAATCCCAAAGCTACACTTAAACAGCAATATTGCGATAAGAAATATCTATTTGTCCTGGAGGTAGTAATCTAAGGCCATGCTCTCACATTCGTCGCTAATCAAGGCAAATACCAGGTACATTCATGTTGAATGCCCCTTGTTCCTAAATTTGCCAGCTATTTCAGCAACTTAGTGTCTTCCCGCCGAATTTCTGCAGACTATATTTTCCATGGGGTTTAACTCTGGATATGCTTAATATTTTAAAAACAATATGACTGATGCGGCTGTCTGCTAACTACTAACACTTCTGTTAGCCTGTAATTGTATTAGTCCATATGTAGAAATCATTACCCTCAACTTTTGATACTGGAAAACTCCATCTCCCACCATTTTCCCTACCACCACCTTGTTATTCACAGGAATTACGAGGTCCTCCACTTCCACCACCCAGTTGAGTGCGACAGAGAGAGAGAAAGAGAGAGAGAGAGAGAGAGAGAGAGAGAGAGAGAGAGAGACACTTTAATACTAATTGTGAGTCTCAACTAATAAATAATTTGGCAGACCGACTGACAGACATACTAGTTACGAGCCGAATCTAAAAATTTACAAATTCAACATTTAATAGTGCATGCCTTTCAACAGGATATTTAAATACTTACTACCCTTCTACATAATATGTATATTAAAATTAGGTTAAAGCTAATGACATATATTTTCTACTGCGTCTATCTAATTTTGAGAGCTTAAATTTTACATGCTATGAATGTCGTAATAAGATTTGTATCTGATATTTCACGCAAAAAACACTATTTTTAGCACAGATGTAATAATTATGTCTATAGCCATGAGCAATTAAACTCTAAATATTTCAATTGACTATTTATACGTTTAACCCTTTAATGGTCAAGCCAGCCCAAACCGGCCTCAGCAGTGGTCCTCAGGAATGTCCATTTACAGTCCAAGAGAAGACTATTTTTGAAAATTTATCATTGGAATGACTGGCTCGATAACCGAGCCAGTCATTCCAGTGGTAAATTTTCAAAAGTAGTCTTCTATTGGCCTACAAATGGGAATTCAATAAGTAATTATTTGGATCTTCTTGACCAAATTTGACCATTAAAGGGTTAATATTTACACAAAATCACTGGAATGACTGGCTTGGTTATCGAACTGGTCATTCAGGGATAAACTTTCAAATATAGTCTTTTATTGGCCTACAAATGGACATTTCCAAGACCACTACCGAAGCCATTTTTGGTCAGATTGAGTGTTAAAGGGTTAAGACAATTATACAGGACAGATGTTGAATATTTTGAAACCAATTTGACTGGAACCTGGAAGCAAGAGTTCCCAGAAAGATTAGTTTTAAAATATTCAAGTCAGATTCCTTACGTCATAAAGAATGTGTTGTTTTTGGTGTCTGATGGTAAAATGGTTCAGACATATTTCAGCAACAATTCTTCCAAAATTCTACTGAAACTAACAATTCCCACTTTGATATTCAGGGGAGATAATGCTTAAGCATTTAACTCAAAACACTCAAGCTGGAGAAAAATGGCTTCTGCGGTGGTCTTGAGAAGTATCCATCTGTAGACGAAGATAAGAATATTTTTGAAACTAACAATGGAATGACTGACTCGATAACAGCGTTAGTCATTTCAGTGGTAAATTTTCAAAAATAATCTCTTGGCCTGAAAACAGACATTCAATATTTTAATTTTTTAATCAAATTTGGTCATTAACTGATTAAGGTAATTACTGGCCTGCCTGGCCCAGTAAGGTTTACGGACTAAGTCTTCTCTTGGTCTGAATGCTAATTGACATTCTAAGAAAATTTTTTATTTTCATGATTAACCTTGACCAAAATGGTTTCCGTAATGTTTTTGAGAAATGTCTTTTTGGAGAATAAGAGAATCTTATTCTTATATATTAAATATAATTATTCTTAAATATAAGAGAATCTTATTCTTGGAAAATTTACCACCAGAATGACTGGCTTGATAACCGAGCCAGGCATTTCAGTGATAATTTGTCAAAAATAACCTCTTGGTCTGTAAATGGAGATTTTCTATGAGAAAATTTAAGCTTCCTTGAACAAATTTGAGGATTAAATGCAATCTATTAAAGTTAATGGTTAATTTTGGTCAAGCAAATACAAGTATTTGCTTATTGAATGTCCATTTGCACGTCCTCTTGGTCGGCAAATGGACATTCAATAAGGAAATATTAGGATTTTCCTGACCAAATATAACCATTAAAGGGTTAGATTGAGCTATCCTTCATTTTGTGTATGACTTGACAAAATGGACATTCCTCAAGGTCAGTTTTGAGGTGCTTGACCATTAAAGGGTCAAAATAATAACTATAGATATTATATCTGTAATTATTACATTAATCCTTTCACCAACAAATCCATGAAAAATTTACTTCTTTCCGATTCATAGCATATTCTGTTGAATGTTTTTGAAGTTAATAAAACTGGAAGCTGTTGCTGTCTAAGGAAGCAACAGCTTCCAATTATATTAATTTCAAAATATTCAACACCTTTCCTGTATCATTGGCTTAAAATTGAGTTATTGAGAATTCATCAGTGAAAGGGTTAACTATTACATGGTCAAATGACCAGAACATACCTCAAGCAGTTTTTCTTAGTTCTTATCCACCCCCTCCATTTCTCATTTTCCCCTGCAATGATGTGAGTTACAAGCTCTAATAACCCTTTAACCCTCAAATGTTTACAAATTTAAATTTTCTCATAAAAAATGTCCATTTTCAACCAAGAGAATACTATTTTTGAATATTTACAACTGAAATTACTGGCTCGATTATCGAGCCAGTCATTTCAGTGGTAAATTTTCAAAAATAGTATTCTCATGGTCTGCAAATGGACATTTCTCAAGACCACTATTGAAGCCATTTTTGGCTGATATGAGTTAAAAGGTTAACATCTTCACTAATGTAGAGTAAAAACCCACCTTCCATTTCAATCAAAATGACCAGGAGTAAAATAAGGCTTACTGAGCTGAATTACCATTAACACTGTGCTTGAGTATATACAACAAATTCTCTAGGCCATGGAAAATATTCTGGTAAATATTTTGAAACTAATTTGACTACAGGCTGTTTAAAGTTGTTTAAGGTCACAACAGCTGTATCAGATTCCTGTCTGATTAGTTATAAAATAGCTTACCTGTATGATTGCTTTGAAACTGATGAAATGATAGTAATAGCTGGGTTTAATAAAAAAATTAACTGATTGTGAATCCTTTGTTGTGAAGACATCAAAATTCCAAAGGATCCTGCATACATTTAATGACAGTTTTGACAATGTTAAAGGGGCATTACCTGACCGAGATGTAAATAAATTTGGAAATTTATATTTTTGTTGTAATATAACAGACAGTCCTGGTGTATTATTACTACATACTACCAGTAATTTTTATACGCAAACTCTGGTCCCTGTCACATATATTTGTTATTTGTTTATTTTCTGGAAACTCTTGTGAGCGGAAGCGGATGAGTTTTTTAATTTAGGGTACGAAACAATCCAAATAAAAAGAACTAAAAAAATCTTCAATATGTCTAGACATTTCAATGCTGAAAGACAAAATACTAGCGCCACGACTAGCATCTCTCAAAAACATCCAAGAAATTGACCCAAGCAGAACAGAAATCGCAAAGGATTATATCATAAAATTAAACAAAACTAGTGCGAATCACAAGCAACACTGAGTAGCAAATACTCTGATTTCTCTGCGAAATGGAGATAATTTGAACCATTAGATTTGTGTTCTCATTTTTTATATTTGTGGAATCCATAATTTGCATTTTCTTGGATTCTGAGTACTCGTATATATAAGAATTGATGTTAAAAATGATAGTATTGACCCACTGGAAGCATTTTATGGACATGGTTCTGCACATTAAATTTCTAGACCTATCAGTGATAGCCTCTTTAATATATACCCTAACATGTCTAAAGAGAACACCAATTTCTACTTAACCCTTTAACATTCATAGCAGCCAAAAATGACTTCTGCAGTGGTCTTGAGTAATGTCCATTTGCAGACCAAGATAAGACTATTTTTGAATAACCGAGCCAGTCATTCCAGTGTTAAATTTTCAAAAATAGTTTTCTTGGTCTGCAAATGGACATTTTCTATGAGAAAATTGAGATTTTCTTTGAACAAATTCGAGGGTTAAAGGGTTAACCCTCTAATTCAGTTGTGCTGGCCAAACTGCTTTCTGCAGCAGTGGTCATGAGGAATGCCCATGTGCAGGCCAAAAGACACATTTTTAAAATTGACCACTGGAATGACTGGCTTGATAAACAAGTCAGTCATTCCAGTGGTAAATTTTCAGAACTATTCTTCTGGCTTGCAAAAGGATGTTCATTGAGCACATTTCCTTATTTTTTGACCAATTTCTTGTTACTTTGAAAACTCACATACCTCTGGCATGATAAGTGACCTGGTAAACCAGCAACAGATCTTCGTAACGCTTAAAGTGACCACTACTCTTTGTGCAATGCAAGGGCATTTAGAATTTCAGAAGCAGATTAATAGGTCAATAAGCCCATCAACCGACTTGTGTGGGTTGCAATAGAGTAGGTTGAAAACTAGGACTATACTGTAATTTCTGAATTGGCCACTGGCTATATTGGAGATCCATACTGTTCTATAAAGCAGTACATTTGCGCAAATTGCTATAATTGATTAAACGTTTCATCCCTGAAACTCTAGCACCTCCGTTTCAAGACACCCACACAGCAATGTCTTAAATATCTTTTAAATAACTTGATACGAAGCACTACGTAGTTGATGCAGACATTATTGTATGTCGTCTGTACTGTAGAAAGGGTTAAAATACCAAAGCTTTAATGGACTGTGTTATATTTAGAGTAGTGATGTTGAACTGGTCTAATTTCTTGATTGGAATGCATGTTTGAAATTGAACGCAGATGCTGAGGTGTTTCACACAACTCCTATGCTCATGGCCAAATGATTGACACATTTTTCTTGGATACAATTTATTAATTTCAGTATGTATTTGAACAAAGTAGTATTCATTAGGCCATACAAATTGATTTCTTTTGTCTGACAAACCTTCCTACCTTAATTTTTCCATATCTATAAAAAAAAATAATCCCGGAATTTTAAGGCATTATTTTCAACATTCTTTCAATCTAACAATTTTTAGCATCCTAATTCATATCACTTGTAATTCCACAGAAAATTTTCTGTAACTCTTGTGTTCTTTGTAGCTTTGCTAACCATTTAATGATCAAGGCGGGTGGGAATTGTCATAAAACAAAACATTAAATTGCTCTGGCCTTAGAAAAGCATATATGGAGCTTGAAGAGAACACTGTCCGCGAAAATGCAATGACGCAGTCCAATCGCATATCAATGCAATAAGGGCTAAAAAGCATCTAATTGTTAAAAAGAATATGGCCGATTCCTGTGTGTGCATACTATGATTTTATAATAACTTGTTTCCAAAACAAAAACAGAAACGTATTAGTTAATACAATTTTGAACACGATTTAAGAAATGTTCTGTTGAATATTTGAACATAATTGGATTGGAAGACGTTGCAGCCGTAAGGCAGTTTTATGTTCAAAATATTCAACAGTACATTTTATATTATTTTGGAAACATGTAACTATTTCTGGGTTATTCTGTAAATATGTGTACTGATCACCCCTGCCTGTAGCGATGTAGAATAAAAGCTGTGAGTCATCTTATTAAAGTACACATGACAGTCCATGGCCTAATATATATGTATAAGTTAATCCCACTGCACTATTTATCCCAACATTTTCACTGTTATGATAAGCATCACAATTACCCTCTATGTGACAATATGAACGTGCTTTCAGTATAATTGTGGTTATTAACAGCGACCACAGCTTTTTCAGTCCTATGTAATTAATGCAGTGATCATGACTTTCTAAATAATATGGTACATTAACAATCTCTCTCTCTATAAGAATAACAGACAAATCAGTCAGAAACTCATACATTGTTAATGTTTGGCTGAAATTGTATTCCTTATTGAGTATTACATGTAGCTCAACTCCCATGAAGGTGATTTTCGTTTTCAAGTATATTTATTTATATATAATCTCTGTGTGGCAGCATTTATGTGTACGTGCATGCATTTTATGTTAATGTCTAACCTATTTCAAACGCTAGGATTAGCTGGGATTTTCTTGAAGTTCTAGATAGCTGGGACATTCTGGAATAAAATCCAAGGATTTTCTTGAATGTTCAAGCAAGCTTGGATTTTCTTGACCATTCAAGCTAGCTTGGATTTTCTTGAATGTTCAAGCTAGCTGGAATTTCCTTGGATTTTAAGCGGCCAATACTGGCAAGCTAGCTTGGACTACCTTGAACGTTCAAGTTAGCTCAGATTTTCTTGAATGTTCAAGCTATCTGAAATTTTCTTGGATTTTACTTTAACTAGGCCTTTCTCGGATTTTCTTGAATTATCTTGAATTTTATGTGGCCAATACCAGCAAGCTATTCCAAGTTATTAAGAGCTTGGATTAGCTGGTTAAATTATTCAAGCTCCGCAGAACTCGGATATTCATGACTATCCAAGCTTTTTTGGCCTGGGCATCAACATAAAAATAGGTTATGATCAAAGTTTATAGTTAATAACGACGCTTGAAAAATTATTGTAAACAGGCACTTTTCATCACTTAACCATAGGGTGAACCAGCTGTTTTGTATGCATATTTTAGCATATATTATAACCTAGAAACAATCAATCACAACTGAATAAATGTTCCATCTCCACTTAGATGTGTAGATTTTTGCACAAACCGTGCTATATACTGTATTTTGAGAATGACTATTTTGAAGGTAAATGATTTAACAAATAGTAGTTGGAACACACAAGTGAGGGATTATCATAACGGTACTTTTGATGGTATTTTCACCAAAATGGAGCTTGGGATCCCCAAAATTAGTGGTTGTGGCTCCTATAAGACACCTGAGTGTCTTGTATCATTGTGCATTACTTAGTAGTTTGATATGTTTTTGCACAAAAATAACAAAAAAACCTAGTATGGAATTCACAGTTCTGAGTCCGTGGTACCCTCTAATTTTAGAATGAATGAGAAATACTGATTGGGCCCTCCTAGACTTCAGCTAGGGACCCCCAGATTTCAGTGTGCAGGGTCACTGGGACATCGTAATTTTAGAGGCCATGAGAAACATTGCGCGTGTGTGTGCGTTAATGTGCATGTGAATATGTGTGGATTGATTTTTTTCAAATTTCCTAACAGAGCTATATGCGCCATTATGACTGTGACATCAGCTTAACTAGTGACATAGATTATGACATCAGATACTTGATGTGATAAATTGGATCACTCGATACAAGCCGACTCATGTTCATTATGTATAACAATGACCACTTTCACCCAGAGTTACCTTGTTTTCTGTATATAAATTTGGTGAGGAAACAAATTCATGAATCCATTATCTCACTCAATCATATGATGTTATAATCAACTATGCGACGTGTATGCCGACGTCATAATCATGACGTCATGGATGATTCCATTAAGCCTGACTTTAACGCTTAATAGTCCAACACATAATAATTGTATGTTTTCGCTATTTAAGAAACATGTTGTTGAATATTTAGAAACTAATTTGACTGGGTCCTGTTGCTGCCATAGCACCCAGTCAAATTAGTTTCTAAATATTCAACAGCTTACCTGTAGTTTTCTGGAAATTGATAGTCAGGAAGTTCAGAGATCAATCGATCCCAACACGAGCGAGTGGTGGGTAGAGCTTCGATAGAGATCGGCGGGGCATAGCTAAAACCGGAACGGTCCATTGAATGAAGACATGGTAAATTGTCAATAGAGCAATAACTCTTCAATCACATTAGAATAATTAGTCAAACCAATATTTAGATTCATAAGAAGTACATATTAATATGTAAAGCATAAGAGATATTGTTTAACATTTTCACAATTGTCTTGGATAGAAATTGCACAGTACATGTATAATATCAAGAGGCCAAATAGCAAGTATCACTCATGTACCTGCAGTAAAGGGGGCACTCAGTTGAATGACCATTCAATTTAGTAGGCAAGTTGACAAATCAAACTTAACATTCTGCATTATAAGGGCTAATCCGACACGTATGGGTTGTATGTCTTTACCATTTAATAAATATTCTGTTGAATATTTTGAAACTAATATGACTGGGCGCTGTTGCTGCTATCGGCAGCAACAGCACCCAGTTAAATTAGTTTCAAAATATTTAACAGTTTACTTGTATAGTTTTTTTGGAAATTGATAATTAGGGAGTTCAAGAATCGATCGATTCCAACACGAGGAAGGTGTGGGTGTAGCTTAGCTAGAGATGGGCGGGGCATAGCTAACACTAGAAAGGTCGATTCTTGCCTACATGCAGTTTTTTTAGCTTTACGTTAATCGCCCAAGTGCTTTCGGAGAGGTTTCTAAAACTAGCACAAAATCTAAGATGGCTGCAACCCAAATCAACCAATCAGTTTCCTTTGAGCAATATTGGATCCAATCTTAGATTTCCATTCCCTAAGGATATTTCCTGCCAACTGAATTTGAAATCCGCAATTTAGTAGTTCTTGAGAAGTTGTTTAACCATTTAATGGTCAAATTTGGTCAAGTTGGGGGGGGGGGGGGAGACCCAAGATGGCCACCAACTGGGTATCTGTTTATCCAAATGTTGCGAAATTAGCAAATTTTAAAGCAGCATACCCATAAATCTAAAGAAAACCAGTTCCGTTTCATAATCCATTAAATAAAAAAATCTATGGTTGCCAAAATCATCGTCGTCGGAAAAGTAATACCTATGTCTCGCTTCCTGCTTTCGCAGCTGAGACAAAAATCATAATCTGACCTCTTGCATAGCAAAGACGAGTTGTGTTGCTCAAAGAGAGTTAGCAGTGACATTATAACTATTTTTAGCTACAATTTGGGTGAAATTGGAGATTGGTCATGAAAATGGACTTTTGCAGGTCACGGGAAGACTATTTAAAAAAAATTTATTACCTGAATGACTGGCATGGCTACTGAGCCAATAATTTGTTTGGTAAATTTTCAAAACTATACTTCTCTTAGTCTGAAACAGACATTTTCCAAGACCACTGCCGAAGACGTTTTTGGCTGACTTGATAACTAGAAACTTAATTATCGCATTGAACAGTAAATATCAGCTTGGATACTGAGTCATTAACCAGTTATCTGATTTCATAACTCTGTTCAATAACTCAAGTGTCAGTCATATAAGTGGAATGTTTTCAAAAAAGTTTATATGTTGCCAGAGACACCAAGTTTTGATTGGACTAAAGAGTGAGATCTGCGGTGAGCAGAGTGAGCCAGGTCTTATGGTGGGTTTGACGGGTTTCCACCCGGAGAATCTTTGAAGCTTAGAGGTCCTCTCACTTCTGGACTGGTGAAATCTGAAGGGATAACTGACTATTAAAAAACCTAATTGTTATTTCAGATTTGCGCACGTCCAGATCGAAATTTGGGCTCTTTAGACCCTTCACATTGCACACTTCTGCCAGTATGAATATTTGCGTGAGATTTAGGCCCACTGGCGTGAGAGGTGTGTTAATTGTGTGTGTCCCAATGCATATGTTTGTGTTGTTGGTAAATAGCTACTTTAAGTAACCTAGAGTTATTTGCCTCAGTATCCCTGAATATGTGCGTCAATGCGACTTAGATAATCCAGGTCATCTTCTATCTGACATTGTATCTATAGCCTCACATTGCCACAGCGGGACTACATACACATCAGGTAACCATTTAACCATTAGAGCCAAGATACGACAAATTCTTTATATTGTACAGAATATTCTGTTGAACATTTTGAAAAACTAGTTTGACTGGGTTCTGGCAACAGATTCCGGTCAAATTAGTTTCAAAACCTTCAACAGCTTCCACATAGCACAGATCCTGAAATTGAGAAACTGGAATTTCAAGTGTCAAAGAGTTAACACACCTGAAAAACACAAAATTCTTATAAGGAAAGGGACAGGAAATACCTTTGAAATGGGATATCCAAAACATGTTTCCCTCAACTCATACTATTACGCCTGCTATAGATGCTATTTATTTATTCTAGCCAAAATCATGATAATCAGTTAGAAAATAATTTGCCTAAAAGTTGTGGCTGCATAGGGCAGTTACACCTTTCAGCCAAATTATTTTCAAAACATCCATCATGCTTCATATGCAGGTATGTTTTAATCTGAGACATGAGCATAAATACAGTTGTCAGTTAACGGGTAGAGAAGATAGACTTGACAGATTTGAATGGCTAGTATATATTTAACTGATCACTTAAAAAGACACATTGTTGAAAAAGGTATGCTAAGGTAAATCTTACACAACAGATTTTAACCATTTTACTGACAAATCCCTGAAACAGTATATTCTTTACGATAACACTTATTCTGTTGAATATTTTGAAATTAATTTGACTGAAACCAGTTGCTGCTTTAGGATTCAACAGTTCTCTGGTATGGTTGCCTGAAAATAAGATCTGGGGAATTCATCCAGGAAAGGGTTAATGTAGGAATGTGCCCAAAATATACTTATTTTGATGCAACAAATATGTACCTTTACAAATAGACATACCATACCATAAGTTATATAAACACATGGCATAAAATACAATAATTAACATTGCTTTGGGAGCCATGTGGGCTGTCCTGACATAGGTTTACTAGCACCTTGCAATTTTCATTGGAATGAATGCTCCGTTATGGAGCCAGTCATTACAATGGTAAGTTTTCAAATTAATTTTCTCTTGGCTTGAAAATGGACACGCATTCAATAATAAAATATTTTGATATATTCTGGACGAATTTTGACTGTGACGGGTTAACCCATTAAAGGTTCACCTATCAAAGCAATGGTTAGATCAATACAGTACTCTGTATGAACCTGTCACTCAGTGCATATGGTTCATCATGCAAACACCCGCTACACTAAGTACTTGTAACATATATATATATATCAGGGTTTATGATAACAATGCACACATTACATCAACTATAGTTATATAACGTCTATTATTTTAATACATTGGTATTGCATTAAAATAACATATTCGATACTTCAGAAAGTATTATATAACGGAAAATTGCACTCTACATTTAAATGTCATATTTGCAGTAATGCTGGAAAGTGGAATTGTTGGCATTGTGTACTTATGGAGCCTTGAACTGTGGGTCTAGATGAGGTGAGAAGAAGGTCAATGGGCATGTGATTATTTCATTGGATTGAAAGAATCTTTTAAGTTGTGAAATTGAATTGGAGACAAGTCTCTAATTGAACTTCACAATTAATAAGAATTTTAACCGTTTGTACGGAGTGAGATCAATATATGCTGGGATATTTCACTTCACTGCATTGGGATACACAGGTTGGGTTACCGCTAGAAGTGTACAATTTGGGTAGCTTTATTTCCTGGCATTCTAGTGTGAATGCGCATCTTTAACCTGATCTCAGTCATATGATTGTTTTGGAGCCAGTAAACACTGGTAGACATTTTGTAAACAGCAACAGCTTCCATCAACATTGTTTACAAAATGGCCACCAGTTATTTAATACTAAGTTGTTTAATCATATAAACTTGGCTTTCAGCCCGTTTTATATTTCTCGATATGAACACATGTTTGATATTCAACGAAAGAATTTCATTGGTTAGATAACGTGTAAGAAATATGTTCTTTGGTCGGTACGACGTAATAATCCTACATGTCCTGTGACACCGGGAATGTTTGCTAGTGACGACGATGTTGAATATGTAAACATAACGGCTTATGTTATGTTGTTGATTAAAATTGTATAGGCCTATCGAGTTATGAAATACTTTTGTAAATTTGCATCGTACATGCAGAGATTATACAAGTTGGACTAAAAGTATTTTTAAGTCTGACATAACGATGTTTTGTTTGTCATTAATTTTTGTGCCACATTGATCATAACTCTTAGCAAGTGATGTGTCACAGTGATGAAAGCGAACAACACAAAATGGTGAATTGAAACAGGTTTCTGAGGGATCAAATTTATAGGAAAATTTGTTAAAATATCAGTTTACATGATAAATAGAATCTCAAACTTGTTCCCATTTAATATCACTATTATCAACCTCTAATGCAACGTGATGTGATAATTTTTGACACGGTTAATAATAGGGATATAGGGGCCTAGTTTCAGATCTATTTATAAATATCTTTTATCCTAGTTGTAATGTATTAATTATGATGTACTGTATATATGTAAAGCGTCCATCACTCTATAGGCAATACCTTGGATGAACCGCCTATATGGTGTATGACATTGTATCTTTGCCTATGACAAAAATGATATAGAGCTTGAACTTGAAATGAGTGATCTTAATAAGGTGTCTTTGGGTTAAAGAACACTACTATAAGCCAAAAACGGCTTCTGCAGTGGTCTTGAGAAAGGTCCATTTGCAGACCAAGAAAAGACTTTTTTTGAAAATTTACCACTGGAATTACTGGCTCGATTATCGAGCCAGTCATTCCAGTGGTAAATTTTCAAGAACAGTCTTCTCTTGGTCTGCAAATGGACATCTTATGGAAAAAATTGAAATTTTCTTGAACAAATTTGAGTGTGAAAGGGTTAATAACTAAACCATCTAACACGCCAAAATAGTATTGTAGTATCGACTATATAAAATCGTTAATGAGTGGGCTGCGGACATTGTCATAGTAATTTCCCTCAGAATACGTGTGTGTGTGCATGTGTGCGTGCATGCATGTGCGCATGCGTGCATGCGTGTGTGTGTGTGTGTGTGTGGGAAGGCATTTTGAAAAACGAACATTCTCCCTAATTCTTGGATGGCGGACACAATTCGGATCACAATAAGGTGCGGCATCCTCTACTTTGCTTAGGACAGGCTAAAAATAGTCCCTCTTAATTTGTATTAAGATTCAAAATGGATGCACCCGAAAAAGGTATGAAATGCGGAGATGAATTTGCAGGTATCATGTAAATGCTGAAATCACATGAGCCAATGGAGGGATCAGGTTCATTATAAAGTCTGCATTAAGCTTGTCATCAATCTTGTATAACAGGGGTTAAGATGATAACAAGTGCCCCATGATCCACTCACTGTTTCCTGAGATACATTTTGGTAGATTATCATTTACATGATTTATTTGCTGACCAAGAGAAGACTTTTTGGAAAATTTACTACTGGAACTACATGATATAAATCAAATAATCACACCACCAACCCCCCCCCCCCCCCCCCAGCGCCATGTTCGTGGGATGACATAATCCCACTGATTTGGATAGACATATGGATGGATACACAGACAAATGGGAGCTAAAAATTATAAACTAGCCACATGAGATTACTAACCCATTCAATAACACATTCAAGCAGAAGGTTTAGTTATTGAATGATAATAACCAAAGATAATGGACACAATCATAGCCAATGTTCCCATGAAGTTTCCTCACAATACTCCAAGCAAAGATAAAGTTATTGTATGAAAACCCAAAATTTGCACGGACGGACACAAATTCAGAGACAAAGGGATGGATGGACGGAGGGACGGGCCGACTGACCCTCAAACCAAGGTGCATTTCCCTACTACACTATTACCATAGCCAACCTTCCCATGAAGTTTCGTCACAATACTCCAAGCAAAGATAAAGTAATTGAATGAAAACCCAAAATTTGGATGGATGGACACAAATTCAGAGACAGAGGGATGGATGGACGGAGGGATGGGCTGACTGACCCTCAAACTAAGGTGCATTTGCCTACTACTATAGCCAACCTTCCCATGAAGTGTTGTCACAATATTCCAAGCAAACGTAAAGTTATCGAAAGAAAACCTGTGTGTGTGACGGACGGATGGATGCACGCTCTGACGGAAGCGAAAACATACTCACCCCGCTTTTCGCTAAAGTGGGGGGATAATGACTCGCTCTGCAAAAAACGTTTTTGGCCATTTTGAGGTTTATTAACTCTTAGCACTCTGATGTCAAAATTATAATTTTTATTGATTAGACAGCGAAGAATATGGTGTACATTTTTCAACAATTTTGGTGGACGATGTTGCTGTCTATGACAGCACCATCTTCCACCAAATTTGTTGAAAAATGAACACCAGTTCATCTTTAAATTTAATTTGAAAATTTAAAGTGGTAAAAGTTAAAAGGGTTAACAAGATGACCAGTCATTATGATTACGTTGGAGGCATATTCTTGGCATGAAGCCACGCCTCATCTATTTTAAATTGAATGTTAGCGTGGGTGTTGTTTTTGTTATTGCATCTGTTACTTGTTGGTCGGTTGCGCTCCGGGTGAGCTAATGGAATCCAATGACGCTGTGGAGGCGTACTGGCTGTAACTGCAAAGGAAACACAATAATGTTACTTATTGAATTGTATCTGAAACAATTAACAGAAAGATGAAGCAATTAGTAGATAGTAGAGCTAGTGTTAATTAATATCGATGGTGTCTGGCGCTAACATACTGCTGCTGCTCACATACTGCGGCTGCTGTTGCTGCTGACATGATGGTGGATGATGGACGATTGCTGGTGGTGGTGGTGATGGTTGGTGGTGATGCTGGTGGTGGTGCTGGTGGCGGCTGCTGATGATGATGATGCTAAATCATGATAATAGATCATCATGATGATGATGATGATGATAACGATGGATTATGATGATGATGATGATGATGATGAGCCAACTGGATATTGTACTGCAAAATTTCATTTTTAGTACAAGTGGCTTGCGACTGAGACTCATCTAGTATAAGTTGCCAGTCTGTTTGTCGGTCAGTCAGATTTGTCCTTGTTTTGGCAATACTACCCATGTCATAACATTATCGTGTTGGCACCGTTGGTGTGTCAGATTTTTTAGATTTCTACCAAAGGCGTTAAAAAGTGAACAATACAGCTAACAGCTTATAAATACGTTAACATGTTTCCAGAACAGAAACAGAAACATGATAGTATGTGCAATTTTGAACACGATGGAAGTAATTTTCTGCGAATATTTTGAACAAATTTAAAGTGGATTGGATCATTACATTTTATTTGGTTTTGGAACCATGTTAAGTTATTTCAGAGCTGCACATTAGCGTGTTGCACTTGGTTACCGTACTGTACCGTCTGCAAATATTTTAGAAGCAGCAATGCCAGAGAAATTTTCAACAAAGACTATGCTGTTTTGCAATTTTATCAAAGAATTAGTTAATTAACACATAATATGGCAGCAATATTGATACAAGGTATATCATTGAATTGCTTTTTCATTTCCTTATAATTCAGTGATCATGATAAACATATAATTATTTCCATAGGAACAATATCCAGATGTTTCTTGGGCAAAATCATGGTTCTCCCTGTGAAAATTGTAACAAGAGCTCTGCAAATGGCACATAATACCCCGCCATGATGACAAACCAATGAATAAGAGCTATAAAAAAAAATTTATTTCTTCCTCAGACCCAGATCAGTCATCCTTATGAAGTGTCAAAGCACTCCGTTAAACAGTCGAGGTGGTATCGTCAGGAAACCAATTTTCAAGATGGCCACCACTGACTGGTGGACATATTCGATTTCCAATTATCATAAATTTTGATAAGTTTCTTCAGATATATTCCAACGACCCTATGAAGTGATCCGATAAATGGTAACGGAGATATCATCCAGAAACCAACTTTCAAGATGGCAGTCTGTGGTTGGTGGCCATCTTGGATTTCGGATCATCATCAATTTTGAAAGGTTTCTTCTCCATACATAGTCCAACCACCCGATGAAGTTTCAAAGCGATCCGATAAACGGTAAAGGAGTTATCATCTGGAAACCAATTTTCAAGATGGCCACCGGTGGCTGCCATCTTCGATTTCAGATCATAGTCAATTTCGATAGGTGTGTGTGTGTGTGTGTGTGTGTGTGTGTGTGTGTGTGTGTGTGTGTGTGTGTGTGTGTGTGTGTGTGTGTGTGTGTGTGTGTGTGTGTGTGTGTGTGTGTGTGTGTGTGTGTGTGTGTGTGTGTGTGTGTGTGTGTGTGTGTGTGTGTGTGTGTGTGTGTGTGTGTGTGTGTGTGTGTGTGTGTGTGTGTGTGTGTGTGTGTGTGTGTGTGTGTGTGTGTGTGTGTGTGTGTGTGTGTGTGTGTGTGTGTGTGTGTGTGTGTGTGTGTGTGTGTGTGTGTGTGTGTGTGTGTGTGTGTGTGTGTGTGTGTGTGTGTGTGTGTGTGTGTGTGTGTGTGTGTGTGTGTGTGTGTGTGTGTGTGTGTGTGTGTGTGTGTGTGTGTGTGTGTGTGTGTGTGTGTGTGTGTGTGTGTGTGTGTGTGTGTGTGTGTGTGTGTGTGTGTGTGTGTGTGTGTGTGTGTGTGTGTGTGTGTGTGTGTGTGTGTGTGTGTGTGTGTGTGTGTGTGTGTGTGTGTGTGTGTGTGTGTGTGTGTGTGTGTGTGTGTGTGTGTGTGTGTGTGTGTGTGTGTGTGTGTGTGTGTGTGTGTGTGTGTGTGTGTGTGTGTGTGTGTGTGTGTGTGTGTGTGTGTGTGTGTGTGTGTGTGTGTGTGTGTGTGTGTGTGTGTGTGTGTGTGTGTGTGTGTGTGTGTGTGTGTGTGTGTGTGTGTGTGTGTGTGTGTGTGTGTGTGTGTGTGTGTGTGTGTGTGTGTGTGTGTGTGTGTGTGTGTGTGTGTGTGTGTGTGTGTGTGTGTGTGTGTGTGTGTGTGTGTGTGTGTGTGTGTGTGTGTGTGTGTGTGTGTGTGTGTGTGTGTGTGTGTGTGTGTGTGTGTGTGTGTGTGTGTGTGTGTGTGTGTGTGTGTGTGTGTGTGTGTGTGTGTGTGTGTGTGTGTGTGTGTGTGTGTGTGTGTGTGTGTGTGTGTGTGTGTGTGTGTGTGTGTGTGTGTGTGTGTGTGTGTGTGTGTGTGTGTGTGTGTGTGTGTGTGTGTGTGTGTGTGTGTGTGTGTGTGTGTGTGTGTGTGTGTGTGTGTGTGTGTGTGTGTGTCCCGCATTGACCGTCACTGTCACTATATAGCGTCACTGTCACTATATAGCGCCGTGGCACTCTTACACTCGCAGAACAAACACTGCCATGCAAGGATATAATAATCACTATCTATACTGGGCTGTAGAAATATTTATTTATGAGACCAATAACCTGTACTAAATCTTAAAAGTACATCAATAATTTTCTGAGTGCCTGTGGTGATACCAAACAGCTAAAGACGCCTACAGATGTCTAAAGATAAGCTTCATATAGATTATCGACCATACATGTGGGAGAATAAGACTGACCAATACTATGCATATTATAGATACTGGCGGAGATCTAGGATGCTTGCTATTTTCCTTCAATATTAGGTAGATCTAAGCTAACATTTAAACAACAGTACAGTCCTAGATCGTCAGTATCATCTATCTAACATGACGTGTTCAAAGTCAAACCAACCAGACCATCACATTTCATTATACAGTAAAACCACTCCAAACCAGACTCCTAAGGGACACAAGAATTTGATCGGTTTCTGTGTGGTTTAACCATATAACCCTTACCACTCTGATGTCAAAAGTTACAAAATTTTTAATTAAATTTTCTTGAACAAATTCAAGGCTTAAAGGGTTAACAGTTAAACGGAGCCAGTCATAAATTCCCCAAAAAATTTTCTCTTGGTACATGCAAATTAACATTTTCTTTGTTGCTCAATTTACCTGAACTTCATTTCATTGTTGCCAGGCTCAGTTCAACATAATCAAAAGTATTTTACTTATAGAATTTTAAGGGATATAATTAATATAATGGCACACAGATTGAAAGGTGTTAATAGTTGGAGGATAATTAGTGAATTACATAGATCTCTATAGAGAGTTCACAGAGGATAACCCACTAGGTGACAGAGGTTCATGTGTCAACCATCACTGATGCTAAAATTCTCTAACTATGCTTAACCCATGAATTTGTTCAAGAAAATTTCACTTTTCTCACAGAACATGTCCATTTACAACCAAGAGACGGCTATTTTTGAACATTTATCACAGGAATGACTGGCTCGGTTATCGAGCCAGTCATTCCAGTGGTAAATTTTCAAAAATAGCCTTCTCTTGGTCTGCAAATGGACATTTCTCAAGAGCACTGAAGCCATTTTTGGCTGATATGAGTGTTAAAGGGTTAACAGCTTATTAGAATAAACCCACAGCCAGTATTACAGTTGTCATGGAAACTAAATCCCACATCCTTTAATCATAGTAACATCTCAATACCATTACATGGCAGAAAATAATAGAAGTGTGATAACGACGATCATGGGTGACATAACAGTCTTTGACCTGGTCTATTAATAACTGTGCGCACATCTGGCTGGTACAGAGACAAATTGGAATTCATGGCAATACTGAACAAAGGAGAAGTGTAGTAATGATAGTGTCATGGGCCTCATTGAATTCAGAGTTACAATCAATATCTGTATATATAGTTTGGATGACCTCATTAAATGTGAGATCATTGACCCCTGTATATAAGCATCATTGAGGTCATTCCGGAATCTACACATAATTCAGGTTCAAGTGGTTACCCAGTTAACCATCAAATTTGCTTAAGAAAATTTAAATTTTCTCCTAGAAAATATGTATTTGCAGACCAAGAGAGAATGGTTATCGAGCCGTGATAAATTTTCAAAGATTATAAGTATCTTGTTTTACAAATGGATATTTTCCATGACCACTACAGAGTACAAAAGCCATTTTAAGCTGGCTTTGGTGTTAAAGAATTAAAATCACTGTCAGAACTAATGCTACTCTGTGAGAAGATATATGTTAAAGAATGCTGGACAACAAGATCATTCCAAAAAAGACATTATGCTTTTCCTGTTTTATAAAACAAGCGTTCCAGAAATATTAGATCTGTCCACCTGCCCTTTTGAAGATCTTGATGTATATGACATTTCAATCTTTTACCTTCTACCCCAAAAATAAAGAAGCATCTTAACCCTTACCAGTCTGATGTTAAAACTCTAATTTTTCAAATTAAATTCAAAGATTAACTGGTGTTCATTTTTGAACAAATTTGGTGACAGCAACATCTCCCATCAAAATTGTTCAAAAACGTACATGAGGTTTTTTTGCTATTGACACAGTAAAAGATAGAATATTGACATCAGAGTGATAAAGGTTAACCCTTACCACTATGATGTCACTATTCTATCTTGTGCCAATAGTAAAGAAACTGATGTATATTTTTCAATGACAGCAACATCTTCCACCAAATTTGTTGAAAAATTAACACCAGTTAATCTTTTAATTTAATTTGAAAATTAATAATTTTGACATCAAAGTGGTGAGTTAAGGAAAACACCCAGGCAAGTTTTGTGGAAGATCCGGTCATTACAACTTGAGTCACATGACAAATATACGCAGCCAGTCACACAGAGGCCTGGAAAATCTTTTCATCCTATATTGGCCACAAATACACATTTGCTACAAAATCTTAACCATAAAAAATATTTGCTATGGAAATTTAATTGACCATGCATAGCATATAAAACCTCATTGCATAATACCAGCAGGTGAGATCCATAATACATAACTTAATCCTTTAGCCCTTTTGTCCTCATATCAGCAAAAAATGGCTTCACACTGATCTTGAGAAATGTCCATTTGCAGACCAAGAGAAGACTATTTTTTAAACTTTACCACTGGATTGACAAGCTCGATAACCGAACCCGTCATTCCAGTGGCAAAGTTTAAAATATCATCTTTTCTTGGTCTGCAAAAATGGGCATTTTCTATGAGAAAATATATTTTCTATGAAAAAATATACTTTCTTGAAAAAATTTGATGATTAAATGGCTAAAAGCATGACAAGTGAGATTTCTAATTGCCCCTCTATAATCTTCCTCAGTAAATATCTCATCGGCACAGCAATGAAATAATTTATAATATACAGCCGAATAATTTGAATGTAATCGGATTGAAAAACAATGTCTTCCAACTCAATTACATTCATATTATTCCAGAGTACATTTCATACATCGTGTTCAAAATTGTACTAAGTAACGTGTTTCTGTTTTTGTTTTGGAAACATGTAAACTTATTTCCGAGCTGTACTGTATTTGCCAATGAACATTCATAGATGGCTCATACAGACTCTTCCCCTCCACAGAAATACAAACTGCGTTAAGTGGATATCACTAACAATTAGAAAGCAAATATACAGTGAAATAACATTAACTCTACAACGCATGAGGGTGGTACTGTGGCAGTCATATCGCCTTGTACTCATAGGGCACGTTAAAAGTTGTCAGAACAAATACACCTATTGAAAATGTTTCAATAGGATTCTAAATCTCATTACCTTAACAAACATACCAAAATGACAAAGGCTGGAGGAAAGAATTCATTCTATTCTGTTGACTTGATTATGATAATATTGTATTACTACTGGTAAGCTGTAAGGCTAAACATCTGGATGATTATTTAAAAAATAATTGTACTCAGTCTTCACTGTTTAACCCTTTAACACTCATATCAGCCAAAAACAGCTTCTGCAGTGGTCTTGAGAAATGTCCATTTGCGGACCAAGAAACACTCGATAACAGTGCCAGTCATTCCAGTGGTAAATTTTCAAAGATAGTCTTCTTTTGGTCTACAAATGGACATTTTCTATGAGAAAATTGAAAATTTTCTTGAATAAATTCGAGGGCTAAGTAAAATTAGCACCAAAATATATTTAGCAGGTTTGAGATTTATCTTGGGCAATGCGATTTACGGAAGTAAATGGGTGAATTATTATAAATTATTATAATAAGGGTAAAGGCCAAATAGGGGGGGGGGTCAAAGTACAAAGAGAGTGGAACACAAAGGAATTCCTAGCTTTGCTAACTCTGAACTATTGTACCATGAAATCAGTCCAGCTGGACTTAACAAGAGGAAATTTAATGATATTTACATAATTTTGACTAGTAATACATTATTAGTTCAGAACAACGCAAAATCATATTTACATACGGTTATAATTAAACTCGCTAAGAATAGACAAACTGGTCTTAGTAGCATCAGAAATTATTCATGAATTTCAATGGCGCTATATTATCATATACCACCAACACACGCACATGTCTTTGGCCCATTTTAGCTTTCTGAATTCATTATGTGGCGAGACAAGAGCACTATGATTACGCTAATTCGCAATCATTTTACATTTAATTATTAAATTGATCACATATTAATATTAACCCTTTAATACTCAAACTGGCAAGAAATGGCTTCTGCGATGGTCTTGGAAAATGTCCATTTGCAGACCAACAGCAGACTATTCTTCAAAATTTATCACTGGAATGGCTGGTTCATTAAACGAGCCAGTCATTCCAGTGGTAAATTGTCAAAAATACTCTTCTCTTGGTTTGCAAATTTAAATTTTCTATGGAAAATTTTTAATTTTCTTAACAAATTTGTGGGTTAAAGGGTTAATCCTTTGGTCAATCCGACCAAAACTGGCCTCTGCTGTTGGGTTGATGAATGTCCATTGGCAGGTCAATGGAAGACTATCTTGGAAAATTTACCACTGGAGTTACCAGCTCGGTTATCATTAGCTAGGCATTCCACTGGTAAATTTTCATAAATTGTCTTCTCCAGTACTGGTAGCCTGTAAATGTGCATTCCTTAAAATCACTGAAGAAGCTGTTTTGGTTGGTTTGAGCATTAACCATTCAACACTCAAGCCGGCTAAAAACAGAGGTCACAGACATTGGCCATTTGCAGAACAAGAACTTATTTTGAAAATTTACCACTGGAATGACTGGCTCGGTCATCGGGCCAGTCATTTCAGCAGTAAAATTTAAAAATAGTCTTGTTCTACAATTAAATGGACATATTCTGAGAAAATTAAAATTTTCTTTAACAAATTAGAGAGTTAAAGGGTTAGTGTTTGAATTTGTTGCATCTGTTCTGAAGGCTTGAATGAGTTAATTTTCCAAGGAATGTTCTCCTACACCATCCCTTGTAAATGGAGATTTTGTAAGTGATTCTGAATCATCTTGTACCTAACTGCAGTATAATGCTTGATAAGGCCAGCATGAGAGCTTGAGATAATCAGGCCAATGAATGTTATTCACGCCTACACCTTCCTGTTGAGAAGCATCAAAACCTGCCTTAACCATTTCACACTCAAATTTGTTTAAGAAAATATCCATTTTCAGACCAACATAAGACTATTTTTGAAAATTTACCACTGGAATGACTGGCTCGGTTACCATTGGTCTGCAACGGTACATTTCCCAAGACAACTGTAGAAGCCGTTTCAGCGCCAAATGGTTAAGACTAAGTGACACCCTTATGCAGTGCAGACAATTAATAACTATACATACAAAGCTTACTACTGGAATGACTGGCTTGATAACCGCCGCAGTCATTTCAGTGGAAAGGTTTATAAAATATTCTCCTACTGGGCAGCAAATAAACATAATTTATACTGACCAATTTTTATTTTATTGACCAATTTAGATGCCTTCACATGTTATCCAAAAGGCATGTAATCTTGTAAACCTTTGATGGCCACTTCAGATCATGAAAACCCAATCACATGTCAAATCTTTACTAGAATGTGCAGTCAATGGAAAGCCATCTGAAGTCCAGACAGTTTTGCCAGCTCTGATGTTTTGCACCAAATTCCCCTCACCACCCTGGGGGGGGGGGGAGCCTAATGTTACAGTCGGCTCACAAGCCACATCATATGGTTAATTCACATAACAAATTTGGTTGAATTCTGCCAACATTAATGTTCTCCCCCCTCTAATAGGTGTGTGACGTTTCAGTGAGATTGGATGAGGATTGAAGGAGTCCGAGTACTAAAACAAAACAAAATATCCACAGCAGGAACAACAGTCAACGTTCAATAAGAACATGTCACCAAGCTTTACAGATCAGTTCCGAATCTAATAATCATTCTACTCTTGAAAGGGTTAACCCTTTAATGGTAAAGCCGGCCAAAACTAGTCTATGCTATGTATGGTCTTGTGGAATGTTGAATTAATGGACAAGATAATAAATTTTTTGAAAATTCACCACTGGAATGACTGGCTCGATAATCGAGTCAGTCCCTCAAGTTGTAAATTTTCAAAAAATGTACACCCGTTTCTTTGATACTGACACAGTAAAAGATAGAATATTGACATCAGAGTGCTAAGGGTTAATAAGTGATCTCACTGGCTGTCTTTGACTGTGCTTTGAACCTCAAGTGTAATGTGTCTGTCCATCTTAACATTTTGCAATCAGTGATATAAAATGTAACATCCTTTTGTTCAATCATGTTCAGATCCTATCAGCTTATGCCATTGTAAGTCAGTGCCCTAAGGTGATAGTGAAAATAAGATCTAAACAAGGTCATTGGTAGGCCTATGAGGAGCCAGAGAGAGTGAGTGGAAAACAAGTCATGCTTTGTGGGTGTGCTTGTGTGTGTGTGTGTGTGTGTGTGTGTGTGTGTGTGTGTGTGTGTGTGTGTGTGTGTGTGTGTGTGTGTGTGTGCGCGCATGTGTGTATACAGCCACCTTGAAGTTCTATCATATCACCTGTCACTATGATACTCTCAGATACGAGGAATTCGGTCAAGTCCCTCCCAATCCCAGCATTTACTCATACTGTGCATCCGTGCGAGTGAGTGCATGCATGCATGTGGGTGAAAAGTGGCTTTTACTATATGTATATAACATTTGTACATTGTGATCTATTGACTACATAGATTATAGATTATTTACCAGATAATTTGTTCAGATTGCTCAATGACTGAATGACTGGAACATGCATAGGTTTACCCTTTAACCCTTACAGACCAGAAATGACAAATTCCTTATGATGTAAGTAAGATTATGGTGAATATTTTGAAACTAATTTGACTGGGAGTCATAGGCAGCAACAGGTTCCAGTTAAAGTATATAATAAATATTCACCAGCCTTCCTGTATCTAAGACTAAGATGTGTTGAAAGTGAGATGCTGGATTCAGCTGGACCTTGAATGGTTACTAGTTATTGTTGAAGATGGGACAGTTTGCTGTACTAGATACAGGATAAACTACATGCTTGTACTTCTAGATATATGCCCCCATGCTTTAACTCTTTAATGGTCAGATTTGGTCAAGAAAATTTAAATATCTGCTTATTGAATGTTCAGTTACAGACTAAGATAATACATTTTTTGAAAATTTACCACTTGAAGAACTGGCTCAGTTGTCATTTCTGATCTGCAAGGGTTCACCCATTAACACTTATATCAGCCCAAAACGGCTTCTACAGTGGTCTTGAGAAATGTTAATTTGCAGACCAAGAAAAGACTATTTTTGAAAATTTACCACTGGTCATTCCAGTGCTAAACTTTCAACATGAAGGAAATTTCAATTCCCCTTTCTCCGAGATCTAACAATACTTAACATTACATTACTCATTGATAATATAGCTAGCTTGATAGCTGGCTCTAGGAAGCTAGATTTATAAAGTTTTAGCGGCTCCTGGGACAGGATACCCGGTTCCCAACAACCGGGTACCCGTCTGCCAGAGACACTCATTGTTTGCATAGCTACCAAACAAGAGAATAGCTATGGCTTGCATCCATGGGGCTGGGAGACAGGGGCCGTAATGTAATGGTAAGTATTGTTAGATCTCGGAGAAAGGGAAATTGAAATTTCCTTCATTCTCCTTCGATCAAGACTTACCATTACATTACTCATTGATAATACAGCTAGCTTGATAGCTGGCTCTAGGAAGCTAGATTTATAAAGTTTTAGCGGCTCCTGGGACAGGATACCCGGTTCCCAACAACCGGGTACCCGTCTGCCAGAGACACTCATTGTTTGCATAGCTACCAAACAAGAGAATACCTATGGCTTGCATCCATGGGGCTGGGAGACAGGGGCCGTAATGTAATGGTAAGTATTGTTAGATCTCGGAGAAAGGGAAATTGAAATTTCCTTCATTCTCCTTCGATCAAGACTTACCATTACATTACTCATTGATAACACCAGATTTAGACGGTGACCTGGTGGGAAGGGGCAAGCCATACAAAGCCTCTTTTGCCCCTGGACAAGGAACTTAGACCTAAACTTGACATATGGAGACCTTGAAGGACCGACAAGTTTGGGACCGAATCACATTCGCATCACTGCTCCCCTCCTTTTCTCCTAAAATATGGAGAGAACTCATGAACATGCATCTCGCCTCAAAACACAAATATGCGAAGAGGGTTAACTGCTCTTTGCACATATAAGCCTGGGAATGAGCATGAATATATAAGATGAATGATCATGATATATAAACATAACACAAAAAACTGTCAAACTTGAATTACCTCATGAATATTGGATTCCAGACGTAAAGCCATCAACCAACACACTTTCGACCAGACGTGTCCCATACGGTTGAATTCCTCTCGCTTGACCATGTCTGTTTTTACTACTTTTGCTTTTCAAAGTTATCAAAAAGGAGATGAACAGTGTGTCCACTAGACTATCGTTTCAAAACAGCTAAAGCGAGTGGATTGGCGGAGTCTGACATATCCCTCATATAGCAATCCGTGAAAGAGGACTCACAGTGCCATTGTGCAACGGCCATGATGTCCTCTAACGGGACAGCATTGAATAGGGCGGTCGAGGAGGCTATTCCTCTAACATCGCGAGACCTAGCACATTGCACCTGGTGCCCAGTTGCAATCTCGTGGGTAGTCCGAATGCATTCGACCACCCAACGAGAGATAGTATCCATGGATGCGGCGCCATATGGCTTCTTATGGCAGATCCACAGATGTCTATTATTTGACCATAGAGTCTGTCCGTCTTTTGTACTTGGTCAAAGCACGGACTGGACACCAGGCACTGGCATCACGATCAAACCTTGTTAGCTTTGGTATAATGATCGGTTTGCCGGGACATTTCAGATTGATTCTTTGATATAAACTCTGCTCTTGGCAGCAATCGCAGACCCTCTCCGGAAACAATAAATCGGTCCCTCTCCACTGAAATCGCATGCATCTCACTGCGCCTTCTTGCTGAGGAAGCTGCCAATAGAAAAACCGCCTTTAGAGTCAGAAGCTTTAGACTAGACAAACCCAAAGTTTCGAAAGGGTGCTTGGCCAGCACATTAAGCACCAATGATAGACTCCAGGCTGCAATGACTTCCGGTTGTCTCAGTCGGAGATTACTCATTCCCTTCACCATCACATTCAACTGGGCCACCTCTGGACTATCCCTGTTGGCTAAACAAGGGATAACTGATGCCAAAGCTGACTTGTATCCAGCAATTGTGACAGGAGCCAGTCCTGTAAAGAACAGCTCACAGAGAGTCTGCTACTTACTGAATAGTGGATTGAAAGGGATTAATACCCTTTCCTTCACACCACTCTGCAAATTTGTTAACCTTGTGGTTATATGAAATGAAGGTTGACCTACTTCTCGCAGCTGCGATGAATCTCGCAGCCTGTTGAGAAAAGCCTTCCGATGTGGAATGTTGTTTGATAACATCCACGCAGTCAATTTGAACATCTTGGGCCGCACGTGTAGGAAGCGCCCCTTGGCCTGGGAGATTATGTTCAGAATCTCGGGCAGCTGCACTGGATTGTCCACCAGCAGATCCAGAAAATCAGTGAACCACGCCCTGCTGGGCCAAAATGGCGCTATTAGCAGGACCAGGCATGGCTCCCCCTGATCCTCACCAAAACTTTCGGCACAAGAATAGTGGGCGGATACGCGTAAGCATGCATCCCTCTCCAGCTTTTCGCCACAGCGTCTGTATCGACAGCATTTCGATCTGGAATCGGTGAGACATGATTTGAGCATTTGCCTTTGTGGCAAACAAGTCCACGTTTGGTTTGCCCTAATGCTCGAAGATCCTTTGAAGAACTGGAGGGTTGAGAGACCATTCTGTCGGCAGAATCCTCTGTCTGCGAGACAAAGCATCCGCCAGAATGTTCAATCGCCCAGGAATGTGAGCTGCTTTCAAAACAACTGAGTAATTCCAGCACCATTGAATTAAGTGCCACACCTTCATACACAGTGTGGGTGACCTGGTCCCGCCTTGCGATTTATGTATGATACTACTGTCGAATTGTCCGACCGTATCAATATCACCTTGCCCCTGACTTTTGGAAGAAACTTTTCCAATGCCAGTTCCACTGCCATCATTTCCAACAGATTTATATGCAGCCGACTCTGTTGGAGAGTCCATGTGCCCGAAACCTGGTGTTCTCCCAGGCAGGTTCCCCCCCCCCCCCCCCACCCCACCCCTCCAGCGATACATCCGTGTACACGGACAGCTGGGGGTGAGGTAGGTGAAGCGAAACTTCTACTAAGAGATTCTGACGCTCCTTCCACCATACAAGATGCAACATTATTGGCTCCAAAACTGGTACCAACTTCGACAGGGGTTCTGTTCTCCGTTTCCACAGAGACATCAGATACAACTGGATAGCGCTTCACATCAGAGCAGTGTACTGGATTACCTGCTCCATGGAGACAATCATGCCCAGCATCTGAAGAAACCTCTCACCTGAATGTGCTTTTCCAATGGAAAACACTTGAGGATGGCTAACAGACACCACTCTGTTCTCTGACGGGTAAACCCTGTCTTCCTCGAGATCGAATCGCATCCCCAAATAAACGACGTGTTGAGTGGGCATCAACTCGGACTTCTCCCTGTTGACTATCCAGCCTAGATCTGAAAGTAACCTGGCAGGCGTGTCAGCCTTGATAAGCGTGTCAGCCTTGATAAGCCAATAATCTATGTAGGTGTGAAGCGCAACGTTCTATTTTCTGAGAAACACTGTCACCGCTAGGACCACTGGTGAAACCCCATGGAGCTGTCGACAGGCCGAATGGGAGTACTACAAACTCCCATATCTGATTCTGAAATGCGAATCTCAGCAACCTGTGATAACCCCTGTTCATTGGAATGTGGAAATATGTATGCATCTTTCAGATCGATCGACACACACCACATTCCTTTCCTCAATTATGCCATTACCGATCTCAGAGTTTCCATCTGAAACCGAGGCGTATGGATAAACCAATTCAATGGCCTGAGATTGAGTATGGGTCTCCACACACACACCCCCCCCCCCCCCCCCCCCTGTGCTCTTGGGGACAAGGAACATGTTTGACTAGAAGCCTGCGTTCTCTGGTTTGCTGGTTTTATTGCTCCATTAAGAAGCAAACCTGACACTTCGTTTTGAATGGCTTCTAACTTGTCTGGCTCCCTTGGTACAGGAGTCCAAACAAGTGCCAAAGACAGATTTTGTGGTGGGAAATCCCACCACTTTGGCATGTACCCCTGGGATATCTATCCCAGGACCAGACTCTCTGATGTCACACCTCACCAAGCCTCGACGCAACGCATGAGCCTTCCGCTATAGGCGCATTGACGCCTAATCTGTGTTTCGGCTCGTGATCCGCTCCCCCCCCCCCCCTCTTAATGAGAGAACAATTTTGGTCTTGGCTTGACTGGTCTAACTGGCACTGCTGTTCGCACAGGCGCGGTCCAGGCAGATATGAAGGGAGCTACCATACCTTCAGGTACGATCCGCTCGCTCCCTTCCTACCGCCCTTGGTGGACTTACCCTTGCCCTTCCCCTTCTCGCCTCTCCGGCGATCAGGGCCACCACTGGGGTGGGCAGGAGCCTCCACAACTTTCATCGCCTTAGCCGCTGCGAAGGCCCAGCAATAGCAGAAGCTGGCTTGGCTTTTGCCTTACTCTTATGCATCTTCTGTTTCTTGGAAGGTTGGGCAGTTAGCGGTTTAGCAACAGCCCCTAGTGCATGCGCCTGATGCACTAGTTCCAGCTGAAGGTTATCAGCTAACCGACTGCGTATCTGTCTCCTGGACTTTGTAACACGTGCTTGCACCCTGGCCAAAGCATCCATCGACAGCACCAAGCCGTTGTTAACGCAAGACAGCTCCACAGGTGGGACAGGGTGGCCTGCCCCAGCTTCAGCCCACATCGACTGAAGCAAGCGATAGGAGTGATTGATAGCATTCATTGCTGCCCTCACTCCCTCATCGCAAAGGGACAGGACTTCCTCATTGTGTGCTTGGGATTTGTCCACAAGCGCCTGAGTGAGACCTCCTGCTCCAGCACTCTGGACCCCAAGAACCCAATGGTCATCCTCAGTGATCGTTGGTACCACACCATAGCGATCGTACTCCCCTCTGGGAATACGGCACCTTGCCCACACCTCCCTAGAGGCCGCAGGGAGCTGGCTCTTCGTCAAGAGCTGCTTGCTATAAATAGCCTCGAGCAACTCCTTGAACCGTGGATCCAGTCTAATGGACTGAATCCAAGCCGCGGGCAAGAACCCCTTCCGAATCGGTGCAAACGATGGACGGGGTGTGTCTTCTTCGGTCATGGCCGAAACCACGGATGGGTCCACCCTGGCTAGCCAAGCCAGAGCCTCGGACCAGTCCGTCTCCGAAGAAGACAACCCCGTGAACACATCACCCGTTGATGTATTCGCGGGTCTACCAGCAGCGGCCTCCCGGCTAGGAGCCACTGCTGGAAAGCCAGCAACACCAGTACCGTACGGTTCCATACATGGGCGCCAATGGTACCCCACGTGTGGCAGCTGGACCAGGTGAGAATGGACGCGTGGCCAGTACCGGTGTGGCATCAAACACGGGTGGAGCGGCTGCCCTGGCTTGCGGCAAGCCAGATAGATGGAGGGCGGTTCCGTCCAGGACGGAATCAACCTCCATGCACTCCAACTGCGGTATCTCAGGTCGCAACAACCTCTCCTCTTCGGCCTCCTCATCCTCAGACCCCGAAGAGTCATCACCAGATGAGGAAGCGCTGGAGCTGTGCTGGCGAATGGCTCCCATGCCCGACGGACTGGCTACCGCTACTGGACCACCTAGAGGTGGCCGCAGAGAAGCAGTACCCACCAGGCCAGAACCCGACGGGACCGCCAGGGAGCCATATGAGATGGCTCCCCCTCGGTAACCAGTCCAGAACCATGTCCAAGGTCCGTACCGGACACGGAGACTGCCCTACAGTCTTCAGTATCAGAGATGACACCAGCGTGGGCAGGCCGCTATGCAAGAAGCCTTGCATAGCGGGCCCAAACCACGCCGGAGTTGCCATCTCCTAACCCTCCAACTGCAGACGAGGAGCGACCCCTGGGGACGAAACGGACGCTCCCTGATTTCTTTTCGCACCGCCTGACACCCACGTCAGACCTAGACAAGTCCTTCTGGGCAAGAAACTCAACTAAAACCTCGACCGGCCACACTGAACAGACATTACACCTATTATCAACATTACATGACGAACATCGAAAACAGACATGGTCTTTATAGGCGACCGTAACAAATTTGTGCCACTCTGAGCAAGATGGCGGGTTAGGCTTGGCCTGAAAACAAGCACAAAACCTAAAATAAGCAAGCGGTACATAACAGGAATGGAAGGCAGACAAATAATTTTCAAATATTTTGACAATAAATTAAAAGTTAACCCTCCTGCACCCCACAGCCGCAACGTTACAACCAAGATCGCGTAAGCTGGCGATAAGAACGATAGCGGACCAATAATACAACCATAAATTTACACGCAGCACCAAGAATAAGATGCTAATGAAACATTTCCATCACCATAAAAATCCGAGAAAACAAACGGATGTGACATCACCCGCTCGGATAATACGGATAATTTTAGTGTTAAAAAATGTATAACCAACATCCGGTTTCATATTCCTGCTCGATCGTTGTAACCACACATCCAGATTCGGGGTCAGAAATTGGGACATGCAACACACAAAATTTCGAGACTTAAGTCTCCATATAGCTAGAGAATAACATGAAAGAATACGACCCGAGTTTCAGTAGCTCCTTCCATGGCAAATCCAATAATTCCAGAAGCGAGACAGCTTAATTAGGCACAAAGAAAACACCAAGCAAACTAAGATTTCTCTATATGCAAAAAGCATGTATTGCTCTTGTTGCTATCCAAACAAGAATGAGTGTTTCTGGCAGATGGGTACCCGATTGTTGGGAACTGGGTACCTGGTCCCAGGAGCCAGTAAAGCTTTCTAAATCTAGATTCCTAGAGCCAGCTATCAAGCTAGCTGTATTATCAATGAGTAATATAATGGTAAGTATTGATTGAAGGAGAAATAATCTTCTCCTGAAAAAAAATTGAAATTTTCTTGAAGAAATTCAAAGCTTAAAGGGTTAAAGGGTAAACCTATGCATGTTCCAGTCATTCAGTCATTGAGCAATCTGAACAAATTATCTGATAAATAATCTACAATTTATGTAGTCAATAGATCACAATGTACAAATGTTATATACATATAGTAAAAGCCACTTTTCACCCACATGCATGCATGCACTCACTCGCATGGATGCACAGTATGAGTAAATGCTGGGATTGGGAGGGACTTGACCGAATTCCTCGTATCTGAGAGTATCATAGAGACAGGTGATATGATAGAACGTCAAGGTGCCTACACACACACGCACGCACACACACACATGAGGTGCGACTTGTGACTAATAATTTCTAGTGCTTTCCTCATATCATGACACATAACTTAAGAGGGATGTGTCAGTATATATATATACACTCGCTCTCTCTGGCTCCTCATAGGCCTAATAATGACCTTGTTCAGATCTTATTTTCACTATCACCGTAGGGCACTGACTTACAATGGAATAAGCTGATAGGATCTGAACATGATTGAACAAAAGGATGTTAAGTATTATATCACTGATTGCAAAATGTTAAGATGGACAGACACATTACACTTGAGGTTCAAAGCACAGTCAAAGACAGCCAGTGAGATCACTTATTAACCCTTAGCACACTGGTGCCAATATTCTATCTTTTACTGTGTCAGTATCAAAGAAACGGGTGTACATTTTTCAACAATTTTGCTGGAAGATGTTGCTGTCTACGACAGCACCATCTCCCACCAAATTTGTTGAAAAATGTACACCAGTTCATATTTTAATTTAATTTGAAAATTAAAAATTTTAACACCAGAGTGGTAAGGGTTAACGCTTTAACTCTCAGGATGACCAAAAACGGCTTCTGCTGCCGTGGTGTTGAGAAATTTGCAGACCAGGCATAAATTATTTTTTTTAATTTACCACAGGTGTGACTAGCTCGGTTATCGAGCCAGTCATTCCAGTGGTAAATTGTCAAAAATAGTCTTCTCTTGGCCTGTAAATGGACATTTCTCAAGACAACTGCAGAAGCCGTTTTTGGCTGATATGAGTGCTAAAAGGTTAAAGCTGTCTATAAAAATGCTTGCTTTTCTCAGATTTCTTTAGTGGTTAAATGTCCAGCTACTATTCCACATTAGCCTTTGACCATGTTTATCAGACATGAATGGACAAAATGAGTTTTAGAAGCTCTGGTAAAAGCTATTTTCAGATCTCTCTATCATGTCCTGCTTACATAAACATTAAAGTATTAGAGTTAATGCCCTTCTCTAGCCTAGAGTGACAAGCTAGCCATCATGGCTTGCTGCCATTTCTAGTCTTACTTCAAAACACTTGACCTCTTATTTGCTGGCTTTCTCATCCTTATATCCATCTGTGTACCACTTCAGCTTGTTAGCCAGATATACATATAAATCATAAGCCAGGCAAAATCACAGAATTAAATAGCCCATAGCTTTATAAGTATTCATAAAAATTTATGATCAGCCTAAAGTGGTGGGTGATATATGAAAAGCTTTCTGAATCAGATACAAATTATATATTTTTGTTGTATGATTACATATACTATATCAAGTGTTAGAATAAAACATGTGCATGATTGGTGTGCATGCGTGCAAGTTTATGAGTGTATATCTTAGCATGCGTGTGTGAGTTTCATGAGTGTGTACCCCGGTGCGCATGCATGCATCTGTGACTGAGTGTGTACCTTGGCATGCATGCATGTGTGAGTTTATGAATGCATAACTTGGTGTGCACATGTGCGTGTGTGAGTTAATTTATGAGAGCGTACCTTGTGTCCATGTGTGTACCTTGGTGTGCATGTGTGTGAGTTAATTTATGAGTGCGGGCCTTGTGTGCATGCGCAGTACCTTGGTGTGCATGTGTGTGCGTGTGTGAGCTTATGAGTGCATACATTGGTGAGCATGCGCGCATGTGTGAGTTTAGGAGTGAATACTTTGGGGCGCCTATGAGCGTGTGTGAGTTTATCAGTGCATACCTTGCCACGCATGTGTAAGTGAGTTTATGAGTGGGTACGTAGGAGATTGGTATAATTTTCCATACACAGTGGTGGTGGAGGTGACTCCTTAGGAAACATGTTTTTTTTTGCGTATATGTGGCCCCATAAGCTAAAAGAATTGTCAAAGATGACCTATGGTCATAGACCTCAGATATTTTCCCTAATCAGGTGCCTTGCAGACTGACCTAGAAGAATATTACATAATAATGCATTATCTATGATGAAAACTAAACATTAAAATCTCTTCATTTAACTGTGCCTGGCTGAATTTCTGCTGACTATGTTTTCCTTTGTGTTTAGCTCTGGATATGGTGAATATTTTGAAAGAAGTTTGAGTGAAAGTTGTTGGTGGCAAACCAACAACATTCAGTCAGATTGTTTTCACAACCAACAACCTTCAGTCAAATTGTTTTCAAAATATTCAGGTTTAGATTTATTACCAATTGAAATTATTGTCTGGCGACTAGAACATGTGTGGGCACGCATTACTGGCCTATGAATTATATATACTTCAAACACAAAGTTCAGTTTTAATCCAATTAATATCTGAACCTGTAGAAGAATTAATTCTAGCTATGCCCCACCCATTTCTAGCTAAGCTCCGCCCACTTTATCCTTATTGGAATCAAGACAAAACTTTGAAACATGAATTCACAGAATATAAATTGAACCCTTTAACCCTCGAATTTGTTCAAAGAGATTTCATTCCACTTGTAAATTTTCAAAAATAATCTGCTCTTGGTCTGCAAATGGACATTCCTCAAGGCGACTGCAGAAGCCATTCTCAGCTGATATGAGGGTTAACGGGTTAAGGTAGGCCAACATGTAACTATAAAGGTATTAAAACTGTTGAACATTTGAAAACTAATTTAACTTTGGTATGTTGCTCACTCAGTCAATAGCAGCAACATCTCCCAGTCAAATTAGCTTCAAAATACTCAACAGATTTTTAGAAAATTCTAACTTAACCAAAGACATATAATTCAAACACTCTTGTGGTGGCGTAATTATGATTCCGACTTCGTCTAACACGTGACAAAATCTGATTATGATATGAGGTCTGATACTAGAGTGACAGATTCCCCTCCTGCCACCCCCCCCCCAACCCCGCCATTGCGTCTTTAACTCTTTAACGCTCAAATTTAAATTTTGTCATAGAAAATGTCCATTTGCAGGCGAAGAGATTATTTTTTTTAATTTACCATTGAAATGACTGGCTTGGTAACCGAGCCAGTCATTCCAGTGGTAAATTTTCAAAAATAGTCTTCTTTTGGTCTGCAAATGGATGTTTCTCAAGCCTACTGCAGAAGCCATTTTTGGCTAATATGAGTGTTAAAGGGTTAAGCATGTGTGTAGCATATGAGTCCTGCTCACGTTTCCTAATACAGAAACATGGTACATGGAAAAATGTTCAGTTGAATATTTCGAGCACACCTGTAACTGGATTGGAAGACCACGCTGCCTTAGGAATCTTAGGAATCAAAGTCAAGGCAGCAAATGCTTTCAATCCAATTATAGTCTAAATATTCAACAGTATGTTTTATGTTTTGGAAATATTTTTAGTTATTTCTGAGCTGTACTTTATCTCATTCCGACAGTAATAGGCTTACACCCCCTGCTTTCAAAATGAACAACAACAATTTTTTCAGTGTTGATGGATAAATATATATCGTTTACTTTGACGCTCCCTCAAACCACCCACATACATGCTTTACAAAGCCCCCTATTTTGCAACTATAGAGTCTCACTTATCTGGCATGAATAGAATCACTAAGATAGTATTTACAATACATAATTAATTATGAGTCATCAATTGCATCCTATTATTACAGGTGTGCACACAGAGTGACGCACTTTCGTTCAATCTGTCAAGATACGGACTATAATTTCTTAAATAACCCTTTCACTAATTAATTCCCCATCTTGTTTTCAATGAAACATTACGCAGGAATATTGAATATTTTCAAATTAATTTGACTGGAAGCTGTTGCTGCGTTAGGCAGCAACAGTTTCCAGTCGTATTAATTACAGTATATTCAACAGAATAGGTTTTATATCGTAGAGAATATTTTTTTCTGGGATTTATCGGTGAATGGGTTAACAAATAAACTGTCCATTCAGTCAGGGTTTTGCGACCTTCAATGGTCAAGCTGGTCAAAACCATCCTTGGTAGTGATCTTGAGTGATGATAATCAAACCAGTTAATAGAGGTCAGTTTTCAAAAATAGTCTTCTCATGACCTGCATATATGGACATTCATTGACTACGCAGTTCTCTTGATTTTATTTCAAAATTTAATAGGGGAGCTAACTCTTTAATCGTAAAATTGTATCTAATTCCTATCACATCTAAATCATATGATTATCATTAATTATGCCATATGATTATGTCATATGCCTGGTCTGCTAGAGCCGTTGCCAATTCATAAGCCAGCATGGGAATAGTGCTATGTCCATGGTCAACTCCAGTGTTTGATCCTGGTCAACTGTAGTCTTTCCCTGGTCTGGTTGCATCCCGCAGACTATATACTTGGACAATGATAAATCATGACTATGGCCCATATATCACTCATGATTGACCGGGGTTTCACCATTATCTAAGGCATTAACTATAGCCAATCACACTTGTTTTTTCTTCACCATTTATCTTACATTCTTAACCCATTAACCATTGAAATTCGAGCGTCTCCGTTTCAAGACAATCATACAGGGAAGTTGTTAAATATTTTGAAACAACTGTGACAGGAACCTGGCAGCAACAGCTCCCTGTCAATTTAGTTTTACGCTTTAACCCTCGAATTTGTTCAAGAAAATTTCAATTTTCTCATAGAAAATGTCCATTTGCAGACCAAGAGAAGACAATTTTTGAAAATTTACCACTGGAATGACTAGTTCCGTTATTGAGCCAGTCATTTCAGTTGTAAAGTTTCAAAAACAGTCTTCACTTGGTGTGCAAATAGACATTTCTCAAGCCCACTGCAGAAGCTGTTTTTTTTGCTGATATGAGTGTTAATGGGTTAAATCCAGTTCCAGACGCACAGACACATACAGACAGACCTGAATGCACGCACAGACACATAAAGACAGACCTGAACGCACGCACAGTACAGATGCACAGACACATACAGACAGACCTGAAGGCACGCACAGTACAGACACATACAGACAGACCTGAACACACACAGAGTAGAGACGCACTGACACATACAGACAGACCTGAACGCACACACAGTACAGACAGACCTGAACGCACGCACAGTACAGATGCACAGACACAGCCAGACAGACCTGAACGCACGCACAGTACAGACACATACAGACAGACCTGAACCACACAGAGTACAGACACATACAGACAGACCTGAACACACACAGAGTAGACAGACAGACCTGAACGCATGCACAGTACAGACGTACAGACAGACCTGAACGCACGCACAGACACATACAGACAGACCTGAACACACAGAGTACAGACGCACGGACACATACAGACAGACCTGAACGCACGCACAGTACAGATGCACAGACACATACACACAGCCCTGAACCACACAGAGTACAGACGCATACAGACAAATCTCAACGCACACAGAATACTCACTTTCCATTACAGCAGGAAGGTAATAATGGAAGGTGAAATCATTTATAAGTGTAATAAGACATTCAAGCATTGATAATATATACTTACAGTTACGTAGTTCATTTGGTGGAACCATCAGGTATCTTGGAATGGATGAGTCAAACTTAGGAACGGTGAATGGCGCGTTAAATCCAGGCACTGCAACTGGGTATGTGATACTTGGTGGTAGGTAACAGTAGAATGGAAACAGCGGCGATGAATGCACGTACGGTGCCATGTCTCCAAATACATCCTTATGGTGATTACCGTTGCTGATAATTGGATTATTGGCTGTAGGATGTATCGACACAAGTGGTTCACCATGTACGCTAGCTACAGTGTCTGGTGACGTGAAGCGACTGCCAGGCGCTACATTACGCGTTAGCTGCAGTGGTGTAGGTGCTTGGTGATGATAGCTTGCTGATGTGGCTGTGGTGAGGGTAGGTAGTGGCGTGGAAGTCAATGTCACAATGGGTATAGTATTAGCGGTGGTTGTTGTGTTAAAGGTAGATGATGGTAAATTATGATGATATACAACACTGAATGTAACGTCTGTATCACTGAGGTCAATATAAACAGTATTAAGGCACGCTTGATCCTGAATGCGTTTTCCAGCTTGTACACTGATTTCTAATAACTGTTTTTGAGGCTTTTGAGGCTTAATCACGGATTCACTGTTAGTGCTACTACAACTGTTGCTGCTAGTGAAGCTATACTCACTTATATATGGCCAGTCAGATTCATCAGTTTGTGTCTCACCATCCTTAATTATCAGCGTGGACTGGTTCCGGGTCCCAGGAACGTAATCACTCTCGCTCTCTACATCACCCAAGTCTGTGCCTACAGAGTCTCCATCAGTCGGTTCAGCATGGAATTCATCATTTTCATTATGTATGATTGGAGTGTTGAGATCATAAAGATAATACTGTGATGTATACCAGGCGGATAGACATTGCGGGCATTCAGATGGTGGACAGTCATAGCATATTAATGGTAGACCAGATGTCCACTCCGCTAACTGATCTAATTCTTCAGATGAGAATTCAAATGTACTACTTGATTCTGTGCCAACTGATGTTTCAGAGTCAGATAGCGTATCAGAGCTGGTTGATACTACAGAATCAGAGTCAGTTATAGGACTATCAGTGTCACGTTCACTTAGATTCGTTAAGTCATTGCAAATTACATCCACGTTATCACATTCTCCGATATTTTTCTGCTTGGATTTACTTTTAAAACTATTTGATAATGCTGTATATTTGACATTATTCAGTTGATGATTGTGGTCCTTCTGAAGGTTTATAGAGCTACAGGAATCATATGACAAATTGGAATCTAAATTGTAATAATTTTTTTTATGGGTTTTCTCGATCACAGACAAAAGTGCTGTTAGGTTTTTGTTTTTCTTAACCCAACCTGGGTCCGGATAGTCGTCTGAGTGAGTGTCAGATGGCATCACATGAGTGGGATATTTGGCTTTACTTTCACAGTTAGTATAATTAGCCTGTAGTTTTTGCTGGATAGCTGCCTTAAGTGTGTCTTTAAGTTTGATTACAATAGGTGTGTTTACCTTCACTTGTTTCCGCCGTCGTTTATGCCGACCTTGATAGGGATGTTTCGTCATTGCTCGTTCCTTTTGACAGTTCATACATGAAGACGAAATGCCCTCCAAACGCTGAGCAAAGCAGTCCTGACTGACCACCTCTAAGTTGGCACTGACCACTTCATGCTTGACTGACACTTGAGGTGGTCGTGTTTGCAGTGGTCGTCGCAGAGGAGGAGACGGTGACACGGAT
Organism: Chaetoderma sp. LZ-2023a; assembly: GCA_034401795.1. Lineage (NCBI taxonomy): Eukaryota > Metazoa > Mollusca > Caudofoveata > Chaetodermatida > Chaetodermatidae > Chaetoderma > Chaetoderma sp. LZ-2023a. Next base: position 90,814,447 of record CM067372.1, read on the forward strand.
GGTTGGTCTGACTCAGAATCCGAATCATCAAACACGTTTAATAAACTGACTACAGCGGTTGCCATGATTTAGAAAATTTTATCAAATATATAAAATTGCTTAAAAAGTTCAATTTTAATAATATTAATCATTAAAGTATACAAATGCTAATAATCCACAATTAAAAAATCTCAGATTTTCATCCAAATTTCATTTATAAAACACTTGTGTATCAAAGTTGCTGATGTCCCTTCATGCAGAGCACACTAACTAACTACTATCTTTCTATGCAGCATGTTCTAATTGCTGTTATCTGACACATGCATGCTCAGTGCATGTTTATGCGCATGATTTTCATGCAGATGTGCTGCATGCATACATGCTTGTAATTCCATGTTAATCTGGCTGGCTAATAACTACAGCAGGTCATTCAAAACGCATATGCAGGTTTTCTTTCTGCTAGTGTCATTTCATGTTCACTACACAAGCTCATTGATATGTGACGCTTACCATGAAACAGATTCCTGAGAAATATACATATACAGCGAATGGCAACAAAGTTGGATGATTGACAGCAAATTACACTATTTGGCTTTATAAGTTTCTTTTCTCTGTCACATTTCTCTCCTAGGTGTCCATGCAGAAAGGCTGTTGTTTATTTCTGCAATGAATTAGCAATGCAATGACAAGCTGATCATCTTGCAGGTGAAAATGACAAAGCTACATATTTGGCGCGCTCATTTCACACATGCGGCATTGGATTTCCAAGTGAAATGAACAACAGTGCTATAGTATTCAGCAGTTGAATTACCTCTATGAAACAGACAAAGGCAATGTTGAAAAGCACACTGAAAAGACACACCTGGTGGTTACCTAAGTGTGCATGAATACTGATTTGATTATTTGTAATGTTTTAATGTTTAATCAATAAAAGCATGTCGGTTATAAATCCTTTTCTGATTTCAGTGAAAAAGAAATTTATATAATTAATTTTGGAACTTTGCAAATTTTTTACAATATTTTAAATTGAATCTTATTGTGAAACTTGTTGTGGAAATGTGAATATCAAACAAATAAGTCTTTCCACACCCACACACACACACACATTATTATACTCCTGCTGTAACACAGTGCAGCTACTAATCCACAACTGATCAGGTAATTAAGCTACTTGGCAGATCAATCATTTATTAGCGAAAAAACCTTACTCAAAACTATCCCACGTGTTATCAGCTAGGTTATAAATCCACTCGTGTATAAATATGATCTTTCAATAGTGTAGTCGCAAAGTTGACCTTAAAATCCCTATTGTACATGAATATATACTGCAAGTGTCATGTGATGACTGTAAGGTGTCTTGGGAGAGAGCTGACTGTCCTATTTATTCAGCTGTCCTAGATAATGTATTCAATCTAATGTGAGTTGTCCACGTGGTGTACAACTATTGTAGCGTATCGTAGTATTCCTTGTAGTAGTATTTATGGTGGTGATTGTGGTGGTGGTGGTGGGGCATCCTGGCTGAGATTGTGAATACGTGATAGTGGCTGATTACAATAGTGGACTGCAGGACTAACACTGAGTAAATGTCTTTTGTTAGAGGAGGATAATTGTGTGCAGGAGTGCACAAGCCACAGCTCATGCCCAGTTAGGGCATGTATCCACTATAACCTGAAGATAATTGCCACAGATAAAAATCTTGATGTCCCCAGGCTGTCAAGTTCCGAAATCAATGATAGCCGACAGATTCAAGTTAAATTTCAATTACAGACACACATTACTCCATGTACGTTGCCGAATAATTATAGTGTTTTTTATTAAGTGTTTTCTGACTAACCGTTTGCCCTGCACAATTCCTGGCACTCACAGAAACAGGTGTTGTTCTGACAATTTCTGCTTACAAATGACTGGAGGCCTACACAATATCTAAATACGCATAATTGTCATTGGTCATTTAAAACCAGTGGATTATAACTCTGTAAGTCTGGCACTCTGTCAGCTATAGCTTATAGCTGCAAGTTTCTTGTGATATAAGTTCTTTTATGTTCTGAGTCTTTATGCAAAAGCCTTGGAGACGCAATTAGAAATAGCATAATAGAAGTATATAATCCATCAGAGTATTTGGCAAGATTTCTATAGGTCCTGTACTTTTCACCTTCTAGATTATAACGTCTGCTGTACACAATTAGTCAATGTATAGAAATATTAGTGTGTAATACATTATGGATGATGTCAGCTGCGGCTAATCCAGTACAGTATATTTCTAATCCCTCTCTCACCTGCATAACTCAATCCGGTATTAATCGAAATCCAGTCAGTATAGCGAAAGCTATCTTGATGAGAACAATAATATTGAATCCAGGTACGGAAATGTTGTTATTTTTCCATTCTCTACATCACCATAACACCGAGCCAGCACCAAGCTGATATAGTGCCAGCTTTAGAAGCAGCTGAGTGTTGTATGGTAATTCTCAGCAAGTCCTTACTCCTGACACCAGGATGTGAGCAAGTGAGTGAGGAGGAGTGTATGCTGGAGCTTGTGTACCTGTGTGTGTGTGTGTGTACAGTGTGTACAGAGCTTATATCTCTCAAGCCTAATAATAGTGTCTGAGGCAGCAGTCTGCTTGGTTGCTAGTTAGTGCCTCTCAGTCATGCTTACTGGAGCAGCTGATGCTGGTTGTTGTAATGGCTGGCTGTTTTGAAGCTAAATCATTCAAGTTCAATGGGATGTACTTGAGCACTGAGTCTGAATGCCAACTAGACAGTTCTTCAAAATAGACAGCTCAAAATAATGTTAAAATCTTCAAAGTATTCGCAACTGCACATACATAAACTGACATAGACAGTAGCTAAAGACAGCTTAGTAATTCATTATAATAGCTTGTGCACAGATACTGAACTGTTAATATGGTTTCCGCCCAGCCTTGGACAAAACAAAGCTTCAACATCAAAATAATAATAGAAATTTGATCAAAACACAATCTCAGCAGCAAAGAAACGCAATTAATATCTTATAACTGTAACATAGGCCTTAAATGACTGACATTTATTCTGGTGAGTAGCAATAAGTTTGCTGTATTGCGATCACTGTCTTACACCTAATGATGCTATTGATTTATGATGAGAATTCAATCAACTCTCTGTCTACAATAAACACACACTCGTCACCGCACACTAGGAGGCACCAACTACGACGGGCAAAATATACAACACCAAACCTGTATAACTCAGCACTTATTATAATGCTATCACACTACGATGCCTCTGGTGACAGATATTCTACTAAGAGTAAGGCGTGATCCACACCAGTGAGGTGGATGACACGCATGAAGCCTCCTCACATGTATTGTCAGTATCGTACAGTACCTATAGTGCAGTCTTCATTTATGACATCATCCATGTATTTAAAAATAAGAAATCGGTCACATGACCATGCATACAGCTCTCTGACTGGCACAGTGCTCAGCAAGAGAGCAGCCTATGGGAAATGTGTCACATAAATTATCGGAGACCAATATTGGATCTATGGATGGCACTGAGCATGCAGCAGCAGCAGCAGCAGCAGCAGCAGCAGCAGTAGCAGAGACCACAGACTGACAGCCGAGCAGGCAGTGTGGCGTAAAGAAGACTGGTTCCTCGCGGGATCACTCACATACATACACGCACTCTCTCTCTCCTCTCCTCTCACTCTCTCTCTCTCTCATCGACACAAAGAAACTGAAGCATATTTTATTAACATAGAAATTAAATAAAGGAATTAAATTGCCAATTTTCTTATATCATCAAGATGCTGCTTGGTGTCAGTAAATCCAATCTATATATTAACAATGGACAGATGTTTCTGTCACTCCAGTATCTGACATCATCATCAATTACGTCACTAGTTAATTGACATCATAATCATAATGACATATAGACATGAAAATCAAAAAGTCTGTCACTAGTGTAGGAACCTTATGTTTTTGATACACTTAGCATTTAATAAACATTTTGTTGAATATTTTGAAATTAATTTGACTGGGAGAATGGGCAACTAGTAACCTTAAAAATACCTTGAAATTAGATTCTGGGAATTCAGATTTCAAAGCTTCAAATCAATGTGAGCACACACTAAAGGGGGATGGAGATTAGCAAGAAACGGGCAGGGCTCCATTATCAATCTGACTCATAAATCTGATTTCAAAACAGCTATATAGCCTCCTAAATGTTTCGAAAACAATTTGACTGAAAATTGTTGGTTTTGCAATTATGTTTACTGAAGTTATTTTCAAATGTTCAGCATGTTAATTAACACATTCATCCATGTAATCACCATTTTAGACAAACCATACAGGTATTACTGTTGAATGTTTTGAAACTTATTTGACTGGAACATAGGACGAGCTGGTTCAAATAATGGGGATGTGTCGTCATCACCTTCCTTATATAAAACTTACTGTACCATCGTAACTAATCTAATCTGCTTGAGGTTTTTATTAAAAGCAGGAACTGCATGTAGGGATTCTCATAAGGGTTGATCCTGTCCAGATTAGACCTTTCCACTTTATCAACCCATCCTATGATGTCATAATCAACTACGCGACGTGTAGAATGACATCATAATGAATGACGTCATGAATGATGTCGCAGGGCTTTACATTTACCTCATTTGGGCACACCACCTATCTGTTCCGGGATCCATCAATGCGCCTAGAAACTAGAGAATTTTGAAATATGAGAGATTGATTATGAGCCATTTTAGTTTTAATAACACTTTATGACCTATGAATGGCCATAAGATGCCATAGCATCCATCTCAGAGTATTTAACTGAATAAATCAGTTAGTTAGCCAGTAGAATTTTAATTTGGGCTGACTAATATGGGCAGATTTCATTTGGGCACGAATTGCCAGGAGATAGTGTCATATTTGCTGGCTAATAATATGTTTATCACCTGCCATACAAGACTGTGTAAGGTCATAGCTAAGGGGAAATCTAAAGCCCTGCATCAATAAGCACTTCACAAACGCATATTTGAAGACGGACTATGCGTTGTTGTACGAATTGTATGTCTTTACTGTTTAATAAGTATTCCTTTGAATATTTTGAAACTAATTTGACTGGGCGCTGTTGCTGCCATAGGCAGCAACAGCACCCAGTTAAATTAGTTACAAAATATTCAACAGCTTAACTGTACAGTTTTCAGGAAATTGATAGTCAGGGCATTCATGGATCGATCAATCCCAACATGAGCGAGGTGTGGGTGGAGCTGAGTTAGGTGGGTGGGGCTTAGCAAAACCTGGAATGGTCCATTTGAACCTATCCGGACCTAGGTTTTCTCATCCAGATCACACCAAAAGCCGAGAAATCCTCCAGACAGACAGACAGATAACCAGACTTGGATGGAATTATACCATCTTCCCCTTATTGGGTGAGGCTAATTAAGATAGTTCTCAATCAGAGTGTATGGAATGGCATCTCCGAGAATCCAATTTAAGAAGAAAAGAAAAAACTCCAAGCCTCTCTCTCCTTGTAATGTAGGCCCTCTTCATTCCAGCACCCGTGGCCTAACAACTCCTAGTTTCAAGCCTGTGGGGTGAGTCTCTTTATGTCATAGGGAGGATGCAGGGAACAAGCAGCGATCTAATGCCTCATTTATTGTTGTTAAACCATCTGCTATTGTTGATATTCTTGTTATTGTTATAGAATTGAAGCGCCAAACCTGACTGACATTAAAAATAATTTCATTGAATTCAACTCTCTTGTCACGGCTCTATTGTATGCCTCCAGCAAAAGTCCTTTATCTACACGTTGCTAGGTGCATGATCATTATTCAGTATCATCGTCATGACGACAAGGATGATGGAAGAACAGATTTAGGACAGCATCAATGCTTTTTAACAATCCTATTCAAATCCTCTCCTTTCTCAAAATCCCAATCTAACAAATTTCAAAAGGGGGGTGGAAGAGAGAAAGAGAAAGACACGCATGTTTCTCAGTTGACAATAGGCTTTGTTCCGGGTATTATTCAGCATATATCTGTGTCAGCATAGCAGAATGACGGCATGTGTCAGCGCATATAATAAACTAGACTACGATGATCCGTGTAATGTCCAGTCTTTGTTTAGAGAGTGTATGACCTACTATCAGAGTTCATTCCGCCTGACAAAGAGGGTTATGCGTGCCAAATGATGTATTAAAATGGATATCAATCAGAATAATAATAACATTAATTATGTATGTTAACCCTTTCAACAACAAATCCATTGAAAAAGTAAATTCTTTACAATGTATAACATATTCTGTTGAATATTTTGAAATTAATATGACTGGAAGCCATTGCTGCCTAAAGTCATATTAATTTCAAAAATTTCTAACAACTTTCCTGGTTGTTAGCTCTGAGATTGAGATATGGGGAATTTATCAGTGAAAGCATTAAACTCTTTAACTGCTGTATTATTATGAGAGTAAATATGAAAAACTCTATAGGATGACAGCTCAGGTGTGCCTTTTGAGAAAGGTGTTGCTGAATCGTGTTGCTGTATGGTGTTGCTCTCTGAGAAAGAAATAGCTTTCAGCAACAACATTCACAAAAGGCACAACAGGGTTCCCTGCTCTGCTAAATCTAAAAATATTCTTAAAATGCATTATTAACACTTTCATAGCCAATATGGCTAAAACCAGCCTTTGCAGCGGTCTTGAGATATGTCCATTTATAGTTCAAGAGTGCCGGGTATACTATTTTTGAAATTTTACAACTGGAATGGCTGGCTCAATAGCCAAACCTGTCATTTCAGGAGTAAATTTTTTAAAAGGTCTACAGTTTGTGCAGACAATTGGGCGATTAAGATAGAATCAAAATTGCCATTCAAATTCATATTACACACTAAAGACACAGTAATAAAGCTGGTTTAGTATTCAGATCTGACAATTGAACACCAGTCAATTTACATTAATATATTCCAAAACGCAATGCATATAGTAAATTATGCAGCAATATATGTGACTTCCTATTTTTTTTATAGTGGATAAGGATAAATTAAAACTATTTAAATTTATAATATCTAAAATTAGCATACGCATTGAATTCATTAGATTAATAATGTTTTTAAAGTATTTAAAATTGTTTTCCATTTAAGATCAAAGCACTGGAAAGTAAATAAGAAAGCACTATAATTCCCGGATATTAGTTGGCTATGTAAATTTCGGAGTACCAAGGAGTCATAGTCAATATTCTTGCATGTCCCCGTATAAATTTAATTAACCCTCAAATGCTTAGATCTTATTATTAAAAGACACAATGATGATACACCTGCTTATCAGTGGCAAAAGAATTTAATTTAAAAAAGGGGTCACCATAACCTTTTCACAGACAAATCCCTGAAAAAGTATATTCTTTATGATATAATAAATTATTCTCTTAAATATTTTGAAATTAATTTCAAAATATTCAACAGTTTTCCTGTGTGATATTGGTACCCTCACCATATGTTGAGAAGAATAATTGCTTAAAGGTGCATATTCACACAAATTTAATAAAATCTTTTATGTTGTGAAATTGAAATAGAAGCACGAGTCCATAATTCAAATTCACAACTTAAAGAATTATATTAATTTGCACGTAATAAAATCATCATATGTTAAGATTTATTTCGTTTGATTACATTTAGGCCCACGGTTTAAGCCTCTAAAAGTATACAATTTAAACAATTTTATTTTCAGTCATATTGCTGTGAACATGGCTCTGGTCTATGAATATATGCATATGCGATTTTGGACCTAAAACTGAAATCTTCTATCTTTGAAATCTCAATGGATGATGTTTCAAGAAAACTATAGATCTGATTTGCTTGAAATTGTAACACAAGATTAAGCTTGCTCTGGTAATGTAAGATCTTTCATCTTTGCTTTGTTGTAGATCCGGATACAGAAAGAAAGGTTATCCGAATAAGTCTGAATATATGAAATGGAATAAAATCGCCAATCTCTATTTGCTCTTTAATGGTTACGCTGGCACAAACTGGCTTCTAGTAATTTTGGGCAATGTCCAAGAACACAATTTTAGAAAATTTATCGCTGGAATGACTGGCTCAGTATCCTGGACATTGAATAAGAAAAATTCTTACTTTTATTGACCGATCATGAACATTAACCCTTTAACACTCATATCATCCAAAAACGGCTTCAGCAGAGGTCTTGAGAAATGTCCATTTGCAGACCAAGAGAAGACTAAATTTGTGAAAATTTACCACTGGAGTGACTGTCTTCATTACATGAAGATTATTGTCATACACTTACAACGTATCTATAGATACACATCATAACAAGAGCTTTAGTGAATCTGAGCATATGCCTGCAAAACATACATCTTTGAAGAACTGTTAATGTGAATAGGTAAACTGTTAGGTCCGTAACTACAAAGGCCGCCTATCTTTATACGCATATTAGATTTAGACGACGCTAAAAATCATTTGCACGCATATAGTTAAACCACTGTTTCAAGCGGGAACTACGAAATCCCTTAAACACACGTTTAGTTACACTCGCCACGTGATGGCCCGCTTGGCTATTGTTCCCGCATCAACGCTTACCCGTATGCGACTTCTTGCATAGGTGATCGACCTGCATTTGGCAAAAACCGTGTTTGGCATAACTAACGAAGAGACAACGAAGTAGTAGTGGTAGTGGTAGTAGTAGTAGTAGTAGTAGTAGTAGTAGTAGTAGTAGTAGTAGTAGTAGTAGTAGTAGTAGTAGTAGTAGTGACATTTTGCTCAAGACGATCTTATAAAAATGTTTTAGCTGTTTTTGTCACTACTGGGGGAAAAGCAAACTCATGCTAGATTTGTAGTAATGGCAGTAAAGATATTAGTAAATAAACTAACAACTCGGTCAGTTCTCTCGGATAAATCTGTCACGGAAAACAGCACTCCTTAAGTTTCCTTCTACAGTAGCAGGCTGAACATCCTCAACATGTTCAACAATTTCTTCCCGTTGTCTGCTAATTGATCCTGTCATCGGATGGCCAATTTATGAAGACAGGCTGTTGCCACGATTATTGCCATGTTATGATCCATGTAAAATAAGATGAAAATTTACTTTATTAAACATTGGTATTAACATTTACGGGATCATCGCACTTCACACCACACGGACTTATATCCTCGAAGGAGAAAGGCGGATAATATAACTATCAGCGTCCACTTTTGTTTTAGAGTTCGTCCATCTGTCAATCCATATGTCTGTCTGATACCTGTTGTCATACTAAAGGTATATACAAACGTGTGTGTCCAAATGCTCTTTTTAAAACGGATATAATTGCCTTTATTAGCACCCCACCCCACCCCGTGTAGATGACAGTGGTGGTGGTGGTGGTGTGACATAGCACTCAGTGTATTGCTCTTTGTGTCTGCCTGTCTGCCTGCCTGCTTGCCTGCCTGCCTCTCTGTCAGTTTGTCCCTCCGTCCATCTGTCTGTCTGCCTGTCTGTTTAGTCACTTTACCACACTAATATACATGTTATCTGGTTGGGTGTCTAAGGAATAGATGCTATAGATTATGTCTAAAACAGACATCCGGATCAAAATTCTATAGTAAATGAATTTGTTAAAACTTTGGTTCAAGTTTGTGTTTGGTTGTCCAAACAAAGTTGTTAATTTTCGATTGAAATGGTCAAAGATCAAGGTCATTGCAAATATTTCCTTGATAATCGAAGGCATACAGCAAACATTTGAGTAAGGGGAATATGCCATCTTTCTTTTCTTATAAACATTGGCATTATATCTCACTACAATTATGTTGGTAATTACAGAACAACGCAACTGATTTCCATAACCGACGCACGGGAATCGCCTTTTTCAAATGCCAAAGTCATTCTCGATCCGGGAGCGTGTTCGCCGATGTGCAATATTATACTGCCTGTCAGCCTCCGTCCTCTCTTGACGAACCAGGATCAACAGAAATGGGCAGCATGTGTAGGCTGCATCCCCACACAAGAATTCCCGAGAGTTCACCCATGTTGAATCGATTGAACAATGAGGACTCATTCCAAACCCGTGAATCATGTGCTGAACCACACCACAGGCAAACTAGGTTGGTGAACAACCTTTGGTGGTCTCAAACGAACTGACAATTTACACTGTAATAGCCCTTTCAATTCATAAATAACTCGGGATCGGCCCCACCCTGATTTCGAATAGGGAGGTGTGTTCCGTCAATTGCTCCAACAACGCCAGGAAATCCTGCTATTTGGTGAAATCCACGTATCACAGATTGCCTAGCATTGGCCGTCTGAGGAAAGGTCTTGATGGGGCAGATAACAGCAGCAACTCTGTGAATGGCTTGTCCACAGGTATGTTGCGAGATTCCAGACATGTCGCTGACCATAATCTGAAACGCTCCACATGCGAAATAATGCAGGGCACACACTAATTGGCGAGCTGAGAGGAAGTGCACAGCTTCTCCGAGCTGGATGTTGCAACTCTAATCTTAAAAGTGCAAGGATGTCATTAAATGAGTTTTTCGTAACTCGAAACTGCTTAATTAACTGGTCTTCTTCGTAAGATTCGATCGGATTTACCCTGTCCATAAAGATACGAATGACATGCTGACGATTCTCGTCTTCAATTTCGTTGGCCTCCTGTTGCGCCAGATCAAAGATTTGAAGGGCATCCATACACCTACAGCGGATAACTGCTGCTGCTGCTGCTGCTGCTGCTGCTACTACTACTACTATTGCTGCTGCTGCTGCTGCTACTACTACCACTAGCACCACCGCCGCCGCTACTACTACTACTACTACTTCTACTACTACTACTGCTGCTGCTGCCACTGCTGCTGTTGCTATAAAAATATGTCATGCCTGAATGTACAGTGTAACCCGAACACAATGAGAAAATCTTAAACTTTCGTCTTTTCAAATATCCACGTGTAGTTATCACTTTCAAATGATGTGGTAACATGCAATTCACAACGGAAACAACCCCCTGACCATGTTTAGGGAATTCTATTGTTCTCCGCTAAGCAGCGTTTAAACTTGGTCCGTAGTTTAGGCACGCTTAATGATAAACATGCTTCGTAATTACCGATTAAATTTAAGCGCAGACGTTAGACAACGTTTACCGATTTACACGCATCTGGCGGCTTAAGCGCCTTTCATAGTTACAGGCCTTAATGTTTATAAACAAGAGGCCCAATGGGCCTGTATCGCTCACCTGGAACATTGGCATATCAAACTAATCTTACTTAAATTTTACATCTATCGGTGTCACTTCCAATGACTTTCAGTCAAATGATTTAGTTTTCGAGATATTGACAACAATCTCTGGACTGTTTTTTTTTGCATTAGTGATTTTGAACAATGTTTAAGTGAAAATAGATGATATCAGTGCTAACAACAGCTGGTTTCTTAACTGTCTCACTGCTGCAAGCCAGTGCAGCCAATAATTTCAATTTTCAAAAGCTCTTGACTTGTTGAATATTTTGAAAACAATTCGACTGAAAGTTGTTGGTGGCTTAGCCACCAACAACTTTCAGTCCAATTGTTTTCAAAATATTTATCACGTTCAGAGATATAACCTTTGGAATATGTCGTCTACAAAAACTCAGCCGAACGCTTACTAGAGGTTTAAATACAATTTGAAGAAAATGATCTCTAAAGGCAGGTAGGTGGTCTTTATAGCAGGTTATTCCCAACCACCACACAATCCATTTAACACATGCACATCTGGCTGAATCACCAAGTTAGCAGCAGGGGTAGGGTGAGCTGGAGTTGATTTAGAAAATAATTTGACTGAAAGTCATTGCTGCCTTAGGCAGCAACAACTTTCATTGCTGCCAAAGGCAGCAACAAATTTCAATCAAATACATTTAAGAGCATAGATGTCAGAGCACATAATACATATCTTAAATATTTCTGCAGTATTGGAAAGGTTAATCTGTTAATTGGAATTTAATATCTAGTTTGGCAATAAAATCTGACATGGTGATAAGACGGTGGGAACAAACCATTTGCCCTATGAAAGTGAGACTGCAAATATTTAAGGAGTGATAACTCTGGCATTTGACGTCCTATCAGTTTCATTTTCACAACACAGATATTAGATGCTGTCATTAACATTGTGACTAAGTTTGGTGTCAATCCGTCAAGAAATAACAAAATGAGCCGTCATTGTTGGTGACGGACAAACAGATGGATGGATGGACATACAGAAGACGGATAGGGTTATCGCTATACGATAGCTGACTGACAAGTAAGCGGAGTTAAGAAAACCAATTTCGGTTTGAAAAAATTGAATATGGCAGTCAAACATGCTAAAATTTGATTGGTCTACGGCGGCCATGTTTTTTACCTATCAACTTGCCATGAACAAACTTTAATGGCCCTTAGTCCATAATCATATCCCCAAAATTTCAGCCCAATCCATTCAGCGGGTCTGCAGAATAAGTTGTTTTTACGAAAACTAAGTCATCCAAGATGGCCGCCGAACCATTTGGCCAATCAAGTTCCTTCTAACAAACTTGGTTCAGCTCTTGCCCTATATATTTCGTGAGTTTTGAATCAATCCACCAAGCGGTTTCGGAGAAGATTTTTAAAGCCATTTCCTAAAATCGGCCAAAATCCAAGATGGCCACCGGCCAAATCAGCTTTGTTTGAACAAACTTGGATCCCTATGCCCTAAGGATACTTCCTGCCAAATATAATTGAAATCGGCCCGGTGGTTATTGAGAAGAAGTCGTTTAAAGGAAAAAGTTGACGGACGGACGGACGGACGGACGGACGGATGGACGCCGGACGGTCGCCATGGCATAAGCTCACTTGGCCATTCTGGCCAGGTGAGCTAATAATGAAGGAAGGATAATAACAACGTATGTGGGTGTTGGGTTAGACTCACATGAAAAGGCGCATCCTCACCCTGCTAAGTTAATTCCTATTGCTTCCATGGTGGGGAGTTGGTGAATCCAACAGGATTCTTTGCGTCCCCTCCATGGCGTTGACTCTGGGTCTGTTGGGTCAGAGGATCCGTGCTGCTGACCCCATGAATGGTCGTGGCGGCCTGGATTGGTCAGGAAGGCGGGGCGGCATCTGCTGTCTGCTCTGTTGGCATTGCTATTGTGCTCGCCTGTAGGGCTCTCCTTTGATTTGAGGCGGTATTACCCCTTGCTATGGAGGGGCCCTAGACCCTCTGGATGCGAGAGCGTGGCCTTGGTCTGTGAGTTCTAGGGCTGCTGGAATGTTGGCATTCTTCATGCCTAGCGTTGGTGGTGGCTATGGCATTCTGTGCTCCTAGTGTAGTAGCAGCACTGACTGCATTCGTGAAGGCTGTTTTGTAGCCTTTAGTTTCATGGTAAGCTACGGCTAATCTGTTTGGTAGTCTGAGTTTGCTTAAAGCTTAGTCAATTTGTGGCTAAAATCCGAGTTGAGATCGTTCCACTCGGCCATGAAGGCTGAGACAGTGTTAGTGATCCCTGGTTTGATGTAGCCAAGGGCAGTTCCTGGCAGTGTTTGGCGGCTTGTAGGAGGGAGGGCTTCCCTGGGCTCCTCTACCCTTCTACGTTTTCTGTCTCCTACAGGGACCTGGAGCTGTGGGTCCACTGGGCTAGACCTGGCTGCATTGGATGGCATAACTGTCTCAACGTCTGGTCCTGTTTTTCTTAGCAGTATTCATAGCGAGCATTCAACATGTTAATAACTACGTATTGAGAACAGTAGTTTGGTTCTTAAGCCTGACGCTTGATTACGTTTTTGTGTAATCCTGAAAGTCTGAATGGTCTGGGCTTGTTTTGTGGGGCCCCTTTTATACCCTTTTTGGCAGCCTACATACCCACGTACTATATCAATTAGAGAAAATTGTGAGTGTAGGTTCCTAACACTTCCAGATCTGTCCAGGACAAGAAGATTCTGATGAATTTTATGTTTTTCAGGGGAGATAATTTTGCCTAATCAGTCTGCACAGATTGCAACTAAACAAAATCATGACACTGACTGCATCTCATAATATATTAAAAGCTTCAACATGTATCAACAAATTGTGATGTCAACCCTTTAAAACTTAAATTTGCTCAAGAAAATTTCAATTTTTTCATTCAAACTGTCCATTTGCAGACCAAGACGCTTTTTTGAAAATTTACCACTGGGATGACTGGATCGGTTATCGAGCCAGTCATTCCAGTTGTAAATTAAAAAGATAATCTCTTGGTCTGCAAATGGACATCTCAAGACCACTGTAGATGGCATTTTTGGTTGATTTGAGTGTTAAAGTTAAAATCTCATGCCTGTAAAGGTAGGAAGGACTCAGCAGGCATGATCTATTGGATCAGAGTAAATGGAACCTGTCGAGTCCATCCATCTGTAATGTCCTTTCATAGACGAATGATATAGGGGTTGCGATGAATATACAGGGCTTGCTTTCTAGAAAATCATGGTGGGCTAGAAATTGCTCTCTACGACCAGTGCTAGGCGAGTGATCACTCCTCTTGTAGAATGAAAATTTGCAAATATCTTTCTAAATTTGCATTTGCAGCTAAATATCTAAATTTTCAATTAAGTTTTGAGATTTGAGGCGAGCTATTTATTTCTCTCTAGGGATGAAAAGCGAGGTGAGCTGGGGTGGAATTCATAAAATCTCTTCAAAATCCAGAACCTGCAACTACCGAGACGCTAACGACCGTGTTATTGTAATATAACAGTATTGGCATATATTTACATTATACTGCACAATCACTTCTGCTTCTAAGCTATGAAAAACACAATCAAGAACACTCCAGTTCTTGCTTCAGGTTACTATGGCATAGGCATTCAATGCTGTCTTCATAAGTTGAAAGGTCAGGTAAAACGTTAGTTGACTTTCCTAAACCTGTTGACGTGCTGGTGTCCGTCTGTCTGTCACCTATAGTATGTCACATTTGTTTTATACTTACACGTAGTGCATCCCAGGTATAAGTTATGCTTCAATTTGTACAAATTTAGACCACAGGTGTAACCTTCCCTATTTGTGAATACTGAATTACACCATTTTTAGACTGACATACTTATACCTTTGTACACATATATGTGCTTTCGTGAATCTGGTCCCCCTGGTGGTCTAGAGTTATGATCCAGAAACCAGAATATTTACTATTTTATATATATATTCTGAGGGAAGATAAGTCCCGGCAAATATGTAACAATTTTCGCTGAAATATAATCACAAGCTATGCAAGGGACTAATGTTCGTAAATTTGACATAAATCCATAGAGGTGTACGGGATGAACAGGAAACCTAAAATTGTTTGTTCTTTTGAGGAGGTAACTCCGGTGAATAAATTGTCAAAAATCTTCTCGGCCTGCATATGGACATAGACGAAGTAAAAATTGGGATTTTCCTGACCAATCTGAACCATTATCCATTTAATGGTAAAGCCGGACAAGAACAGTCTTGAGGAATGTCCATTTGCACGCCAAGTGAGAACTATTTTTTAAACCTCTGGAATGACCAGGCTCAATAATCAGTTATTCGAATGGTAGCATTAAAAATAGTCTTCTCGTGACCTGTAAATAGACATTCAATAAGTCAAAATATTACACTCATACAAATCTGGCCCATTAATGGGTTAAAACAGACTTTTGTAATACAATACAGAAAGAGCATCAGTTATCCAAGTCACTATTAAATTCTTAATACTAGGTGACGTGGCCTTAATGATTCTGAAGCATACCAGTCATAGGGTCCTCCCAACCAAGTTTGCGTGAAATCGTTTAAGCAGTTAATGAGGAGTCACATTTTAACTGATTTCTCAAAATTTTCAGAAATTCAAGATGGCCGCTGGAAAAATGGACCAATCAAAATTCTGTATACAAGTTCCTAAACCTACCAGCCTAGTACCCTTTCAGCAAAGTCTAGTTGAAATTGGTCAAGCAGTTAATGAGGAGTAGCATTTTAAATGATTTCCCACTACTTTTCAGAGAATTCAAGATGGCCGCTGATTTCTTCTGTACAGCTGTTGTAAAGCATACGATGGCCGCCGGAAATATTAACCAATTAGAATTCTTGCTAGAAGTGTTGAAGCCCTCAGCATAGAATTAGTGCACCCAACTTTCGTTGAAGTCAGGCCATTTATATTGGAGTAATGTTTAAAATGATTTCTGGAAAATTTTCAGAAAATCCAGGATTGCCACCAGAAAAATGGACCAATCAAAGTTCTGAATAAAAGTTCTGGAGCCTACCACCATAGGATCCTTTCAGCCTAATTTGGTTGAAATCGGTCCAAGCATAAATGAGGATTTGTGATTTGATGGATGGATGACAGACGACAGATAGTCGCTATGGCATAAGCTCACTTGGCCAGATGTGCTAATTATTGCTTCATTTGAACTTCACACTATTTTATTATAAATGTATTCATGGAGTTGCTGACCGCTATTACCCGTTTATTATCAATCTGTGCCGAATAGAGGCATCCATTACAAGCTATGCCCCATCCATGTCTAGGTAAACTCGGCCGACTTTGTTCAAAAATTTGAATTGATTTTAACTCTTTCAACCCCAATTTCAATGTATCTAATACAGGTAATATGTTGAACAGTGGGTGTCTATGGCAGCAACAACTCCCAGTCAACTTAGCGTAAAAATATTCAGCTCAAGTCAACTTCTGCAATTGGTATTGAGAAATTTCCATTTGCAGACCAAGAGAATAATATTTTTGAAAACTTAGCACTGAAATGTCTGATTAAAATTTTAAAAACAAATCTGAAGGTTAAAAAGTTAAATTGTAAATTCATCAGACATACAATTCAGACCCTCTCGTGTTGATCCATTAGCGCTTTCGTGACAGACCTACAGCTAATGCGTGACGTGTTCGATTGTAACATCAATTGCTTGAGTGTCAGATCGGATCCCTCTATTCGATAGTGTGTGAACATAATGGGCGAATCCAATCTGTCAGTCAAGTATATGACATCATAATCAATTATGTCATATGTAGGCTGACACCACAATCATAATTGACAGAAATACTCGTGAAACCTGGAATGGTCTGTCAGCTGTATGAATTGTATGTCTTTACTATTTAATCAACATTCTGTTGAATATTTTGAAACTAATTGGACTGAGTGTTTGGCAGCAACAGTCCCCCCCCCCCCCCCCCCCCCCCCCCCCCCCCCAAATTAGTTTCAAAATAATTCAACAGGGGGTTAGCTGCATAGTTAACATGAAATCGAGATTCTGGGAATTCAGTATTTTTTAAAGTACATTAATCGATCCGAACACACGCAAAGCATGGGCAGAATTTAGCCAGAGATAGGCGGGGCATAGCTAAAAGTGGGTTCATCCATTCAGAAGGACAATGGCTAAGCCACTGAGATAAACAGTAGCTGATCAGCAAGATTACGCAAACCTCATTTAACATGACCCTGACCTTTGTTATGTTAAACCCTCTTATCCCAGAAACCACAGTAACCAAAATTAAAGCCATCACTGTACCGTTCGGTTGTTAAATATTTTCAAACAAATTTAGCTGAAGCTGTTACTGCATCAACAGGTTACAGTTAAATTACTTTCAAAAATATTCAACAAGATAATTCTTACATACCAAAGAAATTCTTTAATCGCGTTTGTAGTGTTAAAATGGTTAACTCTAAACTCTAACTCGGTCGTTAATCCATCATGTTTCATCTTCGTGATCAGTGACGATTGGCTGATAAAAAATGTGAAAATTGTTCCAAATTAATATCTACCTCACATTCTACTGACAGGAGATAAAAATATCATGATGCTTAGGATGAACTGGAAATACAATCATCTCACTTGACCCTGTCATTGACTTTAACCCTTTAATGGTCATACTGGCCAAAACTGGCCTCTGTTATTGTCTTGTGGAATGTCCATTTACTGCTCAAGAGAATAGAATTTTTGAAAATTTAACACTGGAATGACTGGCTCGATAACTAAGCCAGTCATTCCACTGATAAATTTTTGAAAATTGTACTCCTTTGGCTTGTAAATGGACATTCAATAGGCAGATATTTTGACCAAATTTGATCATTAAAGAATTAACAATTTAACACAATTTTAATTTTCTTTAAATTGTCTTCTGGTCTGCAAATGGACATTTTTCAAAGTCACTGCAGAAGCTGTTTTTGGCTGATATGAGTGTTAAAGAGGTAATGATTACAGCTCTGATGTCAAAATTATATTTTTTACTGTGTCAATAGCAGCAAAGAAACTGGTGTATGGTACATTTTTCAACAATTTTGGTGGATAATGTTGCTGTCTACCACAGCAACATCTATCTACCAGATTTGTTGATAAATGCACACCAGTTCATATTTTTAAATTAATTTTTAAAGTTTTAAATTTTGACATCAGAGTGTTAAGGGTTAACATGTAAAATGGCAGAATGGTTATTCATGTAGGAACTGTAGAACCATGACAACCATGACTACAACTGATAAGTTTACATAACTAGATAATGGACAACAAGACATATTTCTATTAACCCTTACCACTCTGATGTCAAATTTTTTTTACTGGTTCAATAGCGAAGAAACTGGTGTACATTTTTCACAAATTTTGGTGGGTGATGTTGCTGTCCATGACAGCACCATCTTCAACCAAATTCATTGAAAAATGTAAACCAGTTCATTCTTGAACTTAATTTTGACATCAGAGTGGTAAGGGTTAATAGGCATATGTATTACATAAAGACAGAGGCACTAATCACAAGTTCACACTGTGTCTTCCAACTACGAACATATTCATAGTAAACACCTGGTAATCAAGGGAGGCTGACAGTCAATGCATTAACAGAACCGTACCCATATAGTGTCTCTATTGTTCTAACAATATCTGTGTTAATTGATGGGGAATAGAACCCACAACCAGTGGAAGTGCTAAGCATCATAGCCCAAGAGCACTTCTATAATAATAATAATAGTACATTTGTAATGCGCTAAATCCATGCGATTGCTTGCTCAAAGCGCTGACAATAAGAGAGAAATTTAGCATACAGCTTACGGGAAAGCTTCTTTAAACAAGAATGTTTTCAAGTTAGTTTTAAATACGGATAAAGTCGAGACAGATTTAATATGAGTTGGGAGATTATTCCACTGAGTGGCGGCCGCGAATGAAAAGGCTTTATGGGCATAGGTTTTAGTGTTTACTCTGGGAATCTTCAGGAGATTTTGTTCAGAAGATCTGAGGGTTCGTGTAGGTGTGAAACTCTCTAGCAATTCAGATAGGTACGTTGGTGCAGTTTCGGAGACACATTGATATGCTAAACTTAGGATTTTGAAACGGATTCTGTATTCTAGTGGGAGCCAGTGTAAATCTTGAAGAATGGGGGTAATGTGGTCATACTTATTTCTCAGTGATACAATTCACGCAGCTGTGTTCTGAACTGCATGAAGCTTGTTAATGAGTATTTTGGAAGCACCTGCAAGAAGACTGTTACAATAATCGAGTCTCGACATTACTAGTGATAACACGAGCCGTATTGCCGCTTCCCGAGTGATGTACTTCCTAATGTTACCAATGTTTCGTAGCTGCATAAAACACACGTTGCGAATATGATTCACATGACTTTCCATATTTAATTCAGAATCGAGGAGAATGCCTAAATCTTTTACAACAGTAGCCAATGGAATATTATTAACTCCAACAAGGACGCTACTTAGTCCCGTTTTGGAACACCTGGTGGCTGGACCTACCAAAATAGCTTCAGTTTTTTCATCGTTAAGCATTAGCATATTCGTTGTCATCCAGGACTTTATGTCAAGGCAACAATCAGTTACTTGTCCACTGGCTAGATTTGCGATGGGGGCAGATGGAGCAAAACTGTTTATCAGCTGTGTATCGTCTGCGTACAAGTGCCGTTGGATATTATGACCCTCAATAATAGATCCTAATTGCCGAGTATACAGGGTGAAAAGTATAGGGCCTAGGATTGAGCCCTGTGGGACACCACATGTTAGTTCTACTGATGAAGAAGGGGTCCCATTAATATACACAGATTGATACCTATCTGATAAGTATGACTGGAACCATTTCAGTGCGACACCGTTTACACCAATTTCATTTGTGAGCTGAGACAGAAGGATGTGATGATCGATAGTGTCAAACGCTGCGCTAAGGTCAAGCAGGATTAGTAGAGACACATTACCGGTATCAACAGCACATCGAATGTCATTAACAACTCGCAATAGGGCTGTCTCGGTACTGTGGCCATGCCTATATGCCGACTGGAATAGTTCATATAGCCTATTAATCGTTAGGTAATCAGAAAATCTATTTGATACTGCCCTTTCAATCAGTTTAGACATAAAGGATAAATTTGATACTGGTCTGTAATTTTTTAGGTTATCAGGATCCAGGCCTACCTTTTTCAGCAAAGGGTTGATCAAAGCGCGCTTGAAGCATTTTGGAACGATACCTGACTCTAGGCTAGAATTGACAAGCCGAGTAATTGTAGGGAGTAGGATGTCGATATATTCAAGGACAATTTTCGTAGGAACAGGGTCCAGTGTGCAATACGTTGGCTTTGATTCTTTCACGAGCTTCAGGACCTCATCCTCTGAGAAACATTTGAAATGGTCAAGTTTGTTTTGAGTTAATGTATGCTGGTTGTAGCGAACATTGGAGAGCACTACAGACTGATCCAACTTAGTCCGAATGACCTCGATCTTATCTTTGAAAAAGTCCGAAAACGATCTAGCCACCTCTGCAAGATCATCATTGCTAGGGAGCGACGTACTAATTTTCTTCCACATAAGCACAGACATAGTATTATATAAGGCTTTTGGATTAGATTTGTCCATCTCAATTTTGTCAACTTCTATCACACCAATGCCACACTTTGCCGGTGAGGCTTTCACGAGCATGGGTTTCTGACACACAATGAAATAGATCTTTCCCGCAATGGCATAGTTTTGGAAAATACCTTCCCACCTTGCATTGCACACACCACCTCTGGCTGGTAAGTGACAGCCCACGCAAAAACAGTATTACTTTACCATTAGGCTCAGATACAACACATTTTACACCTGCTGATGTTGATATGAAGAACTGAGTTCATACTATCACTGAAGTCATACATCATTGTAAAGCTAAGCCAATTTTCTACACATTTCTGTTTTTGTTTTTATATTTTTGCAAAATTTTATCTAGTTTAATTGTAATTTTATTAGTCACTTGATTACATAAATCCAGGTATTATGGTGTATTTTATATATGCAAATAACTTTTTCCAATGATATAAATGTTTAGGCAATTTGATGCGTTTTCCAATGAAGTATGTCTTCAATAATATTGTAATTTTAGGGAAAACTAATTAAGGAGTCACCAGTCTGCATGGTTAATCCCTATGGGATCCAGCATGTGGCGTTGATGTATCCAGTACTGGTCTCGTTCTTTCCTGATGCGTTTTATCTGAGTCCTCAGGGTCACGAGGAAATTTTATAATTCTGTAACTTACATGTACGTTTTGCCCACTGTGATTTGGTAAATTAAAATGATGTGTTATTGGTGTGTCTGTGTTTTTTTTAGCGCCCTTAAATGTTCTTTAAGTTGTATCTGAAATTCATGTTTGGTTTCACCTACATATTGTTTGTGGCAATATGTGCATGTATAGATAATATTGCGTGTGCTGCAATATGTTTAACCTCACACTTGTACTTTAGACCTGTGTTCTTTCGTGTGCATGGATCAATGAATGGGGTTTATGAGTTTTTCCTTGATATCTTGCGGTAGCAAGGTATTCAAATTTGGCGTGAACTAGTGTCTTTGAAAGCAGGGTTTTTCCTGTAGCCAAACATTGGTAATTCAGAGAATGTTTGTCTACACTTTGGGCTACTATTCAGTATGTCCCAGTGTTTGTTGATGATATTTCATGCTTTATGGCTCTGGGCGCTGACGTCCATAATGCATGGGATGCTGATAGGTGGGTGCCACCTTAGTGCCCATGGTGGTAACTCCAGTTTGTAGGTAGTGTTTGCCTTTAAATTCAAAATTGTTACATTTTAGGACCATTTATAGAAGGTCTAGTAAAGATCTAGGCGGTAGAATGCCCGGCATGCAGAATTGGCATATGTGATGGGCAGTTGCTATGAATCCTGTGCGGTATATTTGTGTAGAGGTCCATGGTGACTAGAATGGTGTGTTCGGCTAGTTTTCTGAAGTTTTCTAGTTTGTTGATAAAATCTGTAGTGTCCCTAACATATGATGGGATGTCTACTAGATATGTTTTCAAGTGTTCTATAAAAGTTCAGTCGGACAGCCATTGCCACTGATGATAGGTAACAAGTGTAACCGGCCAGCGAAGAGTATAAAAGGAAGTGCCAAACCATTTACTGACCTTCGGATTTCGATCCAGCGGGTCAGCAGCATATTGTTGGCTTTACCAGCCACCAGCGGTGCTCAGAGGATTGATTTAGGGAATCCTGATGTAATGACATCAATGTGGGAAAGGTGTATAAACTGTGGCGACTGATTTTGACTGTAATTGTTTCTTTAACACTCAAATAAGCCAAAAACATCTTCTGCAGTGCTCTTGAGAAATATCCATTTGCAGACCAAGAGAAGCGTATTTTTGAAAAATTAGCACTGGAATGACTGGCTCGATAACCGAGCCAGTCATTCTAGTGGTCAATTAAAAAAATACTCTTCTCTTGGTCTGCAAATGGACATTATCTTTGAGAAAATTAAAATTTTCTTGAACAAGTTTCAAGGGTTAAAAGGTTAACTGGCTAGACAGGGAGGTTTGAGTTGTGTAATGGAAGACACATTATTGCTTTAACACATGGAAAATAGAGTTGCGTGAATGATGATGACGATGGAGCTGGCAGGGCTCATTTGGGTTTCAAATTTTATATTTTATACATGATTTTTAAAATGTCTGAGTGCATGATATTGGTTTTCAATATGGTACTAGTATAGTGTGCAGCCCTAACTTCATCTATCTGTCGATCAAACTGTTTATATTTGTGACAAAGCTGCATACATCACAATTATAGGGTATATGTATTTGTTACTTCAAAGTTCAGCACTATGGTTATATGTACTGAAATTAGCTAGAATAATGCATACACTTTGTTATGCTAATGTGATGCCAGTAGATATAATGTCCTTCTGTTAAGAACAAGAGGCCAAAGGGACATGTATTGATCACCTGGAATTATTGGTCACTGGTATAATCGAACAAAACGAGATGACCATTGGAAGAAATTACCAATCAGATTTCTGTGAAGAAGGCTTAAAATTGGCTCAGTGGTTAATAAGTAGACTTCTTTATGATTTTCTCGGAAATTTTCCCCAAAATTGCTAAATTTTGATTGATTCATGGTGAAATGTGTTTTTGACATATCATATTTGGGTCCAATCCATTCAGCGGTTCTGGAGGTAGCTTCCGCAAAAATTAGGTCATCCAAGATGGCCGCCGACCATTTGGCAAATCAAGTTCCCTCGAACAAACTTGGTTCAGTTCTTGCCCTAGACCATATTTCATGAGGTTTGCATCAATCCCCTAAGCGGTTTAGGAGATTTTTTAAGACGTTGCTAAGACGCCCAAATCCAAGCACGCCACTGGCCAAATCAGCCGATCGTCTTCCTCTAAACAAACTTGTACCACTATACCATAAGGATGCTTTCTGTTAAATATAGTTGAAATTGGCACAGTGGTTCTCGAGAAAAAAACATTTAAAATTTCCCATTGCTTTAGTATGGGAGCTTTTGGCGGGAAAATGACCAAAGATGCCCACCAAACCGTTTATGCGATAGCTTCGACAATGGCAAATTTTAGATCAGAATACTTCCAAAAATATATAAAACCAATTTTGGCCTTTCAAAATTCATCAACTAAAAAAATCTGATATGCCAGCCAAACACGTTAGATTCTGATTGGGCCACAGCGGCCATGTTTTTACGGATCACCTTCCTTTGAAGAAACTTAAATGACCCTAGTCACTAATGATATCTCGCAAATTTTGGCTTGATCCCTTCAGCGATTCTGGAGTTGTTTTCACAAAAACTAGGTCATCCAAGATGGCCACCAAACCATTTGGTCAATCAGTTCTCTTGAACAAACTTGGTTCAGCTCTTGCCCTAGATAATATTTCATGCGGTTTGCATCAATCCCCTAAGCGGTTTCGGCAAAGAAGATTTTTAGACGTTTCTAAAATTTGGCCGATTGACTTTGTTTGAACAGACTTGGATCTCCATGCCCTAAAGATGCTTCCTGCCAAATATAATTGAAATTGGCCAGGTAGTTCTCGAGAAGACATTAAAAATTTCCCATTGCTTTAGCATGGAAGCTTTTGGCAGAAAAATGACCCAAGATGGCCGACAAAACCATTTATCGGAGTTTCGGCAATGGCAAATTTGAGATCAGATTACCCAAAAACATATATAAAACCAATTTCAGCCTCAAAATTCATCAAATAAAAAAATCCAATATGGCCGCCAAACATGATATATTTTGATTGGCCCACGGTGGCTATGGGTTTTTTTACAGATCAACTTCCCTTGAACAACCTTTAATGGCCCGATCCATTCAGCGGTTCTGGAGAAGTGGTTTTCACTAAAACTAGGTCAACCAAGATGGCTGCCGAACCATTTGACCAATCAAGTTCCCTTGAACAAACTGGGTTCAGCTCTTGCCCTAGATCATATTTCATGAGGCTTGCATCAATCCCGCGAGCAGTTTCTGAGAAGATTTTTAGAGACATTTCTAGAAATTGGTCAAAATCCAAGATGGCCAACGGCCAAATTGGCCGATTGACTTCCTTTGAACAAACTTGGATCCCTATGACCCAAGGATGCTTCCTGCCAAATATAATTGAAATCAGTCCAGAGGTTATTGAGAAGTTGTTTAAAGTTGTTTATACACTCTGATCTTCAAAAAGCAAATTAGTTGCTAGAACAAGATCCCCACGGTATTGCCCAATATGTATAGGGAATCCATAATGATATAGCCGAAGACTAAACCTAGCACTAACAAGCCTAAGCAAGATGAATCGCAAACAGTTCACATTAAATATCCCAGCATGGCATAGAACACATCTGTAAGGTTTCATTGAAATCTGAAGAACCATTGTTGAATAATAAGAAAATTAAATGCTCTAACAAACAAAAGATTTATGGTACGACAGCTAGAATGCATGCTCTCTGTCTCAATACACATGACACAACTATCATTTCAACTGACAAACTATTCCACTTCACAGGTGTGTGGCAGGACAACTAAACAAACTATTTTGAATTGTCAATTACGCTCTGTAGGCGATGTCCATAAATTGACAATTTAGTTGAGGGTGAAAAACTGCTTACATGTTTTCTTTTCATATCATTGTTTTGCCTATTCCTTTAAACCTTTAACACACATATCAGCCAAAAATGGCTTCTGTAGTGGTCTAGAGAAATGCCCATTTGCAAACCAAGATTATTTTTGAAAGTTTACCACTGGAATGACTGGCTCGATAAGCGAGTCAGTTATTCCAGTTGCAAATTTTCAAAAATACTATTCTTTTGGTTTGCAAATGGACATTTTCTATGAGCAAATTCAACACATTCGAGGGTTAAAGGGTTAAGGTGGTCCCATAACCTACATTTGTTTGAGAGATAAGAGGCTCAGTAGGTCTTCATAGTTGAGAGTTGACATTTTTGTATTGGCTCTCACATCTTTACTGTAATAGGCTGATTAGAGTCTAGGGCTCTAGGCATGTACATAAAATTCTAAGTGAAGACACACATAGTTTAAATATAATACTAGATGATGGTCCAAACCATGTAAAAGCATGAAAAAACCTTTTATGATTCATTTAAATTTTACTGCAAACTGAATGCAATGATATACAACACACCTGTAAAGTTTCATTGGGATCGGATAAGCCTGTGATAAATTAAAAGACCATTGAAAAACTTTAACATTCTTCTAATTCTGGGGTTAAGCAGGATATAAATCACACAAAATAAACTAAGTCAATGCCCGGTAAAAACAAGGAAAATATTAGAATCTTATTTACTGTAGACTAAATACACTGATGTTATAAAACAAAACTACAAAGTGCGATTGGATAAGTCATTCATTGATTAAATGTCAACTGAAAAACTTCAACATTCAACTAATTCTTGGCTTAAGCAAGATATATATTATACAAAAATATTCTAAGCCATGGACAAATACTGGAAAAGTATCGCTATGGGCTCAACAAAAAGTTTCTATTTAATAAACATGTACCTGTGTATCTGTATCTTATGTGTATAATTTTCTGGAAATTTTGATTCAAAGCATACAGGGATCGATTGATCACAAAATGGGCAAAGCATGGGTGCAGGTTAGCTAGAGATGGGCGGGGCATAGTTAAAACTGGATCCATCCATTGAATAGTCAATGAAAACAACACGAAGATGTTTAAACATAAATTTAAGGAATACCAAATATATGTTCTACCACTCCTCGCCAACATGCCTCTATTCTGTTCCCATCACTCTGACGTCTTAACAGCGGCTTTAACAATGGGGCTGTATGTTCTAATTTCTAAAAATAATTTTAAATGCATGTATGCTAAATGACGGAAGGAACTCCAGGTGTGGCAAGGAATACATAATTAGCTAGCCTGTCTGTATGGCAGGTGATAAACATATTATTAGCCAGCAAATATGACACTATCTCCTGCCTATTTCTGTAACTCATCTCATTCTAAATATAAATTTACATGTGATATAAATAAATTATATTTACTGTATGATTATCTATTAGGTAACAATGATATTCAGTCAAATTGTTTTCAAAATTATCCAAGTTTCATACCAAATACCATTAAAACCAGCTTGCTTAAAATACTGAGTGAATTTTTTCTCCAATTTAAAAATGACTCATTTACGATTTTACGTCAATAATTCCACAAACGACTAACCTAGATTTTGAATCAAACATTATATATTATACTATAAATGTGATGTGTTCAAGTCAGCCAAAAATCGCTCGTCTCTTCAGTTGTCTTGAGAAATATTTACTTGCTGGGCAAGAGCACTTTTGAAAACTTGCCAATAAAATTGGGGGGGGGGGGGGGGCGGGCTGAGGCCGGGTCGTAGTGATTGAACGGTAAGTATGTTTTTATAGTGGTTTTATAGACCAACCCACTAAAGGGGGTGGGGGGTCTGTTGGGGTGGGGGTGGGGGTGGAGATTTGAGAATCCATAAGCAAGGATAAAAATCAAACAGAACGTAACCAAATGTTAATAACATAACAAAATGGTATATCTTAATTAATCACACAGTGATTAACAATGATTTCTTTAAACTTAAAGAAATAAATAACAAACCAATGAAAAAACTCAGCATCTCATGCAGACAAACAGTCTTAACGGAAATGGAGTAGTGAGATTGGTAAATGGTCTTCAGCCTTTTAGATAGAAACCTGATATATCTAAAAGGAGTGCCGCTGCGCTCTGATATTATAAATAAAAAGGAGGTAAAAGAAGGCTCGGATTTCCATCCTACGACTTGCATTATCTCAAATAAAGAAGAGCCAGCGAAAGAGGGAGCCTTCCCTCTATGTTCATGAGCTTAAGTGTGAGGAAGATTAATATGATCAGAGGAAGCCATCTCAAAACAACGGTCTCAGAATTCCATCTGGCCATAGAAAGCTAGAGACTGGCCTAACTAGCTCCTCTGCATACAGGACCCAGAAATGGGATAGATTGGATCTCTAAAAAATCAGTACAACCGTTGAAACTTTAAAAAACCCTGACAATATACTGAAGTCAGTCAGACAGTGAAAAGGAAGATACAATTTTTTTAATAACTGGCTTAGCTGGGAGATGGTTAGATTTAATTTTCGATAAAAAATCCCTTCTAGGATATAAGACTAGACCGTCCTCAGAATCAACACCTAGGCACGGATGCCAAAGAAATGGGTAACCTCTTAGTATTAGAAGACAAATATAAGGAGACAAGGAGATAAAATAAAATATCTAACACTAGGGAAAATGAAAAACAGGATCTGTCAAGAGACTAAGGTCTGCACACCATACTTCTAAAGTTTTAAGACAGACCTTGAAAACTCTGCGAGTTGACTCCCTCCTGGCAGAAATACTGATGTCCTGAGAACTCGCAGAAATTCTAGTCTCAGGGATCAAACAGACGAAACTCTCCAAAGATACCGACTGAAAATTCCTGAGACTGAATGAATACACTAAACTCTTACTTTAGACATGAGGTCCGGGGAAACTGGATGAAGACAAGTGAAGACTACCTGGAAAAAAAAGGAAATCTGCAACGCAGATCCACTTTGGTCAAAAGGGAGCTATCAGAACTTCTCAAATCTGATCCCTGACCTACCTCAAGAGCAACGGAATCAGGAAAGATGGAGGAAACGCATAATCAAACAACCCTAACAAGGACTGAAACAGAGCGTCCACCACCAATCCCTGAAAATCAGGAAAAAGGGGGGGGCTGCAAGAGGAAATTTTAGCATACCGACAGGACACAAAAAATCTAAGAGGGAACAATCCCTATGCTTGAGAATCGATTGACAACTGACCTTAGAAACTGGCCCTCTGAACAGGTGAAGCCAGACTGTTCCCCCTCTCATGGGAAGCATCTGAGAAAAACCAACACCAGAGGCAAAGATTTGACTTTTAAGAGAATTACAATCCGACCTAGGCTGCATTCCAGACTGCAGTTCCTTGGAATGAAACTGCTAGAATTAATAAAAAGCTCTGCTTATACTAGCCAGTCGTTTCTATAAACGTGAAGGTGAATAGAACGACCGTAAAATAAACCTGCCATGGCAGAGTTGACGGCACGAAGGGTGGATGAAAACAAGTAGTAAAACGTCCAATATCTATATGGAGAAGAATCACATGCCTGGATTCAGACTGGCGAAAACTGAGATAAGTCCTCCATCTAGAATATTGAAGATAAGATAAAAGGAACAAACTTCAGATTGAGATCGGACGCCATCCACCCAACTTCTTGGTGCTCCCAATTGGAACAAATTCTAAGGACTACTTAGAATCATGAACTCCAACTCATCCTCTAGGGCTCCCATCTTCACCAGGAATGAATGAAAAGAGACCACCTAGAAGCGATGGACAAAGGACGATGAAAATCCAATAGGAGCGAAAAACCCAGCGATGATCTCTGAATCAGGAGACCTGAACGAGGGCGTACCAAAATTAGAGACAGGCACCCTCCTACTAGACCGCTGGGAAAAAGAGGGGGGGGGGGGAAAGGAGCAACGGATCCTAAGGCAATGGAAGAGGAAGAGATAAAATATGATAGAGAAAAGGTGGGCCTACCCAAGCTACCACCATCCCTTCAGATTCTCTTACTCGAACCTTAAAGGAACAACCTCTAAAACTAGATCAGGAAATAACACAAGCCCATTCTCATCTGATAAGGGGAGGCCTGCCAGACTTGGAATCTAGAACAATGAGCAAAAAAGGGGTCAGATTAATCCTCCTCCTCGAATCGAGCTTAGAACCTGAAGACAGAGAAGAATTGGTAATTATCCTAGAAAGATAAGCACCAAACTCAACAGGCCTGAGACTCTTCCTCTATGGAAGGATTAGAGGGTTTTTTGTTTTTTTTAAAAAGAAGTCTCTACACAGAAAACGAAGATCCTTTGGAGGATCTACGACTGACAGAATCAGCCAAACAAACTACAAACCGAGTTAAAAAAACCTCTAAGGATAGTGGCTAGAGATTTCTAAAAACCTCAGAGGGACTCTGAATACCTCTTCCTGCTCCTAGAAAAAACATCTTCCGAAAAAAGAGCTAGAAGGATAGCTGATTTAATCTGTGCCTTACATACAGATTCCCAACTAAAAAGATCCGCAGAAGATTCAACCGTGGCAAAATTCTTCAGATTAGAAATAGACTGAAAGAACATTAGAACAAGAAAAATTGGGCAGACGAGAAAAAACTCATCCTGAAGAGAAAGAGAGGGACAAGAAGGAATCCAATAAAGAAACGAGGACCAATCATCCGAGCAACCCCGGAAGGGAAATACCTTCTCAGGTTAGAACCTCGACTGATCCAAGAATAGAATCTAGAGACAATAGAAAAAACAACAGAAATAGAAAAGCGATTGAACGAGGAATCCCAGATTACAAAAACAAATAGAACACAAAACCAAAGACAGCAAATAGAAAACTAATTACTGAGAATAGAAAAATAAGAGAAGAAAAGAATTAAAAGGAACAGATTAGAAAAAAGGAGAAGAAATAAACGTGATACGAAGAGCAAGAATAGGATAAACTGGAAAAGGAAAATGAGAAACCCAGCGAAGAAGAAAAGCTGAAGAATGAGACAGAATGCTAGAACAAGAAAAGTGAGAGAGACGCGAAAGGACTTACCAAGAAGAGGAAGAAAGACAAGAAGCCATGCATTAAAGAGCGGAGGACAAATCATCCAAATAGGTACTAATCGGGAAAACTTCCTCAGATCCCTGATCTTGACTGACCCAGGAATAGAAGGACTAGCGGAAAAAGAAGAGCGATAGAACGAAGACACAAAAACAGACTAAACCAGAGACAATAATAGACAAGAGGCCCAATGGGCCTGTATCGCTCACCTGGAACATTGGCATATCAAACTAATCTTACTTAAGTTTTACATCTATCGGTGTCACTTCCAATGACTTTCAGTCAAATGATTTAGTTTTCGAGATATTGACAACAATCTCTGGACCTTTTTTTTGCATTAGTGATTTTGAACAATGTTTAAGTGAAAATAGATGATATCAGTGCTAACAACAGCTGGTTTCTTAACTGTCTCACTGCTGCAAGCCAGTGCAGCCAATAATTTCAATTTTCAAAAGCTCTTGAGTTGTTGAATATTTTGAAAACAATTGGACTTAAAGTTGTTGGTGGCTTTCAGTCCAATTGTTTTCAAAATATTTATCACGTTCAGAGATATAACCTTTGGAATAGGTCGTCTGCAAAGAAAATGGTCTCTAAAGGCAGGTAGGTGGTCTTTATAGCAGGTTATTCCCCAACACAATCCCTTTAACACATGCACATCTGGCTGAATCACCGAGTTAGCAGCAGGGGTAGGGTGAGCTGGAGTTGATTTAGAAAATAATTTGACTGAAAGTCATTGCTGCCTTAGGCAGCAACAACTTTCATTGCTGCCAAAGGCAGCAACAAATTTCAATCAAATACATTTCAAATATTTTTAAGAGCATAGATGTCAGAGCACATAATACATATCTTAAATATTTCTGCAGTATTGGAAAGGTTAATCTGTTAATTGGAATTTAATATCTAGTTTGGCAATAAAATCTGACATGGTGA
Source organism: Chaetoderma sp. LZ-2023a (assembly GCA_034401795.1). Lineage (NCBI taxonomy): Eukaryota > Metazoa > Mollusca > Caudofoveata > Chaetodermatida > Chaetodermatidae > Chaetoderma > Chaetoderma sp. LZ-2023a. The sequence continues at coordinate 90,845,668 of CM067372.1, forward strand.
TAAGACGGTGGGAACAAACCATTTGCCCTATGAAAGTGAGACTGCAAATATTTAAGGAGTGATAACTCTGGCATTTGACGTCCTATCAGTTTCATTTTCACAACACAGATATTAGATGCCGTCATTAACATTGTGACAAAGTTTGGTGTCAATCCGTCAAGAAATAACAAAATGAGCCGTCATTGTTGGTGACGGACAAACAGATGGATGGACGGACATACAGAAGACGGATAGGGTTATCGCTATACGATAGCTGACTGACAAGTAAGCGGAGTTAAGAAAACCAATTTCGGCTTCACAATCCATCAAATAAAAAAATTGAATATGGCTGCCAAACACGCTAAAATTTGATTGGTCCACGGCGGCCATGTTTTTTACCTATCAACTTCCCATGAACAAACTTTAATGGCCCGTAGTCCATAATCATATCCCCAAAATTTCAGCCCGATCCGTTCAGCGGGTCTGCAGAATAAGTTGTTTTTACGAAAACTAAGTTATCCACGATGGCCGCCGAACCATTTGGCCAATCAAGTTCCTTCGAACAAACTTGGTTCAGCTCTTGCCCTATATGATATTTCGTGAGTTTTGAATCAATCCACCAAGCGGTTTTGGAGAAGATTTTTAAAGCCATTTCCTAAAATCGGCCAAAATCCAAGATGGCCGGCGGCCAAATCGGCTTTGTTTGAACAAACTTGGATCCCTATGCCCTAAGGATACTTCCTGCCAAATATAATTGAAATCGGCCCAGTGGTTATTGAGAAGAAGTCGTTTAAAGGAAAAAGTTGACGGACGGACGGGCAGATGGACGGACGGCCGCCGGACGGTCGCCATGGCATAAGCTCACTTGGCCATTCTGGCCAGGTAAGCTAAAAACAGACAATAGGATATAGATGACCACAGTGAAGAAGAAGATAAAGAATAAAAAAGGAAAGAAGAAATAGATGAAAAAGAGGAGAAAAAGATAAGATGAAAAACGGGAAACCTAATACATAAAAGCAAGACTATTATAAACAGAAAAACGAAGAGAAAGGGAAAGCAAGACTAAAGAGATTCTAACAACCATAGAATAAAAAAGAAAAGAGGAAGAATAGCGCAAAGCAAATTGAATCATAGCTAAGGAAATATTATTAGAAGAAGAATCTGAACGATCAGGCAATTCATAACCTTAAGCTCTAAAATAACTCCCGGAAAGAGAGCCAGTAAAAGCTGATAAACTGGAAACGGAATTAGGTATCTATCCAGACCTAACAGACCCAGACAACACCTCTCAAACTGGAAGTTTGCCCTGTAGGTGGGGCTTAGAATACACCTTCCGTATCCTCTGCGTGTCGTAAGAGGCGACTAAAGGAGGTAAGGGTGAGGTAACCCTGACAGAAACCTCGAGTGCTGAAGACGGAGGTTCCAGGCCGCACGGCGCACTCTAATAAACCATGGATCCACGCACTTAACGCTTATGATCATGTCGATAGTCACTTACAGGACTGGCGGTATGATCAGCGAACGAAAAGAAGAAAGAAGAAACTGGAAGTGAAAGCACTACTACCAGAAATAATAAAACAAAAAACGGAATTGGAAACGGTAGTTGGAAGTTAAGCCAGATCTAACAGACCTGGAAATGAACTTCTCATACCAGAAGTAGAAGCGCTACTACCGGAAACAGATACAACAAAACCGGAACCGGAAACTGAAGCATGATGCTAGGCAGGATCTAACAGACCCGGAAAAGCACCCATCCTACTGGAAGTACTCGGAAACGAAAAAACTGGAAATGGAAAATGAAGACAGAAGCGTGACCGGATCTAACACACCCGGAAAGCACCTCTCAAACTTGTAGCATTTTCTCAACACCACTACAATAACTGAAGTGAAATAACCGTAACCAGAACTAAATAACGGATGTTTGACCGGATCTAACAGACCCTGACAAGCACCTCTCATACCGGAAGCAGAAACACTAGTACTACTGGAAACCGGAAACGGAAGCTGAAGCGGAACCGGAAATTGATAATAGATGATTAGCAGGATCTAACAGACCTGGAAATCATCACTCCTACCGGAAGCAGATACACTACTACCGGAAGAAAAGCGGAACCCGATATTGAAAACAAATGATAAGCAAGATCTAACAGACCTGGAAAATCAACTCTCCAACCGGAAGCAGAAAAACTACTACCGGACAAGGAAGAGGAAAGACCATAACCGGAAATGATTAACTGAGCTAGGCCAGATCTAACAGATCTGGAAAAATAATCTCTCCTACCGGAAGCAAAAACACTACTACCGGAAATGGAGCGGAACCGGAACCAGAAAATGATAACAGATGCTTAGCAGGATCTAACAGATCCTGAAATCATCTGTCCTACCGGAAGCAGATACACTACTACCGGGAACGGAAGTAGAAAAAAACGGAACCGGAAATAGATAACTGATGCGTGATCGGATCTAACAGACCTGGAAAAGCACCTCTCATACCGGAAGTTACTACCGGAAACGGATGTAAAAATAAGTGGAGAAATAAAATGAAAACAGCCAGATGAAAAAGAGAGTGAGACTCCGAATGTCCAGCCAAGCGAAAACAATCACAGAGCTCATATCCAGACGCCCGGTCAAACCAGCAGCAATACCGGATTTAGAACCCGCTTGCCCGGACAAGCCAGGAGCAATAACGGGAGCAGACATCTTATTTCATCTCTCTTACCAGAAGCAGATACACTACTACCGGGAACGGAAGTGGAAGAAACCGGAACCGGAAATAGATAACTGATGCGAGGTCGGATCTAACAGACCCGGAAAAGCACCTCTCATACCGGAAGTTACTACCGGAAACGCATGTAAAAATAAGTGGAGAAATAAAATGAAAACAACCAGATGAAAAAGAGAATGAGACTCCGAATGTCCAGCCAAGCCAAAACAATCAGAGCTCATATCCGGACGCCCGGTCAAACCAGCAGCAATACCGGATTTAGAACCCGCTGGCTATACCTGCATGGGATGAATAATCGGTAACTTCTGTCACCGACGCCACTGCATGAGAGTAATGCACCCCCTCAAGACTTATATGGTCCTTTAGACTGAGACTTACCAGAAGTCTATAACAGGCTTTAGGAGAAACCAAAGCCTTAGTCAACAAAAGACGTAATTCATGCCTGGTCGTGAAAGACGTGGGATTCCGCCATTAACAAAAATGGCCGCAAGAATTACGACTATCATCTTAATCAGACTAATTCTTTATAAAATCACGAAATAGAGAAATCTGTTCATATGATGCTTATATAATAAACGTACTTAATAAGAGATCTCTAGATATGGAAATCCGCTAAAGAAACCAAACCTCTATACAAGAGGCTGAGAAACAGATTTGAAAATCTCACTGAAAGACCAAGAATTTATGAAGATTCGCAAGATTATTATTTTTATATAGGCACTAAATATTAATAAGCGAGTACTAAGGGTTTTTTTGTTCTAAAGCATGGTTTTGATTGATGATATTAAATAGACATGAATTGTAATACCTAAAAAACAGGAGTATTTGACACGAAAACTGGTAACTCATAAACCAGAATTAAAAACTCCCAAAAAACCACGATAGACATAATTAGGGAGATTAGAGTTTATAATAGTCATGATTCCTGAATCAGAAAACTCTTACATATGTAGCTGATCTTCAGCGCAAAGCTGTAAAAATTTAAGCTGGATAGCAGGCCAACTGTTCTGCTTGCAGAATATTTGAAAAGTGAATCTGTCTCCCATTTGGGATCTATTGCGCATGCGCGGGCGCGCTTAGTGACAGGCATCACTAAGGAGCGAGTACAGACTGGTGCCCGTCTATACTGAGGCTTATGCTGGGGGTTCCCTCACCAGTAGCCTGGTTAAGGGTATGCATGGTGATGATATAGGCATAAGGGAGTATGTAAGCGAGCATAAAAATCTTATTCTGGTAGCTAAATGCAGGCCAGGTGAGCCAAAAAATCCAATATGGCTGCCAAACACGATACATTTTGATTTTGAGGCAACACTCGGAAGAAAATGTCCATTTGCAGACCATGAGAAGACTGGTTTTTTTTTTAAACTTACCATTGGGATGAGTGGCTCGATATCGTTATCGAGCCAGTCATTCCAGTGGTAAATTTTCAAAAATAGTCTTCCACTGGTCTGCAAATGGACATTTCTCAGGACCACAGCAGGTGTTTTTGGCTGATATGAGTGTAAAAGGTTAATATTATAAATAGCATCCAAAGATCAATAGGCATAGAAAAGTATAGCAAACAGGATTGAATGATATCTTCAACATTGTTTTAACACATATAAGGTTAAGATTTGTGAAGAAAATTTAAACTTCGGCTTAGTGAATGTCCATTTGGACAGAAGACAATTTTGAAAACCTGCCATTGGAATGACAGACTCGGTTAGCGACTGTCATAAAATCAGTGGTAAAAATTCCAAAAGTAGTCTTATTTTGGTCTGCAACTGTTGCTGCACAGGCCAGCTTTGTCATAAACCCTTTATCACTCATATCACCCAAAAACGCCTCTGCAGTGCTCTTTTAAAATGTCCATTTGCAGACAAAGAGGATATTTTAGAAAATTTACCTCTGGAATGACTGGCTCGATAACCGAGCTAGCCATTCCAGTGGCAAATTTCAAAAATATTGAATGCCTGGCTCGATAATCGAGTCAGTCATTCCAGCGGTACATTTCCGAAAATAGTATTTCTTGGTCTGTAAATGGACATTTTCTTAGAGAGAAAATTTAAATTTTCTTCAAGAAAATCCAAAATTGAATTAACTAAAAATTTTTCTGTTCTTGTTTTGGAAACCTGTTAACTTATTTTTTAGCTGTTATGTAAGTTATGTAACTCTTGAAGAAGGGCATTTTCAGTCTTAACAAGAGGCTCAAGGGCCTTAACGGTCACCTGGACCATTAGAATTTGAACCATTAGCATTTGAACAAACATAATACTTCAAAATTCAGTAGTAACAAGAAATAAAATACAAAATTGGAATTCAGTACAGACAATATTTAGTGGAAAATTAATGATGGAAATTGGTCACACAATCAGATTTAACACCATTCATCCAGGCAATAAAATAATCCAGTATGGCTACCCAGAATTTTGATTGGTCCATAACAACCATGTTTTATTAAAGATCAAGCTCTCTTTGAACACACTTTAGCTATTGATGAAATTTAATCTAATGATTTTCAGCCTGATCTGTACAGCAATTCCAGATGTCATTTTCGAGAACAAAATGGCCACTGGAGCAAGTGGTTAATGAGGAGTAGCATTTTAACTAATCTTCCCAAAAGATTTACAAATCAAAATTCTGTATACAGTTTTTGAAACCTACCAGCCTAGTATCCTTCCCACCAAGTTTGGTTGAAATTGCCCAAGCAGTTAATGAGTAGCGTTTTAAATGATTTCTCAGCATTTTTTGGAACATTGACAAGATGGGCACCAAAAAAATAGATCAATCAAAATTCTGTACACTATTTCTGAAGCATATGATCTAGGTTCCTTCCAACAGAGTTTGTTTGAAATCGGCTAAGTGGTTATTAATGAGTAGGCTTATAACTGATTTCCAGAAATATGCAGAAAATTCAAGATAGCCGCAAGAAAAATTGAACAATCAAACAGATGTTCTGAAACCTACGAGGATAGTATCCTTCCAGCAAAGTCTGATTGAAATTGCCCACGCAGTTAATGAGAAGTAGGGAATTAAACGATTTCCTGCCATTTTTCAGAAATTTCAAGATGCCAACAGAAAAAAGACCAATCAAAATTCTGTATACACATTATGAAGAATACCATGCTAGGGTCCTCCCAAACAAGTTTGCTTGAAATTGGCCAAGAGGTTAATAATGAGTATGGTTTCAACTGATTCCCATAAATTACCAGGAAATCCAAGATGGGCACCAAAAATATTGACCAATTACAATTCTTGTTTTGGGCCATTTATATTGGAGGAGTAGCGTTTTAAATAATTATTTGGAAACTTTTCAGAAAATCCAAGATGGCTCCCAAAAAAATTGACCAATCAAAATTCTGAATAGTAGTTCTGGAGCCTACAACCATAGGATCATCTCAGGCAAATTTGTCAAAGCTTAAATGAGATGCGATTAGACGGCCGGACGCTGAATGGAGGCCGGACAGCCACCATGGCATATGCTCACTTGGCTCTTCAGCCCAGGTGAGCTAATAAAACTTTCAAAATTCATTAAATAAAAATATCTAATATGGCCACCAAACATGCTACATTTTCATTGGTCCACTGCGGATATGTTTTTTGGCATATTAACTTCCCTTGAACAAACTTTAATGGCCCTTAGTCCCTAATCATATCTCCCAAATTTCGGCCCTATCCATTCAGCAGTTCTGCAGAAGTCATTTCCGCGAAAACTAGGCCTTCCAAGATGGCTGCGAACCATTTGGACAATCAAATTCCCTTGAACAAACTTTATTCATATCTTGCTTTAGATCATATTTCGATCACCCCAAGCCGGGGAGATTTTTAAAGCAGTTTCTAAAAGTCTGCCAAAATCAAAGAGGGTTGCTGGCCGATCGGCTTGCTTTAAAGAAATTCGGATCCATAGGCCATAAGGATGCATCCTGCCAAATATACTTGAAATCGGACCAGTGGTTCTCCAGAAGACATTTAAAATTTCCCATTGCTTTAGTATGGGAGTTTTTGGCGGGAAAAAGATCCAAGATGGACGCGAAACCATTTATCTGACAGTTTCGATGATGGCAAATTTGAAATCAGAATACCAATAAACCTACACAGAAACAATTTTGGCTTCAAAATCTATCAATTAGAAAAATCCAATATGGCCGCCAAACATGTCACATTTTGATTGGTCCACAGCGGCCATGTTTTTTACTTTCCTTAAACAAACTTTAATGGTCTAATGATATCTCCCAAATTTCGGCCCAATCAGTTCAGTGGTTCTGGAGAAGTCGTTTTCGTGAAAACTAGGTCATCCAAGATGGTCTCCGAATGATTTAGCTAATCAAGTTCCCTTGAACAAACAGCTCTTGCCCTAGATCATATTTCATGAGTTTTACATTGCTCATTCAAATGGTTTCAGAGATTTTTTAAACATGTTAAAAAATCGACCAAAATCCAAGATGGCCGCCGGCCAAATTGGCCAATTGAACAAACTTGGATCCCTATGCCCTAAGGATTCCTGCCAAATTTACTTGTAATCTGCCTAGTGGTTCTCGAGAAGACATTTTAAATTTCCCATTGCTTTAGTATGGGAGTTTTTGGCAGAAAAACGATCCAAGATGGCCACCATACCGTTTATCCGACGGTTTCGAAAGTGGCAAATTCGAAGTCAGCATACCCAAAAACTATATAAAAACAATTCCAGCTTCAAAATTCAACAAAAAACAAAATCCAAAATGGCCACCAAACACGCTAGATTGAGATTGGTATAGTGGCCATGTTTTTTTACGTATCAACTTTGCTTGAACAAACTTTAATGGCCCGTAGTCTCAAATTAGATCCCTACAGCAGTTCTGGACAAAAAGTATTTTTCTTGAAAACTAGGTAATCCAAGATGGCCACCAAACTATTTGGCCAATCAAATTCCCCTGAACAAACTAGGTTGAGATCATTCCATAGATGATATTTCATGAGTTTTGAATCGATCCACCAAGTGGTTTTGGAGTTTTAAAAAAATTTCTAAATCTCGGCCAAAATTGAAGATGGCCACTGGCCAAATTGACTGATCGGCTTCATTTGAATAAACTTGAATCCAAGTGATGTCCCACCTGGTAACTGTATTAGATGCCGGTTTCTTGTAATCAGAAAACACTTGTGGCGTAATTGAAATCCACATGATTGACAAGTCATACAGTGACAGACAGTCAATTTTATGGCACATTAAAGTTCAAGAATTTACCCATAATTTTAAGTGATAGAGTTTATGAAAATCTGGCAACATCTTTTGTAATTTATAAATTATGATAGTTTTATTTTTGGCGGTTTTTATTGAAATCTAATTCTAGATTGTGATCCCCCTTTAACGAAGATTTGATAACAGCACTGCCACCACCACCACCACCAGCGACACCTGCCGCTATATGATGCTCAGGATATTGCAAACACTCTTTTTACTTCAAAAACTGTTTCCAAGGACAATATTGTGTACTATGATTGGGAAAAGGACAGACTAACCTAAGGTCTTAGATGGTTGGTAATTTATAATTACACTCACCATATTGGATCACAGATGCAATTTCTATAAAATTTGTCATTAAATGTAGAAGAAATTAGCGTCATATATGGCTGGGAAAGGCATCACGTAATAGCCTGTTTTGACAGGGTATATAAATGTGCTTTATACTGTTTTCTAATGCTTACGGATAAATTACATAGTGGAGATTTTATGGCATACTTAATACACACACAAACATAATTACATCAGGCAAACAATGTACAGTTGACTACAACTAGTAATAATAAATACATATTTACAGAGACTTAGATACTGACAACAGTGTATCTATGTGGGAAATGTCCACTGTCTTGTAGATCAGTTTTTCAATTGTGAGGCAGAAATATAGGGACTTTTCAAAGTATCTCTAATATAGGATTCCAGTTTCTCAGTCAATCATATGACATCATAATCAACTACATGATGTGTAGGATAATGTCATAATTAATTACGTCATGAATGACGCAGCTATGTTTGTTACGAACACTTAATTGATGATGGACTAAGCATTGCTGTATGAATTGTATGTCTTTACCATTTTATAAACATTCTGTTGACTATTTTGAAACTAATTTGACTGGGCGCTGTTGCTGCCATAGGCATAAACCAATACAGGACTATTTTGAAACTAATTTGACCAGGAGGAAAAAAGAAGCATACTGGAGCCATCTACTTCACACTATGGAACCTCTTGGACCCACCATATTAGATGAGGGTCCTTCTATTTCCATCTGCCTGTTTTAATTGCTTGAACTAATGAACCCTTAATGGCAACTTCTTGCCATGTTACTTTATGATGTGACCAGCATAAACTTACTACATCATTCTTCTATGACACAATGGTTGATCATGGCAGTGTGGTCGGGTAATGGGAAGGAGTAGACAACACAGAACCAGTAAATGCCGTCTACTACGAATTGCTCCTCTTGTTGCCCTGCCTGCGCACCTTTTCGGCTGACTGAAAATACCCTGCACGAGGCTGCTAAAAAGAGGCTGGCCAAGAGCCGCTCCGTTTCTCTCTCTCCTCTCCTCCGCCACCACACTAGTGTTCCGAGAGAGAATCGAACGAACGCAGGATAGGGAAGTCGAAGACCACCTGCGACACCGCCTCACGAGTGCTCTTCTACGAGCACATTCCACCACACTCGCATACACCACCTTTCGCACACACCTCCCATTCCACACAGATAACCCGACCGCCGACCTGGGCGAACACTTCAACCACGCGAGAAGCGCCTGCCTACCTACACCACTCGAGGGAAGAGACACCACCGCTGTGACGATGGCAATTAGAGCTGGGTGATATTGGCTTTTAGAAGACGATAACGATATCTAGGAAAATATCGTGATATCACGAAATATCGTCTAGGCAATTGAGCTTGAGGAGTGTATTTTAATTGGCACGAAAACCCAACGCTCGCCGATGTCACGGCTCATACCACAAACAGATCATCTACAACAATACTGATAGGCAGTAGCATGGATTAAATTGATCTCCTGATTCCCATGTGAATATTAACCAAGCATAAACTTTGTATTTATTGCCATTCTCACCATTTTATTCAACTAGGTAACAAATTTGTTGTAAAACCAACATTCACCATTTGCAAAACGGAAATCCTAAAGCTTAAATCTGATTGGCTAAACCGGAATTAGGTCAACAGTAACGTTCGACTAGCCAAATCTAGTTAACTATAGATGATTATTTTACAGTCAAACACACCATTTCCGGCTGGCAAATAATCAGCTTCAGTTATCTACGGTTCGCCAGTTAAACATGCTATAGATCTGCGTTTCCAGTAAATCTGGCTGTTTGATTGGTTAAGATTAACTTTGATGACTATGTACTGCAGGATACGGCCCATTATAGTAATTGTGTTCGTAAATCCTTCTACAAATTATTTTCAAAATAATTAGCTGATCTTATTTTGGGGGGTTACATTTAACGCATTCGGCATAACAGTGCCTGTGGTTGTTGATTCTTGGAGGAATAACGCTCACAAGCACTATGTATTAGGCCATCCATAAAAAAATTGTTTCCTGCAAACCGGGTGGGGAAGAAGAACTTCAATAGGGAGGAAGGTAATTGGGGTTTTTTTCAATTATTAATTTATTTCAAAAAGGTCATAAATATTTGTTTTTCAGATATTTAACTAGATGTCTATTAAATATGGTCATAATTGTTAAATTTTTTAAAGTTTTTCATGTCACCATTAGCAAAAGGGATTCACATTTCATACAAATGTCCTTAAAAATATTATAATTTGTATAGTTTGCCAAATGTATGATGTTTTAACATTTATGCTGGGTAGAAAAAAATAAGTCTTATTCCCGGCCGGGTGAAAAAAAAGAAAGAATACACCAGGGAGTGTTACAGGAAACGAAACTGTAGTGTTGAACAGATGTTAAAATTGAAAGGTCACATTTGTGTCTTCCTAAATTCTGATATATCTACATTGTAGGACTATTCATCATGAACGATTTTTGTCATCAAATCATGAAACCAGTTTATTATTACTGGCTGTTGTGGATCTTGTAATTACGTCATCAGATTGGAACGTGAACAGAGTATTCCAATTTTTTATCCGGACCTGTCAATTTGTTGTTGGAATGCCAGAGAAATTGATAAATTAATGATTTCTGATAAGGATGCACATCAGCGAAAAAATTATTTTACTTAGCCTCATATAGGACTGGTGGTGGTTAAAATGTATCAGATATATATTTTCCTGCAGTAATAGTTTATAATTTCGGCCCGTTATTCAGAAAATCACAATTTAAAACGAATATTTTGCGCCGTAATATTTTATCTCATCGATTACGACAGCCAGTTAGTTAGTGCAGTTTTAAAATTTCCGTCTGACTAAGTCAAGAGGAGCCGAGGAAATGAGAAAAAATCCTCAACCCCTGTGAGCCGTAATCACTTCTTATGGTGGCGGGTTGCTAGATGAAAGAACTATGGCGAGTTCATATTCTCAGCACTGACAGTAGAGGGTGGTATATTTAGCACTGTTATAATGTTAGTAATGACATCATCAGAATGAAGGGATTTTCCGATTTAAAAAATGAAAGCGTGGCTAAATTAGTCAATCTGACAAAATGGCTGGCATTTTTTATTTTGCAGAATTATAAATAATCTGTAGATACACCAGAATTTATTACCATAAAACATGGAATAAAAATGTGGAATAATAAAGATAGCATGAAAAATATATGCATTGATATGGCGCACGGCCCATTATAGAGTTAAAGATTAAGTAAATAATTATAAACTTTGAATTGACTCTGGTTTACTGTAGTACTGTATAGAAATAAATAGGCCAGACTAGTCAGATCTGTTTTAAATCGATTTTATTCATAAATACAACTTAGACAACAGACGATATTGTCGATATTCGGAAACCAGACGATAATGATAATCTCGAGATATTCTTGATATTATCGGGAAATCGCCCAGCTCTAATCTGACTGACCACTGTTGAGAAACAGCAGAGAAATAAATGCACCCCTGCACCCCCTACCATGGGTAGCTGGTGACCCGACTTCAACACCTAGAAGTTATACGCTTTGACCAGCAAACGTTTGCGGGCCAGCTCCGAAGAAGCACCCTTGGGTCAGCGTCGCAAGCCCTGAGGTATGACAAAGTCACCAGGAAGGACTCTTGGCCATGGAGGATTTCCGACTGACCGACCAGACCATGCCAGATCGACGCCCCGGAGCTTGATGACTACTACAACCAGGACAGCTTTCGCGGCGACCGCATGCCCAGTCCCCTCCGACGAGACGCTCTGGGCCAAGACCTGTGAACACGGGCGTACCCAAGCCATACCAAAAGACCTACAAACACCTGACACTTTAACCAGTGTAAAACATCCAACATGGTTCTCCAATTGAGACCAGCAATAAAAATATTTTAACCGAGGCAGTCTTTCACGTGGGAAATTAAAAAAAATAATCTCTTTCTGCAAATGGGAATTTTCTATGAGCCGATTGAAATTTTCTTGAACAAATTTGAGAGTTAAATGGTTAATCACAATGAACTAAATAACCGTTCATGATACGTGTGATTATAATGATGATGCCATCCACTATGCGCTAATTGTCAGGTTAAATACACATCTGTTAATCAATCAGTATATCAATAAGATCTCGGTCAATAACGTCATCGCAATTATATGAGATTTTCAAAGCTGATGAATGATTTTGCATTATTTGATTCATTACAGTAAGGACACTAACAAGTGTAAATTTAAATGTGCCATGCATTAGCAACATCGATATAATCTTGGTAGTGATGGGTGAAGTGTGACAACTACGTCACATTCATACTGACCTACTTTTGTTACACAACACACCTTAACCCTTTAACCTTTAAATTTAAATTTTCTCAAAGGAAATGTCCATTTGCAGACCAACAAGACTGTTTTTGACAATTTTCCACTGGAATGAGTGGCTAGGTTATCAAGCCAGTCATTCCAGTGGTAAATTTTCAAATATAATTTTCTCTTGGTCTGCAAATGGACATTTCACAAGACCACTGCAGAAGCCGTTTTTGGCTGATATGAGTGTTAAAGCATGCATACACCAAGTTTGATTAGGATAAAAAACCTCTTGAAACGATAGCTTAAAATAAGTTTTTGTGACAGACTGACTAACTAACTAACGGACATGGTGGTTTATAGAGCTGCTTAATGCAGCTAAAAAATTACTCTTTTTTAGCAGCTCTAATTATTTTAAATTCAATCACTAATATGTTTATGGTTAAGATTGGTCAAAGCAACTTCCTGCCTATACTAGGGATCAGTACAGACCAATTTATACAAAACCGGTTAACTTCATAAAGTGCATGTCTTCATAAATACAAATGTATTAGCTTAAAGCTGAATATTTTATTCAATCCAAAATTTTAAATTCCACATTGTAGAAAATTACGATTATAAATCTGGCGATTTAAGTTGGAAGATCAGAAAATTATGCACTCCTACCACATTTATCATCAATCTCCTGGATCTTACTTGCCAATAACTTCCTCCTAAAGATTAACAAGAACTCTGCAAAAGGCGCATAATACATCACCATGACAACAACTAAATGAATGGGAGCTATTAGAAGATAGCGAATTCTTCCATACAATTTTGACAGCTTTCTTCATCACAGTTTGTCCAGTCTTCCTATGAAGTTTCAAAGCGATCCGATAAACGGAGTTATTCTCCGGAAACCAATTTTCAAGATGGATGCCGATGGCTGGCAGCCATATTGGAATATCGGATCACTGTCAATTTCAATAAGTCTCTTCTTCAGACATAGTTCCGTCATCCTTTGAAGTTTGAAAGCCATCCAATAAACAGTAGCTGAGTTATCGTCCGGAAATGGTGTTAGTATCTGCAAACCAATTTTCAAGATGGTCAGTGGTGGCTGGTGCCAATATTGGATTTCAAACCATCACCGATTTCTTCCTCAAAACTAGTCCAATCTATTTATAAAATTTCAAACTGATCCGATAAACGGCAGCGGAGTTATCCTGCAGAAACCACTCTGCTGACTACCCACCAACCCATAAACATCATCACATAATACCCCTTCAATTTTATTGGTGGGGTATAGAGAAACATCCGCAATTTGCAAGGTAGGAATGTTCCCACCCTGAGATGGAGTAGTCTCCAGGAACGTATTGTCATTTGTTTGAATAAGCTCTGTCAATGAAGCCGCTGACTTTTCAACATTATTAGTAAAGTCGTCGGATGACAGTAAAAGATTTCAGTTGTCAAAATTGATCATAGGCAGTGTTTCTTCACATAATTAATATTTACACAACGTTGACTGTTGGGTGCTGCCAGTGAATTAAATACACGCATAATTCAGTGCATGTAGTAGAAAGCATTATCATGTTATGTTTCCCTTTAATTATTGCCATGTATGACAGCTGACTATTAGGGTCCTAATCAACATTCATACATCTGTCAGTGGCGATGTTTCTGAATGTCAGTGTGTGTTGTTGACAGTTTATCTTGTCATCAGTATGGCTTGTCACAGATCTGGTGCGAATACCTGCCCTATGACATGACAATGTTCTATTCAGATTATTACAATTGGAACATTGAAATAAGTTACAGGTACGTGACCATTTTTACAGATGGCCAGCTTCAGGTAGATCTCTCCCATAACAATAGCTGATGTTCTGTCTGAAAAACTGTTGCAGTGTATGACTTAACCATATAACACACAAATTTGTTTAACAAAATTTAAGCTTGCTCATAGAAAATGTCCATTAACAGACCAAAAGTAGAATTTTTTTTGAAAATTTGTCACCGGAATGACTTGGCGCGGTTATCAAGACAGTCATTCCAATGACAAAATTTCAAAAATACTCTTCTTTTGGTCTGCAAATAGACATTTCAAAAGACCATTGCAGAAAGAGTTTTTGGCCATGTTGGGTGTGAAACGGTTAATAAGACAGTAACAAAGATGAAATACAATAGTGATGTGGGTCAGCAAATCAACAGCGATCTTTTAGTCCCGAGGGATCATGTATTTCTTGTGCATTGTTTTCACTGTTTGTAGATGTACTTGCTATCTGGTCAGAAGTTCAAAATTCACTTCATGGTTCATGCTCAGTGCACAAAATAATAACTCAAATAATAACTCGAATCATGCCTCTCCATTCATCAAGCTTAAATACACATAAATTAAACTTTTTACCTTTACAGCAATGTCACTAGCCCTTCCCTCCATCCCCGTGTCCCCATTTCAAGCCAGATCAGAATGTTAGTGGAGAGTTACCAGGATAGAAATTTGACAGCGAGTCTATTGCTGCCCTAAAATTCAGCAAGTCTGTTGCTGTACCAAAATTAAATATTTCAATGTCAAGATACATACATGAAAGATGTTGAATATCTTGCACCAGCTCCCAGTAAAATTAGTTTCAAGATAGTCAAGAAAATATGCCCTACCTTATAAAGAATTGGACATTTCTGATCACAGGTTGTTGACCCAGCCTTTAACCCTCGAATTTGTTCAACAAAATTTCAATTTTCTCATAGAAAATGTCAATTTGCAGACCAAGAGAAGACTATTTTTGAAAACTTACCACTGGAATGACTGGCTCGGTTATCGAGCCAGTCATTCCAGTTGTAAATTTTCAAATATAATTTTCTCTTGGTCTGCAAATGGACATTTCACAAGACCACTGCAGAAGCCGTTTTTGGCTGATATGAGTGTTAAAGCATGCATACACCAAGTTTGATTAGGATAAAAAACCTCTTGAAACGATAGCTTAAAATAAGTTTTTGTGACAGACTGACTAACTAACTAACGGACATGGTGGTTTATAGAGCTGCTTAATGCAGCTAAAAAATTACTCTTTTTTAGCAGCTCTAATTATTTTAAATTCAATCACTAATATGTTTATGGTTAAGATTGGTCAAAGCAACTTCCTGCCTATACTAGGGATCAGTACAGACCAATTTATACAAAACCGGTTAACTTCATAAAGTGCATGTCTTCATAAATACAAATGTATTAGCTTAAAGCTGAATATTTTATTCAATCCAAAATTTTAAATTCCACATTGTAGAAAATTACGATTATAAATCTGGCGATTTAAGTTGGAAGATCAGAAAATTATGCACTCCTACCACATTTATCATCAATCTCCTGGATCTTACTTGCCAATAACTTCCTCCTAAAGATTAACAAGAACTCTGCAAAAGGCGCATAATACATCACCATGACAACAACTAAATGAATGGGAGCTATTAGAAGATAGCGAATTCTTCCATACAATTTTGACAGCTTTCTTCATCACAGTTTGTCCAGTCTTCCTATGAAGTTTCAAAGCGATCCGATAAACGGAGTTATTCTCCGGAAACCAATTTTCAAGATGGATGCCGATGGCTGGCAGCCATATTGGAATATCGGATCACTGTCAATTTCAATAAGTCTCTTCTTCAGACATAGTTCCGTCATCCTTTGAAGTTTGAAAGCCATCCAATAAACAGTAGCTGAGTTATCGTCCGGAAATGGTGTTAGTATCTGCAAACCAATTTTCAAGATGGTCAGTGGTGGCTGGTGCCAATATTGGATTTCAAACCATCACCGATTTCTTCCTCAAAACTAGTCCAATCTATTTATAAAATTTCAAACTGATCCGATAAACGGCAGCGGAGTTATCCTGCAGAAACCACTCTGCTGACTACCCACCAACCCATAAACATCATCACATAATACCCCTTCAATTTTATTGGTGGGGTATAGAGAAACATCCGCAATTTGCAAGGTAGGAATGTTCCCACCCTGAGATGGAGTAGTCTCCAGGAACGTATTGTCATTTGTTTGAATAAGCTCTGTCAATGAAGCCGCTGACTTTTCAACATTATTAGTAAAGTCGTCGGATGACAGTAAAAGATTTCAGTTGTCAAAATTGATCATAGGCAGTGTTTCTTCACATAATTAATATTTACACAACGTTGACTGTTGGGTGCTGCCAGTGAATTAAATACACGCATAATTCAGTGCATGTAGTAGAAAGCATTATCATGTTATGTTTCCCTTTAATTATTGCCATGTATGACAGCTGACTATTAGGGTCCTAATCAACATTCATACATCTGTCAGTGGCGATGTTTCTGAATGTCAGTGTGTGTTGTTGACAGTTTATCTTGTCATCAGTATGGCTTGTCACAGATCTGGTGCGAATACCTGCCCTATGACATGACAATGTTCTATTCAGATTATTACAATTGGAACATTGAAATAAGTTACAGGTACGTGACCATTTTTACAGATGGCCAGCTTCAGGTAGATCTCTCCCATAACAATAGCTGATGTTCTGTCTGAAAAACTGTTGCAGTGTATGACTTAACCATATAACACACAAATTTGTTTAACAAAATTTAAGCTTGCTCATAGAAAATGTCCATTAACAGACCAAAAGTAGAATTTTTTTTGAAAATTTGTCACCGGAATGACTTGGCGCGGTTATCAAGACAGTCATTCCAATGACAAATTTTCAAAAATACTCTTCTTTTGGTCTGCAAATAGACATTTCAAAAGACCATTGCAGAAAGAGTTTTTGGCCATGTTGGGTGTGAAACGGTTAATAAGACAGTAACAAAGATGAAATACAATAGTGATGTGGGTCAGCAAATCAACAGCGATCTTTTAGTCCCGAGGGATCATGTATTTCTTGTGCATTGTTTTCACTGTTTGTAGATGTACTTGCTATCTGGTCAGAAGTTCAAAATTCACTTCATGGTTCATGCTCAGTGCACAAAATAATAACTCAAATAATAACTCGAATCATGCCTCTCCATTCATCAAGCTTAAATACACATAAATTAAACTTTTTACCTTTACAGCAATGTCACTAGCCCTTCCCTCCATCCCCGTGTCCCCATTTCAAGCCAGATCAGAATGTTAGTGGAGAGTTACCAGGATAGAAATTTGACAGCGAGTCTATTGCTGCCCTAAAATTCAGCAAGTCTGTTGCTGTACCAAAATTAAATATTTCAATGTCAAGATACATACATGAAAGATGTTGAATATCTTGCACCAGCTCCCAGTAAAATTAGTTTCAAGATAGTCAAGAAAATATGCCCTACCTTATAAAGAATTGGACATTTCTGATCACAGGTTGTTGACCCAGCCTTTAACCCTCGAATTTGTTCAACAAAATTTCAATTTTCTCATAGAAAATGTCAATTTGCAGACCAAGAGAAGACTATTTTTGAAAACTTACCACTGGAATGACTGGCTCGGTTATCGAGCCAGTCATTCCAGTTGTAAATTTTCAAATATAATTTTCTCTTGGTCTGCAAATGGACATTTCACAAGACCACTGCAGAAGCCGTTTTTGGCTGATATGAGTGTTAAAGCATGCATACACCAAGTTTGATTAGGATAAAAAACCTCTTGAAACGATAGCTTAAAATAAGTTTTTGTGACAGACTGACTAACTAACTAACGGACATGGTGGTTTATAGAGCTGCTTAATGCAGCTAAAAAATTACTCTTTTTTAGCAGCTCTAATTATTTTAAATTCAATCACTAATATGTTTATGGTTAAGATTGGTCAAAGCAACTTCCTGCCTATACTAGGGATCAGTACAGACCAATTTATACAAAACCGGTTAACTTCATAAAGTGCATGTCTTCATAAATACAAATGTATTAGCTTAAAGCTGAATATTTTATTCAATCCAAAATTTTAAATTCCACATTGTAGAAAATTACGATTATAAATCTGGCGATTTAAGTTGGAAGATCAGAAAATTATGCACTCCTACCACATTTATCATCAATCTCCTGGATCTTACTTGCCAATAACTTCCTCCTAAAGATTAACAAGAACTCTGCAAAAGGCGCATAATACATCACCATGACAACAACTAAATGAATGGGAGCTATTAGAAGATAGCGAATTCTTCCATACAATTTTGACAGCTTTCTTCATCACAGTTTGTCCAGTCTTCCTATGAAGTTTCAAAGCGATCCGATAAACGGAGTTATTCTCCGGAAACCAATTTTCAAGATGGATGCCGATGGCTGGCAGCCATATTGGAATATCGGATCACTGTCAATTTCAATAAGTCTCTTCTTCAGACATAGTTCCGTCATCCTTTGAAGTTTGAAAGCCATCCAATAAACAGTAGCTGAGTTATCGTCCGGAAATGGTGTTAGTATCTGCAAACCAATTTTCAAGATGGTCAGTGGTGGCTGGTGCCAATATTGGATTTCAAACCATCACCGATTTCTTCCTCAAAACTAGTCCAATCTATTTATAAAATTTCAAACTGATCCGATAAACGGCAGCGGAGTTATCCTGCAGAAACCACTCTGCTGACTACCCACCAACCCATAAACATCATCACATAATACCCCTTCAATTTTATTGGTGGGGTATAGAGAAACATCCGCAATTTGCAAGGTAGGAATGTTCCCACCCTGAGATGGAGTAGTCTCCAGGAACGTATTGTCATTTGTTTGAATAAGCTCTGTCAATGAAGCCGCTGACTTTTCAACATTATTAGTAAAGTCGTCGGATGACAGTAAAAGATTTCAGTTGTCAAAATTGATCATAGGCAGTGTTTCTTCACATAATTAATATTTACACAACGTTGACTGTTGGGTGCTGCCAGTGAATTAAATACACGCATAATTCAGTGCATGTAGTAGAAAGCATTATCATGTTATGTTTCCCTTTAATTATTGCCATGTATGACAGCTGACTATTAGGGTCCTAATCAACATTCATACATCTGTCAGTGGCGATGTTTCTGAATGTCAGTGTGTGTTGTTGACAGTTTATCTTGTCATCAGTATGGCTTGTCACAGATCTGGTGCGAATACCTGCCCTATGACATGACAATGTTCTATTCAGATTATTACAATTGGAACATTGAAATAAGTTACAGGTACGTGACCATTTTTACAGATGGCCAGCTTCAGGTAGATCTCTCCCATAACAATAGCTGATGTTCTGTCTGAAAAACTGTTGCAGTGTATGACTTAACCATATAACACACAAATTTGTTTAACAAAATTTAAGCTTGCTCATAGAAAATGTCCATTAACAGACCAAAAGTAGAATTTTTTTTGAAAATTTGTCACCGGAATGACTTGGCGCGGTTATCAAGACAGTCATTCCAATGACAAATTTTCAAAAATACTCTTCTTTTGGTCTGCAAATAGACATTTCAAAAGACCATTGCAGAAAGAGTTTTTGGCCATGTTGGGTGTGAAACGGTTAATAAGACAGTAACAAAGATGAAATACAATAGTGATGTGGGTCAGCAAATCAACAGCGATCTTTTAGTCCCGAGGGATCATGTATTTCTTGTGCATTGTTTTCACTGTTTGTAGATGTACTTGCTATCTGGTCAGAAGTTCAAAATTCACTTCATGGTTCATGCTCAGTGCACAAAATAATAACTCAAATAATAACTCGAATCATGCCTCTCCATTCATCAAGCTTAAATACACATAAATTAAACTTTTTACCTTTACAGCAATGTCACTAGCCCTTCCCTCCATCCCCGTGTCCCCATTTCAAGCCAGATCAGAATGTTAGTGGAGAGTTACCAGGATAGAAATTTGACAGCGAGTCTATTGCTGCCCTAAAATTCAGCAAGTCTGTTGCTGTACCAAAATTAAATATTTCAATGTCAAGATACATACATGAAAGATGTTGAATATCTTGCACCAGCTCCCAGTAAAATTAGTTTCAAGATAGTCAAGAAAATATGCCCTACCTTATAAAGAATTGGACATTTCTGATCACAGGTTGTTGACCCAGCCTTTAACCCTCGAATTTGTTCAACAAAATTTCAATTTTCTCATAGAAAATGTCAATTTGCAGACCAAGAGAAGACTATTTTTGAAAACTTACCACTGGAATGACTGGCTCGGTTATCGAGCCAGTCATTCCAGTTGTAAATTTTCAAAAATAGCCTTCTCTTGGTCTGCAAATAGACATTTCTCAAGACCACTGCAGAATCTGTTTTTGGCTGACATGAGTGTTAGAGGGTTAATCCTTTGACCATCTGACTACCGATATATTGCAGACAATGTATTGTATGAATATTTTGAAAACAATTTGACTGAAAGTTTTTGGTGGCTAAGTTCTCAACAACTTTCCATCAAATTGTTTTCAAAATATTCAGCAAGTCAAGTTTTTCTCATTGAAATTATTGTATTGAACAAACTTGGTGCAGTTCTTGCCCTAGATGATATTTCATGCATTTTGAATTGATCCCCTAAGCGGTTTTGGAGAAGATTTTAAAACACATTTCTAAAAATTGACCAAAATCTAAGATGGCGCGAGAATACATTTAAAATTTCCAATTGCTTTAGTATAGGAGATTTTGGCGAGTAAACGATCCAAGATGGCCGCTAAACCGTTTATCCAACAGTCTCGAAAATGGCAAATTTAAAATTACAATACGCAAAAACATACATAAAACCAATTTCAGCCTCAAAATCAATCAAACAATAAAATCCAATATGGCTGCCAAACACGCTATATATTGATAGGCCCACAGTGGCCAGTTTTTTTGATGGATCAACTTCTCTTGAACAAACTTTAATGGCCCTTAGTCCCTAATCATATATCACAAATTTCCGCCTGATCGCTTCAGCGGTTCTGGGGAAGAAGTTGTTGTTGCGAAAATCGGACCATCCAAGATGGCTGCTGAACCATTTGGTCAATCAAGTTCCCTTGAACAAACTTGTGTGAGCTCTTGCCCTAGATCATATTACATGAGGTTTGAATTGATCCCTCAAATGGTTTTGGAAAAGATTTTTAGACATTTCTAAAAATCGGCCGAGATCCAAGATGAAAGCCGTCCGAATTAGCCAATCGGCTTCATTTGAACAAAATGAAATCTCTATATCCTAAGGATGCTTCCTGCCAAATATAATTGAAATCGGTCCAGTAGTTCTCGAGAAGACATTTTAGATTTATCATCGCTTTAGTATGGGAGCCTCTGGCTGCAAAATGATCCAAGATGGCTGCCAAACGGTTTATCTGACAGGTTCGACAAAAACCTATATAAAACCAATTTCGCCTCAAAATCCATCAAATAAAAAAATCCAATATGGCCACCAAATCCAATATATTTTGATTGGTCCACCACGGCCAAGTTTTTTGACGAAGCAACTTCTCTTGAACAAACATTAATGGCCCTTAGTCCCTAATTATATATCACAAATTTTGGCCTGATCGCTTCAGCAGTTCTGGGGAAGACATTTTTTTGAAAACCAGGTCATTCATGATGGCCGCTGAACGATTTGGTCAATCAAGTTCCCTTGAACAAAGTTGGTTCAGCTCTTGCCCTAGATCATATTTCGTGAGTTCTGAATCGAACACTCAAATGGTTTTGGAGATTTTTAAAGACATTTCTAAAAATCGGCCATAATCCAAGATGGCAACCGGGCAAATTGGTCGATCAGCTTCGTTTGAACAAAATTAAATCTCCATGCCCTAAGGATGCTTCCTGCCATATATACATGTAATTGAAATCGGTCCAGTAGTTCTCGAGAAGATAATTTAAATTTCCCTTTGCTTTAGTATGGGAGCTTTTGGCGGGAAAATGATCCAAGATGGCCACCAAACTGTTTATCCGACAGTTTCGAAAAATTGCAAATTTGAGATCAGAATACCCAAAAACGTACATAAAACCAATTTCGACCTCAAAATCCATCAAATAAAAAATATCCAATATGGCCGCCAAACATGCTATATTTTGATTGGCCCACGGCAGCCATGTTTTTTGACGGATCAATTTCTCTTGCACAAAGTCTACTGGCCGTTAGTCCTTAATCATATCTGCCAAACTTCGGCCTGATCCCTTCAGCGGTTCTGGAGAAGTAATTTTCGCTAAAACTAGGTCAACCAAGATGGCCACCGAACCCTTGGACCAATTAAGTTCCCTTGAACAAACTTGGTTGAGCTCTTCCCCATCATCATATTTTATGAGGTTTCCTTCAATCCCTCAAGCGGTTTCGGAGATTTTTAAAGACGTTTCTAAAAATCAGCCAAAATCCAAGATGGCCACCGGCCAAATTGGCCAATCCGTTCCATTTGAACAAACTTGGATCCCTATGCGTTAAGGATGCTTCCTTCCAAATATAATTGAAATTGGCCCAGCGGTTCTTGAGAAGAATTTGTTTAAAGGAAAAGTTGACGGACAGACGGACAGACACACGATGGACAGTCGCCACAACATAAGCTCTCTTGGCCTTTCAGGCCAGGTGAGCTAATTAAAAGATAAACTGGTGTTCATTTTTAAACAAATTTGGTGGAAGATGGTGCTGCTGTTGCAAACAGCAACATCGTCCACCAAAATTGTTTAAGAATGTACACCAGTTTTTTTCCTACTGGCACCGCAAAAAGATAGAATGTTGACACCAAAGTGTTAAGGGTTAAAATGGTATAAACCCTTGATGAATCAAACGTCTGTAGAAAAACTCAAATTTTCTAAATCCTGAAATCACAAATAAATAAACTACTTAAAGGTATGGAAAAATCTTTAAAACCGTTTTAATTTTGATGCATGTTGAATGTTTTGTTGGGATTGGATAAACCTTTGATAAATTAAAAGAGCATTGAAGAAGTTTAATATTCTTCTAATTCTTGGTCCACAATAAACTAAGTCCAAACCATGTAAAAATATGAAAAATTTTCAAAAATCATTTCAATTTCACTTATAATGGAGACTATATGCAACGATGTCATAGATCGAATCTAAATTTTATTTAGATCGGGTAAGTCCTCTGAATTAAATGTTCATTGAAAAACGAACATTTACTTAATTCTTGTTGCGCCCCACACGCCAGACATCTTTTTTTGATTCTTATGTTGAGATCCCCCGCTTCGCTATGGACTAGACAAAAATGGTCTTTTCTAGTGACTTGCAAATGGACATTTTCTATCAGAAAATCTAAATATTTTAAAACAGATTTGGGGTTTAATGGGTTAATAATTATAGATATCCGCTGTGCATAAAAATATTAATGGTGTTTTAACCCTTTAATCCCCATGATTGGTAAATAAAATCAAAGGTTTTACTTAGTGAATGTCCATTTACAAGCTAATAGGATATTTCTGAAAATCTATCCCTGAAATGACTGGTTCATTTATCAAGCCTGTCATCCCAGTGGTAAATTTTCAAAAATAGTCTTCGAGACCACTCTAAGAGAGTAAGTTTTGGCCGGCTTGACCATAACCCTTTAACACTCAAATTTGTTCAAGAAAATTTCTCATAGAAAATGTCAATTTACAGACCAAGAGAAGACTGTTTTTGAAGAGTTATCACTGGAATGACTGGCTCGGTTATCGAGCCACTCATTCCAGTGGTTAATTTTCAAAAACAGTCTTCTCTTGGTCTGCAAATGGACATTTCTCAAGACCACTGCAGAAGACATTTTTGGATGATATGAGGGTTAAATGATTAAAGATAGTTCAAGCAGTAAATTGTACAGGAAACAGCCTATGATTCAAATGCGTAAAACATTCTGACTTTATATGGTCAGCTGTTGTCTACTATACATTAAATATATATTAATATCATGATTCGTTATCTTACTCTTTACACTGATAATATCTTTTGCTTGTGAAGTGGCTTGATGTTAAAATGATGTCAGTTAAAGTGACAGCCGTACGACAGCAAGCTTGATTGACAGATTACATCTACGAAATCATGAATACTGGTTTTCAGTTTGCTTTAAACAAAGTTTATTTTTCCTATTTAAGTGGAAGAACTGTAAAAATATCATTTTTACAAATCATATTAGAAAAAATAAGTTTGTAATTACTAATTAATAATAATAATAACAATGACAATAGTATAAATATTGATGAGATTGGGATAGGTATTTTTAGAATGTAGATAGAGCAGAATTGGAGTTTCAAAAGATAAGACAGAGTTAGGAGGTTGGATTTTGGATTTCGCCCATGCTTGTTCATACAAAGTTTTCCTTTCAGTTTGAAGATGCTGATTGTGAAAGACACTTATTTTCTCCTGTCAGTACTTTATCTCACTTTATCAATGTGATAATTAGGGGTGTCCATATACCTGAATAATTTGTAATGCAATTACGTTTTTCTGTGTATGCATGTAAGTGCTTGTCTAAGTAATACATACTGCATTTCCTGATCAATGATTGGACAAGATCACATGTGACCATAATCGCCATCACTGCCAGGTCATACGATGATACTATGATATTATGGTTGTTATCATCCTTATTGTATTGAGATGAAAGTGAGTATTCAATCACCTTTGATCAATGCATTAATGGATGACAAAGAGTGCAAATATGGATACATGCATAGATCTATATGCATGTGTCCATATAATATAGTTGTTTGAATTGCTGATATTGACTAATAGATAAATAAAGTATCATACACACATGGAAACGTGTCAAAAAAGGTCCTACATATTTCACTTGGTACATCGTAAATGATATTTTATATAAATGCAATGATATCTAGGTAGGTAATGCTCTACTTCCACAACTCAAAGTTGAGCTAATATTTATTTACACCTGTCATAGGATTGGTCCTTGTTCGCATCTCTATTTTTATACACCTTTTGTTGTCGACATGTATGTAACCTGATAACCTATTTGACTGACAAAACAACCTTTGCTCTTTCCTTTTATTTCACATTTTAAAAGATTATCACTTGGTCAGTACAAAGTAAACCATTCTGCTTGGCATAGTGACTGCGCATGTTCAGTAAACCCATGAGTTAGTGAGTCGAACTTGACCTAGATGTGTATCTAGAAAGGATGTTTCCGATTGGATGGCTTGGGTCAATGCGTTGACAAATAATGCTGAAAAGTTAGTGGCTTCATTGCCGCAGCCTATTCAATCAAATGATATGTTACTGGAGACTTAGCAACCTGGCCTCTCAGAGTGGGGAACTCCCTAGCTAAAAAATTTCAGCCGTTTTCTTTTTGAAGTTATTGGAAACTATACCCAGGAGACTGAAGAGAAACGTGGTCATGTACTTGAAGTGCATATTGATACTATAATTCAGAAAAGTTAGAATTTTAAGCCTGAGAATTTGCAGTGTTTATTTGCAGTGCAGCAATTAATGAGGAAATTTGGTGAAATTTGAATAGTGATGCGAGGTCGCGTGACGAATTTTTACATTGGATTAAGGCCACATTTTGTATGTGATACTCATTGCAGAAGTCCGATTCTCCGATGGTGTCTTCGGGATATGAGTAGAGTCCGGATAGATCTTGCATGGTCTTACACTGTTATGAATTCTCTGACTTCATCATTTGGTCCTTTGTACCCGTTTGCCAATGACAACAGAGTTTTGTATGATTACTGTATTCGTGGCTGTAGTAGTAGAAACATCCTACAGCTGTAATCAGTCCTTCGCCTTTTCCCACTGTGTCTTCTCCTCAGCCGAAATCCTTTAAGCTTCTTCAGGTCCATTCTTGACTTGGGTGTACCGAGTCCTGCTTTCTTGAGGTTACCTCGTAACAAGCTTAGCAGATTTGTATTTAGTAGTACATGTACGAATTCTATGGCTCTTTGTGTTGGTGTGTCTTCAGGCATCTGGCATCCTTAGCACATGGCCAAATATGGACCATCTTTGCCACATCTTGTATAGCGCATCATTGAAAATTATGCTGTCTGTCCATCGGTGTCCAGTGATGGCACGTAGGTGTTTGCGGTGGCCGGCATCGAGTTTGTTTACTCACGAAATTGGTATTTCCATCATCTCCTTCAGCCATGACAATGTGTAGTGTAAAGACATCAAATTATGTAAGCTGTATAGAAAGCTTCTTAATATCATCACTAGTACACTCCATCCGGGATATGAGATTATTAGAGGACACAGAGCTGGTAAATGAGGTCTCCTCCTCATCATCATAACTTCTAATGATGGATCTTTCTGACCATGTGATGTAAAACTTCTCTGACTTGATCGTTCCTTATAATGCCGATAATGACATTATTCATCTTGCTTTGTTCATCCACTCAGTTGCCTGATCAGCGGGCTCTTGGTTAAAGCCTCATCTAGGTTGCTTCATAACACAGTTCCCATTAATGAACTCTGCATCAACGTCTGGTGCAATTTTTTCGGAGTTTCATGTCTGCAAGATAGACAGAGCTCAATCGGGTGCATTGTTCATGTGATTGTAGATGATGAACCATGTAGCCTTGCAGCAACGCATCAAATGAATGTATAAAAGAAGTATTATGCATTGAGCTAGTCATTCCAGTGGTAAATTTTCAAAAATTGTATTCAATTGGCCTGTAAATGGACATTCCAGGAGACAAGAGGCCGGTTTTGACCAGCTTGACCATTAAAGGGTTAAAAATGGTTTTCTTTCAAAATTGGCTAAAGGAGGATATACTAGAAATTCTATTCAAAACATGGCCACAATGCTTGTTGTGATTGGAATATGCAATACAGTATTTCTCTATTCATTAGGAATCCATAAATATATACACTAAATCTTTTTAAAACATAAAATCATTTAAAGAATTGATCTTGTGGTTAAAAGTTAGCAATTTTACTCAACTCATTTTTAAAAATCCATAAAATTGTTTGCAGTAAATTATGTATCACCTATCAAACAGATTTTCATCAGGTACCAGTTTTTATCCAAAAGTTGCAGGAACCGAATTATAAACCAGCTACCCATGATGATGACATCTGCTCAGCTAATTATCGAATGAATTTGATTAGAAATCACTGCTGGCCAGCATGATCTCATTCTTGCGCATAAGCATGTAGTTAACCCTTTAACCTACAAATTTGCTCCAGAAAATTTCTATTTTCTCCTAGAAAATGTCCATTTGCAGATCAAGGGAAAAAAATTTGGTGAAAAATGAACACCAGCTCATCTATTAAATTTAATTTGAAAATTTAAAATTTTGACATCAGAGTGTTAAGAGTTAGCTACATGTATCCCTCAGCAAACACAGAATGGAGGATTCCTGTATATAACTTCATAAATAGGTATGTGACATGTAGGATGACATCATAATCAATGACATCATGAATGACATAGTTAAGTTCATCAAGAGCGCTTAATTGATGATGGTCTATGTGTTGTTGCATAAATTATAAGTCTTTACTATTTAATAAGCATGCTGTTGAATATTTGGAAAATAATTTCACTGGGTTTAAAAATATTCAACCGCTTAACTGTATAGTTTTCTGGAAATTGAGATTCAGGGAGTGGAGGGATCGATTGATCCAAACATGGCTGAAGTGTGGGTGGAGTTTAACTAGAGATGGGCTTAGCTAAGACTGGATTCCTCTATCAACCCATTAATAGTCAAGCCCATCGGAACAGACCTCTGCAATGATCTTGTGGAATGTCCATTTTTAGTTCAACAGACTATTTTAGACAATTTTCAGATCAACCTGTATTTCAGAACAACTATGCAAGTAAGCTACCAAATGGAGACAATACGATCTGCCACTCAATTACGTCACTAGTTATCTGACATCACAATCAAAATAACATACCTCCATCATGAAACTCGAAAAGTAGGTAAAGCGGGTGGAGCTTAGCTATAAATGAGTGTGGCAATAGCTAGAAATGGATCCCGCAATTATTTAAGTTATGTGATCATAAAAACAATGGGAGTAAAATTATTCTTGTCCCCAGAAAATTGTATTCATTCTTTAACCCTGGAAATGGTATTGTCCCAATTTCAATACAACGATAAAATTGAAGGTGTATATTTTAAAACTAAATTGACTGGAAACTGTTGTTGCTATAAGCATAAGCAACCGATCCCATTCTAATTAGCTTCACTACATAATACAGAATTTGGATATTTCTGGTCTGTAATGCCCAAAGGGTTAAAACAATAAAGCTCACAAATGAGTAACTCACGCGTGCGTAGCAAATCATGGTCTCAAACTCACTCTCTCTCCCTGCCTCCACAGCCACCTCGCTCACTCCCTCTTTCTCTCCCTCAACACTACTTCCATCTCTCTCTCTCTCTCCCTCCATCCCTCCCTCTCACTCTCCCCCTCTTCCTACCTCTCTCTCAACATCTACAATCCTTCAGATTACTGGGTACCTGGTGGCTGGAATAAAAATTGGGCATCAGTTGGCTCAGCATAATAGGTGGCATAATCCAAGCTACATAATGAGTAGTCTATAAATGGAGGCCTGATTGTATTTTCTTTGGCTGTGCGATGCAATTCACCCTTCCAGCGTATCCACCCATCATATGAGGTCATACTCAACTATGTGATGTGTAGAATGACATCATAATGAATGACGTCATGAATGATGTCGATAAGTGCATCACAAATGCAAATTTGAAGACAGTCTATGCTTTGTTGTAAAAATTGTATGCCTTTACTATTTAATAAATATTCTGTTGAATATTTTGAAACTAATTTGACTGGACGCTGTTGCTGCCATAGGCAGTAACAGCGCCAAGTCAAATTAGTTACAAAATATTCAACAGCTTCCCTGTATAGTTTTCAGGAAATTGATAGTTAGGGCATTCGGGGATCGATCAATACCAGCACGGCAAGGTGTGGGTGGAGTTTAGCTAGTGATGGGCGGAGCATGGCTAAAATTGGAAAGACCCATTGCATTAGTCAAGCAACCAAAATAAGGCAAGTATAATAGTACACAGTACATCACGGCAGACACTATTATTAGGAATCCTTATTTTTATTCAGACAATAAAGACAAGATCACAGCGTGTGTTTGTGACAAAACATGTGGGCACCTGCACAGCATGCACACGCGTGTATATTTGTGAGCGTGCGTCATGCAATAAGCGCATTAGAAAATATTTATAACCAATTTCCATGAGTCATATGATAAGGGTCTTTACATCATAGATGATACAAATACTATTGTTCAGATCATGTTTACTATGAGTGCAGGGTACCATATACAAAGACACAGATCTCGGATCTATATATGGAAAATATATTTAGCTATAGATGAAGCTGTATAATGATAGTAATATACATGTAGGATATAATCCAAATATACCGAGTCACTCCTCTATTGTCCGCTCTTTCATCTCAATGCTTAACTCTATCCATGGGCCAGACGAAACACAACAACCATTCAGAGAATTACAAAACAAACCTACTAACCTTTTCAATGATCCCGACTTTGTCCACTAAATCAAGAACAGTCATTGTACGACAGACACAGACAGACAGACAAACAGGCATGCAGGCAGGCAGGAAGATGGACAGAGGGTTATTACAACTCTTGAGACACTTCATCCACCTGTAGAACAATGACCCCGTAGCTAACATTTATCAAACAAGAGGCCCAAGGGCCTGTGACTCTCACCTGGATAATTAGCATTTCAAACATTTTCATTTAAATGTACATGATTCTTTACATTAAAACAAATGTCCACCAGAAAAATTGACAAATCAAAATTCTGAGTAGAGGTTCTAGAGACTACCACCCTAAAATGCATCTAGTTAAATTTGTTTGAAATATGTTACGCAGCTGAGGAGTAAGATTTTGACCATTTCAGGTAGATTTTTCATAAAATCTACGAATTTCATACACAAAATTGATCAATCAAAATTCTGAATAGACTTTCTAGAGCCTAGCACCATAGACTGCATCTAGTCAAATTTGGTTGAAATATGTCAAGCAGCCTAAGGAAGAGTAGAATTTTGAACATTTCCAGTATATTTTTCATAATATCTCAGATTTTGACCAAAAAAAATTGATCAATCAAAATTCGGAAAAGAGGTTCTAGAGCCAACCACCATAGAATGCATCTAGTCAAATTTGTTTGAAATATGTCAAGCAGGTAAGGAGTAGTAATTTGACCATTTCCGGTAGATTGTTCATAAAATCTCAGATTTTCACCCAAATAATTGTTCAATCAAAATTCTGAAAGAAACATCATGAGGGTAGCAGCTTAGGATCGTTCCAGCCAAATTTGGTTGAAATCAGTCAAACCATTAAGGAGAAGGCGATTTGACGGACGGGCGATGGACGGCTGCCATGGCATAAGCTCACTTGGCCTTTCAGACCTGGTGAGCTAATAATACAGCAAATATGATCAATTACTTAAGCTATTGCTCAGAAATTACTGCTAATTTAATCCTTAAATGGTGAAATTTGAAAATTAAAATATTTCTTTGTTAAATGTCCATTTGCTGGACAAGAGAAGACTATTTGTACAAATTTACCACTGGAATGACTGACTCGGTTATCGAGCCAGTCATTCCAGTGGTAAATGTTCAAAAAAGGTCTCCCCTGGGCGTGCAAATGGACATTCCTCAAGACCTCTACAGAGGCGGGTTTTGGCCGGCTTGACCATTAAAGGGTTAATAATGCTTGCGCTTGCCCATACACTCAGAAAATAATACATCTTTGCCTAGGCCATAAAAAACTGGCTCTGGCCAACTTTCTAGGTTTCATTCTGATGCTGAACCAGATAGTAATCTGAATGTCAGTGCTGTTTTACATTTGCTTTTATTTTGCTTGGCTCCTAGTTACAAATGATCTACAGGTGTAACTGCTTGGATATTTGTAATTACATGTAACCAGTTGTAACTGAAATTTTTAAATTATAACCATTAAAATGGGGACGATTACCAATTTGTAGCTAGTTATTGTGTTAGTGTAACTGTTAATTTGGTTGTGTAACTATTAATTAAGAATTTGTTGGTTACGATGTAACCGGACATTACTAATTGTTAGTTACAATGTAACCCAAAATTTATGATTGTTGCAACAGCAAGATGTTTGTATGTACCTGCAATTAAATATTTTTCATATTTTTGTCTGAGTGTAAACATTAAAAATTTATTATTGTAACCATCAAACAGTGTTGTGTTTTGACGTGACATCTTGATGTTCCTTATAAATATCCCCATTTTCATTTCTACTGTGGTCAAAGTCAAGTGTTGCATTAGTGTAACATGGTAATCTGAACATAGGTTCTTCTGGTTTGAAAAAACGTTGAGTGGATGATTCAGATTTCTTGGTGTTTGATATTTTGGTGAGTTGTACTCATCAGAGAACTTTGTTCTAATGTATTGTAGATCCACTGTGGATATGATGTAGGTGAGTGGTGTTAAGCTACCAGCGTTAGGAGCACAATTATACTGAGAAGTCATGCTAAGTTGAACAGTGATCACTACAGCTATATGAATGCACAGGTGAGAACATATGTTTAATTTGGCCCAAAAATATGATTTAAAGTTTCTCAAAATGATTTGGGTATTTTATTAATTAATTAATATTGCTCTCACAAATTCATGAAATTTATATGTATAGCATTTAATTCTCATTTCATTTCTTCACGATAAATTTTCTGTTAATTTTTCATAATCACAATATTACAGGAGAATGGGTAGCTGAAAGTACAGTTCAGCTTAGAAATAAGTTAACATGTTTCCAAAACAAAATAAAACATACATTTTGTTTTGGCAACACCTATGTTATTTCTGAGTTGTAAAGTGGCTCGTTTTTGTACTAATTATCACATTAATGTACTGAGAAGAGCTTTTTCACTGCTGTGGCCTGGTGAATCAGGTAAACAGATAATCAATAGAGGACTCCATTTCTAGCTATGCCCCGCCCCTTTCTACCCATGTCACGCCCATTTCCCTGCACATTTTTAGCTATGCCTGACCATTTCTAGCTAAGCTCCGATCAATCAAACACTGATTTCCCAGAATCCCAATCTCACGGTAACTATACAGGTAACCTGTTGAATATTTTGAAACTCATTTGACTGGGTGGGGTTGCTGCCATAGTTTATTAAATTGTGAAGACACTTGTACACTTGACGGACTATTAAGCGTTCTTGACGGACCTAGATACATCAATCATTACATATTTTGAT
This sequence comes from Chaetoderma sp. LZ-2023a, assembly GCA_034401795.1. Taxonomy (NCBI): domain Eukaryota; kingdom Metazoa; phylum Mollusca; class Caudofoveata; order Chaetodermatida; family Chaetodermatidae; genus Chaetoderma; species Chaetoderma sp. LZ-2023a. Next base: position 90,878,233 of record CM067372.1, read on the forward strand.
TGTAACGTCAGCCAACATGCGAAATAATTGATTATGACATTATATACTTGAGTGACAGATTGGATTCAGCCATTGTTGATGGCTGTTTGATTAACTGTTCAACAACACATAATTCTCTATAGGACATGCTTAAAATAGTATCGCTAGGTGGAAGATAAATGTACCCTCATCTTGCAGGATTAAAACTGTGCCGATTAACACAATAACGGCTTTTACCATGAATGATTGATGAGTCAAAAGTCAAATCATCAGCAAATTTAGAGACTACCAACACCATTGGTTGAATGCAGAACATAATTATTGCTACGCGTGAGGTAATAACATAACAAGTTTTAGTGAAACTCAACATACGCCCGCAGGCATACTTGTTTGAGGAATGCTAAATGTGAACAGTTTGTCTGATAAATGACACTTTGTCTATTCCAAATACATCCGCTGAAAACAGATTGTGAGTGTAGGTTCAAAACTCTTCGAGATATGGCTCAAACAAGAAATTTAGCTTTTCAGGGGAGATAACGCGGGCAAATATGGCCGGATTTTGCTAAAACGAAATCATTGCACTTCTTCTATCCTTAACACATCTGCTGAAAATAAATTGTGAGTGTAGGTTCAAAACTCTTCGAGATCTGCTCTGGACAAGAGAATTTTGACAAATTTGAGCTTTTCAGGGAAGATAACTTGGACAAATATGGCCGGATTTTGCCGAAACGAAATCATTGCACTTCACCTATCCCTAACACATCTGCTGGGAAAAAATCATGAGCGTAGGTTCAAAACTCTTGGAGATCTGCTCCGGACAAGAAATCAGACGGACAGATGGACGACGGATGCACGCATGGTAAGACGCCCGCATGGACGGACGACATCACATAATACGACCCCGCTTATGCGGGCATATAAAAACCTATAGGATGGAGGTCTCAGTAGGCAGATGAAAGACACATCATTTCCTGAAATTGTCCTGAGGTATTTAACCTAAATTTAACTGTTAATTAATAACTATTTTAAGGTTATTGCCGTAGGTACAAAAATATGTGTTGTAAAATTACAAGTACCTGGGTGTCTTAGGAGTAAGGTTTTAAAAGAATTTCCTAGGCATTCTTGTCCAACGGGGCGAAACTGCCCGTGGAGTGGATGAGCCTCGGACATTCAGTGGAAATACTTCATTTATTGCACTTTCTTGGAATTTGAAGATGTCACCACCACCACCCCCACCAGCTAAGAAAAGAAATAACCAATCCAATTTTGGTATAAGCACTCTGAACACCAACACTTTAAGGTTCTTTCCAGCCAAGTTTGGCTGAAATTATTTAAATGGTTAATGAGTTTTCGCCAACTTTGAAGTTCTGCTCAACCCTCATCACAGACACTCACCACCCTAGGGGAGGGGGTGGTGGTGGTGGTGCAGAGGCAAATATAATGTCATCTTGCAATCTTATGGGTAACTGACATAAACAATTTCATTGAATTCTGCCATCTTCTCACAATCGGCTATCGTATGAGTAACCGCCAACTTTGAGATGAAGTAACCGTATAATCTTAATCAAATTGGCTGACAGGACCCTAAGCCAAATTTATACAGAAATCTGATTGGTCTATGTTTTGGGCAATCATCTTGGATTTCTGAAACTGGCCAGGAAATTGCTTAAAGGCATCACATTTTCAAGATGGTCGACGATGGGTTGTGGACGTATTGAATTTCAAATCATTGTCAATTTCAATAGGCCCCTTCCACAGCCTGTCAATGAAACAGTGAAGTTTCATATTGTTCCACTAACTGGTAGCGGAGGTATCATCCGGAAATCAATTTTCAAGATGGTCACTAGTGGCACGTGGCCATATTGGATTTGGATGTTGCATCATAGACAATTTCGATAGGTAGCTTTCTCAGAACTGCGTCAATGGATCCATGAAGTTTTGAACTGGTCTGATAACAGTAGCTGAGTTTCACCATGACAGAGATTTTCAAAACGTCTGCAGATGGCTGGTCGCCATGTTGGATTTTGAATCATCATCGATTTCAATACAGGTTTCTTTCTCGACCTAGTCTAAAGAAACTATGAAGTGTCAGACTGATCTGAGAACTCTTAGTCAAGTTACCATCTGGATATCCACTTGCCACGCAGCCACACAACATTGGCACTAAGGTGAAACAGTCAATTTGTCACAACTATTACATAGCATGTTGCACAGTTTATCTGCAACATGGGTCATGTGATCATTATGTTGATAATGCCATATTAACATGGCTGTTCTTGTCCACATTGTCATAGCCTCTATCAACTGATCAGACCCCGCAGCAGAGTTTACTCTCCTGACACAATAGCATCGGTCCCTATTCACTAAGTCCAATTCATACCACACCAATGTCATTATCAGATAGTATTCACTACTGTCATCCTGGGTTAACAGTGTTCAGTCTGAGTGAGGTCCATTACATCCGTTATGCTACAGAAACCATGCAAGATGGCAGCATCAGCTAAAGACACAGACTCGATGTACTAGTTCTGCACCTATTCACAATCCCGAACAGGAATCAATACCAGAGCTTAGGATCGAAACATTGACCGCATTAGTGATTGCAGAGCAAGGATAACCACTACATCATGCAGCAGTATTTCCTGAGCATTCATTTTAAAGAGTGCATGTGCACTACTTATTGATGCAGATATATGAGAGCTTAAGTACTGGTATGCCATTTTTCAGTCATATTAACCCGTTAATGGTCAAATTTGGTCAGGAAAATTGAATTATCTGCCTGTTGAATGTTCATTTACAGGCCAAGAGAATATAATTTTTGAAAATTTCTCACGGGAATGACTGGCTCGGTTATCCGAGCCAGTCATTCCAATGGTGAATTTTCAAAAATTATATGCTCTTGACCTGTAAATGGACATTTAACAGGACCATAACACAGGCCGTTTTTGGCTGGTATGATCATTAACCATTACCACACTGATGTTAATATTCTATCTTTTAATGTGTCAATAACAAAGAAACGGGTGTACATTTTTCAACAATTTTGTTGAAAAATTAACACTAGGTCATCTTTTAATTTAATTTGAAAATTTAAAATATTGACATCAGAGGCGTAAGGGTTAAAGGGTTAAGAGGATCAGAGTATTTCTACCATCACCAGTAAGCATCTATAAACTCCTGGGTGGGGAGAGGCAGAGAGAAGTGTAGGAGGAGTCAGAACACAAGTTCTAAAGATTGACTGACAGTGATCACTGAGGCATGAATCCAGGTACCCCATTTAGTAGCTCTGTAGTTAGCTGCTGTGACACCATTTTCTAGACTGATATGCCTGGCTCTTAACCCATAAACTGTCTGTCTGCTACAAGCCAACAGACAATAATTTCAATGGGCAATAACTCTGGACCTGCTGAAACTTTCAGTCAAATTGTTTTCAAATATTCAGCATATCCACAGAGTTAAACCCCATGGAAAATTTAGTCTGCAGGAATTCTTCAAGGATACAGTTAATGGTCACAATGTAAAAAAAATTTGAAATTTGTACCTCTAAGTGAATTTGCATTCCGAGTCTAAGATAAGACTTTTTTACATTTTACCACTGGAATGACTGGATAGGTTATCGAGCCAGGCATTTCAGTAATAAATTTGGAAAAATAGTCTTCTCTTGGCGTGATAATGAACATTCTTCAAGAGAACTGCAGAAGTTGGTTTTGGTCACCCTAACGAATAAACGGTTAAAGTTCTTTATATACCATTCACATGCACTACATTGGCCGTCACATGTGTACATTAAGTTTGAACATGTAAATTTTAATCACCTTTGTTGCAAGGGCGATAAGTTGATTTGGAAACACTGAGAAGCTCAGATCAATAAAAAAAATATAAATATATATATAATAGTCAGTCAAATTGTCGCGAACGTGGTGAAAATGCTAGTGCACTCAGTCCACGTTCCTGGAAAATTAATCTAATTGTCAGCAAGCTAAACTAACAACCTGCTGAATATGCCCAGAACACTTTCACAGAAAGACATTACTGCCTTAAACAACGCAGCAATGAAGTTTAGTCAAATTATTGTAGAAAAATTAATCAGGATGTTAACTGTCAAGCACAGTACTAAATATCATCTACATTAGATTGAGTATGGAATAGGTTAACACTAAGGTCATGGAGACAATAAGACGAGTCCATGAAAACAAACTCAAATGAAGAATAGACGGAATGATAAATGTGAACATTGGTAGCAGAAGATATTAGTTCTAGTTCGCCGGTGTTGCTGCCGCTGCTGGCATGCTGCTTCACGCTGCCTCAGATCGTGTCAATATTAAGATGAGCATACAGAGCCATCCCCGGAAATATTGACTTGTGGTAGATTGGCATACGACAGGAGACGTGGCCAAGTCTTGTGAGCCTTTGCACATGCTGATAGCTAGCTGACGCCAACTAGTGCACACACACCTATTAACGGTCTACTAGGATTTGCCTTATATAGTAATAGAGCTAGTAGTAGTAGTAGTAGTAGTAGTAGTAGTAGTAGTAGTAGTAGTAGTAGTAGTAGTAGTAGTAGTAGTATTGGTAGTGGACCTAGGAGATAACCTCCCAGGTTGATAAATAATCTGACCTACTATGCCACTACCTGACCAGATTCTACATGGCTTTGCTTTGCATTAACTCTCATGGCCAAAAATTGGACAATGAAATAAAACTATTTATGCATTGAATGTACCCATTTACAAGCACAGACGTGAAAATTTAGCACTGGAATGGAAGGCTTGCCTATCGAACCAAGCATTCCAGTGGTAAATTTTCAATAATCTTCTCTTGGCCTGCAAATGAACATCTCGCAAGAGCACTGCAACAGCGATTTTTGGAGAGCTCGACCATTAGTGTTAAAATTGTATAACTACTAGTACTAAGGCAGCAATGCCTTCGAGTCAAATTAATTTCAAAACATTCAACAGTTATTTTGTCTGGTTGCCTTAACCATTAGCACACTGATGTCAATGTTCTATATTTTACTGTGTCAATCAATATCAAAGAAACTGGTGCACATTTTTCAACAATTTTGGTGGAAGATGTTGCTGTCTACGACAGCACCATCTCCCATCAAATTTGTTGAAAAATGTACACCAGTTCATCTTTTAATTTAATTTGAAAATTTAAAACTTTGATACCGGAGTGGTAAGGGTTAAAAATGAGATATTGGGAATTCTTCATCCATGTGACCTAAAATTGAATTTTTCATTTCTGATAAAAACTAGTACAGAACTCTAAAGCGTAGGACAAAGACTTACCAATGTCCAGACATTAGTAAAAATAGAAAAATAGAACAACTGTGAGGCCTGCAGAGTATAATAAATAGAATGATTGCTACAGAAATCTTCAATGAATTAAATTATTTTCAACAAATTCCTCATAAGATGGACAAGGACATATAATGATTTGGGATGAAAATTCTTATTGTTGATTAAAAAGTAGACATACAATTCGCGCACTTGAAGGACTATTCAATGTTCACAACAAAGCTTAAGATACATCATTCATTGCACATTTTGATTGTGATGTCAACATACATGTGACATAATTAATTATGACGTCATATACCTGAGTGGCAGATAAGATCCATCCATTGCACTGCTGTTAGTACAACTCTTTCCTGCAGGAAATGACTATTTTTTTTCACTTCAAAGCAACCATATAGGAAGAGTTGAATATTTTAAAAGTAATTCAACTGACCTACTATGCCACTACCTGACCAGATTCTACATGGCTTTGCTTTGCATTAACCCTCTCATGGCCACAAATTGTAAGACATTGCTGCATTCTAGGCAAATTACATTCTACATATTCGCCTAAAATTATTTTTCATCACAAAAGATTTGTGATATCGTGTTTGTGTGAGTAACAGGTGATGTGCATTTGTGCATTCATCCATGGTTAGGTGAGCTTAATGTACCTGATATATACATAAACATACAACAGCAGCTACTTGTCTTCCATTGTATAGGATTTGACAGATCTGGTTTGTCAGGCGGTTTAAAAGATTAACTGTTGAAATGCATGTGCGCGCATTTGTGCATGTTCGTGTGTTACATGTGAAATAGGTTCAATAATCCTACTATAAGCACATATTATTTTTATCAAAGCTAACTTATATTAACCCTTTAATCTCTTAAATTTTGTTCAAGAAAGTTTTAATTTTCTCATAGAAAATCTCTTGCAGACCAAGAGATTATTTTTTTAATTTATCACTGGAATGACTGGCTCGGTTATCTAGCCAGTCATTCCCATGGCAAATTTTCAAAAACAGTCCTCTCTTGGTCTGCAAACTAACATTTCTCAAGATCAGTGCAGAAGCCATTTTCGGCCAGCTTGAGTGCTAGAGTTAAGAGATCACTTATCAACAAAGTGACCATTTGATGGTAAGCAAAACCAGCACAGGGTATACTATGAAACAGTATCAATATCCGACAGAGCAATACCCAATAATCAACAAAACCTCTGTCACTCAGCACTTTCAATTGTCACGAACGAACAGGCCCAGAAATATTGACGTTTTTCGCGAATGTTGATAAGACATCTCAGTCAAATGCGAATACATTTTTTCCCATTATCATACACCATTTAGGCATTGATTCTACTAAGCTGTCCAGCGGCCATTTAGCTGCTTATTGGTCAAATTCAACATCAAAATAATTGCTTACTGAATGTACATTTGCCAGCTAAGAGTAGTTTTTTAAATTTAATTTCCCCACTTGACTGACTGGCTTGGTCATTAAGGCAGTTATTCCTGTGAGAAATTGTCAAAAACACTCTTCTGTTGGCCCACTAATGGACATTCCTAGACTACCTGTCACTACCACGGAGGTATATTTTAGCTGACTTGGCCATTAAATGGTTAACTCAGGCCTGTCTTCAGTGCATGGCTAACCATTGAGATATATGAAGAAACATGATGGAGGGCAGATAGTGCCTACATTTTACATATCAGAAATACCATATATCTAATAGTCACTAGCTGGATCTGATCTGTCAGTCAAATATCTGACTAATCAAGATATGTCACTTGTTAGCTGACGTTGCAATCAAATGATAGAGGTCTGAGGCGAAGGTGGAAAAGATACGACAGTAACCTTCTGAATTGTATGTCTTTGGTGAATGTACAATTTAATAAGCATTCTGTTGAATATTTTGAAACTAATTTGAATGGAAGCTGTTGCTGTCATAGGCAAGAAAATTAGACTAGTTTCAATATATTCATCAGCTTATAGTTACTTTGAAATTGAGTTTCGAGGACTGCAGGGTTTGAAGTGTTAACATCGATTCAAACATGTATACAAACTAGGCAGGGCTTAGCTAGAAATGGGTGGGGCTTAGCTAGCAATGGGCGGAGCATAGCTAGAAATGGGCGGAGCATAGCTAGAAATTGGCGGGGAATAACTAGAAATGAATCCCTTTATGTTATCATCACACCAACTACTGCAAATGCTAGGAACTGGCGTTAAAATTGTGAAGACCAGGAATGTATCCTTGACATTGATCATGAAATACATTTTATTACAATACAGTTTATATTTATTGTTAAACCCATCAATTTCAAGAGTTTGACTGAAAGCTGTTGCTGCCATAACAACAACTTTTATTCAATTTATTTTGAAAATAAGAAACCAGGTTCCCCATCTTATTTGGAATGAAAAGGATTAATATATTACAAACATATAATATCAACATTCGCATAGAGTTCTTGGGTGTAATCTAAACGAGCTTGGACAGATCATGTACTGAATTATGTCTGCTTTCCCTCGATTGCTTTGAACTTATTCGGCCCAGTAATACTTCAAAGTACAAAATTCTCCATCCTTAAACAGATATGGCTGAAGTAGCTAATGCAAGAAATGGTGCTTTCATGCATCCCCGAGATACAGCATTACATCATCGCTATTGATTTCGCCACTACAACCGCTAAGCACAGGCCGCTATTGACAGCCAAAAAAGGGAATAGGACAGTTTAAAAAAATTATAAATGATGTCGATGTTGACTACAAGTCCCTTAATCCGTTGCCAGTATTGCATAGCGAGGAAGATAACTCAACAGATGAAGCCGTCTAAAGATATTTATGAAACCATTCCGCTCACAAGAGGCCCAAGGGGCCTGTATCGCTCACCTGGACCATAGGCATTTCAACTAGAATGCTCTTTATCAACAAGATGGCCACCAAACCATTTATCCGACAGCTTCGAAAATTGCTAATTTGAGATCAGAATAGCCAAAAACACATACAAAACGAATTTCGGCCTCAAAATCCATCAAATAAAAAAATTCAAATATGGACGCCAAACATGCTATATTTTGATTGGTGTCCAGGGTTTTTTGACGGATCAACTTCCCTTGAACAAACTTTAATGGTCCTTGGTCCCTAATCATATCTGCCAAATTTCGGCCCGATCCCTTCAGTCGCTTTCACTGCAACTAGGTCAACCAAGATGGCCGCCAAACCATTTGACAAATCAAGTTCCCGTGAACAAAATTGGTTTAGCTCTTGCCCTAAATGATATTTCATCAGGTTTGCATCAATCCCATAAGCGGTTTCGGAGAAAATTTTTAAAGACGTTTCTAAAAATCGGCCAAAATCCAAATTGGCCGATCGGCTTCATTTGAACAAACTTGAATCTCTACACCCTAAGGAAGCTTCCTGCCAAATATAATTGAAATCGAGAAGAAAACATTAAAAACTTTCCATTGCTTTAGTATGGGAGCTTTTGGCAGGAAAATGATCCACGATGGCCGCCAAATTGTTTATCCGACAGTTTCGAAAATTTCAAATCTGAGTTCAGAATACCACAAAACACATACAAAACCAATTTCGGCCTCAAAATCCATCAAATAAAAAATCCAATATGGCCGCCAAACATGCTATATTTTGATTGGCCAACGGCGGCTATGTTTTTTGACGGATCAACTTCTCTTGAACAAAGTTTAATGGCCCTCAGGCACTAAGCATATCTGCCAAATTTCTGCCCGATCCCTTCAGCGGTTCTGGAGAAGTCATTTTCGCTACAACTAGGTCAACCAAGATGACCGCTGAACCATTTGACCAATCAATTTCCCTTGAACAAACTTGGTTCAGCACTTGCCCTAAAACATATTTCATGATGCTTGTATCAATCCCTCAAGCGGTTTCGGAGATTTTTACAGACATTTCTAAAAATCGACCAAAATCCAAGATGGCCGGCGGCCCAATTGGATGATCGGCTTCGTTTGAACAAACTTGAATCTCTATGCCCTAAGGATGCTTCCTGCGAAATATAATTGAAATCGACCTAGTAGTTCTCGAGAAGAAAGCATTTTAAATTTCCCATTGCTTTAGTATGGGAGCTTTTGGTGGGAAAATGATCCAAGATGGCCGCCAAACCATTTATCCGACAGTTCAGCTCTTGCCCTAGATCATATTTCATGAGATTTGCATCAATCCCCTAAGAGGTTTCGGAGAACATTTTTAAAGACGTTTCCTAAAATCGTCCTAGATCCAAGATGGCCACGCCACCGGTGGCCAAATTGGCCGATCGGGTTCATTTGAATAAACTTGGATCCTGATACCCTAGGGATACTTCCTGCCAAATATAATTGAAATCGGCCCAGTGGTTCTTGAGAAGTCATTTAAAGGAAAAGTTGAAGGACAGATGGATGACGGATGGACACACGATGGACGGTCGCCATGGCATAAGCTCACTTGGCCTTTCAGGCCAGGTGAGCTAATAAATGATTTTAAATAAGGGCGTTGGTGTTCAGTTGGCAAGTTATAAAGCCTATGGGGATGAGGTCAGCTTTTAATCTCGCACTATGAGAGAAGCATACATCCCATCGGAAAATGGCTAAAAGAATTGAGAATTTGACATATGCACACATAAATGGTGTTTTCTCAGATTTAATGTCAGACAAACTGACAGGAACTAGCAAGAGTTTTTGCATTGTTTGAAATGTTTGTACTTAGCGCATGTGCATTCAAGCATGTCTTATGGGATAATCATTTTCACTGATTGGTAGTACAGTAGTCAAACTGATGACCTAGTAGAGATTTCACCGCATTATAGCTTAGCAAATATTAGCTCATATTTAGTGCGGCACTTACTTTTTAAAGTGCTAAAATGAAATATGACATTAACCCTTTAACTTAGATTTGTTCAAATTTTAATTTTCTCAAAGAAAATGTCCATTTGCAGACCAAGACGTCTATTTTTGAAAATTTACCACTGGCTCGATATTGATTATATAAAAAATAGGCTTCTCCTGATCTGAAAATGTACATTTTCCAGGACCACTGCCAGAAGTCGTTTTTGACTGATATGAGTGTTAAAGAGTTAGATTATTAAATATTGTTGCTGCTGCTCAACACAGGCTTGCACGATTATGTGATTAAATAAACAAGAATTACGCAGAATTAAATGTCTGACCTGCCTCCTCTTTGTCAATACACATCAGAACTCAGATTAAATCCATTAGAAATAATAAATAAGATTCTTAAGTTTATTTGCAGTAAAACAAGATAACTGTTGTTTACCCTGTACTAAGTTCACCTTTGGCCTTGACATTGCCCAGTATATAAAACGGTAAAATGCTAAATGAAGATAGTGTAGATAGGACTTTGTTGCTTACTATCAGTAATCATGTGCCCAAGTTTAGTTCCAGTATGATAAATCTATAAAGTTGAAAAAGCCGAGTTCTGTATCAAGGTCACAGTGACCTTGACCTTTGACCATGTGACCCCAACATCATCATGCCGTTTCCTAACATCATAGGTAACCATGTATCAAAGTACAGTTGCAATAGGCTTAACCAATCCTGAAATTAAAACTGAGAAGTTTTGCTAAACGCAAAAACTTAATGTTGAAATAACAGAGTGACCTTGTGACCCTAACATCAGCATGCTGCTTCCTATTATTATAGGTAACCATGTATCCATGTTTAGTTGCAATAGGCGTAACCAATCCTGAAATATAGTGAAAAGTTTTGCTAAATGCAATAACTTAATGTGAACAAGAGCTCAGCAAACGGCGCATAATACCCCGCCATGATGACAACCAATGAATGAGAGCTATCAGAAAATACTTATTTCTTCCTTAAACCCAGACCAGTCATCCTTATGAAGTGTGAAAGCGATCCGTTAACCGGTCAAGGAGGTATCATCCGGAAACGAAATTTTCAAGATGGCCGCCGCTGATTGGCGGCCATATTGGATTTTGGGTTATCGTAAATTTTGATAAGTTTCTTCACCTATAGTCATCCGATAAATGGTAACAAGATATCATCCAGAAACCAACATTCAAGATGGCAGCCCGTGGATGGCAGCCATCTTGGAGTTCAGATCATCGTCAATTTCGATAGGTATCTTCTCCAGACCTAGTCCAACCATCCTATGAAGTTTCAAAGCAATTCGATAAATGGGAACAGAGTTATCATCCGGAAACCAATTTTCAAGATGGTGGCTGGTGGCCATCTTGAATTTCGCATCATGTGTAGAATAAATTATGCATAGACATCAATAAATCAATGTTTTGCTAGATTCAACTGATTATTTCCTACAACATAAATTTGTCATCTGTAGTGTTGAAGATGTACTTACTAAGCTTACCTCTTTAATGGTCACAAATTGAAATAATTGAAAGTTTTGTGTCCATTTGCATGATAAAAACGAGCAATCAGAGCACTCAGCCTCCTGCTTTTGTCACACTATAAATTTTTTTGAATTTTTACACATTTTCCTGGATCATGCCCACAATTGTGTACTCTTAGTGCATGGTCACACTCTTTCCTGTGTTAAAATTTTGAGCCAAATAGGATCAGAAGTTTTTGAGATACGGGTCCGGACAGACAGACAGAGAGACACAGACAGAGACAGATAGACTGAAACACACAAAGACAGGCAGATCTGATCGCAATACCCTCTTACCATTATGGGTGAGGGTAGGTAATTTTTTTAAATTTACTGCTGTATGACTGGCTCAGCTATTGTGTTCTTCTCTTGGCGTGCAAATGGACACTTCTCAAGATTAGTTTAAAGACCGGTTTTGGCCATGAAAGGGATAAAGTACAATCTGCAAGATTAAGTACGTTACATCAGTGTGGAGGCTGGAGCTTGATAAACCGTGACTGAAGTAGAAGCAAATTAACTCCTAAAGATCAAATTAGATGGACTGTGTCCCGCGTGTCTAGCCCTTTAGTTTTCCCCGCATATCACACATGTGTGGCAGTGTCACAAAATAAGGATTTCTTAAAATAGAATACCCCTTGATAAATCAGATATCTATTGAAAACTAACATTCTTCTAATTCTTGAAAGGGAGACAAATCACACAGAAATAAACTAAGTCCAAACCATGTAAAAAACATTAAAATTGTTTTAATTTTGCTGCAAACGGAATGTAATGATGATATAAAACAATTCTGTAAAGTTTTATTGGGATTGGATAACACTTTGATAAATTAAAAGACCATTGAAAAACTTTAACATTCTTCTAACTCTTGGCCCACAAAAAAATGAGTCGAAACCACGCAAAGATATGAAAACAATTTGACAATCAGCTTCCTTATGATGCAGTCGGGATGCAATGATGGCATATAACAAATTTGTACAGTTTAGTTCAAACCCTCTAAAATAGGGGAAAAATTTGAAAATTATTTCGATAGAGACTAAATGCAATGATGGTATAGAACAAATCTGTAGTTTTATTGAGATCAGATAATCCCTTGATGAATTAAATGTTCATCGAAAAACTTTAACATTTATCTGCATGCAGCAAGACATTTGGATTGCAATGTCATCCTACGAGTCTCATAGTGCTCGACAAAATTTGCATGCATATAATCATACATATGTAAACCAATGTGCATGCATATTCCCTCATACATACGCACCTGCTTCCACGCAAATGCACGCACGCACACACGCACACAATTTCGCATATTAAGCACAGACACTTCATAACTTATATATGCAATACAAGGGTAATGAAAAGTTCATAAGCAAATAATTCTATATTGTAATAATAAATTATATAGGGAGAATCAATTTTACTAAGTTTTAGAAAATTCTTACTTCCTAGTGATTATATTATTTCAAGACAGGAACAAAGCCCACTCATTAATTCAAATTCATGATATGCACATATAATTTAAATAAAGATTGTATCCAATATACCATCAAACTACTGTATAATATAGAGAATATAAATCAATAGAAGTCCATATCAGCTACCCGATATGCCACGCCCATTTCAAGCTAAGTACAGCCTACTTTGTACATGTTCAAATGGATTTAAAACTTTGAAAGCTGAATTTCCGCAAGTAACTATGCTATAGGTAAGCTGAACTTGCATATTTTGCAACTAATTACACTGGAAGCCGTTTCTGCATATTGCAGCAACAGCTCCCAGTAAAAGAATAGTTTCAAAATATTCAACGAATGTTTATTAAATTACAAATTCATGAAAGATATATTATTCAGACACTTTCAGGACAGGCCTACACTATTTGGATTGTGATGTCATCCAACAAATATTTGATTATGATGTCAGATACTTGATTGACAGATCGGATCCCTCAATTTTCAAACTAAATCCAATATTTTCGCTGTAATACAACAGGCAGGTTCATAGTGGATAATAACAAAAATCATCTGAAGACAGCCTATTCCACCATGGGCCCAAACATTTCAGATAAACACACATCAAGAGTTGACACTTCATTAAAGGACAATTCCGGGATGATAAAAAGTGTGCTTTATTTGAAAGATTAGACCAGCCTCTCTCCAACCCAGATTATCAGCCTCTTGAAGATCGTGTTAGACACCACCTATTTTGTTCAGAATGGCTACTTCTACCACCAAATTCATGGAGTAGCTAAGGGATCCTCAGTGTCGCCAGTGATCGCAAACCTTGATATGGAATCCTTCGAGCAACAAGCACTTAGCACAGCCACAGACCCCCCAAATTTCTGGTACCGATATGTGGATGACACTTTCACATGCCTGCACCTCTACAACATCCAACCTTTCACTGATCTCCAAAACAGCATCGACCAATGCATCAAATTCACCAGCGAAGTCGAAGAAGATGGCCAGATTGCCTTCCTGGACGTCTTGGTACACGTCAGTAATTCCGGAACCACCAAACTTACCGTGTACAGAAAACCCACACACACAGATCAATATCTAAATTTTCACTCTAATCACCATTTGGAACACAAAAGGTCAGTCGTCAGAACTCTATTTCACCGCGCAGACTCCATCATCACAGAAACATCAGACAAAAAAGAAGAACATCATCACATCCAAAAGTCTCTCCTAGCTAACGGTTACACTTTGTGGATGAGAAAACCACCTCTCCTACCTCGTAATAAACCACCCGATGTCGAAAAACTTCCACTAGTCAGACTTCCATACATCCAAGGCCTACCAGAACACCTTGGCAGACTCTTCAGAGAACACCATATCAAAACCTACCACAAGCCTGTCAACACCTTAAGATCATAACTAGTAAGACCCACAGATAAACTGACCACAGATGAACGCTCTCGAGTCATCTATAAGATTGAATGTGACCAATGTGAGGGGACATACATAGGCGAAACCAAAAGGCCTCTCAGCACCAGAGTCAAATAACATCTTAAAATCAATTCCAACTCAGCTGTGGCAGAGCATACAGAATCCACTGGCCACGTCATCCCCGCCAGCAGTGCCTCGGTCATCAACATTGAGACCAACTTATTCAAATGGAAGGTTAAAGAGGCCATAGAAATCTACAAGCATCAACCAACCATGAACAGAGACGAGGCCTATTACCAGCAGTCAACCAGTCCATGCTGTCATGTGACTCCACAAGAACTGACCAGTGACGTTGCCAGCGACCATCAGTTAGTGCTGAAGAAGTGACCGAGATGGTCACGAAAGCTACACTCAAACAATTTCTACATCCCGGAGAGGTAACTAATTTTTCCTTGTTATAGGTACAGGAGTTGGGTTACAATAGATTGGTGCCCACTTTTGACCCCGCCCACACACCCCCAACCCTCCACCCACCCTCGGTTTGACCTAAGATCAAAATAATTAACTGTACTGTAGTCTACTCATCATTGTCTTGAAAATGATATGCAACATGACAAGCTTAAACAATTTTTATTTTTTACCCCACATTTTCCACCCCCAAGGGCCATACCCTTGGGGTCATGCAAGAATTTCAAAAGTGTCATGCACATCCCTGGCCATATGTGCAATCATCCCCAAAGTTTCAAGTTTCTATCTGAAATGGTCTAGTAGGAGTTGCATTACAATAGATTGGTGCCCACTTTTGACCCTGCCCCTACCCTCAATTTGTGACCCAAGATCAATAGAATTCCTTGTACTGAAGTCTACTCATCATTGGCTTGAAAATGATATGCGACATGACAACCTTTGGAAAAATAAAATTTCTGATCCCACATTACCCACCCCCAGGCCCATGCACCTGGGGTCATGCCAAAATTCCAAGTGTCATGCACATCCCTGTCCATATGTGCAATCATCCCTAAAGTTTCAAGTTTCTATATGAAATGGTCTAGGAGTTGCATTACAATCGATAATTACTGGCTAAAACTGCACTTGCAAAACACGTAAAAAGGTCCAAGTCCAAAACCGTGAAAAAATGCCCCAAAATTAAATCTATTGTTATGTATGTAGATCACATCCCTGTATAGTATAGATCACCTCTGTAACGTTTCATTGAGATCGGATGAGTCAGAGTTGAAAAATAAGTTGATTAAAAAACCTTAACCAAAACTGCACTTGCAAAATACATGAAAAAAATCCAAGTCCAGAACCGTGAAAAAAATAATTAAAATGCCCTAAAATTAAATGTGTTGTTATGTAGATCACATCCCTGTATAGTATAGATCACTTCTGTAAAGATTCATTGAGATCGGATGAGCCAGTGTTGAAAAATAAGTTGATTAAAAAACCTTAACCAAAACTGCACAAATGACAGATGATGCCGGCGCCAACGGCGACACCGCCGGAATTAGTGATCCCTATGTCTCGCTTTCTGCTTCGCAGCCGAGACAAAAATGTGAGTGTAAGTTCAAAACTATCCAGGATCTTGCCCACAAGGAAATTTCAAACTAGTTTAATATAATTCAGAAAGAAATGTCGTGTAATTGATTAATTCCCTTCCCAAAACAATTTGCAAAAAATATATAAATATTCAGCAGTTATATATTATAATGTAGTTGTTACAAGAGGCCCATGTCGCTCACCTGGAGCATTATGCATTTTTGTCACAGTTGTTGGTGGGTGGTTTAGTAGTCTTCTAAATGAGTTTGTGGACATTTATGGTCCAATATGGCCGCCAAACATGCTACATTTTGATTGGTCCACTGCAGCCATGTTTCTGACGTAGCGCCTTCCCTTGAAAAAAACTTTAACGTCACTCAGTGCCTAATCATCTCCCAAATTTCGACCCAATCCGCTCAGTGGTTCTGGAGCCATTTTGGCAAAAATTAGGTTATCCAAGATGGCCACCAAACCATTTGGCCAATCAAGTTCCCTTGAAACAAACTTGGTGCAGTTCTTGCCCTAGATATTTCATGCGTTTTGAATTGATCCCCCTAGCGGTTTTTAAGTAGAGTTTTAAAGACATTTTAAAGCGGCCAGTTTTTTTGACGGATCAACTTCTTAAACTTTAATGGCCCTTAGTCCGTAATCATATATCACAAATTTCGGCCTGATCGCTTCAGTGGTTCTGGGGAAGAAGTCGTTTTTGCGAAAACGAGGTCATCCAAGATGGCCGCTGAGCAAACAAACTTGGGTCAGCTCTTATCATAGATCAGATTTCATGAGGTCTGAATTGATCCCTCAAATGGATTTTTAAGACATTTCTAAAAATCAGCCGAAATCCAAGATGGCCACCGGCCAAATTGGCCGATCGGCTTCGTTTGAGCAAAATGGACTCTCTATGCCCTAAGGATGCTTCCTGCAAAATATAATTGAAATCGGCCCAGTAGTTCTTGAAGACATTTTAAATTTCCCATTGCTTTAGTATAGGAGCTTTTTGGTGGGAAAATGATCCAAGATGGTCACCAAACCATTTGTCGGACAGTTTCGAAAATTGCAAATTTCAAATCAAAATACCTAAAAACCTATATTAAAACAATTTCAGCCTCAAAGTCCATCAAATAAAAAAAATCCAATATGGCCGCCAAACACGCTATATTTTGATTGGCCCACGGCGGCCATGTTTTTTGATAGATCAATTTCTTTCGAACAAACTTTACTGGCCCTTAGTCCCTAATCATATCTGCCAAATTTTGGCCTGATCCCTTCAGTGGTTCTGGAGAAGTGATTTTCGCTAAAACTATGTCAACCAAGATGGCTGCTGAAACATTTGATCAATTACGTTCCCCTGAACAAACTTGGTTGAGCTCTTGCACTGAATCATATTTCATGAGGTTTCCTTCAATCCCTCAAGCGGTTTCAGAGATTTTTAGATGTTTCTAAAAACCTGCCAAAATCCAAGATGGCCGCTGGCCAAATTAGCCAATCGGCTTCGCTTGAACAAACTTGGATCCCTATGCCCTAAGGACGCTTCCTGCCAAATATACTTGAAATCGTCCCAGCAGTTCGTGAGAAGTCGTTTTAAAGGAAAAGATGACGGATGGACGACGGACGGTCGCCATGACATAAGCTCACTAGGCCTTTCAGGCCAGGTGAGCTAATAATTAAAATTGTGCTGACGCGGAAGATAATTTGGAGACGGATGAGTTCATGCTAAACAACCAGATTTAACAATGAAAGTTGTTAATTACAAAATATATTCAAACTCAAGATGATCATTTGCATTCTGCGCTATAAATTTAGCGCAAGGTTCAGAATGCATATAAAGCGGAAATTTATGTTTCAAAACTGAATAAAGATACATTAATAAGAATAAATTAGTAGGCGGAAAAATTGTGTTTTATAGCTGCCTAGAACAAAGGATCATTTAATGCGCAGGTGTTTCAGTCTATTCAACTCATTGTACACATATAACTACGAATACGAATTTCTTATAGTCAATTAAGCACGCCATTGAAATTCAAATTAGGTTTATTAAACAAATCTGTCACCATATAAATTCAACCTTAGTTAACACTTTAACACTCATATCAGCCAAAAAAACCCTTCTATGGTGATCTTGAGAAATAATCATTTGCCGACTAAGAAGACTATTTTTTAAATTTTATCACTGGAATGACAGCTTTGATAACTGAGCCAGTTATTCCTGTGAACAATTTTCAAAAATAATCTCTTGATCTGCAAATGGATATTTTCTACCAGAAAATTGACAATTTTTAAAACAAATTTGAGTGTTAAAGGGTTAACCAATACATCACAGAAATTTCATAATGCTAGAACGCATTCGGTTTCTTATGGCGACCGGTATTCATTTTGGAAACAATCATGTATTAGCTGCTGGTAGCTTGGTCAGTCAAATCTTTTGACATTATTGATAAAGCCGCCTATGTCGAATTTGTTATATTAGCTTGATGAGATTTCTGAGAATCCGGAATGCAAAGGGGTGAATTTCATCTGTGTGTTCATGAAATTAAGATTTAGCCTCACAACTGTTGATCTTGTAAGTCATTGTATTGACAGTGTCACTAATAGCCATTATTGTTTGTAGATAGGCAGCAAATGGCATCTATCAACACCGCTGGGAAAACAAGTTATTGCAAACAAAACAAATCCCCTTGATTTCCGCTTTTGTTGACATGACATGCAAGGCATCTGGACAATTCACTTACCAGCTCCCTATCACTGATATATGTGATTACATTACAGTGTTTGTTGTAAGGGATGATGCCAAATTGATGAAGTTTGTATTTTTCAAGTGTGATAACTCTGGTAGATATTGATGGAAACTAACGAAACAGGAACTTGACATCCATCTTAATATTATTAATATAAATTCTGAATTTGGTTAAAATCTGTTTAGTCAATATAGCATCAGTTATTGCCCGGATTAACCATCAAATTAACAGTTTGTATTTTTTACGGGCAATAATTGACGGAACTTAAGAAACATGAATGTAACCCTCATCTAACAGGCATTTGACATCTGCCTCGGTACCAGTATTAAGCTATATTACAAATTTGGTTTGATTCGGTTTAGTCTAACATAAGTTACTGCCTGGAAACTGCCAAATTAATGTTCATATTTTTCAAGGGAGGTAACTCCAGAAAACATCAACGGAACCTAACGAAACACGAACTTGACAGTAGTAGACACTTGGTAGTATTAAGCTTTATTCTGAATTCAGTTCATATCTGTTTAGTCTACGATAAGTTATCGTTCAGAATAAAAGAAGTTTGTATATTTAAAGGGCAATAAGGCTTGCAAATATTAATGAAAATTAACAGAACACAAAGTTGACCTTCACATTTATATTTTGAAATTAGTTGAAATCCGTTAGGTCTAACTAACGTTATTGCAGATCAATGAATAATTTTACAAATAATTTCCACGGGGATAACTCTGGCAAAATGGACGAAAACTAATGGAACATGAACTGCACATCTGTCTTATTACTATTAAGTTATTCTCAATTTGGGCGAAATTTGATTAGTCTAACAAGGTATTGCATGGAAACCAATTATTTACATACATACATACATACGTACTTACATAAATATGTACAAACTTTGTTTTCGAGGGGATAATAAGCAGCCATTTATCATGTAGTAAAAATTTATGTAGAAAATTTAAATTATCTCAGAGAATCTAAAGAACAACATTTATGAAAAATGTTAGAATGATTGGCTTTAAAAACCCCCACAGACCTCCCCTTGTGGGTTGGTCTGTTGTTTTATTAACCACTATAAAAACATACTTACCGTTCAATCACTACTTGCTAAATCAATTATCTGCAGTTAGCTATCAGAATAAGATTTTTATGCCTGCATACACACCTCCCCATGCCTATCCTATATGGACCCTCAACCAGGCTACTGGTTGAGTCCATCTCCAGCTTACTGACAGATATAGAATGGCACCAGTCTATACTCACCCCATAGTGACGCTTGTCACTAAGCGCGCTTGCGCATGCGCACTGGAGCCCAAATAGGAAACAGATTCACTTTTCTAAATTTAAGTGCTAAATATTAAAGGCCAATTCTCAAATCTTACCACACGGGGTGGCTGAGGCCAGGTCGTAGTGATTGAATGGTGTTTTTATAGTGGTTAATAAAACAACAGACCAACCCACAAGGGGGGGTCTGTGGGGGGGTTGTTATTACACCACAAAAACATCCATTACCATTCAATCACTACTTGCTAAACCCGTAGACTTGGTCAGTGGCCCATTTAAACATTAGGTGGAAGGAGATTTGAGAATTAACAAAAAGGATAAAAATCAAACCAATCTTATCCAAACGTTAATAACATAACATAATAGTGCATATAACTCAATCACACCGTGAATAACAAATAAGGATAACTTGAACTTAAAGAAATAAAAAAAACCAAAAGAAGATTCTCACCATTTTATACAGATGCAGTCCTAACGAAAATGGTGGGAAGTGCTTGGTAACTAGTCTTCAGCTTTTTTAGACCAGAGAACTAGCAGAAAACCTCGAAAGAATAGAAAAACGAGCAGAAACAAATGAACGATCTAAAGAAGAATCCTTCACCACGGAAAACAACGAAAAATCTAAGCCTGAATCAACAATTTGAAATTCTAGTTCATGGGAAAGAACCACAGAAACGATTGGATCAAGATGATCAAAGGACGGAGAAGAAGCAGAAGAGGAAGAAGCGAGAGAAGAGAATGAATGAGAGGAAGAAGAATAAGAGGAAGGATGATCCAACTGACCATGAGAAGAAAGAGAAGACGGGAGAAACCGGGAGGAGGAGGAAGAGAGGATTTAAAGTGAGCAGAGGCATTAGACACATGACTAGAAGAAAAATCCTTGGCCGAAAGAGGAGAAATAGAATTAGAGTGAGAAGATGAGGAGAAATAAGAAGATCTAGAAAAAGATGGATTCACAACGGCATCACGAAAGGAAGAACACTGAGAAGATAAATCAACATCAACTACCTGAGAAGGAAGAAAAGAATCATAGTTGGAAGCTACAGAATCCTGAGAAACCCGTTGAGAAATTTCTGAAACAGAATCAACAAAACTCCTATCATCCAAAATCCTAGAAGAACCTAAGCAATTTTGATCTCTCGCTAAACCAGAAGCTACCTCTCAACCGGAAGCGGAAGCCGGAAGTGTATCCAGATCTGACCGACCCTGAAGTACACCTCTAGGACCAGAAATGGAAGTGTACCGACCAGAATCCAAACCGGAAACAGAAGCGCTTCTACCAGAAGTAAAAAAATAGGAGTCCTCAGACTCCGGATATCCGGAATGGACGGAATCGCTGTTGAAACCGGAAACGGAACTAGGCACCGGATCTTGAAGACCCGGATGTCCTACAAAAATGGAAGTCAGACCGGAAACGGATGGAACGGAAGTGGTAACCGGATCTTGATGACCTGGATTACCTACTAAACTGGAAGTCCTACCGGAACCGGATGCCAGAGAAGAAAGAACCGGATCCTGAAGACCCGGATGTCTTGCTAGACCGGAAGTTAAAACGGAAACTGACGGAGCGGCGGAAAAAGGAAGTAAACCCGAGCCCAGAGGACCCGAGTCCACCACAAACGAACCGGAAGAACTAGCAAGACTATTCTTGGCAATGGGTGATCTACAAAGAACCTTGACTGGTACAATCGAAAAATTTGCATTTGCATAAGGTCCAGCCTTATGGACGTCAGCCTCAGCCTGCGCCACCACTGCTTGTGGGTTATGCCCGTCACCCTCAACTCTTAGGTGGGTTTGACCCGGTGCACTACACGAGCCCACTTTCGAGAGCTTAGTCGCTCTAGACTTCTGCTTCGGAGATTTTTTAATCTGCATGGAGGTTAGAGGGACCGGTTTCCCCCATTTGTGGGAACGCCCGCTAGCCTTCGGGCTATCATCGGAACTAGAAGAAACATTCTGTTTCTTAGCCTCCTTAATTGCCGAAGATATCCTTTCGTCAAGGGATTTCGTCAAGACAGATGCAAAAGATTCAAATCTTGCAAAAAGAGCTAGCATGGCATCTGAATTCGCCGAAGAGGCCCACCCCCCCCCCCCCCCCCCCCCCTCCCCCCCATTGCTACCGGTAAAGATACATTAGATTGTGCAAAAGACACAGCTTTCGCCTTGCTAGCAACGGAGGTAGGGGAAGGACGACCAGAGGGCAGCGGTTGTTTAAACGGTAAATCTTTAAAAAATGCCTTAGACACCAAGACCGGCCACCCTTTACAGATCCCACACATCGTTGTGAAGGTACAAGTGGTACAGATTGCACAGACTTGCCCGGCAAATTCAACTGAGTGATGGCGATCACACTTTGACGACGTACATTTTGTCTTGTCAGACGATTTAGCGGACTCCTAAAAACGAAAAACGTATTAATGAAGCATATCGCTTAAAATCGTAAAAAGAAGACTAGAAAGATAAAAATCATTTCTTAAAAAGGCGGGAAACTTCAAATCAGAAAGCAAAATCCCTACCGACAAAAAAGCAAACTTGCATAGGGATAAATAATAATCCTTATAATGCACTAGAGTAAATTGATAAGGGCTCTGGATGACTGCTGGAGTTTAATATATAATGATGAATGATATAGGCATAGTAATTAAGATACCACGAAGCGAGAACGATCTTTCACGAAAACTGGTAATATGAACATAGTTATAAAATACCATATAACCATGAATATCCTTCCTACACCAAACTTAGGGAGGATTGACTTCATATTAGGCATAATCTTGAATAATATAGAAGGCAACAGATGTAGCTGACACAGCGCAAAGCACAAAAAACTTAGACAAATATTTTAAGCAGTTGTTCTGCAAGCAGAATAATTGAAAAGTGAATCTATTTCCTATTTGGGCTCCAGTGTGCAGACGCAAGCGCGCTTAGTGACAAGCGTCACTATGGGGTGAGTATAGACTGGTGCCAGTCTATATCTGTCAGTAGGCTGGAGATGGGCTCAACCAGTAGCCTGGTTGAGGGACCATATTAATAGGAATAGGCATGGGGAGGTGTGTATGCAGGCATACAAATCTCATTCTGATAGCTAAATGCAGATAATTGATTTAGCAAGTAGTGATTGAATGGTAATGGATGTTTTTGTGGTGTAATAACAACTTAGTTTTCTTCTTGGTGTCAGTATGGGTATTTCTGAAGACCACTGCAGAGACCAGTTTTGGTTCGCTTGACCATTAACCCTCTGAAGTCAAAATTTTTAATTTTCAAATTAAATTAAAAGATGAACTGGTGTTTATTTTTCACCAAAATTGTTGAAAAATGTACACCAATTTCTTTGCTATTGACACAGTAAAAGATAAAATATTGACATCAGTGGTAAGGGTTAAATGATTCATGATAGTTTCATTTAACCCCTTTAAACTTTAAACATGTTAAATTTTCCCATAGAAAATATCCATTTTCAGACCAAGAAGATTATTTCTGAAACTGTAACACTAGAATGACTGGCTTGGTGGTAGTTAAAAGAAATCTATTTTGTTCTGCAAGTGGGCATTTCTCAAAAGCACTGCAAAAGCTGCATTTGATTGACGTTAGTGGCAAAAGGTTAAAATGCGTTACTATTTAGATAGGCAACAATAGCATAAACCACACTTATGTAAATGAGCAACCTTTTATCGCATGGTCAAATGATGCATGTAAACACAACAGGCAAATATGAAATGGCTTCATCTAGTATGCGTAGATGGTACTATAGATACAGCCGCATGTTCGTACATTTCCATGGAATACTCATATTTCTTCGTTAAATTATTCCATTTCAAGGCACAACTTGGTGCTAAGTATGAACCTGGTTTAATGTTATTCTGAATCAATAAGTATATGGGATAAACCTATGTGTAACATGAAATGACCGTAAATTGTTCTCCCCTTGCTTTGCATTTATGCTAATAATGTCCGCTAAATGATATAGGAATAGTGGCAATTGTGATATCTGGTATATTGTGACAAAATAAATTCTGTATCTTTATTACTTAACACTTTTAACCCTTACCACTCTGATATCAAATATTTTAATTTTCAAATTAAATTAAAAGATAAACTGGTGTTCATTTTTCAACAAATTTGGTGGAAGATGGTGCTGTCATAGTTTCATTGCTATTGACACACCAAAGGATAGCATATTAACATCAGAGGGGTAAGGATTAACCCTCGAATTTATTCAAGAAAATTTATATTTTCTGATAGAAAATATCAATTTGCAGAAACCTATTCTGCCTATAAAGCCAGTCATTCCAGTGGTAAATTTTCAAAAAGTCTTTCGGCCTGCAAATGGACATTTTTCAAAACAACTGCAGAAGTAATTCTTGGCTGATATGAGTGTTAAAGGGGGTAATGATGACTATTAATTTCAACAGTTTCTGTGAAGGTCACTAATGCATAAGACACGCTTTATTTTTGGCGATTCAGATCAATAGAAATTTGGGGATATTTTGTGTGGTGACATCTTTTCTGGTGTTAAAATGTGAATCAAATTGGATCAGTAAATTTTGAGATACAGTTGTGGACAAATACACGCATAGACAGACTCACAGACAGACACACAAATGCAATGCCTGTTCCCCTAACTCTTTCACAAATGAATTCCCCATATCTTATTTTCAAGGCAACAATACAGAAAAACTGTTTAATATTTTGAAATTTGTTTTACTTCCAGTAAAATTTATTTCAAAATATTCAACAGAATACGTTTTATATCGTAAATAATTAACTTTTTCAGGGATTTGTCAGTGAAAGGGTTAATAGAGTGCGGGTAATAAAAACAAATAAATAACAATTAACCCTCTTAATCCTAAATACTAGATATAATACATTCTTTACTAAGATCTAACAAGTATCCAATTGCGTATCCCAATACTAGGAAGTATTTAGTTGAGTATCCCGATACCAATTCAACAGCTTCCAGTCAAATAAAAAGTTATTTAAATATTCAACAAATTCCTTGGGCAGTGCTTGCCTTGAAATTGAGATACTAGAAACTCTAGGATGAAAGGGATACAAGAGGCTAAAGGGCCTGTGCCGCTCACCTGGACCATTAGTATTTGAACCAATTGCATTTAAATAGACATGATGGATAATTTTAGGACAATCTAAGATGTTCCCCCCCCCCCCCCCATACTGACAAATGAAGATTTTCCTTTGATATGTTGAAGCCTACCATCATAGGATTGCTACAAACAAGGGGTACCGTTTTAAAATGGTTCAGAAAAATTTTCAGAAATTCAAAGATGGCTGCCAAAACATTAACCTATCGAAATTCTGAATAGAATTTCTAGAGGCTACCACTATAGGATCCTTCCAGGAAAATTTGTTTGAAATTGCCCATACGGTTAATGAATAGCATTTTAAACGAAGTCCCATCTTTCAGAAAATCACAATTTTGTATACAAGTTTTGAAGTGGAAACTAGGGTCCTTCCAGCTGAGTTAGGTTGAAAACGGCCAAGCCGTTAATGAGGCATAGCCTTTTAACTGATTTCACACATTCTTTTTGAAAATGAAAGATGATCGCCCGAAAAATTGACCAATCAAAATTCTGTATATAAGTTCTGAAGCCTACTGCCCTAGGGTTCTTCCAGCCAAGTCTGATTAAAATCATATTTTACTTCAGGGGCCGAAAGGCGGATATTGATTAGGCTTGTTCATCCAGACTTCGCAGACAGATGTTTTAAACTACACGAGCAACAAATTTACAAATCCTAATGAGCATTTTGAAAATTAAATTTAGTAAAAAACCCAGATGAAATCAGGAAAAAAGGTCTGGCCATGTTCCACTCACCACAACCAACCCCCCCACCCCACAAACGAGACACCTGAGGGGTTTTAAAACAATCCCGAGCGTAGCAAATTTGCAATGAATTTCTTCAAGGGAGATAACTCTGGTAAACAGTACAGTACAAACTGATGTCTTATCACGAGGTATCCACTATCGAGCTACCTTCCCTTGCAAACTGGATTCTAACATGATGTGCATGATTGTGTGCATGCGTGAGACTGTGCGCATATGGTTGCAGGCATAGTATGATTTAATGTCAACATTTGACCTACACCTTATGGCAATCAGTGTTAGGAATTACACACAGTGAACAAGAGGCCCAAGGGGCCTGTGTCGCTCACCTGGGACACCATCAATTTTTGTCAAAATTGTTGGTGGGTGGTTTAATAGTCGTTTAAATGAGTTTGTGGACACTTTTGCAGTCCAATATGGCCGCCAAACACGCTACATTTTGATTGGCCCACGCTGCCCAGGTTTTTTTTGGCGGATCAACTTCCCTTGAACAAACTTTAATGGCTCTTAGTCCTTAATCATACCCCCCAAATTTCGACCTGATCCCTTCAGCGGTTCTGGAGGAGTCGTTTTCAGGAAAACTAGGTCATCCAAGATGGTCGCCGAACCATTTGGTCAATCAAGTCCTCTCAGTCCCTGATTATATCTCCCAAATTTCAGCCTGATCCCTTCAGCGGTTGTCAATCAAGTCGTCTTGAACAAACTTGGCTTACCTCTTTCCGTAGATGATATTTCATGAGTTTTGAATCGATTCCTCAAGTGGTTTTGGAGAAGATTTTTAAAGATGTTTCCTAAAATCGGCCAAAGGCCAAGATGGCCACCGGCCAAATTGGCCGATTGGCTCCATTTGAACACACTTGGATCCTTATGCCATAAGGATGCTTCCTGCCAAATATAATTGAAATCGGCCTAGTGGTTCTTGAGAAGATGTCATTTAAAGGAAAAGTTGATGGACGGACGAGACGGGAGCTACGGCATAAGCTCACTTGACCTTTAAGGCCAGGTGAGCTAATAATAGATTGACAAAGTGCATTCTATTCATCCGTACACCAAACAAGAATACAAAATTTCAACTAACATCGTTGGTCAATGAACCGGAAAAGTAGTTGCTCAGGTGTTGTAATTTTTTCATTCATATTGAAATGATACAGATGAAGGATCTAGAAAACCTTGAGATCATCCATAAAGTTGATCATAAAGTGCATTTCGCAAAAAAAATCATGAAATTTGACTGTGTTATAAAATGTCTGTTTGTAAGACTGGTACAAAGGTTTATCTATCCCCTTATGATAAGGCGATAGACTGGTTATACCAGCATATACACAATCAACACTCAGACATAATATACACAACTCAGAAAATAAGCTAAACGGGTTTCTAAAACAAAAACAAAAACATAATAGTTAGTACAATTTTGAACATGATATAAGAAATGTTCTGTTGAATATTTTGAACATAATTGGATTGGAAGACATTGCTGCCTAAACTGGTTTCTAAAACAAAAACAGAAACATAATAGTTAGTACAATTTTGAACACGATATAAGAAATGTTCTGTTGAATATTTTGAACATAATTGGATTGGAAGACATTGCTTAGGCAGCAATGTCTTCGAATCAAATTATGTTCAAAATATTCAACACTACGTTTTATTTTGTTTTGGAAACACGTAACATTTGTTTTTTAGCTGTACTGTATATCCTATGATGAGTGACTCGTATTGGGAGACCACCTGTCTTTAGTGACCGCCTGGTTGTGCTCCATAAACGCTGTCACTATTGGACAAGAAAATTAATTTTTTTACTTAAGGCAAAGTACATTCATTTGCAGGCTAAGAGAAGACTATTTTTTTAAATTTACGACTGGGATAGCGGGCTCTGTTCCCGATCCAGCCATTCAATGGTAAAATTTTAACAGTCTGCTCTTGGCCTGAAAATGGACATTCCGCAAGACCATTGACTGCACAGGCCGGTTTTGACTGGCTTAACAAGTAGTGTTAAAGCAGTTTTGACTGTACATATTTACAGCGAAAATATTTTCACTATAAAATTTTTATGGGTGTTAGTAATGGGAATGGATCTAAGTGTCAGGTGAATGATTTGTGATCTACGAAAAACAGGGGACAATAAAGAAAGCGGAGCTAACATGTACCATTAAAGTACACAAACTTGTCTCGTTGGAGCAAACATTAAATATTAAAATATGCTTAATCTTGCCCAGCAAATCTCGTTCTATTCTTCCCAGTTAACGATTTAAATCTCAAAACTTGTCAAGAAAATCACAAGTATTGCCTACTAAATGTCCATTTGCAGGATAAGACAAGACTATTTTAGCAAATTTACCACTGGAATGACTGGCTCAGTCATTCCAGCTGTAAATTTTCTAACATAATCTTCTGTTTGCCCGCAAATTGACAGTACTCAAGGCCACTACAGGAGTCATTTTTGTTTTGGAAATTGACTATCAACCCGGTTAATACAGAAACTCTTTCACCCCTGGAATATCTCAATTTTAAGGTGACCATACCGGAAAGCCGATGAAAATAATCAGAATAATAATCTAGCTAGATGCTGTTGTTGATCGAACTTAATTTAGATGACGAATATTTTTTACACACATTCAAAAACTGTACTATTTACTTCTCTAGATATTTCTCAGTGTGTGTGTGTGATGACAAATGCTTTAACGAATAGCATGTTTCCACATCATTTGCTTTCAATGCTATAGATGGTATATTAAAGAGATCAAAACTGTGAAGGTGACTTATAAAATTTAAGCGACAATTATGGCAGTTTAAATAGATATAAAAACATTGTGTCTATACATGCCATTGCAGCCATGGTAACTGTTGGAGCGTCGCTAAATTGTTAGATTGTTAACTTATTAGCAATGGTTCAGTAAGTGACATTGCATAGCCTAAGTACACACGCATTTAATCTACAAAATTATGTTTGATACATATTGTATGTGTATGGAATACATATGCGATGGCATTACTGATGCCATTACTGGGCCACCAACCTAAAATAAAAACTTCAGACAAATAATATTTGAAGAATATAAGTTATGTTAAACATTAAGTCTATCTGCTGGTTTTCTGCAGACTACATTTTCTATGGGATTTCACTTTGGATATGTTGAATATTTTGAAAACAATTTGACTGAAAGTTATTGGTGGCTTAGCCATCAACAACTTTTAGACACATTGTTTTCAAATATTCAGCAGGTCCACAGTTATTGGCCACTGAAATTATAACCTGGTGGCTTATAGCAGGGTGACAGTTAAAAGGATAACATGAAACTTGTTTTAAATTACCTGTAATCAATCAAACAGTTTATTTCATTCAAAAACACTGAAAACCTCAGCTCCAGTACTGACTACTGAGATGTTCTATGACATCTTCATGTGGTTGAATATTACATTCAGGGCCTAATTTAAAACACAAGGGGCCAGATAAGGGTCATAAGTTGGTGGGTGAGATAGAGCTCTGACCATCACCTATGGGATCAAAGAATCTTCCCCAACAGGAAATTTGTTTAAACTTGATGGTCTAAGATGCTACTTTGTGCATTCTGAGTGAAAAATAAAATCATGATCTCAACATTGGCCTAGTTCACACATTGATTTTAATATGACAGCAACCTTTATGATTTTAACCCTTTAGCCATCTTGAGTAATGCCCATTTGCAGGATAAGAGAGGACTATTTTTGAAAATTTATCACTGATATATTCATTCAGATATTCAATCAACAAATATTTCAATTTTCTTAACCAAATTTGACCGTTAAAGGGTTAATGTCCAAACCTGCCAAAACTGGCCTATGTAGTGGTCCTGAGGAATGTCCATTTACAGATCAAGATGACTATTTTTGGAAATAGATAATCGAGACAGTCATGTAAGTGATAAATTTTCACCAATACCTTTCCCGTGGCTTATAAATTCACTGACCCAAAAACTAAATTTTTGTGATTAATCTTAAACGACTAAAGGGTTAAATAACAGATGCTTTAACCATTTAATGGCCAAATTTGAAGAAAATTAAAAACAATTCTGATCGAATGTTCATTTGCAAAGCCAATAAGACTAAGGTTCCCCTTTGGAGTGTAGACCCGGGCTACTACCCAACCATTTTCTTAGTTCCAAAGAAAACAGGAGGTTGGCATCCTATCATCAATCTGAAAAAGTTGAACCTCCTTATTTTAACCCCAAAGTTCAAAATGGAGACCATCTCCCAGATCATCGCCAGTCTAGATCCAGGCATGTGGACTTCCTCCATAGATCTCAAGGATGACTACTTCCATGTGTTTATTCATCCGTCAGTCCAAAAGTTCATGAGGTTCGCCTACAGGGATCGGGTATGGCAGTTTCGAGCCATGCCCTTCGGCCTGACCATGCCCCCCCCCCCCTTCCTCTTCACTCGTCTAGTTTCAGCCGTGGCAGGAATCTTGCACCATCTTCATCTTCATGTTGATATAGACAATTGGTTAAGAAAAGCAAAATCTTCCTCAATTCCAGAGGTCTGCAGTCTGGCATGCAGCCTGGGTTGGATTTTAAATCTCAAGAAATCAAGTCTAGTTCCCTCTCAAGTGTTCACGCACCTAGACGTTTCTTTCGACCTGGCTCAGGTTTTAGTCTTTCCATCGGATCCAAGAGTAGAGGATATTTTATTAGCAATGGACATTCTGTCAACTGTCCCCTCGGTCAGAGCAAGATTCTTCCTTAGAGTGATAGGCTTGATGGTCAGCGTTGAGAATGTCATTCCTTGGGTGGCGCTGATGATAAGACCTTTTCAGATGTACTTGATGTCCCTATGGAAGCAGTCAATCCACTCCATTTATCTTCAGATTCCCATAAGAGATCACTTAATCCCGTATCTAGAATTTTGGAAAGACCGTTCTCTGCTTCTGAGCAGTGTCCCTCTGGTCAAGTCCTCCCCTCAGGTGATTATCTTTACAGACACTTCCCAGGAGGGATGGAGAGCGGTCTGGGATTCCGTCGGTCTCAGGTCTTTGGTCTCTGGAGGAGTCGACAGCTCACATCAACATCTTGGAATTGTGGGCTGTCAAGAAGACTTCTAGCATGGTCGGATCGATTAAAGGGCTTCAAAATCTCGATCCGATCGGACAATTCGACGGTAGTTTCTTACATCAACAGACAGGGGGGGAACGAGATCCTCTTTCCTTTGTATGAAGGTTTGGAACCTCCTCTTGTGGTGTCGCAAGAATCAGATTTTTCTAGTGTCCTCTCATGTCCCAGGCAGTCCGAATTTTCTTGCGGACCAGCTGTCTCGTCCCAGCAAATTCGCCCACACAGAGTGGCAGTTAAAGAGGTCGGTTGCCAGAGCGATTTTCAAACTCATGGATCGTCCCCATGTAGATATGTTTGCGACTTGTCTAAATGCCTAGATCTCTTTCCTGTCGCCTTTTCCAGACAGTCAGGCGCTGGCGGTGGACGCCCTGTCTCCGTCCTGGACAGGAATGTTCACATATGCATTCCCACTTCCCACCAACGATCCTGATTCCTTTAGTTTTGAAAAAGGTCAGGGACCAGTTCTACAAAATTCTTCTAATAGCTCCCCTTTGGCCAAAGCGGATCTGGTTTGTAGATCTTCTCGATCTCCTGGTAGACTTCCCTCGTCTTCTTCCAGTCTCACCAGATCTTCTTTTTCAAGTAAGGGGAATGTGTCTTCATCCAAACCCAGAAATCTTCAGCCTGTGTGTATGGAGGATTTCAAGCATCAAGTCCCTGAGGTCAAAGTTTCTTCAAGATCTCAGGAGATTATTGATTCAGCCAGGAGGGAGTCGACCTGTCGAGTTTACAAGGGTCAACTTAAAATTTTTGGAAAATGGTGTTCAGAACATGATCTCGTGCATGATTCTGTTTCTATTCCCCAGGTGTTAGATTATTTATCCAATCTCTTTGATTCTTTACAGTTATCTGCTAACACAGTCAGGGGTTATAGATTTTCTTTGGCATCGTCTCTTCCTTGTCTCTGCAATGCTGACATCAGGGATACACTTGGGAATAAGAGCCAGAGGAGGAGGGTGAAGGATCCAAGAAGGTGCATACACCCAGCGAATCTTGATTTACTAGCCAGGAGTCCTGAATGAGGGAATGCCAAATCTTCCAGAACAGAGACAGGTGCCCTCCAACTGGCAAGCTGGGCAGAAGGCACTGCACCGACGGATCCGAAGGCACAGGAAGAGGAAGGGAAGAGAGTGAAAGAGGAGAAAGGGCTGGACCTACCGGGGCGGTGGCCACACCTTCAAACTCTCTTACTTTGAAAACCTCTGATAGACGACCGACCTCTAGACCTTGAACTAGGTCTGTAAAAATAAGCTTGGCGCCCTCTCGCTCTAAGAGCAGGGGGTTGCCGAACCTGGGATCTAGAACGGTGGGAGGAGATAGACTTAAAACGATCCTCCTCCGCAGATCGATCTTGGAAGTTGGAAGAAGATCTGTTAAGAGTTAGTAACTATCCTGGAGGGATATGCACCAAACTCATCTGGTCTAAGGCTCTTCCTCCTAGGGGAAGAATTGGCTCTTAACAGAGGAAGTCTCTTTTCACGGAAGGTTTAGAAAGAGAAATCTGAGCCTGAAGATCCCTAGAGGCCCCCAGACTCTGACCAAATAAGACTAGAAGACGACTGACCAAAAATATCCTGGCCGAAATAAGACTACTCTTAAGATTACTTGAAATATTAACCTCAACAAATTTCCTAGACCTTCTCTTTGAGGTAATATAATCTAAAGATCTGCAAATGGAGTTAAGAGAACCTCTAGAAATATCGGCCAAAGAGCTAAAAACCTCAACAGGTATCTGCTCATTTGTCTCTTGAGCCTTAAGAACTGCCTCTGAAAGCATAGCAAGAAAATCTGCCGACTTGAGCTGTGACCTACACACAGACTCCCACTTAAAAAGATCAGAAGAGGACTCAACCTTCGCAAAATCCTTTAAATTAGAGGAAAGAACTTCCCAAACAGGACCAGAGACTGATTGAGGAGTGGCTACTCGTAAATAATCATCCTTTGGAACCTGGGCAGGAGCATAAAATTTGGGAGTAAGAGAAAATTCCTTACATTGAACATCGTTCACAAAGAAGTCTAACATGTCAACTACCAGATTATCAACTGGGAGAACCAGAGGAGAAAAAAGAAGAATCAGAAGATGAAAGAGCAGACCCAAAAGAAAGAGGGTCTATAGAGAATTCATCCTTAAGGGGAAGAGAAAGACTAGAAGCAATCCACCTATGAGCCAGGTACCAGTCCTCTGAAGAGGCCCTGACTGGAAAAAACCTCATACGATCCCTGGCCCTGACTGATTTGGGAATTGAAGAAATAGAAGGATTAGGAGAGGAAGAAGAAGGATGAAGAGAAGAGTCACCAGAGACCAGTGATTCAACAGTTCTAGAAGAAAGAGGAGCGCAAGGCCTCCTAAACGCTTGAAGAGAAGAAACAGGCAAAAAATCAGAAAAAGAGGAAAATTGATCAGAAAGAATAGGGTCACTGACATCCTGACCAGAAGACAAGGAAAAATGACCACACACACTTGCTGAAAACCTCGAAAGAATGGAAAAACGAGCCGACACAAAAGACCGATCAAGGGAGGGATACCTAACCACAGAAAACAATGAAAAATCCAGACCCGAATCAACAATTTGAAACTAACTCAGAGGAGAGAACAACAGAAACTATCGGGTCAAGAAGATCAAAGGAAGAAGAAGCAGAAGAAGATGAAAGAGGAAGAGAAGAATTAAGTTGAACAGAATGAGCAGGATCCGAAGATCCATGGAGAGAATTGATAGGAAGTCTGGAAAACCCCTGAGGAGGAGAGATAGAAGATGATTGAAAAAGAGAAGAGTTGGACACATGACTGGGAGAAAACTATTTCGCCGAAAGAGAAGAGGAAGAAGAATAAGGCAGAGACCTATGACCCTGAACTTGAGAGGAACGAGAGCCTCACTTCAGAAGAACCCAAGACCGCATCACGAAAGGAGGGAGCAAAAGAACCTGAAGATGCGTCAACATTAACTACTTAGGAAGGGGACTGAGATCCAAAATCCTGAACTAATTGATCACGAAAATGTCAGAAACTTCAATAGGACAAGATGGAGATAAGCCAGATCTAACCAAATTTCTATCAACAGAAACCTGACTCCCATCAATCAAATGGGAGTTCGAAAAAATTTACCGACTACAAGAGGAACCTGAAAGACCAGGAAGCTCTTGACCGGAAACGCAAACTCTAATCCCGGAAGGATAACCGGAAAACGGAAGCGGACGTTGGCGCTGGGATAAGGCCCTAGCCGGATCTTGCTTACCCTGGCCATTGACCAAACAGGAAGTCTCATCAAAACCGGAAACGGAAACTGGATGCTTAGTCGGATCTTGAAGACCCAGAAGTGCACCCCTCAAACCGGAAGCGGAAGAGCAAAGACCGGAATCAGAAACAGAAACGGAAATGCGTCTACCGGAAGTCGGAAAATTAATTGGGTCCTGAGGACCCGGATGTCTGGTAGGACCAGAAGAGCTACTAAAACAGCAAGTACTAATACCGGAAGAGCAAACACAAGTGGATAACATCCTACAGGAAGTCGAAAAAGGAACAGGATCCTGAGGACCCAGATGTCCTGAAAAACTGGAAATCAAACCGGAAGCAAAAGTAACAGAACCGGAAACAGAAGCCGGAAGTAGCCCCGGGTCCTGGAGACCCGAATCTACTAAGCACAAACCGGAAGTGCTTGATAAACGGGCAGTTACCGAACTTCCTGACTGCATTAAGCTAGAAACAGGCGATCTTTTAATATTCCTGGCTACCTGTATAACAGAAAACTTGACATTGGCATAGGCGTTTGAATCGGGGACTTCAGTCACAAACACCACTGCTTGAGGGTAATGCCCCGCCTCGAGACTTATGTGGGTTTTACCCGGTGACCTGCTCGAGTTCACCTTCGAGAACCTCTTCTTTGAGTCTCTAGCCTTCAATTTCGGGGACCGAATCTCTTGCCTGGATGTGAGGGAAGAAGGCTTTCCCCATTTGCGGACACACCCGCTAACCTTCAGGTTATCGTCTGACTCAGATGGCAGACAATATTCGCTCATCTAATGATTTCGTCAAAACGGTCGCAAAAGACTCAAATCTAGCAAAAAGGGCTAACACGGCATTGGAATTAGACGAAGAGCCTCCCCCCCCCACCTCCATTGCTGATGGATTAGATACAGAAGCATTAGCAAAAGACACAGCTTTAGACTTTGAAGCAACGGTTCAGCTCTTGCCCTAAATCATATTTCGTCAGGTTTGCATCAATCCCATAAGCGGTTTCGGCGAAGATTTTTAAAGACGTTTCTAAAAATCCGCCAAAATCTAAGATGGCCACCGGCCCAATTGGCCGATCGGCTTCGTTTCAACAAACTTGAATCTCTACACCCTAAGGATTCTTCCTGCCAAATATAATTGACATTGGCCAGGTAGTTCTCGAGAAGAAAACATTAGAAATTTCCCATTACTTTAGTATTTTGGGAGCTTTTGGTGGGAAAATTATCCAAGATGGCCGCCAAACTGTTTATCCGACAGTTTCGAAAATTGCAAATTTGTGATCAGAATACCGCAAAATACATACAAAACCAATTTCGGCCTCAAAATCCACCAAATAATAAAATCCAATATGGCCGCCAAACATGCTATATTTTGATTGGCCGACATTGGCCATGTTTTTTGACGGATCACCTTCTCTTGAACAAACTTGAATGGCCGCCAAACAATTTATCCGACAGTTTCAAAAATTGCAAATCTGAGCTCAGAATACTCTAAAACACATACAAAACCAATTTCGACCTCAAAATCCATCAAAATAAAAAAATCCAATATGGCCGCCAAACATGCTATATTTTGATTGGCCCACGGCGGCCATGTTTATTGATGGATCAACTTCTCAAATAAACTTTAATGGCCCTTAGGCACTAATCATATCTGCTCAATTTTGGCGCGATCCCTTCAGCGGTTCTGGAGAAGTCATTTTCGCTACAACTAGGTCACCCAAGATGGCCGCCAAACCATTTGACCAATCAATTCCTCTTGAACAAACTTGGTTCAGCACTTGCCCTAAATCATATTTCATGTGGTTTTGGAGATTTTTAGACGGTTCTAAAAATCGTCCAAAATCCAAGATGGCCGTCAGCCCAATTGGACGATCGGCTTTGTTTGAACAAACTTGAATCTCTATGCCCTAAGGATCCTTCCTGCGAAATATAATTGAAATCGGCCCAGCAGTTCTCGAGAAGAAAACATTTAAAATTTCACATTGCTTTAGTATGGGAGCTTTTGGTGGGAAAATTATCCAAAATGGCCGCCAAACTGTTTATCCGACAGTTTTGAAAATTGCAAATTTGTGATCAGAATACCGCAAAACTCATACAAAACCAATTTCGGCCTCAAAATCCATCAAATAATAAAATCCAATATGGCCGCCAAACATGATATATTTTGATTGGCTGACAGTGGCCTTGTTTTTTGACGGATCACCTTCTCTTGAACAAACTTGAATGGCCCTTAGGCACTAATAGGCTTGCACGATTTTTGCTTTGAAACATCGCGATCGATTTTATAAAAAAAAAATTGCGATTTTCGATTAAATCGTAGGTCCAAATTCCCAAAAGTATAAACCGGGGTAACGTGACATGTTTCTAGAAAAAGTTGAAATAAATGATACAAAAACAGCACGAAATTAGAACACATTTTCATGAGCAGAATTCTTACCATCCTACGTCTATGCTTAATGTATACCTTATATCCATCATCGCGGGAGTGAAATTATTAATTGGGACCGCCTAAATATTGCGTATAGTTTAATAAACATTATTTATTTCATCAAAATTTGAGATAAAATGTTGCTGAAAAAAAAAAATAAATTACATGATGTATCAGCTTCCGCTTATAGCCTCCCTTTGTAGGACGAGTTTAGGTCATTATCGGAGTAACGCGAAGACGTTAATATTAGTACCCGGGGAGATACTGGGCAATCCACATACATAGGACGGGAGCTTTGAGTAGGTACGAGTGTAACGGCGTAAACTCGTCCTATAGAGCAGTTTATAGTTGCTTTCAGAATGTACGATTTACATTTAAGAGTAATCAACAGAACGAACAGTTCAAAATCAAACAACCTGGAATGCTGTTGCTTTATTTTCTTTAATTTGACATGACAACCGAATCAAAAAGGAAAAATTATTACACCACCTGAAATTGCTAACCCTAGAATTAAAAAGAATTATGTTCACTGATTGCCTAACACTCAACTAAGTACAGGGTCTGCAGCGAAAGAAAGAAAATTATATGGTGATTCGACGGAGTAACTAGCTGGTTTTCTCAATGACAAAGGTGTTACCTCGCTATTGTTAGTTTGTTTATTGTAGCGCTTTGTGTTGTGATTAGTAATTATTCGGCACGGCGGGATGCACGGCGGGACATAAACACAGGCATGAATCGACAATAATTGTACTCATGTACTGATAAAATGCGACGGAAAAGTACACACTTCAGATTTAAAAAAAACATGAAATTTTAGACGATTTTCCGATTTTTCCTCAATTACATCGTAAAATTCGCGATTTAAAAAATAAATCGAACTTCACGATGAAATCGAAAAATCGCGCAAGCCTAGGCACTAATCATATCTGCCACATTTTGGCCCGATCCCTTCAGCGGTTCTGGAGAAGTCATTTATGCTACAACTAGGTCAACCAAGATGGCTGCCTAACCATCTGACCAATCAAGTTCCCTTGAACAAACTTGGTTCAGCTCTAGCCCTAGATCATATTTCATAAGATTTGCATCAATCCCCTAAGCGGTTTCGGAGAAGATTTTTAAAGACGTTTCCTAAAATTGGCGTAAATCCTAGATGGCCGCCAGCCAAATTGGCCGATCGGGTTCCTTTGAACAAACTTGGATTCCTATGCACCAAGGATGCTTCCTGCACCAAGGATGCTTCCTGCCAAATATAATTGAAATCATTTAAAGGAAAAGTTAACGGACGACAGACGGTTGCCACCTTTCAGGCCAGGTGAGCTAATAAGTGAATAAAAGGCTCCTAGAGTAATAGAGGGTTTGAAATGATGATGATGACTTAGGCATTATAAATGATAACCACGAAAATGAGATATATCACGAAAACCTTTCAGGCCAGGTGAGATAAAAATAGACTTCTCTTGGCACACAAATGGACAGTCCTAAAGAACACTGCAAAGACCGGTTTTGACCGGCGTGACAATTAAATGGTTAAGCCTCAATAAATGCATTCAATGTATATTAATAATGTGACAGGCTTATGATTGTCTCCCTTGGTGTAAACTTATTTTGACTAATTAGAGTGACCTCCCTTGCCGAGCCACCGATGTAACTGAATTATCCTGTAGAGTTTTTAGTTTGCATCATTCAATAGACGGATTTATTTCTAGCTATATCTGGCACACACAACCCCCCCCCACCCCCACCCCAACACCTAGCTAAGCTCCGCCCACTTTATATGCGTGTTGGAATCGTTTTGAAACTTAGAGACCTGAATTCCCAGCACCTAAATTTTTAGTTAACTATACAGATAATCTGTTGAATATTTCGCGACTAATTTGACTGGGGGTTATTGCTCCCTATGATTATTAAATTGCAAATTCATCAAACTGACAAAGACATACAATTCGGTCACATTCATGACAGACTTTTCGATTTTCTTGAAGGCGATACATCATTTTGATTGTGATGTAGTAGACAGATAGATCTATAGATAGACGGTACATGTATTCTATTCACGAGAATGCATGCTCTAAGCTCCTTACATCTTATCCCCTGTTCCTTTGGCGGCAGCCATATATTACAGGCGCACATGTATGCTATCGCACATACTTATTTACAGCTAGGTTGACTGCAGCAACGCAGACTTAATTGATTTGCTCAAGGTCACATTATGGTGGACAGGCGGAGAAGCGAACCTAAAGTTACGGGCTCAAGTCCTTAACCACTCAGACACTGTGCCACTAATGTCAGCTAAAGATGTGACATATTTGATTTTGATGTCAGATACCTCGGTGACAGACAAATCTGATTATATATACATGTAGTAATTGTTTAAAACAGAATACGAGGTATAGAACAGAAACTAACGACGCCGGTACTGAATAAATTAAAAATGAGTTTGATCCTTGAGCATGACCACAAAATCAAACTATGACCCTTTCATCTGCCCCTGGTCCCTAAGGATTGAACAATCCTGAAAAAGATCCACCAATTACATACAATGGATCTATTTGATAAATCTGATGTCAGTCAAGTATTTTATGTTATAATCAATTACCTCACACATAGGCTGACATCACAATCATAATTGACATAAATACTCTGTCATGAAGCTAAAATAGTCCGTCAGTTGTACTAATTGTATGCTTTTAATATTAAATAAACAGTTTGTTGGATATTTTGAAACTAATTTGACTGGGCACTGTTGCTACACACACACACCAACAACCCCCACCAGGCAAATATAGTTTCAAAATATTCAACAGGTTAGCTGTATAGTTACCATGGAATTTGGATTCTGGGAATCTAGGATTCAAAGTAGATGAATCGATCCCGAAATGCACAAGGCAGGGGTGGAGCTTATCTAGAGATGGGTGGGGCACAGCAAACAATCATGCGAATTGGTAGCACCAATTAATCAAATGGATTGGTAACCCTAAATACTCATTGGGATGATGAAAATAATGCTGAATTAGAGGATGAGGTGTCGAGTTAAACATTGAAAAATCAATGTCATCCTGTTGCTTTCAAACAAAGTGTTGAAGATTAGCATGGGCCCGGTAGCCCATGGCTCCTAGAGTTTAGGCTGGGATACCCAAATTTCAAATTCACTAGCCCAGACAGCGACCTAAATTTTTCAATCCATATTTAAGCTTGCCAACAGAAAATCAGTTTATATATCTGACCAGTCTATTGCAGGTTGAGCTAATATTTATTAAGCTTGAAAACAACATTTTAAACACTTTCTACACTAGTAAATTCTAAATTATTATATCACTGTTTTTCTAGATCTTGGGCCCCCATGCACCGATGCATTATAATGATAGAATTGGCCCCTTGAAAATTTGTCTGGGTCCATTAAGTTTTACTTTTAGTGGCCCAGGCGGATACATGATCAAACGGCTAAACCTTCGTCACTGACAACATAGGCAACCAGGTTTAGATCCACTAGGGTTAACCTATTCTGAAATATAAGCCGAGAATCTCGTCGCCGTTAAAGTGATACCTATGTCTTATTTCCTGCTGCGCAGGAGAGATAAAATCTAGATGAACAATTTTAATTTTATTTTCATTTTTGCATTAGACTGGTCGATTAGCTATGGTGAATAAATATATAATTAACCATTTCCACTACTCATATCAAATAAAACAAATTCCTTACGTCACAAATATTCTATTTTCAAATTAATTTGATTGGGAGCCATTGATGTCAAAAGCATTGACGACTTCTACACTATCTAAAAGCCATATCTTTATCCTCACTGTCCGAAAAAGTCGCCCAGCAATGATGGGCCGGCCATGTTTGGCCATGCTCTATGGATGCCAGAAGAAACACCAGCACAGAGAGCCTTGGAAGTCGCTCTATTCGGAGCCAGCACATACAATGTCGGGAGAGGATGTCATTGACTAAATATGCTAAACGTGCTGCGAGGTGACGTCAAGAAAGCAGGAGTCAGTACACTCAGACCAAGGATGGATCGGAAGAAACTAAAGATCACACAGCGATCAAAAGCGATGAAAGATTGATTGCAACAACTGTAGGATGTTTCTACTACTACACTGTAGTCTACAGACGCAGAATACAGTAATCATACATACATGTATACATCATGCAAATTATTTTCAAAATATCTAACATATTAATTATTGCCTGTCATGTTTGTATGGTTGCTTGGTATTGATATCTCAGTGTTGAAAGGTTTATGATTAATCCAGAAGTAATACTATAAATTTGTTGCAGCATACTTACCTGTCTGTGCAGACATACTGAGAGAATTTTGAGATAAAAGGATAGAGGGTACTAATAAAAAACTTAATACTTTAAGCCTTTAATGACGAAATTTGTTCAAAAATTTATTGAATGTCTATTTGCAGGCCAAGAGAAGACTTTTTTGAAAATTTCCCACTGCAATGACTGGCTCGGTTACCGAGCAAGGCATTTCAGTAGTAAATTTTCAAAAATAGTCTTCTCATGGCCTGTAAATGGACATTACTCGAAACCACTACAGAGGCCGGATTTGGCTGGTTTCGTCACGAAAGGGTTAATAATGGTCAAGCCAGGCAAAAACGGATATTTCAGTGGTCTTGAAGAATGTCCATGCGCAGGTCAAGAAAAGACAATTACAATTTTTTTTTACATGTACCACTGGAACGACTGGTTCGCCAACTAAGCAAGTCATTCCAATGGCCTATTTTTAACTAGAGTCCCACGTGTCCAGCCCTTTAGTCTTTCCACATATACATTAGGAGGGGGGGGGAGGGGGGGGGCGGGCAATATATACAGACTATAATTTATTAACAGACAAAATGTTAACAGTGCAAACAAATCCAATGAACACACTTTTCTGCCTATGAGAGTTTTTACTAAAGAAAACATGACAAAGAATTCTGCAATTGAAAATGTTTCTTTAAAATTTACGGGAATATATAATATTCCATAATTTACCAAACCAGTCTACTGTACGTCGAGTATCTTCTTCATAAAATATTTTTTAACACAGATGTGATTGCATTCTAGAACAGATCCGATTGCAATACCATCGTCTATATATGGGGCATGGGTAATTCACCTGTCCAGAGTATGTACCCATCATATGATGTCATAATCATCTACGCGCCGTGTAGAATGACATCATAATGGATGACGTCATGAATGACATCGATAAGTACGTCACGAACGCATATTTGAAGACGGTCTATGCCTTGTTGTACAAATTGTTTGCTTTTATTATTTAATAAATATTCTGTTGAATATTTTGAAAGTAATTTGACTAGGCGCTGTTGCTGCCATAGGCAGCAACAGCACCCAGTCAAATTAGTTTCAAAATATTCAACAGCTTCCCTGTATAGTTTTCACGAAATTGATAGCTAGGGCATTCGGGGATCGTACAATCCAAACACGGCGAGGTGTGGGTGGAGCTTAGCTAGTGATGGGCGGGGCCTAGCTAAAAATGGAAAGGTCCATTACCTCATAGACAAATGTTAAATGTTAATATGGTGGTAACACGTAATGATGCCAGCTTTGTGCAGAGCTGACTGAAACACACGCATAAGGAAGTCTTCTGGAATATGTTCTAGCTAGGAATGTATGATATTGCCTTGTAATAAATCACATTATACATATAATATATACTGTTTACAGAAGCATGAACTATCATTGTTATAATACTGGAAGGAATCATGGTGGATCGGATGGCATTGGTTGCAACACATACACACATCGGTACGACTGTCAATGAAATCCAACAACAATTCATTAAATATTCTGAAAATGATTTTACTGAAAGTTGTTACAGCCCTAGGCAGCAACAGTTTCCAGTCAAATATTTTCAAATATAATATATGTACGTCTGATAGATGAAGGTAATGAAATAATCCATGGGGAGGATGATACATACTTGTAATAAAAACGTAGCTTAGGCCGTACCATTTGAGGTTTTTTGTTTTACAAACCCACCTAACTTACTTTTTCCACATCTAGAAACAAACTAATGCTGGAATTTTAAGTCATTATTTTCAAGCAGGCTTGCACGATTATGTGATTAAATTGAAAATTGAATAATCAAATAATCGTGAATATTTTCTATTGCATAAAATATTTCAAAACCTAACTTTCAATTACTCTTTAATGCGATCGGTCATGAAAAATGACATTTTGCTTAGTGAATGTATGCCCATTTGCAGGGCAAGAGACTATTTTTGAAAATGTATTAATGGAATTCCAGTGATACATTTTCAAAAACAGTCTTTTCTTGCCCTGCCAATGGACTTTTC
This sequence comes from Chaetoderma sp. LZ-2023a, assembly GCA_034401795.1. Classification (NCBI taxonomy): domain Eukaryota; kingdom Metazoa; phylum Mollusca; class Caudofoveata; order Chaetodermatida; family Chaetodermatidae; genus Chaetoderma; species Chaetoderma sp. LZ-2023a. The sequence goes on from CM067372.1 coordinate 90,921,201, forward strand.
TAAACACCATTGCAGTTTTCGTCATTGATATTCTTTTGTTGTTATGTCTTGGTAATTTGTATCCAAGCCGATTAATCAAGTCATCACGATTATTTTTTTAATAATCGATCGCGATCACTCAACGCAATAATCGTGCTAGCCTATTTTCAACATTCTTTCCATTTGTCAATTGTTCACATCAAAATCCTTATCGGTCAGAATTCCTCAGAATTTTACGTAACTCTTTTTGTTCTCTGTACATGTAGCTTTGTTAACCCTTTAATGGTCAAGCCACTCACAATGATCATGAGAAAAATCCATTTGCTGGCCGCCAAGAGATTATTTTTTTAAATTTACGACTAGAATGGCTGCATCATTAATGAGCCATCCAATCCAGCATTGATAAATTTTCAAAAATAGTCTTGTCTTGGCCTGCAAATGGACACTCACTAAGAAAACAGTTTGGATTTTCTTGATCAATCTTGACAATTAACATGATGAAAGGATTAATACTGTAATAGCTTAAAACTGCTTAACTTGAAATTATGCCTTCTTTTTTCCCCCTATCACCGATCATGTGTTTTGTGTGTGAATATTCATAAAACAAAACATTAAATTGGTCTGGCCTTAGTGTTGATTGTAATCAATGACATATATTCCTGTATCCTTAGACAACAGAACTGTCCTAGAGTCAGGCCCACTTAGTATGGTAAGAGGGTGATCATTTTGAAAATCATGCAGTTGAAAGTTGTCTAAGACAGCAACAGTATTCAGCAATGTTTCTTTCAAAATGTAACCAGTTTTTCTCTTATTGGCTTCGTAACAAATTGGATCTCAATCTTGATGGTGATAAGAGTTAACTGTACAAAGGAGAGCACGAAGCAAATACACTGATGATCGTGATTGTGCTGGTGATGAATTACAAATGATGATGGTGATGATAATGATGATGATGGTGGTGGTGAATTAGAAATGATGATGATGATGATGATGGTGCTGCTGGTGAGGAATTAGAAATGATGATGATGATGATGATGGTGGTGGTTGTGATGATGATGAAGATGATGATGGTGGTTATGATGAAGATGATGATGGTGGTGGTTATGATGATGGTGATGGTGATGATGATGATGATGATGATGAATTAGAAATGATGATGAATTAGAAATGATGATGACGATGATGATGAATTAGAAATAATGATGATGATAATGATGATGAATTAGAAACAAGACATCAGTGTTACACTGATGGGATATAGGCGAAAATCTTGGCATTTTACATTTCCAAATGCAAATCTAGCTTTGTATCAAGATCACAATGACCGTGACCTCAAAAGTATGAATGTCTGTGCTGTTCCTCCTGGTTGAGATAACTATATGACGATGCTTAGTTTCAATAATTTGGCCAATTCTGAGATAAAGGCCAGATGAGCTAAGCAGAAACAAACTGTTAATTTTATTATACAAATGTTACAATGACCTTGACCTCAACGTCATTGTACTTCATATAGCTAATCATGCGACCAAGTTAAAATCAAGTAGCATGAATCATGAGATATAAGGCAATATGTTGAGCTAAACCAAAAATGTAACCGAAAAGAATAGTTTTATATTAAGGTCACAGTTAACTTGACCTTTAACCTCAACAAGATTGTGCTGCATTTGGTTGATATATGTAAGCATGTGTTCAAACTTAGTCACAATATGCTGAACCAATCCTTAGATATAAAATGGTATGTTGAACAAAGCTAACAAGAATTCCGCGGAATTAAATGTCTCGCCTGCCTCCTCATTGTCGATAAACACCAGAGCTCAGATTATAACAATGTTACTTGGAACTTCATGTTGTTTTGTTGTGTAGATTGTGTATTATCAAATAAAAGAATACTAAATGTTACACTATGTTTTTAGAATAGTGTGTCATAAAAAATGTTAGAAGCTACAACTTGTCAACAAATTGGAATAAAGAGATATGTGATGAGCTGGATATGGCTGTAGAACAAACAAAAGGAGCATTAGGCTTCATGAATACATATATAACAATCAACATATATTCTCATCCGGACAAAAATTACTCTGATATTCTGGTCCAATGACAGCACAGATAACCTCAATATTATCATGCTGCTTCCTAACAGGTAATCATGTAACTAAAGTTTAGTTGCAATAGGCTTAACCAATCCTGAAATATAAGCTGAGAAGCTTCACTAAATGCAAAAACTTAATGTTGAAAAAGCAGAGTTCTGTATCAAGGTCACAGTGACCTTGACCTTTGACATTGTGACCCCAACAGCATCATGCTGCGTCTTAACATTATAGGTAACCATGTATCCAAGTTCAGTTGCAATATGCCAGGTGAGCTAAGGATGATGATGATGATAAATTAGAAATGATGATGATGATAAATTAGAAATGATGATGATGATAAACTAGAAATGATGACGACGACGATGATGATGATGATGATGATGATGATGATGATGATGATGATGATGACGATACATTTTAAACAAGAGGCCCAAGGGGCATGTGTCGCTCACCTGGAGCACTGTGCATTTTTGTCAAAATTCTTGGTGGGTGGTTTAGGAGTAATCTTTTAAATGAGTTTGTGGGCATTTTTGCAAGTCCAATATGGACACCAAACACGCTACATTTTGATTGATCCACTTCTGCCATGTTTATGACTAAGCTCCTTCCCGTGAACAAACTTTAATGGCATTCAGTGTCCAATCATCTCTCTCAAATTTCGGCACAATCTGCTCAGTGGTTCTGGAGCTGTTTGGCAAAAAATAGGGTAATCAAGATGGCCGCCAAACCATTTGGCCAATCAAGTTCCCTTGAACAAACTTGGTGCAGCTCTTGCCCTAGATGATATCTCATGCATTTTGAATTGATCCCCAAGCGGTTTTGGAGATCTTTAAAGACATTTCTAAAAATCGACCAAAATCCAAGATGGCGCGAATATACATTTTAAATTTCCCATTGCTTTAGCATAGGAGATTTTGGCGAGTAAACGATCCAAGATGGCCGCTAAACCATTTTTCCGACAGTCTCGAAAATGGCAAATTTGAAATCACAATACGCAAACACATACAAAACCAATTTCGGCCTCAAAATCAATCAAATAAAAAAATCCAATATGGTCGTCAATCACGCTATATATTGATAGGCCCATAGCAGCCATTTTTTTTGACGGATCAACTTCTCTTGAACAAATTTTAATGGCCCTTAGTCCCTAATCATATATCACCAATTTCCGCCTTATCGTTTCAGTGGTTCTGGGGAAGTTGTTTTTGCGAAAACGAGGACATCCAAGATGGCCGCTGCACCATTTGGTCAATCAAGTTCCCTTGAACAAACTTGAGTGAGCTCTTGCCTTAGATCATATTATATGAGGTCTGAATTGATCCCTCAAAACGGTTTTGTTGAAGATTTTTAGACATTTCTAAAAATTGGCCGAAATCCAAGATGATCGCCGGCCAAATTGGCTGATCGGGTTCGCTTGGACAAACTTGAATCTCTATGCCTTAAGGATGCTTCATGCTAAATATAATTGAAATCGGCCCAGTAGTTCTCGAGATATTTTTAATTTCCGGTTGCTTTAGTATAGGAGATTTTGGCGGGAAAATGATCCAAGATGGCCGCTAAACCATTTATCCGACAGTTTAAAAAATTACAAATTTGAGATCAGAATACTCAAAAAACTATATAAAACACATTTTAGCCTCAAAATCCATCAAATAAAAAAATCCAATATGTCTGCCAAACATGCCATATTTTGATTGGCCCACGGCGGCCATGTTTTTTGACGGACCGACGTCTCTTGAACAAACTTTACTGGCCCATAGTCCCTAATTATATGTGCCAAATTTCGGCCTGATCCTTCAGCGGTTCTGGAAAAGGTTATTTTCGCCAAAGAAAGGTCAACCAAGATGACTGCTGAACCATTTGGTCAATCAAGTTCGCTTGAGCAAATTTGGTTCAGCTTTTGCCCTAGAGCATATTTCGTGAATTCTGAATCGATCCCTCAAATGGTTTTGGTGAAGAAGATTTTTAAAGAAATTTCTAAAAATCGGCCGAAATCCAATATTGTCGCCGGTTAAATTGGCCGATCGGGTTCGTTTGAACAAACTTGAATCTCTCTGCCTTAAGGATGCTTCATGCCAAATATAATTGAAATTGGCCCAGTAGTTCTCGCGAAGATATTTTAAATTTCCAATTGCTTTAGTATGGGAGCTTTTGGCAGGAAAATGATCCAAGATGGCCACAAAACCATTTATCTGACAGTTTCGAAAATTTCAAATCTGACCTCAGAATACCCCAAAACACATACAAAACCAATTTCAGCCTCAAAATCCATCAAATAAAAAAATCCAATATGGCCGCCAAACATGCTATATTTTGATTGGCCCACGGCGGCCATGTCTTTTGACGGATCAACTTCTCTTGAACAAACTTTAATGGCCCTTAGGCCCTAATCATATCTGCCAAATTTCGGCCCGATCCCTTCAGCAGTTCTGGAGAAGTCATTTTCGCTACAACTAGATCAACCAAGATGGCCGTTGAACCATTTGACCAATCAATTTCCCTTGAACAAACTTGCCCTAAATCATATTTCATGAGGTTTGCATCAATCCCCAAGCGGTTTTGGAGAAGATTTTTAGACGTTTCTAAGAATCGGCCAAAATCCAAGATGGCCACCAGCCTAATTGGCCGATCGGCTTCGTTTGAACAAACTTGAATCTCTACAGCCTAAGGATGCTGCCTACGAAATATACTTGTAATCGGCCCAGTAGTTCTCGAGAAGAAAACATTAAAAATCTCCCATTGCTTTACTATGGGAGCTTAAGGTGGGAAAATGATCCAAGATGGCCGCCAAACCGTTTATCCGACAGTTTCGAAAATTGCAAATTTGTGATCAGAATACCGCAAAACACATACAAAACCAATTTCGGCCTCAAAATCCATCAAATAAAAAAAATCCAATATGGCCACCAAACACGCTATATTTTGATTGGCCCACGGCAGCCATGTTTTTTGACGGATCAACTTCTCTTGAACAAACTTTAATGGCCCTTAAGCCATAATCATGTCTGCCAAATTTCGGCCCCATCCCTTCAGCGGTGCTGGATAAGAAGTCATTTTTGCTACAACTAGGTCATATTTCATGAGATTTGCATCAATCCCCTAAGCAGTTTCGGAGATTTTTAAAGACGCTTCCTAAAATCGGCCTAAATCTAAGATGGCCACCGGCCAAATTGCCCGATCGGGTTCATTTGAACTTCCTGCCAAATATACTTGAAATCGGCCCAGTGGTTCTTGGGAAGAAGTCGTTAAAAGGAAAAGTTGACAGATGGATGGACGGACACACGACGGACGGTCGCCATGGCACAAGCTGACTTGGCCTTTCAGGCCAGGTGAGCTAATGATGGTGATGACGATGATGACTGCAAAGTACAATTATAAACTAGATAATTTCCACAATCATCAGGTTTTTATAACAATAATAAACAATATAAATACAATTACTCACCACCCAGATTGTCCAGCATAAATGTTAGCAACTTTTGTGTTCCATTAGCATCATTGTACATATTGAGAATCTCATGTGAAAGAGGATTGCCCTTTAAACCTGTAACATATTTATATGATGATTTGGTCAAACATATTCCATGGATCGTCATCAGCTTTTGGCGCTTAATAGATAGCACAGTCCTGACACCACCAGTCTCTCCCACATTCAGTGCATGGATCCACTTCAGTGATCGTCACCACTTTAACACTCTTATCAGTGAGAAATGTCCATTTGCAGACGAAGAGATGACTATTTCTGAAAATTTACAACTGGAATGACTGGCTTGATAACCGAGCCAGTCATTCCAGTGGTAAAATTTAAAGTCTTCTCTTGGTCTGCAAATTTACATTTTCTTTGAGAAAATTTAAATTTTCTGGAACAAATTTGGGGTTTAAATGGTTTATGCTAAAACCAGACAAAAGCTGTCTCTGCAATAGTCTTAAAGAAGAGCAAAAGAAGACAACCTTTGATTATTTATCACTCAATGTCATTACAGTATTAAATTTTTTTAAGTTGTATTTTCCTGGCCTGCAAATGAACATTCACTTAGAAAGAAAATATAATTTTTTTTAACCAAAAAGAAAGCCAACTGATTGCATGGATAGCAATTTGTCAAAGTTGTTGGTGCATGAGTCAGCAACAACTTAATCAAATCGCTCTTCAAATCTAGTTTCCACTGAAAGTTATGATGATTATTTTAGAGTATTATTTAGACTGAAAGCTGTTGCAGCAACAATTTTCATTCAAATTTGTATCAATCTGTAGCAAGTAGCAGTCGCATTGCCTACTAATATTTGGATAATAATTTGACTGAATGGTTTTGCTCTCATGGGCAGCACCAACTTTCACACACATTTGGTCAAATTATATGACTTTCTGGTATTTTCTCCTGGAAATTGATACATTTGGGCGGAGCCCACTGCAGTAAATTCATCCTACATGCTTACACCTCATGAGCTGCCTGACAAATTACCAGTTGAATATGCAATTTTTGTTTGAGAATCAAAAAAGCATCCGCTTTTGTTTCTACGGAATTCTTAATACTTACCAGATGTACTATTATGATAATGCCTATTATCTAGTCTAGCTCAAAATAAACAATTAAAAACTCCGCACTCTCCTGGTCCTGCCCATACTGTGTCCGGGAATCAACATAGCCGCAGGTACCGAGTCAATTCCCAATCACAGTCAGATTTGTCTTATATTTGGCTTGACAAACATCGAAAGCAGCTCAGCCTCACCTAAGCGGGGCAGCTGAGGCAGGGCCATAGTACATCTGGTAAGTATTAAGAATTCTCGTAGAAACAAAAGCGGATGCTTTTTTTATTCTACTTCGAATAATACTTACCAGATGTGCTATTATGATAAACTCTGGATTTCGACAGCCAAGAAATACTGGTGGGAGGAGGTGAGGCTCGAACCAGCACTCATCTATCATCCGACAGAGAAGGTTGTGAAGAGACTAGAACCCTGGCATACACTTGGGTTCTGCCATCTGACTCATAGAGTGCTAAACTTCCATGGTCTAGACCGCGCTCCCCCCCACCCTCATTCCAGAGGGCTGTCAAAACGGGGAGCAACACCCACCAGACCCGTGTCAGCCCCAAGTCTCAGCTAGGGCAGTTCAGTAGAGTGCAAAGAAGCTACTACATCTTCTAAATTTTGAATAAAAACTATCAGTATATCGATTAGATTTTCAAATTGGGATGAGTCTAATGTCTGCAAAAGTATAAGATGTTCTTGTCCAGACTATTTACTTAGATAGCTAAATGCACGTGTTTCTGTTTAAAAAACTATATTAAATAATTATGTGTCGAGAAATACAATGTAAAAGCAAAAGTAGTTTTACAATGTACTTTCTCGACTGTTTTCTAATATTACCCCGGTCCATTTATTATCATAAATCACCATATTCGGACGTCAGGATTGAACCAATATTAATTATTGACAAACCATGGCATACTCTGATAAATTTTATTTGCAAATTGCATTGATATGATGGAGAAATTAGACATATTGTAATTGGGGGGACTGGCATTGGGAACTATATGTTGATTTAGTGCATGTTTGTATGGTTATACCAAAATTTGCCATGCTGTCTTCAAAATAACTCAACCGTTGTGTAATGCTGAGCTATAACATTATATCTTTAAGAACTGTGCCAATTTTCAGCTCTGTAATTATAAAAGAAGTGGCAAAAAACCGATTTTACGTTCATCTATCATATAATTACAGTTTGTAAGAGTACAAAAGTAGATAAAATTCAAAGTGCTGTCAAAAATTTTCCCCAAAAGGTATCACTTGCGACTTTTTTTCTGTAATACTAGAGATATGTGGGAATATAATTCCACAAGTTTTGATAACATTATAATTTTTTCCCCAGGTCGACCAAAAGCTGGCTCATCCTACTAGCCTATACCTGAAGATTGTTGCGCAGAGTGACTGGATTCCCTGCCTTCAGCAGCCAGTCATCTATGTAAGTATGAACAGCTATGTTTCTCCTGCGAAGATAAGAAGTCATGGCGAGAACCACTTTGGTGAAGACCCTCGGTGCTGCGGTCAGGTCGAATGGAAGCGCATTGAATTCCCAAACATTGTCTTGGAATGCAAAGCAAAGGTATTTCTGAAAAGGAATTGACATTGGAATATGAAAATATGCATCCTTCAGATCTATCGACACTGCCCACATGCCTTTTCTCAGCTCTGTCATCACCGCAGCTCCAGGTCTCCATCTGAAACTTTGAAGAATAAATTTGTTCAACGGTTTGAGATTGAGAATTGGTCTCCAACCTCCGGTACGTTTCGGAACGAGGAACATCATCGAATAGAAGCCTAGGGAGGACTGATTGCGGACCAGATGAATCGCGTTCTTCCGCTGAAGATCTTTGATTTCTGAGCAAATGGCATCTAGACGATCGGATTCCCTTGGAACGGGAGTCCACACTGGAGTCGATGTTAACGGAACTAACGATTGACGGATGAGCCAGTCCGGTTCATAGCCGTTTCTTAACCACTGACAGACTAAACAATCTCGCACGACCTGTTCCCATTGGCTTGAGAACAGTTGAAGTCTGCCTCCGACGGTAGGAATCTGCACACAGCTGGCGGTCGATATTGCACGATAAGACGCTAAATCGCCTGGGTGAAGATTCTCGACTCCCTTCATTCCTGACGTCACTGGAACTGATTCCGCCGGAAACCTGTCAGGACCGACCTCCACGGCCGCCCCGCAGTTTCTTGGAGTATGACGGTCCAGTACCGCCGCCACGACTATCTTTATGATAACCGCCGTGACCCGAACCGCCACCCTTCTTGTCCTCCTCATACGGCCTCTTATTAGAGGACTTGTATGAGGACGAACGGCCAGGTCCCTGCGATCCGGATGCCCGATGGGCATCACGGCCAGGACGGAAGGGCGATCTCTGACGCTGCCTCTGTTGCTCATGCCGATGCTGCTTGTAGGACTGCTGCGGCTGTGTCCTCTTAGTCGACTTCCATGACTTGCCGACTACTTCCTGCTCTGCGACCATGGACGCGACCTTGGATAAGGCTTGCCGTGCCGAGCCGCAGAACAAGTCTGGACCAATGAAAGGCGCAGAAGATAACGCAGCCCTCATCTCAGGTCCTGGTTCTACACAACCAAGAACCATTCTCCTATGCTCTGCCAATGATCTGGTGATCACCCTGGCCAGGCAACCCTGGGACAAGCGCATGGTGTCCCGGACAACTCCGGGAGCAGCCTCTGGCACTTTCCCACCTTCCGCTGCACAGGTCAGCATACCCTGCAGGACGGTACATCCGTGCGAGAGTGCAGCCATGGCTGCCCTCGCCACATTCTCAATTAGTGTTAACTCATTAAAAGGATCCTTATTGGCCTGGGAAACTAAGGGACGAGAACGACCCTTCGATTTGCCAGCCAACGGCCTATTCAACGCCTCTCGCTCCCCGACAGAAAGCCGTGGAACCCGGGCATACTGATGGTAGGCGTGCTCAGGAAAACGGACCCTACTCCTTATCCCCTTCGGGGCCTTGGGCAACGCATAGTCTGGTTGAACCAAATGATAGGCCGCAACCTCCAACATGTCAGAAGTCTGCGTGTCCAAGGGGAGCGTCGGCATGGCCGAAGAGCCACTTGACAGAGCGCTAGCAGCTCGTTCTGACACCCATTCCATCGCCGGATCGTGCTGAGATCCCTGATCCGATGCCAACGCGAGACGGCCGGCCATCCAGTCAAGGACCTGCACCCATTCAGCTTCGGTGCAAAAAGAGGACTCGTCCATCAATGGACTAACGCTCTCATCTTCCTTCTCACCCTTGGATGAGTAGGTCACCGACGATCCATGCTGAGAACTATGGCCCGCACTTCTTCCAACATGAAGCGCGTCCATAGCCCAACGACTAGCGGCACCAGTGTCCAACGAATCACCGGACACGGATTCACTGCAGTCCATCGGCTCCAGCACGGGAGCTGAGACTACAGCCGCTTTCATTACAGTAGATGACGGAACTCCGAGAGGACGCTCTTCCAGTCCCTTCACTGACGCCTGATCCAGCTTGGCCGCCTTGTCCCTCTCGATCCTCTCCAAACGCCCACGTCGGTCATGATCGAACTCTGCCACCAACTCTGATGACCACTTCGCGCACACGTCACAAGGACTTCCCACTTTGCACTTCGCGCAAGCCACACAGTGATGACCACTGAACTTGCGCTTCATGAAGCTGTTACACTTTTGACACAGTGTCCTGGTTCTTGGTCTTCTGCGATGACAGAGAAAGAATTAAAATGCTGCACATGACATATGATGACGAGCAATATGCACAATTGACTTGATTGTAAGATAGAATTACTTTAGAATTACTTAGAAACATTAACTTTCTCTTAAATTAATGATAATCAAGCCTTTAGGCAGGAAATATTGTAACTTTTTAGAGTGAAATTTAATAAACACAACTTGGAAATTAACTAACGTTAATAAAGCCAAGAAATATTTGCCGATCGTTACAAACACCCTCGACAATGAAGCGAGAGCTAGAGATCGGCATAAAACAGAGTGCATAGACACGCCAAGCCAAAACGAAACATTAATCATGGCCGCCGCCATCATGGCTAAGGGCGCATCCATCTTGGAAGGAACCGAGTCGCAAGAGAAATTAACCGAGTACCCGGATAAGATTAAACAGTTAACGCGTACCGGAGCGACTCCAACAATGGCTACCATTTTAGAATAATGTGCCAATTTAAGAAATTTTCAATCAGTCATTACGGCACGAATGTATAAATTCTAGATTGATACAACCTGCCCCTGTGATGACTTTCCTTTTCCTTCCATGATGCCAACAACGAATAGACGAGAACACACGTAAATTCGAAAATTTGAGCAAATTTGAGACTAGAAAAAACATGTGACTTTCCAAGTCAGCAAAATAAGTGAATCTGACTGTGATTTGGAATTGACTCGGTACCTGCGGCTATGGTGATTCCCGGACACAGTATGGGCAGGACCAGGAGAGTGCGGAGTTTTTAATTGTTTATTTTGAGCTAGACTAGATAATAGGCATTATCATAATAGTAGGCATTATCATAATAGTACATCTGGTAAGTATTATTCGAAGTAGAAATCCTGGTCTGTATAGACAATAGACTCAACTAAAATGGCGTCCAATTGGTACAACAAATATGGATTCAGCGCATTGCATGCTGGGTAAATCTAACAGAAATCAACAGATATCTCATTAAAGTGCAAAGTGAAACTGTTTCTCTATTTAATTGGACATGACAGCTTTAAGGAGTAGCGTTTTAAAGGATTTCCGGAAAATTCGAGATATTTGACCCAAAAATCAAACAATCAAAATTCTGAATAAAAGTTCTCGAGTCATTACCATAGGACTGTTCCAGACAAATTTGGTTAACATCTGGCAAGCGGTTTAGGAGGAGATATATTTTAAAGGATTCCCACAAATATTTTGAGGAAATTAAAGATGACAGCGAAAAAATTGATCAATCAAAATTCTCCTTATAAGTGTTGAAGCACACCAGATAAGATAGTGCCACCAAAGTTTAATTGACATCGGCCATTTGACTAAGGAGTACTGTTTGTGTTTTTGAAAATCCACTTTAGCCTCTGGAAAAACTGATCAATTAAAATTCTGAATAGAAGGTTCTGAAGCCAACCTCCATAGGTTCCTTCAATCCAAATGTGGTTAAAATCAAACAAGCACTTTAGGGAGATCTGTCTTAAAGAATTTGCAGAATTTTTCATTATCCAAGATAGCCACCGTGTGAAAAGATTTGACTAAACAAAATTTTAATTAAACGCGCACAGGAGTACAATCGATCCAACCATGTTTCAATAAAATTGGGCCATTGATTAAGGAGGAATAGGGCGTTAAAGAATTTCTGAAAAAGGTGGATGCAAAAACTTTGACCAATCAGTTGTGAAGATAATTTCTGAAGCCTACCAGCACAGGATCCTTTCAGACAACTGGTTCAAATCCACAAAGCGGTTAATGATTTTAAAGCAAAAATTGATGCACGGATGATCGCCAGGTCATAAGCTCACTGGCCCTGCCAGGTGAACTAACAATATTGTAGAAAGCATACAGTAACAATTTGGCAACGGTATGAAAAATTAACGAGTCATACTTAAATTATTTCTTACAAAAAGTGGACAGCTCAGATGCACATATTCAATGGCGATAAGTGTGTCCAATTTGTTTCAAAACATAATTGGAAAGATAAACTTACCGTAGGCATTCTGCGATAATTAGCCCATTTGATAGAGTTCATTGTATGATGATATAATGGTATGTTCAAGTTGTAATTATTTTATATTCTTTCATTACATATATTTTCAAGCATAAAGGCCATCTTCTACATGTAAAGCCTTGCATAATTTTTTGTCAGAACTAAAAAATTCAAGAGTTGTGTGTAGCCAGAAATAGAAATTTAAGCTTTAAAAGTACAAATTGTGTCCGGGCCTTTTTTGAGTAATATTTTTAAACAATTTCCTGGACAAATACTTGATGGCTGAGATGGACACTAAATAAACTCACAAATCAATATTCTTGTTTGATATGTTGAAGCGTAACATGATCTGACGGTGCCACCCAAGTATGGTTGAAATCAGGACATTAATTAAGGAGGTGTAGTGTTTTAAAGGCTCCTGAAAAATATTTCCAAAAATCCCAGATGGCCACCAGAAAAATTGACCAATCAAAATTCTGAATAGATGTTCTGGAACCTACGACAATAAGATCCTATCGGCTGGATTTGGTTAAAATTTAAAAAAGCAGTTTAGAAGACATGTTTTAAAGGGTTCAGAATTTTTTTTTAATATAATCCAAGATGACCACCCGAAAGCTGGACCAATTAAAATTCTGAATACACGTTCTGGAACCTACCCCATAGGATTCTTCCAGCCAACATTCGAAAAATCTGACAAGCAGTTTACCGTTTAGGAGGAGACACGTTTTAAATGGTTTTTGGATATCTTTTTCGAAAATCCAAGCTGTCTGCCCAAAAGACTGACCAATCAAAATTCTCATTTAATATGTTGAAATCAGGCGATTGATTAAGGAGTAACGTTTTAAAGAGGTTCAGAAAACTTTGGAAAATCCAAGATGGCCATCCAAACAAATCAACCAATCAGAATTCTGAATAGAAGTTCCAGAAGTCTACTACCATAGGATCCAAAGTTTGTTAAAATCCTACAAGTGGTTGAGGAGGAGATGAATTTCAGAAGCAAAAGTTGACAGACGACGGCAGGACGAAAGATGGCCGCCGTGGTATAAGATCACTTGGGGATGGCCAGGCGAGCTAAAATCAGTTTTAAGTGAAATAAAATTGAAACACACAGAACATTTTGAGAACAATTTGACTTAAAGTTATTGCTGCCTCATGAAGCGGTGGTGAAGGTCATTGCTGACTCATACTTTCAGTCAACTTAAAATTATGCTCAAAATAAACAGTACGAATCTATCTTAGTTATATGACACAAACATATAGCATACGGATAAATAGAATTATAACAGACATTTAAACTAATCCATGCGCAAATCTTAAGCACATAATTATACTGTATTTATCCATCTCAGATTTCGACAAGCGTAAATAATTTTCTGGTACTAAAACACAAAACATATGAACGTAAATTAAACACCATACTATAATTAGAGGAAAGATAATTATCCTAACAGAGACTTTGAGGTAATTGTCTAACAAACATGTGTATCGGGTAACACTCAGTCAGGGTGCTGGATAAACATGGTGTAGGAGTAGTTCATCCAGTTCTTTCATAAAAAGAATATCTAAAAACCACAACACATACAACTCTACAAGTAACTGAATTTTAATCAATATTAACCCTTTATCCTTCGAATTTGTTCAAGAAAATTTAAATTTTCTCATAGAAAATGTTCATTTGCAGACCAAGAGAATAGTTTTGAAAACCTAACACTATAGTGAATTTTCAAAAATAGTCTTATCTTTGTGTGCAAATGAACATTTCTCAAGACCACTGCAGAAGTCATTTTTGGCTGGTATGAGTGTTAAAGTGATAACCATTTCAACGACAAATCCCTGAAATCCAATTATTTAAGATGCATAACATTCTATCACATGGGATATTTTGAAATTAATATGACTGGAAGTGGTTGCTGGCTAAGGCAGCAATGGCTTCCAGTCATATTAATTTCAAAATATTCAACCTTCCTGTTTGTTTGCCTCAAGATTAAGATACGGGGAATTTATCAGTGAAAGGGTTAACCACTTATCCAGCACAGACACAAAGTGATAAATTCCAGTGTTCATTCTAGGAGGGGCCATGGGGTCATAGTCCCCTGTTATTTTGAAATGACCCATATTTTTTTCCATTAGGGGTCAAATATCTCCAAATTTTTATGGATATTCAACTGTAAAATAATGCAACTCTTTCAAACTTATATCAGCTATGACAAATTTTTGGCATTGTACGAAAATTCTGTTGAATATTTTGAAACTAATTTGAATGGAAGCTGTTGCCGCCATTATGGATAATTTGAAATTGAGACACTAAGATGTAAATGATGAGTGTTAATCAGATTGGTCTGACTTGTAAGAAAGCATCAAATGTGGATATATATTTCTCTAACAGTCCTCTATTTCTGCTAAGTTGTGGGTTCATTCAGAGCCTCTGTCCCTCGTATTATTCCAATGTCCCAACCTTTTGGGCTCCACTATTCAAGATCCTAGAATGAACACTGAAATTCTTCATGCAATATTTAGCTGCTGATGATTTTGAAATCAATTTGAATGGGAGGTGTTTCTCTCATTAATCTCATAATATTTAACAGCTTTTCTGCATAATTGTCCTGAAATAGAGCCTCAAAGTTTTTTAAAGCGCTAACCCTTGAAATTTAGCTGTCTCAAATTCAAGACAATTATCCAGGAAAGCTGAAGATTTTGAAGCTAATTTGAATGGAACCTGTTGCTATGGCAGCAGGCAGCAATACCTTCCAGTTAAATTAGTTTCATAATATTCAACATAAAAATCCTCATGTCTGTTACAAAGAAATTCTGAGGATGTGACAAATTTTCTGTTGTGTTTCTTTTGAGTTGAAGGTGAAGAGCACCGCAATATACATGTATACGCTAATGCATCTACATGGATCTCTACTGTTTGCTCATGTTCTTGTTTGAGCCATGGACATTTTATTTCTTTTTACCACTCTTCATAGTTCTCATCCAGTCTCACTGTAACTTCATACAGTATATTCTAGCAATAAGTATCGCCATCGTGAGAGCCTGAATTTTGACTCACTTGCCCCTCCCCCACCCCCACCCCATGACAACAGTTCACATCCAGCTATGCCCCGCCCAACCTCTAGCTAAGCTCCATCCATGCTTTGCCCGTATTGGGATCTCTCGAACCCTGAACTACCTGAATGTCAATTTCCAGAACAAGAGGCCCAAGGGCCTGTGGCACTCGCCTGGACCATTGGCATTTAAACCATTTGCATTTAAATGGACATGATGGATGATTTTCGGAAAATCCAAGATGGCCAACAAAGAATTCAACAAGACTCTTTTAATATGTTGAAGCCTACCGTCATACATGTAGGAACGTTCCACCCAAGTTTTGTTGAAATCGGGTTATTGATAAGGAGCACCATTTTTAAACGGTTCCGGAAAGCTTAAAAAAAATCAGAGATTGCTGCCAAAACATTGACCTATCGAAATTCTGAATAGAATTTCTAGAGGCTACGACAATAGGATCCTTCTAGCCAAAAGTGTTTGAAATTGCCCAAGTGATTAATGAGGAGTAGCATTTTATATGAATTCCCATTTATCGGAAAACCCAATATGGCAACCGTCAAAATTCTGTATACAGGTTAGCGTATGGGCCTAGGGTTCTTCCAGCTGAGTTTGGTTGAAATCGACCAAGCGGTAAATGAGGAGTAGCTAATTTTAAGTGATTTCCCCAAATATTCAGAAAATCCAAAATGGCCACCAGAAAAATTGAACAATCAAAATTCTATATGCAACTTCTAAAGCCTACCACCCTAGGCTCGTTCCAGCCAGTCTGGTTGAAATCGACCAAGTAGTTAATGAGTAGACGATTTTCAACCATTTTCCAGAAAATTCAAGATGGCCACCGAATAAATTGACAAATCAAAATTCTATATACAAGCTCTGAAGCATGGCACTTTAGCGTCCTTCCAGCCGAGTTTGCTTGAACTTGGTTCAAGCGGTTAATGAGGAATAGCCTTTTAACTGATTTCCCAAAATTTTCAGAAAATCCAAGATGGCCGCCTTAAAAATGGACCTATCAAAATTCTGTATACAAGCAGCCTAATATCCTTCCAGCTATGTCTGGTTGAAATTGCTCAAGCAGTTAACGAGAAGCGTTTTAAACGATTTACCGCCATTTTTCAGAAAATCCAAGATTGTTGCCGGAAAAACTGACCAATCCAAATTCTGTATACAAATTCTAAAGCGTACTAGAGAGTAAGCTTTTAAGTGATTTTTTTTAGAAATTTTCAGAAAATCCAAGATGAACAGCGGAAAGATTGACCAATCAAAATTTTGTATACACGTTTTGAAACCTACCAGCCTAGTATCCTTCCAGCCAAGTCAGGTTGAAATTTCTCTAGCAGCTAATGAGGAGTAGCGTTTTAAATGATTTCCCGCCATTTTCCAGAAAATCCAAGATGGTTGCCGGAATAATTGACTAATCAAAATTCTGTATATAAATTCTGAAGCATACTAGGCTAGTGTTCTTCCATCCAAGTATGATTGAAATCGGCCCAGTGGTTATCGAGGAGTAGGCTTCTAAGTGATTTCCAGAAATTTTAAGAAAATCCAAGATGGCTGCCGGAAAAATTGACCAATCAAAATTCTGTATACAAGTTCTGAAACATACCAGCATACTATACTCCTAGCTAAGCCTGGTTGAAATTGTCGAAGCAGTTAATGAGAAGTAGCATATTAAATGATTTCCTGCAATGTGTGAGAAAATTCAAGATGGCCACCGAAAAAATTGACCAATCAAAATTCTGTATACAAGTTCTAAAGCCTACGCCCATAGGGACCTTCCAGTCAAATTAGACTGAACTCCGCCAAGCGGTTAATGAGGAGTAGCATTTTTAAGCAAAAGTTGACTGACAGATGGACGGTCGCCATGCCATAAGCTCACTTGGCCATTCTGGCCAGATGAGCTAAAAATATACAGGTAAGCTGTTGAATATATTGAAACTAATTTGAGTGGGTGCTGTTGATGCCTATGGCAGCAACATTGCCCAGTCAAAGCTGTCAAAGTAGTTTCAAATTGTTCAACAGAATGGTTATTAACCCTCTAACATTCATATCAGCCAAAAACAGCCTCTGCAGTGGTCTTGAGAAATACCCATTTGCAGACCAAAAGACCTTTGAAAATTTACCACTGGAATGACTGGCTCGATAACCGAGCCAGGCACTCCAGTGGTAAATTTTCAAAAGTCTTTTGGTCTGCAAATGGGCATTTTCTATGCGAAAATTTTAATTTTCTTGAATAGATTCGAGGATTAACGGGTTAAGTAGTAAAGACATAGAATTCATACACAGGGACCGACTATTAAGAGTTCCTGACAGACGTTATATACGCCATTCATGACATATTCAACCTACAGTACCTGTGACTGACGGAAATTTCAATTTCCCTTTCTCCGAGATCTAACAATACTCACCATTCTATTACTTCTGATATATACAGCTGGCCCTGACAGCTGGCTCTAGGACTATAGACTTAGTAAGCTTTACCGACTCCTGGAACCGGGTACTCGGCTCCCAACTGCCGAGTACCCGTCTGCCATGAAGCTCATATTGTTTGCATAGCCACCAAACAAGAGAAACCCATGTCTTTCCTCTGTGGGGCTGGGAGGCTGGGTCCGTAATAGAATGGTGAGTATTGTTAGATCTCGGAGAAAGGGAAATTGAAATTTCCTTCATTCTCCTTCGATCAATACTCACCATTCTATTACTTCTGATATACACCAGATTTAGTCAGTAACCTGGTGGGAAGGGGCAAGCCATAACTGCTACTTTTTCTCCTTGGAGAAAGAGCTAGACTTAAACTTGATTAAAGGAGACATAAAAGGACCATCAAGTTAACGGAACCGAATCACATTCGCATCACCATGCCCACCCACCCTTTTTTTCTCCTAAGAAAAGGGAGAGAACTCAAATATGCCAAGAGGGTTAACTGCTCTTTGCATATATATATAAATGTATTAGCCTGGGAATGAGCATGAATATATAAGATGAATGAACATGATATATAGACATAATACAAAAAACTCAATCTTGAATTACCTCATGATATATGGATTCCAGACGTGGCGCCTCCAACCATTCACTTGTCCGGCCATCAGTGACACAATCTGATTGACATCCTCTTGCTCGACCAAAAAAGGGAGAAGAGCAGTGTGGTCGTATAACTATCGTTTCAAAACAGCTAAAGCGAGTGGATTGGCGGAGTCTGACACATCCCTCATATAGTAATCCGTGAAAGAGGACTCACAATGCCATTGTGCAACAGCCATGATGTCCTCTAACGGAACACCATTGTAAAGGGCGGTCGAGGCGGCTATTCCTCTAACATCGTGTGCCCTTGCGCATTGCACCTGGTGCCCAGTCGCAATCTCATGGGTAGTCTGAATGCATTATTCCATATGGCTTCTTATGGCAGATCCACATATGTCTATCATTCGACCATAACGAGTCTGTCAGTTTTTTGTGCTTAGTCAAAGCACGGACTGGGCACCAAACACTGGCATCATGATCAAACCTTGTTAGTTTCGGTATAATGATCGGTTTGCCGGGATATCTCAAAGATTGATTCATTGACATAAACTCTGCTCTTGGCAGTAGACGCAGACCCTCTCCGGAGACAAAAAATCGGTCTCTCTCTGCTGAAAGTGCATGGATCTCACTGCGCCTTCTAGCTGAGGAAGCTGCCAATAGAAAGACCGCCTTTAGAGTCAAATGCTTTAGACTAGCCAAATGCAACGGTTCGAAAGGGTGCTTGGCCAGTACATTAAGCACTAAAGATAGACTCCAGGCTGGAATGACTACCGGTTGTCTCGGTCGGAGATTGCTCATTCCCTTCACCATCACATTCAACTGGGCCACCTCTGGACTATCCCTGTTGGCTAGACAAGGGATAACTGATGCCAAAGCTGACTTGTATCCAGCAATTGTGACAGGAGCTAGTCCTGAAAAGAACAGCTCACAGAGAAAGTTTGCTATTTGCTGAATAGTGGATTGAAAGGTATCAATACCCTTTTCTTCACACCAGTCTGCAAATCTGTTAACCTTGTTGTTATATGACTTGAAGGTTGACCTCCTTCTCACAGCTGCGATGAAATCTGCAGCTTGTCGAGAAAAGCCTTCTGACGTGGAACGTTGTTTGATAACATCCACGCAGTCAATTTGAACATTTCGGGACGCTCGTGTAGGAAGCATCCCTTGGCCTGGGAGATTATGTTCGGAATCTCGGGTAACTGCACTGGGTTTTCCACCAGCAGATCTAGAAGATCTGTGAACCACGCCCTGCTGGGCCAAAATGGTGCTATTAGCAGGACCAGGCACGGTTCCTCCCTGATCTTCACCAATATCTTCGGTAGAAGAATGGTGGGTGGGTACGCATAAGCATGCATCCCTCTCCAGCTTATCGCCAGAGCGTCTGTATCGACTGCATTTGGATCTGGAATCGGCGAGACATAAGTCATGATTTGAGCATTTTCCCGTGTGGCGAACAAGTCCACATTGGGTTTTCCCCAATGCTCGAAGATTCTTTGTGGAACTGGAGGGTTGAGAGACCATTCTGTTGGCTGAATTCTCTGTCTGCGAGACAAAGCATCCACCAGAATGTTCAATCGCCCAGGAATGTGAGCTGCTTTCAAAACAACCGAGTAATTCCTGCCCCATTGAATCAAGTGCCACACTTTGATACACAGTGTGGGTGACTTGGTCCCGCCTTGGCGATTTATGTATGATACTACTGTCGAGTTGTCCGACCGTATCAATATCGCCTTGCCCCTGACCTTTGGAAGAAACTTTTCCAATGCCAGTTCCACTGCCATCATTTCCAACATTGATATGCAGCTGGCTCTCCTGGAGAGTCCATGTGCCCGAGACCTGGTGTTCTCCCAGGCAGGCCCCCCATCCCTCCAGCGATGCATCCGTGTACACGGACAGCTGGGGGTGGGGTAGGTGCAGCGAAACTCCTACTAGGAGAGTCTGACGCTTTTTCCACCATACAAGATGCGACATTATTGGCTCCAAAACTGGCACCAGCTTTGACAGGGGTTCTGTTCTCTGTTTTCACAGAGACATCAGATTAGGGTTGCACGATTATTCACTTTTCATAATCGCGATCATTTAAGAAAAATAATCGCGATCATACGATTAATCATGAACTATATTAACTACGCCAATGCTGCTTAGAGGACGGTATTATGCTACTGCAGATTGTAAGATTATGGGTTAGGCACATGGGTATACATACATGGACAGAATACGCCAGTTGCTGATTGCAAACAAAGGAATGTATCAAGATTTTTCTAGACGGAAAACGGAAGGTAACGTATTTCGTTTAATTGTAGCCTATGCTCTAATAGAAGTCCACCCCCTAACTTTGACATATGAGCTCCAATGATTTCTTAGCAGTTTCAAAATGGCAAAACTCTGTATTAGAAGCCCACATGCGTGTATAATAATAACAATCGTGTCACAGGGTGTGTCGACTTAAGACAGATCTCTGCCTTGATACATTTCTGGCCCCTCTAGAAGTCAATACAGGCCTCGGATTTGTAAATCTCGACCACCTATTAGATTAATACTAATAGTAGGCCACGTATGTTCAAGATATAATAAAGTTTATTCCACACTTTTGTAGCTAAAATGCGCTTAAAACAGTCTTGGCGTGATTAAATAGCTTCCTTATAAATATATTGTAAGGCCAAATTTATGTACCAAACAAGTACGGGAGAAAATGCGCATCAATTTTGTAATGCCGGTCAACATTAAATGATCAAAATTGAATTATTACGAACGACAATATAGCCGGCTTCTTCAGTTGGCGAGCCAGTGGATCTTTTGCGATGGGAGGCGGCGTGTTCTCGCGAGATATTATACGCTAACGGGAGTTTATCAAACGGGTATCCGTTATTCAGATCAGTATAAGACTCAGTTCCTATCGCGCAATGATAATATATAGAAATTCCAGAGTTCCGAGTCCCCAATTCCAGAATATTTATGTCCGAGTACTCGCTCTAAAATAAACTCTTCAATTGGAGGCGAATCACGTGATTTGTATTTTTTTTTGCGACGTCATTTTATATCAAATTGTGGATTAATTTTGATGTAATAAACGACCTTTATTAAAGGATACGCAATATTTAGGCGCTCAAATCAAATAATTTCACTTCCCCGGGGATGTTTTGAGGTATACATTAAACATAGGCGTAGGCGTTGAATTTCCGTGGTATCAGGGTTTTTTTTTGGAAAACCGTTAGCGCATAACTATTCAGAGAATGGGGAACGCGGGATAAGCGTGTGTGATTACAACAACAATGACAAATAGCGACCAAGTGAACAATCTTTATTCATCTAAAACTAATCCTGAGTCAATACAAACAAATCAGTTATTTATTTATTTAGTTTATTTAATCATTCACACATTCGGCTGATAGCCGGATGTTTGTTTCCATGTTTGGTAACGCGAGCAGTTTCACAAGCGTAAAAGTGTCTTGACAAAAATTTCAACATGGCGATTATACGATTATTTCATTTTATGATCGTCCACGATCATTTTGAATTATATAATCGCGATTAATCGAATAATCGAAAAATCGTGCAACCCTACATCAGATACAACTGGATAGGTCTTCGCATCAGAGCAGCGTACAGGATTACATGCTCCATGGAGACGATCATGCCCAGCATCTGAAGGAACCGCCTCGCCTGAATGTGGTTTCCCAATCGAAAACTCTTGACGATGGCTAACAGACACCACTCTGGGCTCTGATGGGTAAACCCTGCCCGCCTCGAGATCGAATCGCATCCCTAAATAAACGAAATGTTGAGTGGGTGTCAACTCGGATTTCTCCTTGTTGACTATCCAGCCTAGATCTGAAAGCAACTTCAGAGTCAGAGCAGTATCCACCTCTAACCTGGCTGATGTGTCTGCTTTGATCAGCCAATCGTCTATGTAGGTGTGTAGCGCCACCGTCTCTTTTCTGAGAAACGCTGTCACCGCAAGGACCACTCTCGTGAAAACCCTTCGAGCTGTCGACAGGCCGAACGGGAGGACTATAAACTCCCATACTTGATTCTGAAACGCAAATCTCGGAAACCTGTGACAACTCCTGTTCATTGGAATGTGGAAATATGCATCTTTCAGATCGATCGATACACACCACATTCCTTTCCTCAACCCTGCCATTACCGACCTCGGAGTTTCCATCTGGAACCGAGGCGTATGGATAAACCAATTTAATGGCCTGAGATTGAGTGCTGGTCTCCATCCCCCTGTGCTCATGGGGACAAGGAACATGTTTGAATAGAAGCCTGGAGTGTTCCGGTTTGCTGGTTTTATTGCCCCCTTCAGAAGCAAACCTGACACTTCGTTTTGAATGGCTTCTAACTTGTCTGGTTCCCTTGGTACGAGTGTCCAGACAGGTGCCAAAGACAGATTCTGTGGTGGAAAGTCCCACCACTCCGGCATGTACCCCTGGGATAACCATCCCAGGACCAGACTGTCTGACGTAACACCTCACCAAGCCTCGACGAAACGCATGAGCCTTCCACCCACTATAGACGCCTCGACGCCTAATGGGGGTGTCTGGCTCGCGATCCGCTTCCCCCCCCCCCCCCCTCTCTTGACGAGAGAGACAGAGAACCATTTTGGGCTTGGCTTGGCCGGTCTAACGGGCACCGCTGTTCCTGTCACACAGGTGCGGTCCAGGCAGATACGAAGGGAGCTCTCGTACCCTCAGGTACGATCCGCTCCCTTCTTTCTGCCCTTTGAGGACTTACCCTTCCCCTTGCCCTTCCTGCCTCTCGGGCGATCAGGAGCAACATTGGGGAGGGTAGGAGCCTCCACAACCTTCTTGGCTTTCTTCGCCGGAGGCGGCTGAGAAAACCCAGAAGAAGCAGAAGCAGCACCAGGCTTAGCTTTCGCTGTGCCTTTGTGCTTTTTCTGCTTCTTAGAAGGTTGCATGGTCAGCGGCTTAGCTACAGACCCTAGTGCGTGCGCATGACGCACTAGCTCTAGCTGCAGGTTCACCGCCAACCGATTCTGCGCAATGCTAGCTGTGTCTTCTAAGATGGCCCGCACCTGGCCACCAAAGATGCTAGGGCCTGTCAGGGGCGTCCCAAGAAGATGCTCCCTGACGGCCGTAGCTGGATGCATATGGTTAAGAACCATCTGCCTCCTAGACTTGGTTACACGCGCCTGCACCCTTGCCAATGCGTCCATAGACAGCACCAGGCCGTCATTGACGCACGAAAGCGCCACAGGTGGCACAGGGTGGCCTGCCGCCGCTTCAGCCCACACCGACTGAAGAAGGCGATAAGAGTGGCTGACAGCACTCATAGCTGCCCTCACACCCTCATCACAAAGGGACAGGTCTTCATCGTGGTGTCCCTGAGATTTGTCCACTAGTGCCGGGGTGGGGCCACCCGCTCCAGCACTCTGGACACCCAGAACCCATCGATCATCCTCGGTGACCGACGGGCCAACACCATACCTGTCGTACTCCCCCCGTGGAATACGACACCTCGCCCGCACCCCCCTGGAGGCCGCAGGAAGCTGGCCCTTGGTCATGAGTTGCTTGCTATAAATAGCATCCAGTAACTCAATAAACCGTGGATCCAGTCCAATAGACTGGATCCGGGCTGCGGGCAAGATCCCCGTCCTGATCGATGCCACCGATGGACGGGGCACATCCTCCTCGGCCATGGTCGGAACCACAGACGGGTCTACCCTGGCTAGCCAAGCCAGAGCCTCAGACCAGTCCGTCTCGGAGGAGGACACTTCCGTGAACACGTCACCCGTTGACATGTTCATGGCCCTACCAGCAATGGCCTCCCGGCTAGGAGCCGTTGCTGACACGCCAGGAACTCCGGTACCATACGGTTCCGCCGCCACCCCATGGAACACACCAGTCCATGGAGTAGGCCCGCACGGAAAACCGTGCGGACCCGAGCGGTCGCGGAACCGTGGCCAAACACGGGCGCTAACGGCACCCCATGTCTGACCGCCGGACTAGGCGAGATAGGCGAGCACCACGCCTGGCCCGGCACACCCGTCACCGTGTCGGTTGGCGCCAAACCAACCATCACGGGACTGGTGCCCGGTACCAGATTGGCCTCAACCACGGGCGGAGCCGCTGCCCTGGCTTGCGCCAAGCCAGACAGATGGTGGGTGGTTCCGTCCAGGACGGAATCAACCTCCATATTCTCCACCCGCGGCATCACAGGCCGCAGCAACCTCTCCTCCTCGGCCTCCTCATCTTCAGACCCTGAAGTCGTCACTAGACGAGGAAACCATGGAGCCATCCTGGCGGACGGCTCCCATGCCTGATGGACCGGCCACCGCTACTGGACCACCCGGAGGTGGCCGCAGAGAGACAGAACCCGTCAGGCCTGAGCCCGATGGGACTGCCACGGGGGCCGTACGAGACGGCTCCCTCGGTGGCCAGTCCAGAACCCTGTCCAAGGACAGGGTCCAAATCAAACATGGGGAGAGACTGCCCTACAACTTTCGACACCAGCGTGGGCAGAACGCTATGCAGGAAACCCTGCATAGCCGGACCAAACCACACCAGCGGTGCCATCTCCGCCACCTCTGGTTGCAGACGTGGAGCGCCCCCAAGGGCCGAAACGGATGCTCCTCGATTTGCTTTCGGACCGCCTGACCCCGTGTCAGACCATGTCAAGTCCTTCTGGGCAAGGAACTTCAACATCATGTCAACCGACCACACTGCACATACGTTACACCTATTGTCAAGGTTACATTTCGTACATCGAAAACAGACATGGTCCTTAAACAGAACCCGAACAAATTTGTGGCACTCGTCACACGATGGTGGGGCTGGCTTGGCCTATAAATAAGCACAAACCTACAATAAGCAAGCGGAATGAAACGGAGACAGAAGGTAGACAATTAATTTTCAAATATTTCGACCATAAATTAACTGTAACCCTCCAGCACCCCACCCTGCAACGTTAAAGCAAAGATCGCATTAATTATGACGACAAGAACGAAGCGGGCAATAATACACCCATACACTGATCCTCAAGGATGTATCACGGAACCAGGAATCATATCGCAGAGCATGCAGGGTATATTTACTAATAAATATAAATTATACTCCTAACGAAGGCCAAAACGATATGTGAAGACACAACAAAATGTAAACAAACTGCTGTAGCACACGGTAAAACCGCAGACCACACATCTAAATCAAGAATTTTGAAACCACTGATCATTGCAAACAGATCGTGATAACACTTTTCTGGTACCATTTTAGTACGCAGCACCTAGAATCAGATGCGCGAATTAATGAAACATTTTCTTCACATAAACATCCGAGACACACGGGTGTGACGTCACCCACTCGGATCTTACGGAGAACGACGTCAGCCGATATTCGTGTTAAAAACACCGTCAGCCAAGACCTATTTTCATATCTGCCGATCGCCTGTGGCGATCATCCGGCATATTTCGTTGTTAACACCACCGACAAATTTCAAAGACCTAAGTCTTCTAATTATGTAATAACATGGAAATATACAACCTGGTTATCATCGCCGGCATCCATGTTAATCCAAATATCCTTTAGAGAACGCACACGCTATCACAATTTAATCACCGGAAAAAGACTTAGGTCTAAACAGTCTTAAGACTTCCCAACTGCAAAAGCATGTATCTCTTGTTGCTATGCAAACAAGAATGAGCTTCATGGCAGACGGGTACTCGGCAGTTGGGAGCCGAGTACCCGGTTCCAGGAGTCGGTAAAGCTTACTAAGTCTATAGTCCTAGAGCCAGCTGTCAGGGCCAGCTGTATATATCAGAAGTAATAGAATGGTGAGTATTGATCGAAGGAGAAATATTTAATTATGACATCATATACTTGCCGTACAGATTGGATTCCTCTATGTTGGTGTTCAAATTGCATATTTTGACCCTCACTATACCGTGTTGTTCGGCATTAGAAAATTTCTGCCTAGATTCTTTCTTAGGGTATGAACCTGGAATAGTGTTCTTAGTTCCTACCATGTGCCAATTGATGCAATAGTTTTTACTATTTTTACCAGGTCTTACACTAAGGTCTGTAGCTGGGTGTTTTACCCAGTTATTACATGTAACAGGAAGAATTTGTCACCTAGTATCTATAACTGGAATGAGATCATACATAGTGCCTATAGTTAGGATACTTTTCTTAACCCTTTAACTTCGAGGGAATTTAAATTTTCTCATATAAAATCTCCATTTGCAGACCAAGACAACACTATTTTTTAAAACTTACCACTGGCATGACTGGCTCCATTATCGAGCCAGTCATTCTGGTGGTAAATTTTCAAAAATAGTCTTCTTTTGGTCTGCATATGGACATTTATTAAGACCACTGCAGAAGCCGTTATTGGCTGATGAGTGTTAAAGGGTTAAGTTCTTACCTAATGTCTATAAAAGGAATATTTTTCTGAGATTTTCCCATCTGTCTATGCCTGCCAAAGTTTTCTTGAGTTCTTACCTATGGTTTGTAAATTATTTAGTAACCTTTCTTACCTAGGGTCTGTAGCTGGAATAGTTTTCCCAGTTCATATGGCAATGATCTCAGGTAGTTGTGGTTTAGCAGCAGTTCCCGGAGAGGCACCATCTCTCCGAGTTCGATGGGCAGACTTCGTAGTTTATTTGACGACAGATCAAGATACGTTAGATGTGACATAAGTGATATTTCTGGAGGGATGCGTGTTAGATTGTTGTCATTCAGATATAATGAGGTGATATGTTCCATATACCAAAGCTGTGGACATAGTGTTCGAACCGTTCCTAAAACACATAAACAGTCTTCAACTGTCAGAAGATAATAAATCGTGTACTTGCATACAGTGTCGCAGGAAATTCAAAATTTTACACAAAATTAAATGTCCATTGAAGAAATATAACAAGAGAGTTAAACAAACTAAACAAGAAATCGCACAAAAATAAATTTGCTATTAATTTATGCAGACTCGTTATAAGTATGATGGCATAGAATAACTAAATTATAAATATAAGTTTTAATTTAAATTCTCTAAGTCTTCTTGGATTAAATGCCATTTGAAACAAGAACTGTGTGGAATTAAATGGCTTATCTTCATCACTGCATTCTAAAAACTCTTGTAACTACAGCACGGAATATAAACAAAATCACGGATTTCTTTTTTCACGAAAGAGTTGATACTTACCTCCCTAATACTCTTTGATATTGCTAAATATCGGCTTACACTCAAGAAAACACTCAGATTAAAAAAGTTAGGTGCCCCTACTGGGCAGGGAGTCAGAGGGCAGTCCGGCGGATGCCAGCCCCACCACTGCGATTGCGCAGACTAGCACTTCCTCTGACTAATTTATTGGCTGACACCATGCAACTTACAAGAGCTTGAAGACCGAGCCTCTGTGGGGCGGAGAGGCCGGGTCCGTATTAGGGAGGTAAGTATCAACTCTCTCGTAAAAAAAGAAATCCGTGATTTCGTTTATTTCAATTCAAGAGTATACTTACCTCCCTAATACTCTTTGATATTGCTAGAATTTGTCAGGGAATTCGGCGGGAGGGAGGCGAGGTCAAAAGACCAGCTCTTCCCTATGCGCTTTTCTGCGTTTAAGGCACTTAAACTTCTGAAATTGTGTGAAAACACAATCAGGATTAGATACGAACATCGGCTAACACAAACCGATGGATGAGAGATGACCGAATGTCATATGCGCTCCTCTCCCCCCCCCCCCCTCTTGGGAGGAAGACTGAATGACCTCAATGTCCCATACGCTCTCTACGTACAAGTGCCATGTACTATAGGACAAGAGACGAAAAGGCTCCATTTTCGTATACTCTCAATAATGAACCACAAAAAACACATACCATCACCATGTTAATAACGAAGGGTCACGTGACAATACAATTAACAATGAACAACACATAAACAAGACTGACCTTGTTGAGTTTGGCTGCTGACATCATCTTCCCAGTGGTGAAGACTGATGCAGTCCCAAATAAGTGGTTGTTCCCATTAATTAATTGTGATATATATATATAAATAATGAGGAAACCGCATCAAAAATGTACACCTAATTATTTTTTCAAAATCGATAAGGCGAGAGGATTCGAGGTGTCACGGAGATAATGGTCTACTTGACTCACAGTGCCACTGAGCTACCGACATAATGTCATCCACAGGGACCCCATTAACTAGGGCAGTGGAAGCCACTACACCCCAGACACTGTGAGCCTTGGCTATGTCAACTTGTTTACCTGTGGCGGATTTATGACAAAATTGAATACACTCTACAATCCACCTGGAAATGGTGTCCTTAGACGCCCTGCCATGGGGTTCAATATATGACAACCATAACGCTGACGGGTCCGTCCACCATTCCTGAGTACGTTGTTTGTACCAGTTTAATGCTCGGACTGGACACATTGCTTTAGAATTAGGATCATATCTAGTTAAAGCTGGTAAAAATATGGGTTGACCTGGATATTTCAAAGACTGATTTTTAGCCATGAAATTAATCCTAGGCAGAAGCTTAAGGCCTTCCCCTGTAACCACAAAACGGTCTGCCTCGGCTGATAAGGCATGAATTTCACTTCTACGCCTAGCCGAGGCCGCAGCAATTAAACATATAGATTTAAGAGTCAACATTTTCATAGAAATGGAACTAAGTGGTTCAAAAGGCTTATCGCCTAGTACCCAAAGCACTAGAGATAAACTCCAAGACGGAATCACAGGGGGATTCCTTGGTCTTAGATTGCCCATGCCTTTAATTAAAATATTTAATGTACTTACTTCATCACTTCCCCTATTAGCCAAGCAACGGATAACTGTCATTAAAGCTGATTTATAACCAGCAATAGAGTTAGGCTTGAGGCTATAGGCATCATACAGGTGACAGAGGAAATCAGCTACTACCTGAATAGATGAATCCATTGGATCAATACATCTTTTTGAGCACCATTCTGCAAATCTGTTGATTTTATAATTATATGCTCTGGAGGTTGACCCCCTCCTGGCTTTTGCCATAAACATGGCTGCTTGCTCAGAAAAGCCCTCCTTAATTCTAGATTCCTTGACAACATTCACACAGTCAATCTGAACATTGCCGGATTGTTGTGAAGGGCCTTGCCCTGGAAGATAATGTTGTCCATCAGAGGCAGAGGAGCCGAATTGCAGACCAGAAGGTCCAGCAGATCCGTATACCATGATTGGCTTGGCCAATTTGGGGCGATCAGAAGCACTTGGCACTCCTCCTGTCTGATTTTCTGAAGAATTTTTGGAATCAGGATTGCTGGAGGGAATGCGTATGCATACATTCCCACCCAGCTGATAGCTAACGCATCTGTTGTGAAAGCGCTTGGATCTGGAATCGGAGAGATGTACGTCGTCATCTTCGCATTCTTCTTCGTTGCGAATAAATCTATGTTGGGTTTCCTCCAGTGGTCGAACAGACGATCCGCCACACATTGATTTAGTTGCCATTCCGTTGGTAAAACACTCATCCTTCGGCTCAATGAGTCTGCTAACAGATTTAACCTTCCAGGAATAGGAACTGCTTTCAAGGTAATCCTGTAATTCAGGCACCAGCAAAGCAGTTTCCAAGTCATCATACAGAGATTGGGTGACTTCGTTCCGCCCTGGCGGTTTATGTAAGTCACTACTGTTGAGTTGTCTGATCGAATTAGAACACTTGCCCTGAACTTTCTGAAAGAAATGTTCCAGGCCCAGGACTACTGCTCGTAATTCCAGTAGATTTATATGTTCCCTTGACTGTTCCAGATTCCAAAGCCCTGATATCGTAGATTCTTCCAGGCAAGCTCCCCACCCCTCCATCGATGCATCTGTATACATCGTTACCTGAGGGTGAGGAGGGGTTAGCATAACCCCCTCCAAGAGATTCTCTGTCTTCAACCACCATTGAAGGTGGTGAATTAGAGGCTCCAACACTGACACATTTGAGTCCAGTGAACCTGTACTCTGGGTCCATTGTGTCATGAGAAATAACTGGATCGGCCGCCTGCATAAGGCCGCCTGAGGAATGACTGGTTCCAGAGAAACCATCAACCCCAGCATTCTCAAGTAAACCCGTGCCAGGACATGACGACTGGTGCACACTGACTGTATTCCTGAGATGAGTATCTGAACCCTCTCCTGAGTAGGATAAACATATCCTGTCTCTAGGTTGAAGAACATTCCCAGGTAAACAAACTTCTGGGATGGAGTCAGCTCTGATTTTTGGAAATTGATTATCCAGCCTAAGTCTGTGAGAGTTTTCAAAACTATCTCCAGATTCGCCGATAAACTTTCCCGGTTGTGTGCTTTTAACAGCCAGTCGTCTATGTACGTGTGGAATGCTATGCTTCTCCTGCGGAGGTATGCTGTTATCGCAAGAACCACTCTGGTGAAGACCAGAGGAGCCGTGGAAATTCCGAAGGGTAACACCTTGAATTCCCACTGTCTGCCCTGGAATGCAAATCTCAGGAAGCGACGGAAACTCCTCACTATAGGAATGTGGAAATAAGCATCCTTCAAATCTACTGAAGCTGTCCACATCCCCTTCTCCAACCCCGCCAACACTGACTTCACAGTCTCCATCTTGAAACTGGGTGTCTCTATGAACTTGTTCAATGGCTTGAGGTTGAGAATTGGTCTCCACCCTCCGGTGCTTTTCGTTACTAAGAACACGGTTGAATAGAAGCTCGGGCACTTTTGCGCCGGTTGAATTGCTCCTTTTTGTATGAGGGAGTTTATCTCTTCCTCTATACACAACCTTTGATCTGGATCTCTTGGGATCTGAGTCCAGATTGGCACCAGAGACAGTCGCGATGGTGGGCCTGTCATCCAATCGGGATGATACCCGACTGAAAGCCATCGCAAGACTAAATGGTCCTGAATTAACCGTTCCAACTCTTGCTTGTGGTGGGTCAACCGGCCTCCAACTGGACCACCTAGGGAGAGAGGTGGACATAAGTAGTGCAAGAGTGGCACTGTCTCCTTGGCTTGAAACACCGGAGTGGTTCTCACCATGGTAACCGGCCCATCAGGCACGATTACCACGACCAGATCCTCGCGCGCCACGACCAGCACCGCGCGCACCTCGGTACGTGGGTGGCTGCCTGCCTGGCTGGCTGCGCTGGAGGAGCCTGCGCCCCCTCACTGCTGGCCGAATCGCACGTGGCTGAGGCTGCGCTGGTGGCTGGCCTCTGACATGGCCACCTCCACCTCGAGCCTGCAGGGGATGGTACGCAGGGGGTGCTGCGCGAATGCGCTCCCTACGGAGCACCTCAAACTGTTCGCGCAGTGCCCTCTGGTTGTTGACCAGAGTGACCATCCCCTGGAGGTGCTTGCATCCCTCACCTCCAGAGACCAGGACCTGCCATAGGCGTACGCAGCAGCCTATTGTACAGGTCCTCGGACGGGCACAGGTTGTCCAATGCAAACGTGCGCCTCGCCCGGACACTTCTGGTCACAGCCCGAGTCAAACAATCCAGTCAGGTTGATTCCATCCTGGATGGCTCTCTGGACAGTTATCGGGCTAGGCTGGCGCGATGCGGATGCTGTCACTACCCCTTGCAACAGCTGGGAGACATGAGAAAGCGCCGCAATAGATGCTCTCCCACTCTCCTCCGCATCGCGCAACGCGGTATTGGCCGAACGCAATGCGTTCGAACACAGCGCTCCCGTGTCAGAACGGGAACATGGCCGCGTGTCTTCACCTAATGCCGCGCGGTCATCTACGCTCGGCTTAGGTACCACACCGTACCTCTGATACTCCACGGGTATGATGCGGCAGCGCCTTGCAACCTCGCGAGGGGCCTTCGCGAGACGTCCATTCGCCTTGATGGACTCTGCCGCCGAGAACATATCAACAATATGTTCTGCCAGCGGCAGA
The DNA here is from genome assembly GCA_034401795.1 of Chaetoderma sp. LZ-2023a. NCBI lineage: Eukaryota > Metazoa > Mollusca > Caudofoveata > Chaetodermatida > Chaetodermatidae > Chaetoderma > Chaetoderma sp. LZ-2023a. The sequence goes on from CM067372.1 coordinate 90,953,426, forward strand.
GATGGCATGGCGCTAACAGTCGACTTACCAGCTAACCACGGCCGGTGGTCTCGCTGGCTAGCCGACTGTTCCACGGGCAGGTCTGGCCTGACGCTTATAAGCCATTGACAAGCGTCCGACCAATCCTCCTCCGTGGCTACCTGCAAGAGCTCTACAAGACGAGGGCCTTCGTCTTCCTCCTGAGCATTCGCAGGCGAGCTTGAAGCTGGATAGCCTGGCACTCCTGGCAAGCCAGAGAAAGCAAGCGCCCCACGCAATACCACGGCGCCTACTCCTGGACAAGCCAGTCAGATTAACATGCCTGCTCTTTCGGGCGAAAGAGCAGGCATGTTAATCTGACTGGCTTGTCCAGGAGTAGGCGCCGTAGTATTGCGTGGGGCGCTTATTGCCACACCACAGCCCTGGCCAGAACCAGCTATACCCTCGGCAAGCCGAGGTATGCGGAACAACTGGCCTTCTGAGCCCTAAATTCTACTCCTGCGTGAGTAGAACCGTGGACAATGTCGCTTGTATTTCCCGTGAGGGGTGCACAGACGTCAATGTCCATGGTCACGACATCAGAAGGAGAACCCAGCAGATAATCCTCTTCTTCCTGGCCAGAAAGATTAGACTCCGGGTCAGCAGAGAGCTAACTCGGACTGGTCAGGAAAGGTGCCATAGGAGGTACTGGCACCTGCGGTGTGCGGCTACCCCTGGGCTGATAAGCAGGCACCAGGTTCCAGCGACAACCGTCCACGGACCACCGGTGCGGCAAGCCTGCTGCCAGTGTCCTGGGACGCCCCCTCTAATGGGGGCCTCCTCTGAATCATCGAAAACTGGTAGCCCTAAAGAAACCAGATTCAGAGGCGGGGATTATCTGCCCCGAAGCAGATGAAGAGGACAACAAAGGATTTGATCCAGGAAGCATGCTACGGAGCAACTCTGGAACCAAATCCTTGCTTGTCCTCTTCATCTCTCCCAACATCTCACTACGGAAGGCCTCCATGTCCACTGAGGACGAGGCCTTCCTCTTACCCTTTTTACTCGTTACCTCTCTCTTTTGTTTTCTCTCTTCCTCCACGATCTTATCCTTCGCCTGCAATGATAAAAATATCCGCTATTAGATCCCCCCCCCCCCACTGTTTACATACATCACATTTAAGTTAACGGGCCACAAGGAGTACACTGGAAACATAAATGTGGGATAAATCTTTCTTTGAGGATGCGACCACAAGAAGGAAAACCAGGTCTCTGAAACAGGCCAGAAGACGAAGACAATGAGTATTTTAGTTACGGTTAGAAAACTCAAAACCAAAATAAAAGGAGAGGAAAAGGTGTTCATAAAGAGCACCTATCAGATATTAAAAAACCAGCGTTGGGCAAAACTTTAATTGTTAATAAAGTGCAAGGCTGATTATGACGTCATAATTTCAAAAAAGAAATTAAATCGATCCGAAACAAACATCCAGGTGTAAGGCCGAATTGTATTCATATCCATAACATCCTGACTAGAAAGGATAGAATATTCAGGCTACACAAACATCAGATAAACAATGATAAAATGGCAAAAGTTTATATAATTATTTTCAAATATAAGAGAAGTGCCTCATATCATTAACTAGAATACCTGATTCTTTGCATATACAAACCATCCAATCTGATGAACTGGAACACTCCACCAAGACTATGACCTCTTAACTCTCTCCACCTTAAGGGAAAAGGAATTGGACCAAGAGGGCAAAGTGAGAAGACCTTCTTACGAGGCCTCCAAATCACTAGACATAGACTTTTTGGTTAGATAACCTAACAGAATTAGTAGGAAATGGAACCTTGGTGGAGAGAAAACAAACCCTCTGTTGATGTGATGTCCTGTACAATCATAGACAGATACCTGTGGACATAAACACAAAGAGAGATTAGTATTACATAGCGCCATTTTGAAATAAACCAACTATATTAGGCGCTTATCTCGATAAACGCGAGTCCCGGAAACACATTACAACGGGATAAACTCGCTAAAATATACTAGAAGTCACCTGATGGATAGGTCCTGGGCCCTCCTCTGGCGTATTAGTACATTCTGCCATCTCTTACAGGTGATTACACTTCTAATATTCTGATTAAATGACTTAGAATTGCTTAGAAAAGCTTTAAGCATGGAAACATGTGTTGACCCTCTGCCAATAAATTAGCAAAGAGGAAGTGCTAGTCTGCGCATGCGCGTTGGTGGGGCTGGCATCCGCCGGACTGGCCTGACTCCCTGCCCAGTAGGGGCACCTAACTTTTTTAATCTGAGTGTTTTATTGAGTGTAAGCCAATATTTAGCAATATCAAAGAGTATTAGGGAGGTAACTATACTCTTGAAGTGAAAAGCGTTTGTGACTGCCTGACTGATGGACATGGCTGTTTATTGAGCTGCTCCCTGCAGCTAAAAACATAATAAATTATAACTCACTCTGCAAAATGCAGAAGCTAAGATTTGCATGAATAACTGTTATGTGTAGCTTTCATATATAGATATATGTATGTGTTGCCATTTAGGACAGGTGGCAGCTAACATTGTAGTAAGAGTAGATTTAAGGTATATCTCATAATTTGATGAGACCTCTACATTCCAATGATCAGTAAATCTATTAGCTCTCCTATATAGTGGAAGAAGAATATAAAATGACATACCTGAGACTACAGATATATTCCCCAAGGTTACTGTGGGAAATATATTATTTAACCTAACAACAGCGGACATGAACATTTATTTTCAAATATTCATTTCTAGGTGAATAGAACTCGATGAAAAAATAGCCGAACCCGGACATTTTGGTTAAAAGACAAATTTTATTGCCAAGCTAATCTTATGACTGTCTAGTGTACACACAAGAAAGTCTCCCAAATTCTCCCTTGGGGAAACCTGTTTTTTAATCCATTGAACATGACCAACCAAATACCAGAAAATTTACCACTCAAAATCTATTCTGATAAATATTGTGAAATCAGCCTTACTATCAGTCGGTGCTGTCTACATAAGAACAGATCATGTGTTTTGTAAACATAATTATAAAAATAACAAGAGGCCCTAGGGACCTGTATCGCTCACCTGGAGCACCATCAATTTTTGTCAAAATTGTTGGTGGGTGGTTTAGCAGTCTTTTAAATGAGTTTATGGACATTTTTGCAAGTGCAATATGGCCACCAACCACACTACATTTGATTGGCCCACGGCGCCCATGTTTTTTGATGGATCAACTTCCCTTGAACAAATTTTAATGGCCCAAATTTCCGCCTGATCCCTTCAGCGGTTTTGGAGGAGTCATTTTCGTGAAAACTATGTCATCCTAGACGGTCGCCGAACCATTTGGTCAAGCAAGTCCTCTTGAACAAACCTGGCACACCTCTTGGCCTAAATGAAGATTCCCCAAGTGGTTTCAGATTTTTAAAGACATTTCCTGAAATCGGCCAAAATCCAAAATGGCTGGTGGGCAAATTGGCCGATAGGGTTCATTTGAACAAACTTGGATCCTTATGCGCTAAGGAGGCTTCCTGGCAAATATAATTGAAATCGGCCTGGTAGTTCTCGAGAAGACATTTTAAATTTCCCAGTGCTTTAGCATGGGAGCTTTTGACGCGAAAATTATCCAAGATGGCCGCCAAACCGTTTATCTGACACTTTCGAAAATTGCAAATTTGAGCTCAGAATACCCAAAACATGTATAGAACCAATTTTGGCCTCAAAATCCATCAAAATAAAAAAATCCACTATGTCCGCCAAACACACTACATTTTGATTGCCCATGGTGGCCATGTTTTTTGACGGAGCAACTTCCCTTGAACAAACTTTAATGGCCCTTAATCTTTAATCATATCTCCCAAATTTTGGCCTGATCAATTCAGCGGTTCTGGAGAATCGTTTTCGGGAAAACTAGGTCATCCAAGATGGTTGCCGAACCATTCGGTCAATCAAGTCGTCTTGAACAAACTTGGCTTACATCTTTGCCTAGATGAGGTTTCATAAGTTTTGAATCGATTCCCCAGGCCGTTTCGGAGAACAAGATTTTAAAAGACATTTCCTAAAATCGGTCGAAATTCAAGATGGCCGCCGGTCAAATTAGCCGATCGCCTTCATGTGAACAAACTTGGATCCCTAAGACCTAAGAGCCAAATATAATTGAGATCGGCCTAGAAGTTCTCCAGAAGACATTTTAAATTTCCCATTGCTTTAGTATGGGCACCTTTGCCGGGAAAATAATCCAAGATGGTCACCAAACCATTTATCCGACAGTTTCGAAAATAGCATATTTGAGATCAGAATACCCAAAAAACACATATAAAACCAATTTCAGCCTCAAAATCTATCAAATAAAAAAATCCAATATGGCCACCAAACACGCTAAATTTTTATTGGCCCATGGCAACCATGTTTTTTGACGGTTCAACTTCCCTTGAACAAACTTTATTGGCCCTTAATCCCATATCATATCTGCCAAATTTCGACCCGATCCATTCAGCGGTTCTGGAGAAGTCGTTTTCGCTAAAACTAGGTCAACCAAGATGGCTGCCGAACCATTTGACCAATCAAGTTCCCTTGAACAAATTTGGTTCAACTCTTGCCCTAGATCATATTTCATGAGTTTTGCATCAATCCCCATAACAGTGCTGGAAAAGATTTTTAAAGATGTTTCCTAAAATTGGTCAAAATCAAAGATGGGCGCCGGCAAAATTGGTCAATCGGCTTCATTTGAACAAAGTTGAATCCATATGCCCTAAGGATGCTTCCTGCCAAATATAATTGAAATCGGCCTAGTGGTTCTTGAGAAGAAGTCATTTCAGGCCAGGTGAGCTAATAATATAAAATAAACTTTATACAGTCAAAGCTGTCTATAACAGCTACCTGTCTAAAGCAAGTAATAATGCCTTATAAATACCACACGCATCGATGTAAAAAGATCTAAGCACCTGCAATGTTAATACTAGATGCTAAATGATTCACAAAAATATGCCCGACCAAAATATGGCATTTTATGCAATAATATATAGACCAGGGTAAATTTAGAGTCATCATTAAAATAAATCAAAAGCGATTTTTATATTGTGTGATTTAACAATTTAAGTCAATCGCTTTTTCGATTGTGTTATCTAAGAATCGAAGTCAATTTTACTTTACTTTCCCTGAACCTCCAGACTATGGGGAGATGACATTCACTTGCAACTGTCTTCCTCTAGTGAACACTATGTGCATGATAAATGTTATAAGCTCTACACATTATCTAAAAATATTTCAAAAGTGCAAAATGAAGAGCGATACAATGAAGGCTCATGCCCATCTACCCCTACACTGCGATCAGAATCTACCCCATATGATTATCATACTCATTGTTTGATATGTTCCAAGGAACTAGACTTTGATGCTGTCCGGTGTCAACCTGAACAATGTTCCCAAATAAGCAGTATTGAGTATGTTGGTAAAACTAAGAATAGTTTCTTTCTTCTTCTTTTCGTTCGCTGATCATACCGCCAGTCCTGTAAGTGACTATCGACATGATCATATGCGTTAAGTGCGTGGATCCATGGTTTATTAGAGTGCACCGTGCGGCCTGGAACCTCCGTCTTCAGCACACAAGGTTTCTGTCAGGGTTACCTCACCCATACCTCCTTTAGTCGCCTCTTCTAAGAATAGTATTCTTCAGGAGAGCTTGCTGGGTACTTGTGAGAAAAGAAATGACCCAATTGCAGATAATGTCAAAGCAAGAATTATTTTTGCAGGCGATCTCTGTGCTGTGGCGACCAAATACCATCGACAATGCATGCAAGAATTCATGTCCTGTAAATACACTAGTTCATGTGATGCTTCACATAGCAATACGCGGAACCGTGATGCAATAAATAATAAGGCATTCACCCAACTGTGCAATTGGCTTATTGAGCCAGAACAGAATTGAAACCAGCATACATTGCAAGACCTCCGCTTACAATTTAACAATTTCTTGCCAAATGATGTACCTGCATACAGCATAAAACACATACAATGATGGCTTCTCGAGCCCTTTGGAAAAGACGTGACAATATCCCGTGTTGAAGGCAAGACAACCGTAGTCACATTGACTGGTACAGTCTCATCTCTCATCCATGAAGCATATGCAACATCAACAAGTGGTGAAAATGATGAGAATGAGCAACATTTGAAACTTGCTGGGTCTATGGTTAAGCAATGTATCAAAGAGATGGAGCAATTAACAGATGTGTATCCAGACCCTTCAAGCTTAGACCTTAAAAAGCTTGAGTTTGAGGTACCTGATAACCTGAAACATCTCATTTCATCTATCTATTCTGAACCTCGTAGTGATTCGGCTAAGCTGAAAAATAAACTGATGATGGTGTCCGTTTGCCATGTTATTATGCAAGCAGCTGGAAAACAGTCTTGTATATCACCACTGTTGTTATCTATTGGATTGTTTATCCACCAATCGACCAGATCCCGTGTGATCATTGATGTCCTTTCATCGCTCAGGCTCAGTGCCTCCTATGACCAAGTGATGGCATTTCATCGATGCAGTTGAAAGCACGTCTGTTGAACAACTGTGTCCTGGTATTGTCGAGAAGGTTGAAGGAGGAGGATTCTGTCAATGGGTTGCTGACAACTTCGATTATAATGAGGATACCATTTCCGGGCACGATACAACCCATGTGATGGGAATAATTGCCTGTCAAACAATGAATTCTGCTGACCTCAGAGTAAACTTGGTGAAGGCAATTTGCCGTAAAAAATGTGACAACTGATGAAATCAAACAAGCTGGTGATTTTGGGTTTTTCATACAGCCATACAAATGTCGTGTTAAATCATTAATAGCAGATGTAATGATCAAGGCAATTAAGCCTATCAGCTTATCTCTTGATATATATAGCAGATTAGACCTGTTGTGGCTTTACTCTAGCCTCCCTATGCCTCAATCACCAAATTGGCAGGGCTTTATGTCTGACAAAATTACAGGTGATAATTTTCACCGTACAGCGGTAGTTTACAACCCCAAGATATCACTCAATCCAACCGCAAATGAAGCTGTCTACAGTACAATGATGTACGTGCAGTCCCACGTTATAAAAGCAGGAATGTGCTGCGCAACCATAACCTTTGATCAGCCATTGTACTTAAAAGCATATAAGATTAAGCAGGATAATTACCCAAAGTTTATAAATATGTATATACGTTTGGGTGGTTTCCACCAACTGACGTCTTTTCTCGGCGCCGGCTGTAAGATCATGGAGGGAAGTGGGCTAGATGACTTGTGGGCAACTGTCTATGCTAGAAACTCCATACCTAGAATGATAGAGGGAAAATCCTACACAAAGACACTGAGAGCCTTGTCTCCTAACAGATGCTGCACTGTATATTTTATTAATCCAACCACAGGAAGAAAAATGTGTTTCTGTCAACACATTCAGTGTTACATATGATGAACCTTCATTCACAGTGTTGCAAGATGATGAACATGATATAGACGCAGCAACTAATGTAGAAGCCACTGTCATGCATTCTGAAAGTCAACACGATATGTAAACAGATGACATGTGGTCAGAGCTCCACAATGCATGCAAACCTCTTAATTTGTCACATGATCTTTCAACAGATGATGTTTGCAACAATGAACATTTGCAGGATTTTTGCAAGCAAGTGTGTGACCTGAAGAAATGTGTAGAAAAATCAAGAACAGGGAAGTTGTGGTCGCTATTCATGGACTTCATTGCAACTGTGAGATTGTTCATCATGGCTGAGCATACTGGGAACTTGGGGTTTCATTTAATAGCCACACAAGAAATGTTGCCGTTGTTCACTGCTGCTGGACACAACAATTACACAAAGAGCTGCCGCCTTTACCTTCAGGATTCCCAAGAGCTATGCACGTGCCTGGAGGTACCCATGCAAGAAGGCCAGTTTACAGTACGCAGAAACAAAGAGCTGTATTGGAGTGGTCTGATATGACAATTAAGCAGCGCCTAATGAGTGCTGGAAAGACATAAGGTGGGCTGATAAACATAACACACAAGGATTCTGCTAGAACCAAATGGCTTCTTACGGCACATGTCATTGCGCAGTACACGCATGCTCTCAGATAATTGACTGAAAAATTCAGCGGGACATGGTCAGAACAGCACAGAGAAGTTCACCCCGTAAGCATGAGGCGTGATCTAGAAGACTTGAAGAAGTACACGTCATTTCTCAAGGAACACAATCCTTTCACAGTTGATGATCAGCAGCTGAGAAATATCGCAACAGGACTGATTGCTGACCATCGTGTTACTGTTGACGATGCCATTAACATTGGCCAGAGGATTCATGAGAAGTTGAATCAAAAGAGATTTGGTGACATTATACTGAAGAAGGCAGATCAGGCTGTGACATTCGCTGTCATACGAAAGACTGCAAAAATTGGAAACGAGGATGTTCATATATATCTTCTCAAGAACTTTACCATCGGTTAATCTCCACTAACTATGTTTCTGGACCTCCAGACCAAAGTGTATTTGGATATGAACTTGCAACAGTATGCCCAGCCCTATTCCATGATGATGGTACTATGAGAAAATCTCAACTGGCAAGGCACATAGCTCAACTGGATCCTGCGATTGTATAGCAAGAGGTTTTAGAGCCAGCAGCAAGAATATGATGGATGTGCTCTTTTGCATCAGGTACAATGGCCAAAGCTTGGTACAATGGAGAATGTATGCAAATTATTCATGTCTGAGGTAATACGTGACAGAAGAGTTGGAGTGCCAATATGGGTGATCTTTGACAACTATGATATCGCAATAACCAAAGATCAAGAGCAGAAGCAACGGCGGCTTCACCAAGTATCTGTCCCTGATGTGGCTGTCCAAGACAATACACCTGTTCCAGGAGACAAAGCTGCGTTTCTGTCAAACACATATAATAAGATCACCATAAAGCTACTCGCAAAGCATATAACAGATGCTGATATAGGAGTGGAGCATGCAGAAGATGAAGGTGATGCTGGTGTGGTGATTGTGAAGAAGGTATTAGCATTGTCACAAATACTAATAACAACAATAGTTGTTGCTGACGATACAGACATTTTAATACCAGTTCTCTATCACGCAAGCAGTTCTGCTGATATTTTCCTACAGACTCGACAACAAAAAATATGCATCAAGGTGGCAAAAGTGAAGCTAGGTAGAGACTTGTTGATGTGTCTCCCATGTGGCGATGGTATGTCTGGATGTGATACAACTTCGGCTTTATAGGGCATGGGCAAAATAAAACAACTCAAGCTGCTTCAATCATCACAAAAGTTGCGAAAAGACGTGCTTGTATTCGGATGACCCATCCACATCAAAGGAGGACATAAAAGGTTATCGGCGAAGCTTTAATTAAATCTTTGTAGTGGTGGGTCAAGTAGTCTTCTTCTTCTTTCTTCTTTTCGTTCGCTAATCATACCGCCAGTCCTGTAAGTGACTATCGACATGATCATAAGCGTTAAGTGCGTGGATCCATGGTTTATTAGAGTGCGCCGTGCGGCCTGGAAACTCCGTCTTCAGCACTCGAGGTTTCTGTCGGGGTTACCTCACCCTTACCTCCTTTAGTCGCCTCTTACAACACGCAGAGGATACGGGTGTATTCTAAGCCCCACCTACAGGAGGTCAAGTAGTCAATGGGTTAGACAATCTCAGATACCTGACTGCAATCTCTCCTAAACATGTACCGGTTGAACGCATGCCACCCACAAGTACATGTAGAGCAGCTTATTTCCATAGTCTTCTGGTACAACACCAAGTAAGTACATGGTGTCACCTAAAGACTGTCTTGGACAAGGAAGAATATGGGTATAAAGTAGAAAATGGATCAGTAACAACAATTATCACTGACAAGGATCCAGCACCCTTAGAGCTACTTCGGGATATCCGGTGCCACTGCACTAGCTCGACCCATCTGTGTTCATCGTGTAGCTGTTTTAAGAAAGGCATTGCATGCAATATCCATTGTAAATGTGAAGGGCACTGCCAAAACAGCTTGAAATATGAAGATGCAACTACATTTGTACATAAGCAATGTAACGTCAGATGCTCTAGCATAAGGTTTAGGCTTATATGGGGGGGGGGGGGGGGGGTTAAGAATAACTCATAAGCATTGCATGGAATTTGTAGCTTATTATCTAGTTCTAATTATTTTTTAATAATTACATGCAAGAAGATCATGCGTTCTTTATTTAAATGACATTTTATATGGCACCTACCCATCGTTTTGGGTGCCATCTTGAAATTACCATAAAAATACATTTACCTATGCAGGAATTTGGGAGACTTTTCTGGCAGCTATTTTGGTTCATACTGAAGTGATTAAAACAAAAACTTGTATGTTAACTAAAACGTCCGGGTTCATGTCAATTTCTATCTACCTATTCTGCAGTACGGTGTGTGTGTGTGGTGGGGGTGGGGGGGTGGGAGACGACCAAGTATTTGCGGTTTTCAATTTTTTTAATTCTTCTTTTGGTTTGCAAATATATATTTTTCGAGACTACTAAGGAGTTCAATTTTGGCTGGCTCAACCATTAATAGCCTAAACCATTTCTTACCATGAATGGACATTTCATAGTGGATTATGATTAACTTTGTTCACAGTAATTTAAATCAATTACTTTCTACTCACCATGGATTTCGAGCTCATACCATGTAGACTTTTTCCCTGCTGCTACGTCCTCTGCGGACATAATGGTGTGCGCACGCCGTGGATTGGGAGACTCATACTTTTCTTTCGACTTTTCCTTTGACATAGTGCGCGATCGATCTATTAAATATTTTAATACAGACAATTTTGAAGTCATAGTAAATAAGATACAAATGTTTTACCGTAACTATTTTAAATTCAATTGTTTTTCAGGAGTCCAGGTGTCACGGATTCTAAACTTTGCATTGAGACAATGAGCAAAAATAGATTTTGTTGCAACATGTGATAAAGAGAACAGATGTATGTATATATCTTTGCTGTGATTCTTGATAATATATGCCTGAAAATATTAATATACTTTTATCATCTCCAGAGGTATTTATATTACCAATCTACAAGATTGATAATAATGGAGAGATATGACCTGTCACTCACGCATGGGCTATTTCACAATAACCAGGGAAATGTACCTGAACCAGAAACGTGGTTGCAATGCAACCATCAAGCTCGACTTTACGACTTTGCAATGAACTATGAAGCTGGACTTCAAAGATAAAATAACTAGAAAACGTTGTTTAACTCAAGAGGGCCCCACAAATACTGAAAAAAACTTTCTCTATGTAGTAGGTAGCAATTTTATTCAAAGTCTTCATATTAAAAAACAAAAAATAAAAGCCCATAAAAAAAAATTATTAGAAAGAATAAAAAATAAGGAAATTGAAGTTTTTTGCATTAAAAATTACATTTTCACCCAAAATCTTATCCTCCAAAAGGCATCTCTACCCAGCATAAAGAAGCTACCTGCCAAGTTTCATTAAATTATTTTAAGCGATTCTGTATGTTACGAAAACATTGACAAAAATCATGAGTTTTTGCATTAAAAAAACATTTTCACTCAAAATATTTGTCCGATAAAGGTGAATCCTTCAAAAGGCACATCTAACCATTATAAAAAAGCCACCTGCTACGATTCATTAAATTATGCTAAGCGATTCTGTATGATATGGTGTTTACGAGGAAATTGACAAAAATTGTGAGCTTTTGCATTAAAAGGCCCACTTTAAATCAAAATATTGGACCTATAAATGTGAACTCTTAAAAAAGCACATCTGCATATCATAACTGATGCATACACCAATTTTCATTAAAATATCTGAAGCGATTCTGTATGATGTGGTGTTTACAAGAAAAGTGACGAACATCGTGAGTTTTTGCATTAAAAAGACCATTTTCACCCAAAATATTGGACCTATAAATGTGAATCCTTCAAAAGGCACATAGATTTCTACCCATCATAAAGAAGCCACATGCCAAGTTTCATTAAATTATCTTAAGTGATTCTTTATGATATGGTGTTTACCAGGAAATTGACAAAAATCATGAGTTTTTGCATCAAAAAGCCCATTTTCAACCAAAGTATTGGACCTATAAATGTCATTTCGTCGAAAGGCACATCTGCGTATCATAACTGAGGCACACACCACGTTTCATTAAATATATGATATTGTGGATGGACAGACAGACGGACAGATGGGCAGACGTGGTGATTACTATACGGCTTCCCTAAATATAGAAGGCCTATCAGTACACTTATCAATGACCACAACCGTTGACCTTTTGACCGCAAAGTAATGTGTCATTTCCACTCATGACAAGGAAGCAGGTGTCCAACATTGTCAATGTTGTATGATCTTACCAAACATGAGATATAAACAGTTGAGCTAAAGACAAAAAGTTACTGTTGAAAAAAACCCCAGTTTTTCCCAAGACCACAATGACATTTGACCTTTTTTACCCCAAACGATATTGTGTCATAATAAGGAATGTTTAAGCTTGGGTCAAGTATGATTAATCAAACATGAGATATGAACTACTAAATTCAAATAAACGCAAAATATTAATGCTGAAAAAAAAAGTAATAATTTTACAAATATCACAATAATATTGACCACTTAACTCAAAGGTCATTGTGTCATGCACTCTCCTTATAAGGAAGTGTGCCCAAGTTTGTGTCCAGGAAAATTAAGCAAACATGAGATATGAACTGTTAAGTTGAGCCAAACAAAATGTTAATGTTGAAACGAAAAAAGTTTTTACCAATTTCACAATAATCTTGACCTTTGCTCTTTTGACCCAAACATCATTGTGTGATGACCTCCAATTATAAGGAAGTGTGTGTTCGTGGTTGGGTTCAGTATACTTAACCAAAGATGAGATATGAACTGCTAAGTTGAGCTAATTGCAAAATGTTAACATTGAAAAAGCAAAGCTTTTATCAATGTCCCATGCTCTTGACCCTGGCCCTTTTGACCCCAAGGTCTTTATGTGATGCCCCCTCACTATATGGAAGCATGTGTCCAAGTTTGCATCCAGTATAATTAACCATAGCTGAGATATGAACTGCTAAGTGGAGCTAAACTGAAAATGTTAATGTTGAAAAAAACTAAGATTTTACCAAGGCCACAATGACCTTACTATTTAACCTTTAACCCCCAACATTATTGTGTGATGCCCTGTCATTATCAGGTAGCATGTGTTCAAGTTTGGGTCCAGTATGCTTAACCAAAGATGAGATATAAACTGCGAAGTTGAGCTAAACAGAAAATATTAATGTTGAAAAAACAAGGTCTTTACGAAGGTCAGAGTGAACTTTACCTTTGACCTCTTGATCCCAATGTCATTGAGTGATGCCGGCTCATTATGAGGAAGGATGTGTCCAAGTTTGGGTCCCGTATGATTAAGCAAACATGAGATATAAATTATATAAAAGTTAAGCTAAATGCAAATTGGACGCCGACGTCAACACCACCGCACGACGTGCATGGTATCACAATAGCTTGTTTTACTTCATAAAGTCGAGCTCAAAACCTGTAATCACATAGGAAATCTGTTAAAATAGCAACATTAATATATTGTATGACCATGAGAAAATAATTGTAGAACTTGGCAGGTCCTGAAAATTTTGTAAAAGTTATCTTCATTATTTCCAAAGTTATGATATATAATGTCCCACAATGTAACTGAAATTAGAGGTATATTTTGTGACATGGTATTTTAAGGTTCAAGTCAAATTACTTTCAAAATATTCAACAACTTTTCTGTATTTACTGGGAATTATCTTGAAGGTGAGGCAGTGGAATTTCAGGGTATTAAAGTGTTAAAACCCAATCAATAAGAGGGTACTGTGCAGAAATAAACAATAAGCCGGCAACAAATTCTGGTTCTGGTTACAGCTTGAAAAAAAATACAGTAGGTAGGCACAAACTTTTCTTGGAATCTCATTCTAAAGATAATCGTGATATTTACAGAGTTTAGCAAACAGTATGTATGCATTAATCCATATGCATTATGCAATTAAATCTGTCAACCACCCGGTATATTAAGTTAATAACAACGAACATAAAGCATGGGTTGTTGACTATGGCATATGCTATGGTCAAGAAGTTAATCAGCAATAGGTACATTTACAGGGAATAGACAATCATTTACAGACATGTATTAATTGATAGTGAGGTGAGTGGGATGGATGGATCACAGGTGCCTGCCAAGATTTCCATCTTGCCCACCACAAAATTAACCTACCATTCCGCACTAACGCCAAGGCCCCGATCCTGGTTTTGTACCTCTAAAATTTTACTTTGCACCTCTGGATTTGTAAGTCTGCCTACGCCACTGCTACCTGCCAGCCTTATATGACAAATGACAAACAATGACAATGAATGATAACTGGAATGCATAATGTGTTACAACCAAACCATTTGTTAAATTAAATTTTTTTTTACTCTCACACATATATATTTGTTTAAAATAGATGGCTAATGTAATATAGCAACCAGTTAATTGTCAAAGTATTGACAATAGAAATATATATTAGTGTCGAGGGAAGCAGGCAAGGTGTGTAATTTGTTGTGTAGTTCCAGTAATCGGCAAGTCATGCGCATGAATATGGTCTGTGTAGTCACTTCATATATGACCTTTTAACAAATTTTTTTAGCGAAATACATGATTAGCCCATCATGCATCTTAAATAATACACATCACCAAGAATTTTCTGGCATATAAGGCGGCTAGTGTATTAACCGTTCAAATTCTATTAGTATTTTGCAAGTCACAGAAATAGAGCTCTATGTACATAGATTTGTAAAATTAAACCAGGAACTAAATGTAATCAAGACTATACACTGCATTGGCCTGCTTCCCTGACTCATTTATTGGTGTACTGCTCACCGTCTACATGGTGCTTACTAAAACAGACTCTCACCCGGTTGGAGAGTATGAATAACATTCTCATGCTGCGTCCTTACTATCGTTCAGGCCTCCATTTTATTTTTAACAAGAGGTCTTGAATACTAGAGCTCAATAGATTGGCATTCAAAGAGTTAATGAACAATACCCATAGCTGGCGCTAGTTGGCGCGTCTGCTAAGATGGCAGCTAATTGGCTAACAGCAATCACATGTCCATTGTTTATAGCAATGATGACATCATTCTAGTTTCATACTCCAATCATAGAATCCAGCTTTATGACGACCAATGAAGAGGATGTTAATAATTAAATTGACTTAGCTCTGATTGTCTGTATAAAGCTGTAAAAAGTGCAACTATCTGCCTAATCTATGATTATAATTTAACTTGAAAACATACATACCAGTAACTAAATAACTGTACATATATTTGCATACCAAACTATATCTGGGGCGTTGTTATTCCATGTCAACGTACCCCCACCGATTACTATATATAGCTCAAAAACAGATTTCAACATTGAATACCCTAAGGAGGGAGGCCCTAAGGAGGGAGGAGAATGGACCTTTCCATTTTTAGTTATGCCCCGCCCATCATTAGCTAAGCTCCACCCACACCCCACCGTGTTGGGATTGATCGATCCCTGAATGCCCAAACTATCAATTTCCTGAAAACTATACAGGGAAGATGTTGAATATTTTGCAACTAATTCGCCCAGTTAAATTAGTTTCAACATATTCAACAGAATATTTATTAAATAGTAAAGACATACAATTTGTACAACAACGCATAGACCATCTTCAAATATGCGTTCGTGATGTACTTATCGACATCATTCATTATGATGTCATCTACACATCACGTAGTTGATTATGACGTCATATGATGGGTGGATACTCTGGAAAGGTGAATTGAGGACAGACGCGATGTTAAACATACCAAAGACTGCACACATTGTTAGTCGACAACATTGTGAAAGAAGAGAATACATAAAATGTATTTTTTTAAATGAATATTATGATAAAGGAATACGAAAGAATCTTAGAAAGGAAAAAATAAATTTGGCAGTGACTGAAAATGAATGAAATGCATAAATGAATCATACTAAAGAAAATGAATGAAAGAGGGACATTATAGACCTGAAGGAAGATTATAATTAAATGAGATAGACTGAGTCAATGAAGTTCCACAATCACCCACTCATGAAATATGACAGAATAAAAGATGATGATGATGATGATGAAGAAGATGATGCCAGATTGAGAGGTAATGACACAGAGGCAATCTTCCCAATGTTCTTATAGAAGAAAGGAGGGAGCTACATCATTTAATCATTTCTACAATCCAGCGGGAAAAGATAGTAATAGATGTAGGATGATTGACTCCTTCTGCGAAAGTAACCCAAAGATAACGATTATCAGAATGTTTGTTTGAAGTACAGATCTTATAAGTATTAAGAACCCTAAAAGGGCACAAAACAGATCCATCTGGTGAAAAACTAGACAACTTCAGAATAATCATTGACTTCCTGAGATGTTTGATTGATTGAGTCTTGGATAAGAATTCAGATCTGGGGTAAAAAATGAAACTGTTACCTGTAAATTGAAACCCATTATCTTCTGCCGAAAGAGCATGAATATCAGACCGATGACTGGCAGAAGCTAAGAGCTAACAGAAAGACAGCCGTAAGAGTTAAATGCTTGCGGCAGATAGATCCTAATGGTTCGAAGTGCTTGCCTGCCAGAACTTGAAGAACCAAGAAACGATTCCAAGTAGGGTTCTTAACAGGAGGATGAGAGTTACCTATACAACTAGCCATATCATGGAAGTGTTTCTGATCTTTAAGAGAAGGATTCTGAAGCCACTTAACGAAAGAAGCCAAACCAAAACGATATGATCTCACTGAATTCAATGAAAGTTTTCTAATGTCAAAAAGATACACAAGGAAATCTGTGACCTGAATACAGATGCATCAAGAGACAAGATAGAATTGACTGAACAACACTCTTGAAATTTTTTTAAATGAGCGTTATAATTGTATAAAAAATTGTCCTACTAAGCTTCCCTTCCTAGAAGGAAAGAGCAATAAAGTAATCTGTAGATGTAGGTTTACATGTAATAATAATGAGGTTTCTTTTTGACACCTCATCCACAAGCCTATGAAGTTTCAAAGCAATTTAATAAATGGTACCAGATTTATCATCTGGAACGCAATTTTCTATATGGCCGCCGGCCATCTTGGACTTCGGATCATTGTCGATTTCGATAGGTTTTTTCCTCAGACCTAATCCAATCATCCTATACAGTTTCAAAGCAATCCGATAAATAGTAGTATAGTTATCGTGCGGAAACCTCTCTGCCACCCGCCTGGCTGCAAATGCCATCACATAATACTGCGCACATTTTTTTGGCGGGGTATAAAAAGTTGTCACTTCCATCTTTTCAAAAGACATCAAGTGATTAAAAATTCTATCAAGAAGTATTTCTTTTGAAATCTTCTCTAGGCATTCTAGGAGTATTTCCGAAAATGTTGGTCCCGATCCTAAGATGATTCATAATAAAGAAATATTAGTTTACCTCTTCGGTCACTTCTTCAGCACTAACTGATGGTAGCTGGCAACGTCACTCTGACCAGTTCTTGTGGAGTCACATTAAAACTTAAAAGCCTGTCAACACCGTAAGATCACAATTAGTAAGACCCAAAGATAAGCTGACCACAGATGAGCCCTCTGGAGTCATCTACAAGATCGAATGTGACCAATGTGAGGGTCCATATACAGGCGAAACAAAAAGGCCTCTCAGAACCTGAGTCAAAGAACATCTAAAAATCACTTCCAACATGGCTGTGGCAGAACACACAGAAACCAGTGGCCATACCAAACTGCCAGCAGTGATTCGGTCATCAACATCAAGAGCAACCTGTTTAAACGAAATGTCAAAGAGACCATCGAAATCTAGAAACACCAACCAACCCCGAACGGAGATGAGGGCTAATGCATACCAGCAGTCTACTGGTCAATGCTGTCACATGACTCCACAAGAACTGACTAGAGTGACGTTGCCAGCAACCATCAGTTAGTACTGAAGAAGTGACTGAGATGGTCACGAAAGCTACACTAAAAAATTTCTACATCCCGGGCATGTAACTAATATAAAATTTCTTTATTATTCCAGTAGTAGCTTAGTGATAATATAATAAATTTTAGCACTATATATTATCCACTCGGTCTCTATTGCCATTAGTAAATTTGACACTGCAGTTCCTCAATGCAGAAAATTCCTATATAATTAGCAATTGGTGTATCCCTCTAGGCTGAAATGGAATAAATTACGTCAAACACTGTGACAGTCATCTATTGGTTGGTAAAATTGGCTTTAACCAATCACCGATCATTTCTTATATTACTATGACTCACATTAAATCGTTGCCATGATGAATTTGTATGTTCTTTATATATAATAGCTTGCTCTAATATTAACAACTTTTAGGTGGGGGATGGTCATCATCATCATCATTTACGAGGCATGAACCATTCGGTTATTATTGCTTCGGCGCCTTTTGAAATAGTATGGCATGTTTAGTCAAATTCAAATGTCCTTTCTTTGAAGTAGATATCTAGTTTGTTCTGTTAAATTCTTAAATTTTTTTTTTGAATGAAGAAAACGTCATAGGGTCGGCGAGATAACTCTAGGGATGGTCGGGTAACGTAACCACATTTTTCTATGTGGAATAGGTATGATAAGAAATCCAATAGTTTGGGTACAGATTAACCAATTCCGGGTCAGTCCCAGCTTTACCAGCCTTACACTGACTAAAATCCTTGTGTTATGCAAATAAAATATATCTTATATATTATAACAACCACTGGAATAGTCTTCCTGATACTGTGGTAACTGCTCCAACTCTCAACACCTTTAAAAGTCGGCTAGACAAATACTTTGACAATGCGGCTTACACAACACAGTTCCTGATCCAACCAATCCGTACCCAAAACGTTCAGCAGGTACAACAAATCGATGAAGAAGATAGTGAAGACCTGCTACAGGCTGTCTAGTTGGCATTATCGTCAATCTCTCCCCCCCTACCACTGTAGTACCAGGCTTTTTCCATATGGCCTGAAAAATAGAAGGGGGGAGAGATTGACGATATAGCCATCTAGCCTATCCAGCAGAAGAGGACTATGTAACTATGTAATATCCAAAAGTAGAGCCTAGATTAGAGGGCGTAAAATTGATGGGCAATGGTATGGATTGAATACAATTAATATTTTAAAAGTATTCATAAACTAGTAGTAGTAGTACTAGCTGAAGTACTGTACTGTCTTTTAGTAGGTCTACTAGTAACTCGTGACTGGATATGGACTTAAAATATGATTTGACACGCAGCAGAAGTGCCATGGTGATAATACCTTCATGGAGAACAGATAAGGAACCCTCAGCTATGAGATCTAGCACCGCAGCTGTGCTCATGTAGAAATTTTTGATGTGAACTTTCTTCAATAAAGCAGAATGGCTGTCAACACTGTCAAAGACTGTCATAAAACCCGTGCGTTTGATTGGCCAAAATTAAAATTATAACCATAAAATGGAACAACATTTCAATTAAATTGATTTTCCAATCGGTAAATATTATGAGTAACATAAAACTAATTTCTGAATCACAGTTTTACAAATATTTGTAATATTTGTGAAAGTTTTATGCGTTTCTACAAAATGTCTGCGCCCGTTTTTAGAAAATGTCAGTATATTTTATACATAAATTAAGCTAACGCTAGAAGTCTTGCTTACAATACAATTTGTGTCAGACGCTAATGCACAATCGTTGCATAGTCTTGAGTATTTAATAGGCACTTAAGAAATGATATTTATTATCGTTTGGCACGACTGTTACCAGTTTTCGTAATCTTATGCTCACACATTGTGATCGACCGCCATTAAAGTTGGGGCAACTTTACTACATGATAAAGAACACAGTGCATAGTAATGCATTGTTTACATTTTCCATGACGCTCAAACCATAAAATATTGTATCTGAAAATCTGTAAAAAACCAAACCTGCCCAGTATCAGAAAACATAAAATCACAAATGAATTTTGCAAGATAGTAAAGAAAATGTAATTAAGGTTTCGTGGCTCATTGATCGTAATGTTAAATTAGCCCCTCCAAAAATGGCATCGCTCCCAGGGTATTATGGGAAAATTGATTGTGATGACGTCATCGCGATTCTATGAATTCAAGATTTGGAAAAGTGGTAGCTTGAGTTTGTTTCTAATATGAAAATAGGCATTGCCTATAATCGAACGCAGACATCATTTATTGTTTAAATAAATAGGACAAATTTGTATATGGTCGAAATGTCCTAAATACGTATATCCATGTATAATACATTTGAAGCTAATTTTTCATCATGCTTCGAGGGCATTCTGGAAAATCCAGTCCATGATAGTCACAGCAATACTTAGATCTATTGTCAGTGATACATGCCAGCATAGTTTCATCTTTTACATAGGCATTTATTTGCAACAGTACAATGACGTTATAAAATTTGTAGTGCCGTATCTCTGCTATCGCAGTACACCTCGTGTGTTGGGGTTTTACAAAACAACAATATGCATAGTGTCAGCGAGTAAATGCATGAATGCACATTCCATAGATCTGTGTGTGAATGGCATGGTATCGGGCCTTAAATTTCATGTTACAGCGCTAAATCCATACAATATTGACAACCACGACTTTCCACAGCCATGGGCGGGTGTTTGGCTGTGAAGAATAATACGAGACCGTGAACGATGCCGCACGCTTGCAATTACATATGCATGAATAGGAATACATAGCTTTTACATGGCCTGCTTTACAGCATTTAATCTCTACATTCTGAAGTAAATGTACGCTATTCCGTAATAGCAATATAGCACAAATTTTGGGCATTGAAGATGCTGGCCAGGTTTCCCGAAATAAAACTGGGGGAGCACACCCATAATGAAGGACCATATCCCATAATGCAATTGGGGGGCCCCCATGAAAAGAAACCACAAAAGCTATATCATAAACCGGTATCCGGAATCAAAAATATTCGCGACCGGAAACCATGCTTTCTCAGTCGCAAAGTATATGTAATTTTGCCTGGTCTCACTTTTTGCTGATTTTTCCTCATTACACGTACGTACATGTTATCTATATAGACTATATACATTCAGTTCGTTCGCGATGGCTTTGCGCAAAGCCATCACTCACTGCGTTCGCTAATATGAAAATTGGCATTGCCTATAAGCGAATGCAGACATCAATTATTGTTTTAATAAATAGGATGAATTTGTATAGGGTTGAAATGTCCTAAATACGTATATCCATCATTTGAAGCTAATTTTTCATCACGCTTGGAGGGCATTCTGGAAAATCCAGTCCACGATAGTCACAGCAATACTTAGATCTATTGTCAGCGATACATGCCAGCATAGTTTCATCTTTTACATAGGCATTTATTTTCACCAGACTGATGTTATAAAATTTGTAGTGCCGTATCCCCGCTATCGCAGTACGCCTCGCATGTTTGGGTTTTACAAAACAACAATGTGCATAGGAACAATGACATCATAGAGAAATATCGTCCGCTAGAATTTTCAAATCACGTATATAAATAAATAGGCTACAAAAAACGTGAATTAATGCATGTCAGCGAGTAAATGCATGAATGCACATTCCATCTGTGTGTGAATGGCATGGTATCGGGCCTAAATTTTCATGTTACAGTGCTAAATCCATACAATATTGACAACCATGACTTTTCACGACCATGCATGGGTGTCTGGGTGTGAAAAATGATATGAGACAATGAACGATACTGAACGTTGCAATTACATATGCATAAATAGGAATAAATACAGCTTTTACCCGGCCTGCTTCATACCATTTAATCTTTTTACATTCTGAAGTAAATGTACGCTATTCCGTAATAGCATTATCACACAAATTTTGGCCATTGAAATTGCGGGGCAGGTTGCCCTAAATAAAACTTGGGGAACACATGCATAATGAAGGACCATATCCCATAATGCAATGGGGGCCCATGAAAAGAAACGACAAAAGCTATATCATAATCTGGAACCAGAATCAAAAGTTCTCGTGACCGGAAACCACGCTTTCTCAGACGCAAGGTATATGTAATTTGGCCTGGTTTCCTATCTGATTTTTTGTTGATTTTCCTCATTACACATACGTACATGTTATCTATGTACGCTCATTTTGTTCGCGATGGCTTCGCGCAAAGCCATCGCTCACTGCGTTCGCTATTATTTAGCTAAATGATTTCTTTGTATGGCGAAAAAAGCATCATAGAAGTACAGCTATACTTATTACAATGTTGCAGACATTGAAATACAAATTATAGATAATTATATTTATATTGTTTTGATTAGATTTCATGGCAAACCGAAAGCCCATAGTAAACCTATAAGGCTTGTTAAGTGATGACATATTTCTGGGTTCAGCTCGATTGTTAAATACACAAAACAATGTTTTTGTTTAACAACAAATGATGATGTCATAAACACATACTTATGTGACCAGCCAGTTGTACTAGAGGAGGTCGCTTGTGAGAAGGACCTCGGAGTGTACATAGACAATTTTCTAAAGTTCAATCAGCATACAGAAAAGGCAGCCAATAAGGCCAACAGATTAATTGGTATGATCAGATGATCATTCGACTACATATATCCTGGCACATTTGTCCTGTTGTATAAGAGCCTAGTAAGACCACACTTAGAATATGGCCATGTCGTCTGGTCCCCCTTCTACAAGAAAGACATCCAACTACTGGAAAATATTCAACGTTGAGCCACGAAATGTGTTCCAGGACTGAAGAGCGCTTCAAATCACTAAAACTGCCAAGCCTTGGACGGAGCCATCACTACTGGCTCATGGTTCGTCTTCCCTATGTATGCGATTTTCTAAACCAATGAATGTTCAGTACAGCACTAAGTAAAATACACACTTCTGGGTTGCGAATCACACGCAGTGACATCAAACTTACCAAGCCCATGGGAGGGGTTAGATTCCATTAGAATCAAGATATAGCCCACCACAACAGGCAATATATGAGATGTCCAATGGGCTACCATCAAAGCGAATCTCATCACAGGATCAGTCTATCAATCAGCCGCTATTGCTAAATAAAAGACGGCTTATAGCGCTTATTGATACTGTTATTCAAACAGCAATACACAGACACTGCCGCTAATCCGTCAAATGACCATTCAAATGTAAAAGATATCACAATATCTTCCATATATTCCTTCATCCATTTAGATACTTTGATAAGTAAATGGAAAAACATATTTTGGCTGTAGTCGTTGCTGCTTTAGGCAAGTAGGCATGCGCAAATTAATTTCAAAATATTCAGCATATTAGTTATACCAACTTTGTGATCTGTCCAATGTTCTGAGATGTGAAATGATTAAGACGCCCAGACACATTTGTATACGCTTGATCAGTTGTATTGGATTTCTCAAGCATGAGTTCCTCTAGAGGGAGATTCCGCTGTTATCCAATCAAATACTGACGTGTCACACTGACGTTTAGCACAACAGACAGAAACATGGCGGGTATTTTTTGCAATTTGTAGGCCAAACAAGGCGACTAACCTCGGGCTTGTAAACTCATTATTTATCAAAATTAGATCAAATGGAATACTAAGGATGATTTGGGAATTGTGTTTACAATTAAATGTGGTGGTTGAATCTGATTTATGGTCATTAACAACGAGTTGTGCAAGAAAACATACAACAAATCATAGTCTTAAACAACACAGTAAGTTCGTTTTTATTGAACACACAATGTATTAGGTATATTTCTTAAAGTAAAAACATGCACAAATAAATATACACACACGACAATATAATCGATAATTAAGCGCATGCAAAGTTACCAGTTTCTGTTACACTTTTTCACTGCGTCCCTCGTGCGTCCTCGGGGACGCAGAGGTTTAATTTTTATGCGTCCCTCTGCCACTTTTATGCGTATATACGCGCAAAAGGACGCATAAAGGCAACTCTGTCCACAACATTGATATTACTGTACTTGGTGTAAAAAAGCCTTACAATGGCTAAATCCAGCAAAAGCATCGGGCCCATCAGGGCCAGACAATCTCCCAACCAGGAAACAGCAACCAAAATTACTCAAATTCTTACTTCTCTCTTCAAGCAAACACTAATTGACTCAAATATACCATCAGATTGGAGAAGAGCAAATGTAACACCTATATATACAAAAAGGAGATCGTACAACAGAGCTCTTCAAACTACAGACCGGTGTCCTTAATATCAGTCACGTGTAAAGTAATGGGTCATGTCTTATTAGCCAGTCAAATAATGAAGCACATGGATGAGAACAACATCCTCCATCCTAACCAACATGGTTTTCAAAGAAATAGATCCTGCGAAACTCAACTCATTCTAATGACTCATGCCCTTGCAAAAGCCCTGAATCAACTCCAGCAAGTAGATAGGGCAGTACTTGACCTTGCGAAGGCATTCGATACAGTTGCACACCAATGACTGCTTAAATTAAATCATTATGTCATACAAGGTAACATCCTTGGCTGGATATGGTCATTCCTAGAGGACAGAGAACCAAAGGTCATCATAGAATGTTCTTGCTTAGATACAAGTAAAGTATTGTCCCGAGTGCCACAAAGATCAGTTCTAGGCCCAATCTTATCTCTGGTCTATATAAATGACATTGCTGATAAGCTGAACTCCACGATCGGACTGTTTGCTGATGACTACCTTCTATACTGAACCATACACTCACAGGAAGCTCAACACATACTACAAGCTGATCTAGACACCCTTATGTAATGGACGGCGAAATGGCAGATGAAGTTCAATGTGTCAAAATGCAACATCGTGACATAGAAGACAAAAGTCAACATGATACCTTGACATTTATCTAACAAACAACTTGAAATGGCATAGCCACATATAAAAATCAACATCAGCAGCACATAGGATACTCGGCTTCCTATGCAGAAACATAAAGGCATGCCCACATCTGTCAAAGAGCGAGCATACCAATCACTGGTCAGACCCAAACTTGAATACACATCTACATTATGGGATTCACAAACGAATGACCTCAAAACTCAGTTAGAAGCCGTAAAACAAAAGGCTGCGAGGTTTGTCTTATGACACCCAGTATACCAATACCCAAGAGAGAGAGAGTGTTTTCGCTATGATAGAACAACTGGGATGGGAAAGCCTGGAACAACACCGAAGAAAGACCAATGTTGTCCTCATGTATAAAATCCTACATGGTAAGCTAGTTATGGGCGAACGTAGGCACCAGCAGTCATAATCACCCGTGGAAGCTATAGCCATACCAACCATCAGTCAGGCAGTTCCAAAGTTTATTCTTCCCATGAACTGTACCAACATGGAATAATCTGGTTAGAGACGTAATCACTGCTCCGGATGTAGAGAAATTCAAGACCTACATCCGACAGACAGCGATCTAACATGTACCTGATCAGACATGTGCAAATAGTGTATAGATCATCACTTCAATATTGTATATAAATTGCATTTCATCAACCCAGCCATGTTCACAAGGCCCGCACCTAGGCATGATGTCCAATGGGATTTTGCCTAGTATTCATACAGATATGCCACACACCCGAAAATCTAGACCAATTCCTGTTTCGCTGTATAAATGCGTATCCCAGTGCAACCTTCTACAGAAAGCATATGTATATGACTTCTCCTGAAGCCTTGAATGGATAGGGCCAAAATTAGGCATACATGATTAGGCACATTCAGGTTTGTGCAAGTGAAGTTAGTACAATAAAAAAACATGGCCACCTTCGACCAAATAGATTTTGGTGGCCATATTGGAATTTTGTATTTTATGGGCTTTGAAGCCAAAATCCATTTTTATTTAGGTTATTTGGTATGGTGATTTCAAATTTGCCATTTTCGAAACAGTTGGATAAACGGGTTCCCAGTTGGCATCCGTGTTGGATTCTTTCTCCCGGAAAAATATGCGATAGTAAAGCAATGGGAAATTTAAAATGTCTTCTTAGTATATGTGATGGTCTTTTTAGTTGAAATGCAGATGGGCCTCTTGTTCTTTAACCTGAAAAATTCTAGTGTCTCAATTTGAAGAAGCTATAAAAGAAAGCTGTTGGATATTTTGAAAATAATTTAAATAAAACCTGTCACAGTAAAAGATGTCATTTAAGGTGGTTGTCACTTAAGGTAGTTTCAAAATATTCAATGAAGTATTCCTTATCTCAAAAAGAATTTGTCTGGTCTGTAAGTGCTAAATGGTTAAGAGGCCACCTATATTTAGTGACAGTCTCTCAGCGATCCATAAGGTGGTTGCTTTAGACAGTAATTTTATATTTTCTACCTTGTAGGCTTGCCAATCTTGCAGGCATTTTCTTTGAATGTTGCGGGTCAGTATGCCTCAAGGATTCCACGATGCGCTGCTGTACTGGATGTACATGTTCGACACAAGAAGAAAATGACAAAGCGCTTCAAAGCCCCACATGTTGCCCAAGAGAAGGACCCATGGATTCGGAAAGCGACTAAGATAATGTAAGTTAGACATTTTAAGCTCATCGTTACAAAGTAAAAAGGGATTATTTGATACCCAGAGTGTTGTATGTATATACATGTAGCTAACTATCAGGCATTTTAGTTTCAGGTTAAGCTTTCAGTTTAGCTGAACATAGTTCAAACAGGAATATTAGGTTAAATTCAAGACTTGACATTACTGAGTTACGACTTGCAAATGTGTCTAAACACAAATTTGAACCAAACATGAGAGTCCATACACTGAAAGAACAGGTCAAAAAGATAAAAATATGCTTGTAGTATTGATATAGAAAAAACTGTATACATGTAGCTGGACTTAGTTCAAACTGGCATGATAGGTTAAGGCTTGTCACCAAACTGTGTCTGTATATGTGTAGGGACTCTCATGTGTGGTTAAAATTTGGTTTTAGATGCATTTGCAACTCAGTAATGTCAAGTCTTGAATTTAGTGAGGACGTGTTTGCATAAATCTGCTAAGTGGGCTACGAGATGACCTCAAGAAAGCAGGATTCGGTACACTCAAGTCAAGAACGGACCTGAAGAAGCTAAGGATTTTGGCTGAGGACAAGACACAGTGGGCAAAAGCTAAGGACTGATTGCAGCTATAGCATGTTTCTACTACTACAGCCACAGAATACAGTATTCACACATACAGATCAATTATCAAGCCCATAATCACCAAACTTTATATAAGCTCTTTTACTAGATAGATCCATTTCCACTTTTTATGGGTGTTGGAATACATGTAGATGTGAAACCTGAATTACCGGAATCTCAATTTCAAGATAACTATTCAGGTAACCTGTGGAATATTTTGAAACTAATTTGACTGGGATCTGTTGCTGGCTGTAGACAGACCCTGCTTCATGACAGACCTACACATTTTTAGTGTGACAGCTAACAATTGATTATGATGTCAGGTACTCGAGTGACAGATCGGATCCCATCATTAAGAAATCTGCTGATTATTTTTGCCCTTTAATACTACATACCTGAGTGTTTTGTTATTCAATTAAATTGTGTGTGATAACTGGTGTAATTCCAATCAAATTGATTTCAAAATCTTCAAACAAAATAAGTTTTATATCGTAAAGAATGAATCTTTGCCCGGATTTGTCAGTGAAAGTGTTAAACATGTGTATTTTAGTGTCAAACCGGAGGTTAAGCGAAGCGCTGAATTCTTAAGTCGAGTGCCAACTGATAATGTATGGATTCACTCACATTTCCCAGAACCTGCTTTCACACTACAGGAAGCCATAAAACGTCATCAAGAGGCTGCTGATCCCGGCATTTTCAACCACCCTGATAACTTGGTGTATGCAGACATGAAGCTTGACATGAGCACAAAGAAAAAGGTATGATGCAACTTTCCCATCTACACAGTCTCTAAATATCACAACTTGCAAGAGTGGACTTTGGTGTTGATTATTTTTGGTTATTAGTTGTATATTTACATTATCTTAAGCCATCGTTAGATTATTGTTTGCTTTGGGTAACTGTACTTACCACCCAAAATCTTAAGAAAAATATAATTTATGGAGGCATTTAATAAATAAAAATCTTTATGGAGATAAAAGCGATGGTTTTCATCGTTAGACCCTGATAATCATTAATGGAAATAAAAAATAATATGTCGCCATTATCTTCCTAACCTATTTCAAAATATAAAATTTACCCTGAATAAACAATAATTAAATTACCATTAGCAGGTTGATGTGAAAGAGGCAATTGTTACAGAGGCAATGAAAGAAACACTGATGCACATTTTGGAAACAATATTGTTGAATGCTGTTGCTTGATTAACCCTTTAACCATCAAATTTATTTTTACAATTTAAATTTTCTTATAGAAAGTGTCCATTTGCAGACCAAAAGATGATTTTTGAAAATTTACCGCAGGAATGACTGGCTCGATAACCAGGCCAGTCATTCTTGATAACCGAGCCAGTCATTCTAGTGGTAAATTTTCAAAAAAAGTCTTTTGGTCTGCAAATGGACATTTTCTGAGAAAATTCCATTTCCTCAAGACCACTGCAGAAGCCATTTTTGGCTGATATGAGTGTTAAAGGGTTAATGAGTTATTCACATGCCATGATATTCATCCACTCCACTTTCACTCATCAGATAGTGGTAGGATCCGAACCTGTAACATGTACTAATTGACCTCATTACTACTTACTAGAGGATTACAGGTGTCATATAGTGTTTATGTTGCTGATAGACCGTAACTAGACAATTACCGCACCTGCATTGATTATGCGTGCATGATGTTCCATGGCATTTTTAGCTGAACTATATCACACAGAGAGCACAGGTTTATCCAGTTATCTTGCCAATGGAGGAATCCAGTTTTAGTTATGCTCCACCCATCTCTAGCTAAGCTCCACCCACACTTTGCCCGTGTTGGAATCGATTGATCTCTACACCCTCTCAATCTCAATTTCCACAAAACCATTCAGGTAAGCTGTTGACTTTTATGAAACTAATTTCACTGAGTGCTGTTGCTGCCTATGACAGCAACAGCTCCCAGTCAAATTACTTTCAAAATATTCAACATAGTGTTTATTAAATAGTAAAAACATACAATTCGTACAACTTAGCGGAACATTAAGCATTTGTGATGGAGTAAATCATGTCATACATGGTGTAATTGGTTATGATGTCAGCCTACATGTGACGTAATCGATAATGACATCATGTGATTGACTGAGAAACTGGATTCCTCCATTGTATATAAGTAATTTTTGTGGTATTAAGGAATTGTGATTAGTGAATTATTCACACACCATAGGACTCATTCACTCCACGACTGGTTTCACACTTGGGATTCATGACGTTTATCCCAGATTAGAACCCACAACCTTTGGAGTACGTACAAATTGACCTCATTATCAGAGTACCATATCCGCCTAGATGTACTACGCCAGGCCAGTTGCAATGAAGAGGAGCTAGGACTAGTGAGAGTACTGCTTGCAGATACCAAGCTGAGAGTACGAATCAAATCAGTGAAGTCTGTAGAGTTTGAGACATCAATCGGCTCCACACAGGGAGATGGTCTATCCACTGTGCTTTTCACCTGTTACCTTGCTGCTGCATTGAAATCTGTGCGGGAAAATTTCACAGGACCCAACCCCCCCCAGGGTCAATACTGGATGTGCTGCTAGAGATGGAACATGCCGACGATGTGGACTTGATAGATGAGGAAAAGATACCCCTTGATGAACTTCTCCCAATAGCTGCAAGCAAACTAAAAATTGAGACTCTCTTTATGAATGAATCCAAAACAGAGTTCACCCTCATATACCTATCTACAAAGCATGAAACTAAAGAAAATTATGATCCACTTTGTGGTGGCGAACCATGGAGGAAAAGTAAAATCCTGGACTCACTGCTTTGCAGTACTGCTGATATTGCTGCATGCTGCATCATGGGGAACATAGCTTTCCAGTCCTTCTGGAAGCTATGGATTTGTAGTATTATATATCTAAGATGCCCTTGATAAAAAGACACAATGCGACCTGCGTATTCTTGATGCTGTATAACTGTCACAGATGGGCAGCTCCAAAGGCAGCTCTAAACAAACTCGATGCCTGCCACCTCAAACACATACGCACCATCACCGGACACCGATGGCCAGACTGCATAATTTCCAATGATGCACTATACAAGATGTGTAATATGTCGCCGCTGTCTGTCAAAGTCGGCCAGCAAAGATGGTCAATGTTTGGTCATGTGCTAAGGATTTCTACTTCGAATAATACTTACCAGATGTAGTATTATGATAATGTCTATTATCTAGTCTAGCTCAAAATAAACAATTAAAACTGCACTGTCCATGGTCCTGCCCATACTGTGTCCGGGAATTAACATAGCCTCCAGGCACAGAGTCAATTCCCAACAACAGTCAGATTCGTCTATTTTGCTCGACTATACAGTCACATTTTTTCGTAGTCTAAATTAGCTAGAATCTTTGCGGTTTGAGTACCCTGTGCACGATTTGATCACTGGCTTAATGGAAGGAAAGGAAAATCATTACAGGGGCAGGTTGTATCAATCTAAAATTAATACATTCGTGTCGTAATGACTGTTTGAAATTTCCTTAAATTGGCACATTGTTTTATAATGGTAGCCATTGTTGGAGTCTCTCCGTTACCCGTTAACTTTTTAATCTTATCCAGGTACTCGGTTACTTTCGCTTGCGACTCGGTTCCTTCCAAGATGGATGCGCCCGTAGCCAAGATGGCGGCGCCCATGATTAACGTTTTGTTTTGGCTTGGCATGTCTATGCACTGTTTTAAGCCAATCATTAACTCTCGCTTCACTGTCGAGGATGTTTGTAGCGATCGGTCTTATTTTCTTGGCTATTTTAACGTTAGTTAAATACCAAGTCGTGTTTATTAAATTTTCACTCTAAAAATTTTCAAATATTTCCTGCCTAAAACTTGATTATCATTAATTTGAGAGAAAGTTAATGTTTTTAAAGTAATTTAAAATGACAATCAAGTAAATTGTGCGTGTTGCTTGTCATCATCTTATCACATGCATCATTTTAATTCTTATTCTGTGTTCGCAGAAGGTGAAGGGGGCAAAGCAAGGCCCTGCCTGATACATTATGCTCACGCTGTAACCAATTCATGAAGTGGAAGTTCACAGGCCATCACTGTGTTGCCTGCGCGAAGTGCAAAGTTGGAAGCCCTTGCGATGTATGTGCGAAGTGATTGTCGGAGATGGTGGCAGAATTTGATTGCGATCGGCGTGTGCATTTGGAGAGAATCACGAGGGACAAGGCGGCCAAAGTGGATCAGGCGTCAATCAACGGTCTGGAAGAGCGCCTGAATGAGCGGATGGACTCGGCCATGGGTGTTTGGGCGGCCCAATTCAAGGCGATGTTTGAGTCTTTTCAGTCCACGGTCCCGTTGATGCAGGCTGGTGAAGGATTACCTATCGGTGGTCCGGCTAGTTCTGCAGAGGGACATGCACATGTCCTTCCTCTTTCTTTGGCTCAAGAGCCGACGGCGGGGTAAGAAGATATCCCCCTGATGGAAGTCTCTGGCATGCCGGAGCTTTCACAGGTGACAGATTCCGGTACTTC
Organism: Chaetoderma sp. LZ-2023a; assembly: GCA_034401795.1. NCBI lineage: Eukaryota > Metazoa > Mollusca > Caudofoveata > Chaetodermatida > Chaetodermatidae > Chaetoderma > Chaetoderma sp. LZ-2023a. The sequence continues at coordinate 90,985,004 of CM067372.1, forward strand.
CCATGGGTCACCCATGGGTTTTGTACGGGTTTGTCAACCGGGTGCAGATGTCGCCGTTCCGTCGGGTATTTTTTTTCACCCGGATTTCGCTCAGTTCGGAGTGCCTTCAAAGCCGTGTTATACGGTTCCCATTGGCGTGGCGGATGCGGTTATGATGGCTCCTCTCGGAGTCCCATCTCCTGCTGTAGTAGCGGCCGTAGTCCCGGCTCCCATGCTGGAGCCGATGGATTGTGCTGATTCTGTGTCTGGCAATTCGCTAGATACTGGAGCCGCAGGTAGTCGAGCCACCGACCCGCTTCGAGTGGGAAGTTTGGTCCGTAGCTCTCAGCATGGATCGTCAGTGGCCTTTTCCTCCAAGGGCGAGAAGGATGATGAAAATGGTAGTCCATTGATGGACGAATCATCTTTTTGTACAGAAGCTGAATGGTGCAGGTTCTTGGCTGGATGTCCGACCGTCTCGGGTTGACATCGGTTCAGGGATCTCAGCGTGATCCGGCGATGGAGCGGATGTCAGAGTGTGCGGCTAGCTCTCTGTTGAGTGGCTCTTCGGACATGCAAACTTTTCCCTTGGACACTCAGACTTCTGACATGTTGGAAGTTGTGGCTTACCATCTGGTTCAGCTGGAGTAGTCTTTACCAAAGGGGATAAGGAGTATGGTCCACTTTCCAGAGCAGGCCTACCATCAGTAGGCTCGTGTTCCTTGGCTTTCAGTCAGGGAAAGAGAAGCGCTGAATAGGCCGTTAGCCGTGGTTTCCCAGGCTAACAAGGATCCCTTCAATGACTTAACTCTCATTGAGGATGCGGCGTGAGCGGCTATGGCTGCTCTCGCACGGATGCACCGTCCTGCAGGGTATGTTGACTTGCACGGCGGAAGGTGGGGAAGTGCAAAAGGCTGCTCCCGGAGTTGTCTGGAACGCCATGCGCTTGTCTCAAGATTTCTTGGCCAGGGTGATCGCTAGATCATTGGCGGAACGAAGGAGAATGGTTCTTGATTGTGTAGAACCAGGACCGGAGATGAGGGCTGCGTTATCTTCCGTGCCCTTCATTGGTCCGGGCTTGTTTGGCGTCTATGGTGGCAGAGCAGGTGGTTGTCAGCAAGTCGTGGAAGTCGATGAAGAGGACTCGGCCGCAACAGTCCTACAAGCAGCATTGACATGAGCAGCAGAGGCAGCGCCAAAGATCGCCCTTCCGTCCTTCTGGCCGTGATGCCCATCGGGCATCCGGTTCTCAGGGACCTGTCCGTTCATCTTCATACAAGTCCTCTAATAAGAGGGCATATGAAGATGATAGGATGGGTGGTGGCTCGGGACACGGCGGCTACCGTAAGGATAGCCATGGCTGCGGTCCCGGGCCATCATTCCAAGAAGACGCGAGCTGGTCGTGGGGGACGGTCCTGACAGTTTTCTGGCTAGACCCATTCTGGTGGCGCCAGGACTGCAGGGAGTCGAGAATCTTCACCCAAGCGAATTAACATCTTATCGCACAATATTGATCGCAAGCTGTGCTGATTCCTACCGTCGGAGGCAGACTTCAGCTATTCTCAAACCTGTGGGAACAGGTCGTGCAAGATTGTTTAGTCTGTCATTGGCTAAGAAATGGCTACGAACCTGACTGGCTCATCCATCAATCGTTAGTTCCGTTAACATCGACTCCAGTATGGACTCCCGTTCCAAGGGAATCCGGTCGTCTAGATGCCATTTGCTCAGAAATCATAGATCTTCAGCAGAAGAATGCGATTCATTTAGTCCGCAATCAGTCCCCCCTGGGCTTCTATTCGATAATTTTCCTCGTTCCGAAATGTACCTGAGGTTGGAAACTGATTCTCATCCTCAAACCGCTGAACAAATTCATTCTTTCACCAAAATTTTAGATGGAGACTAGCAGCGGTGATGACAGGGTGAGAAGAGGCATGTGGGCAATATCGATAGATCTGAAGGATGCATATTTTCATATTCCAATGTCAATTCCTTTTTAGAAATACCTTCGCTTTGCATTCCAAGACAATGTTTGGGAATTCAGTACGATTCCTTTCGGTCTGACCACGGCCCAGAGGGTCTTCACCAAAGTGGTTCTCGCCATGACTTCTTATCTTTGCAGGAGAGAAACATAGCTGTTCATACTTACATAGACGACTGGCTGCTGAAGGTGGTGAATCCAGTTACTCTGCGCAACAATCTTCAGGTAGTCCTGACCTTACTAAGGGACCTAGGATGGATTGTGAATCTAGAGAAACCAGAATTGACTCCGTCCCAGGAGTTGTGTATCTGGGAATATTTTTCAATCTCCGGGATGGTGTAGCTTTTCGGGCGGAGAGCAGAGTCAAGAGTTTGATTGCAGTTCTGGAGTCAGTTTCTCTAGGAGCCTATCTGATGGCGCGTCAATTTCTCAGAATACTGGGTTTACTGGTATCTCTGGAGAAGGTGGTTCCTTATGCGGCACTCAGACGCAGGCAGAATCAGATGTACTTAATGTCATTCTGGTCTCAGAGAACGTATCCGTTGTCTCTGAGGATTCCAGTAAAAGAACCGTTGATATTCCATCTTCAGTGGTGGTTATCAGAACAGATTTCACTTCAAGAGATATACTTACCTCCTTAACACTATGATATTTCCTAAATATCGACCTTGACTCAATAACCCATATTAAAAAAGATAGGTTCCCTTAATGGGCAGGTAGACATGTGACAGTCAGCCAGATGCCGGCCCCCAACCTCGTGCATGCGCAGACTGTCACTGCCTCTTTCTTGACTATTGGCCTGAATCACATGCTTGTGTTTTTATATCCACTTGCTAAGTTTTGCTCAATTTTCATTTCTAAAGTTGTTTTAGAGTGCTAGAAATCATGTCTGATAAGTTTAATTCGCCTGAGGCCATGCCAGGACCGAATTACCAGGTGAACTCTAGTACAATTATGTTTTAATTACGTCTTAATTACGCTGTGTCACCTATTTCCGTGACGTGGTATAGACGTTATAGGCGGTCAGAAAACGGGTAACTTTATTATCTGGCACCATAAAATGCTAATATCTCTTTATGATTGTGTCCACAGGTTTCTGTAAGGAGGTTTGTTCGCATCTAAAGAAGTTTGTCTCCACTATTTCCCTATAAATGTTAGGAAAAAACCCTGCCCAGAATGATATAGGCTCCCATAAGAGTGAGCTCGTTCTGCCCTCTTGTCCCACCCTTCCCTTTTTAATAAATAAGTGAGTGGTGATGAAGAGTGGTTGTCTGGTGGCGCTTCCAAGAGCTGGACGTGGTGGTATGCCTTTGCTAAAGACTCAGGTACTCTAGTTATGCTTTATGGAACATTAAAATATTTGAAAATATTTGTAATTATTTGCTGCCAATATTTCTTCAGTCATACTGTTTATCTGTATCATTATAAAAGCATGAGCTATTACTGTGTTCACATTACTGTTTAGTGTGCTCTTGTATTCATACAATTCGTCTTACACCTGGATGTTGTTCGTCTGTTTTCCTCTTTGGAACCTATGACATCATAATCAACCGTATTATTATTTTTAATATCCTCTTTGAGGCTGGTTGTTCATCTTATTCACCGTCCTTTGTAGGCCTATAGGTGATTTCTTTCTCCATTATGAGATATTTAATTTATTTAAAATTATTAAGAAGCTGTAACTCATTGTTGTCATCTTGTCCCTTTTTTCAGAAGCCTTCTTGTGTCGGCTGTAATCGATCTATCAAATCAAAGTTTGTTTCTCACCTCTGTGTAAAATGTGGACCATTATTAAAATGTGATGTCTGTAAACAGGGGGGGGGGCCACTTATTCTCTGAATTCTTGTCATTACAGGCAAAGGATAAGGCATCGGAGGAGGAGAAGTGTGCGAAGAAGAGTGTAAGTGGGAAGGGTAAGAGAAAGGCCTCTGTTTCTTTGGAAATGGAGACTTTCAGGTTGGAAATGATGGGGGAGATAAAAACGACAATAAAAGATTTGGTACCAGAGCTGCTTCGCATACCGCCTTGTCCAAGTAATTTGTTGTTTTCTTCATCTGCTCCCGAGCAGAAAATCCCCACCGCTGATTCTGGTGTCTGTCGTGGTCCGTGGTCCAAAAATGTTTCAGAATCAGTGGTGGCTTCAGTAGATCTTGGAAGGCCCGCCGCCTTTCCAATGGATCCTGAAGTGGGTCTATATGATCATGGCAGCAAGCTTGCCGCGCCATTAGATCATGGACCAGAGCCACTGGACAGGTTCGCGCCTAGAGTGTCCGCGCCTGAAAGGTACCACCACCTCTTATGGTACCTTCCCTGGCCAGCCCGGGTTAGCGCTCTGCTAGCCCAGAGGCGGTTTATGATGGCCAGGAGGAAGAGGATTTTCTGCTGGGTTCACGCGTTGAAGCCGTGGACATGGAAATGGACGTTCGTGCACCCCTCGCGGGGAGCACGGTCAATTTTTTCCATGGAACTACTCCCGCAGGGGTAGCTTTCACGGCTCAAAAGGGTGGCCCGGGCTGGAGCGGATGACCGCCGTTTCCGTATACCTCGGCTTGCCGAGGATATGACGGCGGCTGGTCCGGGCCATGGCGCAAAACATGCCTGCCCTCTTGGGCCCGCATGTTTTCCACGGCCGGCCAGCAGTATCCACGGCTCCAGCCACGTTTACACCTGCGAGTGCATTAGAGGGTGACGAAGGCCCGCGCCTTGTTGAGCACTCACAGGTGGCCACAGAGGAGGACTGGTCTAATGCGTGCCAATGGCTCGTAAGTGTTAGGCCAGAGCTTTGTGTAGAACAGTCAGCAATCCAGCGGGACCAGTGCCGCCATGCTATCTCTGCCGTTAGCAGAACATATAGTAGATATGTTCACGGCGGCAGAGATGTCCATTAAGCATAATGGACGGCTTGTGAAGCCCCCCCCCACGAGGTGGTGCCGTATTGTTGCTGGCCAATACCAGAAATACGGTACAGTGCGAAAGCAGAGCACTGATGATCGTGCAGCGCTTGGTGAGGACACGCGGCCAGGCTCCCGTTCTGACACAGGAGTGCTGTGCTCGAGTGCCCTGCGCTCTGCAAGCACTGCGTTGACGATGCAGAGGAGAGGTCACAGGGTGTAGTAACAGCGTCTGCATCGCGCCAAGCAAGCCCTGTTTCAGTACAGAGAACTATCCAGGATAGTATTAACCGGGCTCTAGTAGCCTATGTTGGCACCACCTGCGTACCATCCACAGCAGGGCCGAGATGGCGCTGGTCAAGTCAGAGGCCAGCCACCAGCGCAGCCTAGGCCATGCCCACACCAGCACCGGCCTGCAGTGGTGGGGGCGGCGCAGGCTCCTCAAGCGCAGCCAGGTAGCCGCCTGTGCACCGAGGAGCGGGCCATGGCGCAGGCGGCACAAGCCGTGGCGCGAGAGGATCAGGTTGTGGTAATCCTCAAGAACCACACCAATGCTAGAACCAGAGACAGTCCAACTCTTGCACTGCTTATGTCAACCTCTCTCCCTAGGTGGACCCGTGGGAGGTCGATTGACCGCTTAGTCTTGCGATGGCTTTCAGCCGGGTACCAGGTACCAGCCCGACTGGGCGATAGGCCCACCATCGCACCTGTCTCTGGTTCCAATCTGGACTCAAATTCCAAGAAATCCAGATCAACGGTTGTGTATAGAGGAAGAGATAAATTCTGTCATGCAAAAAGGAGCAATTCAACCGGCGCAAAATTGCCTGGGCTTCTATTCAACCATGTTTCTAGTGACAAAGAGCTCTGGAGGGTGGAGACCAATTCTCAACCTCAAGCCATTGAACAAGTTCATAGACACACTGAGTTTCAAAATGGAAACAGTCAAAACTGTGTTGGCGGGGTTGGAGATGGGAATGTGGATGGGGTCCATAGATCTGAAGGATGCTTATTTCCACATTCCAATTGCGAAGAGTTTTCGTCGGTACCTGAGATTCGCATTCTAGGGCCGACAGTGGGAATTCTAAGTTTTACCATTCGGAATTTCCACTGCTCCTCGGGTCTTCACCAGGGTGGTTCTTGCAATAACAGCATACCTCCGCAGGGGAAGCATAGCAGTCCACACTTACATAGATGATTGGCTGTTAAACGCACACAATCGGGAAAGTCTTGCAGCAAATCTGGAGATAGTTTTGAAAAATCTCACAGGTTTAGGCTGGATAATAAACTTTCAGAAATCAGAGCTGACTCCATCCCAGAAGTTTGTTTACCTGGGAATGTTCTTCGATCTAGAGATAGGGTATGTTTATCTTAAAGAAAGTTCAGGGCAAGATTGTTCTAGTTCGATCAGACAACTCAACAGTAGTGACTTACATAAACTGCAGAATGAAGTCGCCCAGTCTCTGTATGATGACTTGGAAACTGCGTTGCTGGTGTCTAGATCATATGATCACCTTGAAGGCAGTTCACATTTCGGGAAGGCTAAATCTGTTAGCAGACTCATTGAGCCGAAGGATGAGTGTTTTGCCTATGGAATGGCAACTAAGTGAATGTGTGGCGGATCGTCTGTTCGACCACTGGGGGAAACCCAACATATATTTGTTCACAACGAACAAGAATGCGAAGATGATGACGTACGTCTCTCCGATTCCAGATCCAAGCGCTTACGCAACAAATGCATTAGCTATCAGCTGGGAGAGAATGTATGCATACACATTCCCACCAGCAATCCTGATTCCAAAAGTCCTTCAGAAAACCAGGCAGGTGGAGTGCCAAGTACTTCTTATCGCCCCATATTGGCCAAGCCGATCATGGTATACAGATCTGATGGACCTTCTGGTCTGCAATCTGGTTCCTCTGCCTCTGATGAACAATATTATTTTCCAGGGCAAGTCCCTTCACAACAACCCGTCAATGTTCCAATTGACTGCGTGGATGTTGTCAAGGAATCAGCAGTTAAGGAGGGCTTTTCTGAGCAAGCAGCCATGTTTATGGCAAAAGCAAGAAGGGGTCAAACTCCAGAGCATATAATTTTAAAATCAATCGATTTGCAGAATGGTGCTCAAACAAAGATGTTAATCCAATGGATGCATCTATTCAGGTAGTAGCCAATTTCCTTTCACCTGTATGATGCCTATAGCCTCAAGCCTAACTCTATTGCTGGCTACAAGTCAACTTTGATGTCAGTTATCCCTTGCTTAGCTGATAGGGGAAGTGACGAAGTCTGTTCATTGAACACTTTAATAAAAGGCATGGGTAGTCTAAGACCGAGAAATCCACCAGCGATTCCATCTTGGAGTTTATCTCTAGTACTTCAAGTGCTAGCAGACAAACCCTTTAAACCACTAAGTGTCATTTCTATGAAAATGTTGACACTTAAGACTGTATTTCTAATTGCTGCGGCCACTGCAAGACGTAGCAGCTAGATTCATGCTTTATCCGACGAGGCAGACTGTTATGTGGTTACAGGGGAAGGCCGTAGGCTTCTACATAGGATAAATTTCATGGCTAAGAACCAGTCTGAAATATCCAGGTCAACCAATTGTTTTACCAGCTTTGACTAGGTTTGATCCTAATTCAAAGGCATGGTGTCGAGTCCGCGCATTAAACAGGTACAAACAACGTACACAGGAATGGCGGATGGACCCATCCTCGTTATGGTTGTCTTATATTGAACCCCATGGCAGGGCGTCAAAAGACACTATCTAGGTGGATTGTGGAATGTATTAAATTTTGCCACAAATCTGCCACTGGTAAACAAGTTGACTTAGCCAAGGCTCACAGTGTTCGTGGCATTGTGGCATCCACCACCCTGTTTAACGGGGTGCCGGTGGATGACATTATGTCGGGAGCTCAGTGGCATTGTGAGTCAAGTTTTATTGACCATTACCTCTGTGACACCACTAATCCTCTGGATCGATATTCAAAAGATGATCAGGTGTATATATTGTAGATAAGTTGCACTTGCTGTCTTCAGACAGCACATTTTAATTGGTGAAACAACCGCATATTTGTGTATTATTTTTCCTTCACTTATGTGGACTGGATGGATACAGCATTCATGCATAAGGTCAGTACTGCCTTTTGTTGTTACATAATTTATTGTCACGATGTATTACCCTTATTTATCAATAAGGTAATGGTACCTGTATATTATGTGGTTCATTTATTGAGAGTATACAAAATGAAGCCTTTCATTTCTTGTCCTGTAGTACCTAGCACCAGTACTTAGAGAGCGTATGGGACATGGAGGTCATAGCTTCTCCTTTCCCAAAAAGCCAGGAGGGGGAGGGGGGGGGGAAGCGCATTTGACATACGGTCATTACTCTCACCATCGGTTGTGTTATCCGATGTTCAAATCATTGCCTGATTGTGTGTGTCACGCAATTTCAGAAGTTAGTGCTTCATGCGCAAAACGTGCAAGGGATGAGCTTGTCTTTTGATCTCGCCTCCCTCCTGCCAAATTCTCTTACAAATTCTGGCAATATCATAGTGTTAGGGACGTAAGTATATCTCTTGAAGTGAAATAAATGAAATCACAGATTTCTTTTTCACGAGAGAGTTGTTATACTTACCTCCCTAACACAGACCCGGTCTCCACCCCACAGAGGCTCGGTCTTCAAGTTTTTAAGTTGCATGAGTCGGCCAATAGTCAAACTGAGGCAGTGACAATCTGCGCATGCGCGAGGTTGGGGCCGGCATCCGGCTGACTGTCACCTGTCTGCCTGCCCATTAAGGGCACCTATCTTTTTTAATCTGGGGTTATTGAATCAAGGTCGATATTTAGGAAATATCATAGAGTGTTAGGGAGGTAAGTATAACAACTTACATGAAAAAAGAAATCCATGATTTCATTTAATCTCCTGCGAGGTGTTTCTCTACAACCACCTCAACCGCAGATGTCCATATTTACAGATGCATCGACGATGGGTTGGGGAGCAGTACTGGACAATCTGTCAGTGTGAGGGGAATGGAATCGTACCAATGCGCAGAAACACATAAATGTTCTCTAATTATTATTCGAGAAGTTAATCCGAGACAAGATTGTCCTAGTAAGGGCCGACAACTACACAGTGGTGTCTTATTTGAACCGCCAGTGTGGGACGAGATCACCAGAGTTGTGCCTGATGATATGAAACCTTCTGCTGTGGTGCCAAGAGAGGAATATTATTCTTTGGGCAGCACACATTCCAGGAAGATTGAACATCCTAGCAGATGCTCTCAGTCGAAGGACGGTTTGTCGTCCGATGGAATGGCAGCTCAACCAGTTGGTAGCGGAGGTTCTTTTCAAACATTGGGGCAAACCAAATGTGGATCTATTTGCGATGAAAGGAAACGCAATGATGGTCACATACGTGTCACCGATCCCGGACCCGCTAGCTCTAGCAGTAGATGCACTAGCGATAAGTGGAATAAGGGAATGTACGCGTATGCGTATCCTCCAACAATTATCATCCCAAAAGTTCTGGCAAAGATAAGAGAGGGCATATGCCAAGTACTACTGATCGCCCCTCATTGGCTAGGCCGATCATGTTTTACGGATCTGCTGGACCTTCTGGTCTGCAATCTAATCCCTCTTCCAGACAGAAGGGATCTGATTTTTCAGAACAAAGGTCTGTATCTTCACGACAGACTGGAAATGTTCCAATTGACTGCATGGATTTTATCAAGCAGCGAGCAATTGAGTGTGGCATTTCTGAGCAAGCTACGAAATTTGTCGCTTCAGCCAGAAGATGGTCAACCACCAAGACATATAATTATGGAATCAACAAATTTGCAGAGTGGTGTCAGGGAAGAGATATTAATCCCTTTTCTGCATCTGTTCAACACGTAGATTTTATCTGTCATTTATACGAAGTTGACAAACTTGTACCTTCTACCCTAGCAGCATATAAGTCTGCATTAGCTTCAGTCATTCCCAGTCTGGCCATTGAAGGAGTGGAGAATGACACCTTGAATGAAGTTATTAAAGGAATGAGCAATCTGCGACCTAGACAGCCAATTCCTATCCCAGCATGGAATCTAGCTCTTGTTCTACAGGTTTTAGGGCATGCTCCCTTTGAACCGATTAGATCTATTGACATTAAACTGTTAACTATTAAATCAGTTTTCTTGGTTGCAGCAGCGTCGGCGAGAAGGAGAAGCTAAATTCATGCGCTTTCTGCCGAACAAGACCGTTTTGTCGTCACGGGTGAAGGTTTAAGACTACTTCCATGTCTTTGTTTCCTGGCAAAGAATCAGTCACTTAAATATCCAGGACAGCTGATCAATTTGCCAAGTTTAATTAAGCATGACCCAAACTCTTCTGCTGGGTGTCCTGTCAGATGTCTGAAAATGTATAAGAAACGTACTGAGGGATGGAGAGATGACCCGAAATTTCTGTGGTTATGTTTCAAAGCTCCTCATCTTCACGCCTCAAAAGACACCATTTCTTGTTGGATAGTCGATGCTACTCAGATGTCGCATAAAATCGCAACAGAAAAGCAGATTGATTGTGCGAACACCTATCAAGTCCGAGCACTAGCAGCATCATCATCGGCCATTTATAAGGTGGCTCTTTAGAGGAGGTGATGTCTGTAACACAATGGCATGCCGAGTCGTCATTTACTGATTTCTACCTTCGCGATATCTCCAGCGCACTTAATCCGGTAGCCGTTGCCAATTTGTCAAATCTTAACTAAAGCCACGTCCGACCACTATTTACGCATACATCGTAGGTTTCTTCCACATGTACTGAGCAATGGTGATTCACATGATCTGTGAACGAACGTGGATTGGGCGGAGCTCCTGTGATGATAAAAAAAGACCAAGCTTAAGTGACTAATATAAATTACTTAGTCGAATTCCAAGACTGATTAAGTAAAAAGTCTGGTTCAAGTGTGTCTTATTCATTGCAACAGACATTAGACTCATTCAAATTTGACAATCTAATCGATATACTGGTAATTTTTCAAAATTAGAAGTTGTAGTAGCTTGTATGCACTCTCCTGGACTGCCCTAGCTGAGACTTGGGGCTGACACTGGTCTGGTTGGTGTTGCCTCCCCTTTGACAGCCCTCTGGAATTTGTGCGGACAAATGAGGGGGGTGGGGTGGGGTGGAGCGTGGTCTAGACCATGGATGTTTAGCACTCTATGAGTCAGATGGCGGAACCTAAGCATATGCTGGGGTCTTTTCACAACCTTCTCTGTCGGATGGTAGATCAGAGCTGTTTTGAGCCTCGCCTCCTCCCGCCGGAGTTTCTTGGCTGTCGAAATCCGGAGTTTATCATAATAGTACATCTGGTAAGTATTATTCGAAGTAGAATAAAAAAAGCATCCGCTTTTGTTTCTACGAGAATTGCTAATACTTACCAGATGTACTATGGCCCGCCTCAGCCACCCCGCTGAGGTGAGGCTGAGCTGCTTTCGCTGTTTGTCAAGACAAACATAAGACGAATCTGACTGTTTTTGGGAATTGACTCGGTACTTGGAGGCTATGGTAATTCCCAGACACCATATGGGCAGGACCATGGAGAGTGCAGAGTTTTAATTGTTTATATTGAGCTCGACTAGATAATAGACATTATCATAATAGTACATCTGGTAAGTATTAACAATTCTTGTAGAAACAAAAGCGGATGCTTTTTTGATTCAGAAAACAAATGAGCACAGAGATCCTTGTTATTCGCCCTACTCGGAGCCAACAAATACAAATCCAGGAGCGGATGTCATTGCATAAATCTGCTATGCATACTACGAGGTGACCTCAAGAAAGCAGGACTCAGTACAGTCAATTCAAGAATGAACCTGAGGAAGCTAAGGATTTCAGCTGAGGACAAGACACAATGGGCAAAAGCGAACAAGGACTGATTGCAGCTGTAGGATGTTTCTATTACTACAGCCGCAGAATACAGTAATCATACATACATATCCGTCAGTGTACAGTACAGCTCACAAAAAATTAACATATTTCCTAAACAATAAACAGAACATGTTAGTTAATAAAATCTTTTGGCATCAATGTCTTCCAATCCAATTATGTTCAAAATACTCATCATTACGTTTTTTGGTTTTAGAAACATTTAAAGTTATTTCTGAGCCGTTCTGTAGGTGGGTGATAGACCATAATTAGATGTCTGCTGAACCAGCGTTGATTATGCATTCAGGATGTACCAAGTTATCTTTAGCATGAAGGATGTCACGCAGAGACAAGATGTCTAAGATAATCATCTGCAGGAACATAATAGATACCGGGCTTGTTTTCAGAGGCTACAGAAGGCTAAGTTTTGGCTGAAGAGGGATACATGTTAGCTTTCTATAACCACATGAGCTGCAACAGTTCTCATGTAGAAAATTAATGGTATGTGTTTATGCACAGTAAAGAGGTAATTTGTATAATTTTCTTTGCAGACAAAATTTCTTTCAAAAGTTTATGGGATGGTTCGCCTTCCTCATTACTTTGATGATGGTTCTCCAGAAACAAGGTGCATTGTTTTTGCCAGGGTAAGTCAATTAGCATTCATAAATTATGGATAAAAATTTCGAAAACTATGTTATTGTGATTATATGCACACTGAATACAACACATTTACAGTGTTTATGAGGATGGTCATGCCAGGATATAAATGAATAGGAAATATCTCACTCCAGCCTAACAGCATTGAATCACAATTCACTCATTTTCGTGATACCTTACAGTATTTTAAGCCACACCACTATATAGACAAATGAGCTGGGCAACCATACCAGGGCTGGCATCAACATGACTAGATCTGACTTCATTCTCGTGGTTGCTTCTCACTAACCCTCTTGTGTCAACTTAATCCTATAATTGTCAAGCCAGCCAAAACAGCCTCTGCAGTAGTCTTGAGCATGATCCATTTACAGAACAAGAGACGACGATTTTTGAAAATTTACCACTGGAATTACTCGATCGGAAGTACTGACTGTCATTCCGTTGCTAATCGATATTGAACCAGTCATTCCAGTGATAGTTTCCAAAAGCAGTCTTCTCTTGGCCTACAAATGGACACTGGCTAAGCCAAAATTTTGATTTTCGTGACTGTTGTCGCTCAAGGTAGCCTCTGTAGTGGTTTTGAGGAATATTCATTTGCAGAACAACAGAAATCTATTTTTAAAAGTGGTAAATTTTCAAAAATAATCTTTTCTTGGTCTGTAAAAGTTATAATGTTCTTGAAACAAGGTTGATATAATGTCGTTAGCTGCGAGTAAAGCATGAAAAATAGGTCACATTGAGGTCAGACTGACCTACTTTTCTTACCCTCAATGTGTTAAGGCTACAATGCATACATACAGCAAGTTTTATTGTTGTGTGCGAAAAACTCTTGAAATGACAGCCCAGAATAAGCTTTTGTGACTGACTGATGAACTAACTAACTACCAAAGGAACATCACGGCTTAGTGAGCTGCTACTTGCCAGACTACCAGTCTAACGGGACCTTGATATTTGACCATTTGACCCCAAATTTATGACAGATCATGGTACCCCACAGACAACCTTCAATCCAATCCCGATCAAGATAAAAGTAAAACGAGAGTTATTTTGAGAACTCCTGTCTGAATACTTTTCAAAACTTTTATCACTCTGATCAGTGTGGTTTGACCCTTTACTCCCAAGCTTATCACACCTCTTCATGACCACATGGTAAAACATTTCCACAAAAATTTGATTACCCTCTACCTAAAACTATTGAAACTAAAGCATTTCTGACTGATTGACTAACTGACTAACAATCTAAGTTACTAACTAACTAAGGGACATGACGGTTTATTGAGCTGGTAACCATGGCTAAAAATCTGGGATCCTAAAAGGTTAACTGATAGGAGTAGCACATAGACATAACACAAGCTTGAAGAAGGGTTAAGATAAGCTAAGCATAAGTACATTCATGCACACACACACACACACACACACACACACACACACACACACATATGTACTTCTGTTTATTAACTCACCTGGCCTGATAGGCTACGTGGCCTTATGCCATGGCGACCGTCCCTCCATCCGCTCATCAATTTTTTCTTTAAACAACTTCTCAAGAACCACTGGGCTTCATTTATATATGGCAGGAGGCATCCTTAGGGCACTGAGATTCAAATTTTTTCAAATGAAGGCAATCGGCCAATTTGTACAATGACCATTTTGGATTTTAGCCCATTTTTAGATACATATTTTTAAATCTCCAAAACCAGTGAAGGGGTCGGTCCGAAATTTGGGAAATATGATTAGAGACAAATGGTTATACAAGTTTTGTGAACGGAAGTTAGTGTGTCAAAAATCATGGCCGCCATCGACCAACCGGGATTCTTTATTTGATGGATTTTGAAGTCAAAATTGGTTTTATATGCATTTTTAGGCATGGTGATGTCAAATTTGCCACTTTTGAAACTGTCAGATAAACAGTTTGGTTAACTTCTTGAATTATTATTAAGTAAAGAAATGGGAATTTTAAAAATGTCTTCTCGAGAACTGCTGGACAGATTTTAACCAAATTTGGCAGGATGCATCCTTGTTCTTGTTTCAATTCTTGTGGGAACTTTAGGGTCCTACTTATAGGCGATGGACTTCTAGGTGAGATGCTTATGTTCCAGAAGAGTGATACAGGCCCCTTTTATTAATTATGTGCACAACTTCATGGACCAAGTGTCATTATCACTTGCACACCACTAGCCCACTACTATGAGCTTGACTGTCACACTGACCTACTTTTGTTATGCCACGTACTTTAAGGCTACAATGCCTGCATAATCCATGTTTGATTATTGTATGTGAAAAACTTTAAACAACAGCCCCCATATAATTTTTTTTGACTGACTGACTGGGTACTAACCACATACAACAAGATGCATAATGACTATTCTTGATATGATTTTGATAATAATTTCATTAATTTGGCTGGATGCCTTAGTTGCTTCTAAAATATTATATATATTAATCAAGTCAATGGCATGTCCTGCTGTTTGGGTGGTTACTTTGAGGAAATGTAGGTTTGATTATTGATAGTTCAGGTCTGTGAATACTAATGTTCATTTTGAAAAAGATGTTTTTTACTAAGTAACATTTTACAACAACACTGTAGCAGCCACACACAATGGGGAAACTGAATGATGTAAACTGACCAGTCAGCTGTCCATGGGTTAATTAACCCTTACAACTCTGGTGTCAATATTATATCTTTTACTGTGTTAATAGCAAAGAAACTGGTGAACATTTTCCAGCAATTTTGGTGGATGATGTTGCTGTCTTTCGACAGCACCATCTTCCTTCCACTAATTTATTGAAAAATGTACACCAGTTCATCTTTTAATTTAATTTGAAAATTTTAAATTCTGAAGTCAGTGTGGTATGGGTTAATAGTTAAAATCGATCAGCAAAATGTAAACTTTGGAAAGGAAAATACTCATTTGCAGATCAAGAGAATTTTGTTTTATGGAAACCTTACGACCAGGATAGCAGAAGTAATTATTGCTTTCTTTATCCATTAAAATGTAAAATACATATCTATACACAGTGTGGCCTTTGAAACATCCATACAATTTTTTCATGGTTTTGTATGCAGACTTTGGAAGAACAAGAACTGGCTATAGAGCTTGGTGCCATATATGCAGGAGCTGAAGATCTGGTGTCAGAGGTTTGTCTTAGAACAATATTATCCCATAAGAATAAAATTACAATTATAATTGATTATTTAAATAATATTAGCATATTACTATAATCACACCTAGGCTTGTGCGATTATTGCGTTGAGTGATCGTGTTCGATTATTTAAAAATAATCGTGATTACTCGATTAATCAGCTTGGGTACAAATTACCAAGACATAGCAACAAACGAATATCAATAATGAAAGCTGCAATGGCGTTGAGAAAAGTTCATTTGCAGGGCAAGAGAAGACTATTTTTGAAAATGTATGACTGGAATGGCTGGCTCGATTCTCGAGCCAGATTCTCGAGCCAGCCATTCCAGTCATACATTTTCAAAATTAGGCTTCTCTTACCCTGCAAATGCACATACCTTCACTAAGCAAAATGTCATTTTTCATGACCGATCGCATTAAAAAGTAATTAAAAGTTATGTTTTGAAATATTTTATGAAATTATTTAATTTTTAATCATATAAATTCGCGATTTAAAACATAATCACGATTTTCGATTTAATCACGTAATCGTGCAAGCCTAATCACACCTGGAGCATTTATTAGATACCAAGGGCATGGCTTGCTAAGAAATATTGTATGACAGGGAAGAAAATGGCATGCTTACCATTTGTTAATTCACCTTTATGAATGAAGATAATCTATTTTAAGGGCATGAGCAGTTGTTTTGGTGAGCTACTGTCAGTGTCTGCTTCTGCAGATAGATAGATAGACAGATTGTACATTTATATTGCGCTGAACTCCATGTGATTGCATGCTCTAAGTGCTATGCGTCTCATTAAGTTTATTTCAATAGGATTCAATGGAGAGATCTGTCTGTCACTTAAGTGTTTGACATCATAAATAATTGCGTCACATGTTAGTTGACATCACAATCATGATGACATATACCTCTCTCACAAAAATCGAAGAGGTCTGTCACGAGTGTACAAATTGTGTTGTTGATGAATTTCTAATTTAATAAACAGCCCCCAATCAAATTAGTTTCAAAATATTCAACAGCTTACTTATATAATTACCTTGAAATTGGGATTCTGGGAAGTCAGTGTTCAAAGTATATAAATCTATTTCAACACATGTATAAAGTGGGTAGAACTTGTCTAGAAATGGGTGGAGCTTAGGTGGAAATGGGCGGGGCATAGCTAGAAATTAATCCCTACATTCACAAGGGGCGTATATGATTTCCGTGAAACATCGAGACTTGTATTATACAATAATTTCCTCCAGTCTGCTTCATAATGAATCTGTATGGCAGTGTACATTCTAATGAGGACTTGCGTGAAAACATTCAAAACAATACATCTTCTGTTTATTGTGTAAGTGTAAGCACATCTAACAATGTCACTGTCAGATAGTGGTTTTCTAGTCTTCTGCTATGTATTGCAAACTTAGTATATGATACGACACGTAAATATTCCATTTTATCTGTGTTATGGTCAGTCGTACTACCAGGATAACACTTGGAATTTGTTACGCCATTCAGTATTAATGACGGTATGGAAGCATGGCTTCATTCATCTAATACAAACTGGGTAGAATTATCGAATGAACGTTGTGATTCTTATTATACCGACACTAAATTACGTCTCTGCCTTATGCATGTACCCTGGTAGATAGAAAATTACATCACAGCTCAAATGAAGAACGAAGTGTAACTTTGAGATCTGGCAAGATTTTCCAAGGGTTATTCACTCTTACACTGAAGATTTCTACGGTCACTGCAAAAGCGCTGTTTTAGAAACTTGTAGTTGTTACCTGTTGTGCAGTTACCTACATCTGATGGCAGAATTGCTCGTGATTCACATTGTACATCTCGTGTATGTATTTGTGTCTCGATGAGGTCACTGTGTAGCCATCAATATGCCAAACCTGGTAATTTCTGGATTCTGAGTCAAGCTTTTTATGGATTTTCATTGAAGCCTGTAATCATCTTGATTGCTCGTCGCTGATCATTATCAAGTAGCAAGCACATCTTGCTTGTAGAGTGAAGCCCATACAACATTGTTGTGTTCTAGATGTAGTCGTATAAGGCTATTGAGCAGTAAGTCAAACGATCTTCTAATCAACGTAATAACGACGTAGTCTAAAAGATGAGTAAATTTTATGTTGCCTGATGCTTGTTCTCTTGTTGAGACCAAAAGTCTTCTAATCATCCCGACTAGTTTGTGGGCTTTATTGACTGCTGGCTCTGCTTGGTTATTAAGCATCAATGCATTGTCAACGTAGACGCAAGATGATTTTTGCAGGTGGTTTCTTCAAAGCTTGCACTTTGGCTCTGATCTTGCATGGTGTAAGGTACCGGTAGCATACTATGTGATCTCCCCAAATCCATGACATTCCATTTGGATGCATGAAAGCATAGTTGCCAGTTGTCTGACCTGCCTTTCAGATTGTTAAAATTTATCTGGACTTGCTCATGGTATTATTTTGACGCTAGCTTTGGGAAGAGCCTGGTGGTGTCGACAAACAATTTGATCTCGCTGCTTACTGGTTCGGACATGTCGTTAATATAGCAGATGAACAATGCCAGGTCTTACATACTTCCTTGAGGCATTCCGCTACGGACGTGGTCCCGCTTTGAACTGGAGCCAATAATGATGACCTGTTTTGTGTTGCTTAAAAAATCGCGAATCCAAACCGAGGTGTCTCTCTTGATGCCGTAGGTCTTTAGTTTCCTGAGTAATCCAGGTAGACTATTGCTCCTCCTTGATCTACTACATGTATGTCTGTGCTGAAATCCAATCTCTCTAACACTTGAGTGATGCAGGATCATCCACTTAGGAAGCCATGTTGGCAGCCAGAAATAGACTTGGACATATGATTTATGAGCTTATCTCTAACAAACTGCTCTACCACTTTACACTCTTCTAAATTCAAGCTTACTGGTCTATAATTGGCAGCTGATGATTAGCAGCCTTTTTTGAAAATCGGAGTAACATTATGATTTTTACATTCTTGTGGGAATAAGTGTTCCTTAGCGTAGCGATCTGGTAGAGTATTGTTAGTGGTCTGACAATGTAATGGCTAGTCTCTTTCAGAACGCACAGATGTAGTCCATCTGGTCCTTATGCCTTGTAAACTAGCAGACTGTCTTCTGGACATCCTCTTCTTTAATAATAGATGTATCTAGTTCTGTGCCAGTTCTGGTTAATCTGTTGTCTTTACATTTTACATTGGCAGTGTCTTTTACTTGGATCTTACATACTGGTAGCTGAAGATCAGTTTCGGGTTGCTTTTGAACTTTTTGACAATGTCTCAAAATCACCTTTAGCCTTCTTTACTTCCCATCTTAGCTATCTGTATTTTGCATTATTCTTTGTAATGTGCTTCATTGCGAGTCTGTCTAAACAGATTAAATCCTTGTCACTAGTTATTAGCTCACATGGCCCGAAGGGCCAAGTGAGTTTATTCCATGGCTGTCATCCGTCCATCCATCCGTCAAATCACATCTCCTCCTTAACGCTTTAACCGATTGCAAGCAAATTTGGCTGGATGGATTCTACATGTATGGTGTTAGGCGTCAGAAATTCTATTCAGAATTTTGATTGGTCAATTTTTTGGGTGACAATCTTAAATTTGATGAAAAATTATACCGGAAATTGTCAAAATCTCCTTGGCTGCTTGACGGATTTCAACTAAATTTGGCTAATACAACCATACGGTGGTAGGCTTGAGAACTCATATTCAGAATTTTTATTGGTACAATTTTTCGGTGAAAATCTTTATGATTTTATGAAAAATGTACAGGAAATTGTCAAAGCACATCTCCTTAACTGCTTAATGGATTTGAACCATATTGGACTGGAAGGATTCTATGGTGGTAGGCTTTAGAAGTTCTATTCAGAATTTTAATTGATCAATCTTTTGAATGAAAATATTAGATTTTATGATAGATTTACCGTAAATTGTCAAAATGCATCTCCTCCTTAGCCACTTGACAGATTTCAACTGAATTTATCTAGAGGCATCATATGCTGGTAACATCTTTTCAGAATTTTGATTGGTCAATTTTTTGGTTGAAAATCTTGGATTTTATGAAAAATTTATGAGGGATTGTCAAAATGCATCTCCTCCTTAACCGCTTAATGGATTTTAACCAAAATTGACTAGAAGCATCATATAGTAGTAGGCTCCAAAAAATCAATTCAGAATTTTGATTGTTCAAATTTTGGTGAAAATCTTACATTTTATGAAATACTGGAAATTGTCAAAACACATCTCATCGCCTCATTACCCGCTTGGCACATTTGAATGGAATTTAGCTAGGACCCTATTGTGGTTGGCGCCAGAACTTTAGAATTTTGCATGGTACATTTTTGGGTGAAAATCTTTTTCAACAGAATTTGGCTAGAAGGATCCTATCATGGTAGGCTCTAGAACTGTTATTCAGAGTTTTGCGTGGTCAACTTTTTGGGTGAAAATCTTAGAATTTAGGAAAGATTTATGGAAAATGTCAAAACACATGTCCTTAACCACTTTTGTGGATTTTAACTAAATTTGGCTGGAAGGATCCTACGCTGATATGCTCTAGAACTTTTATTCAGAATTTTGATTGGCCATTTTTTGGTGACACTTGGATTTTCTGAAAATTTTCCGGAACAATTTAAAACTGGACTCCTTAAAGAATAGCCCAGTTTCTAATTAAATTTCGTTTGAATGCTCCTACGAATGTAGGATTCAACATATCAAACGAGAGTTTTGATTGGTAAATTTGTTTGATGGCCATCTTGGATCATGCGCAAATTATCCATTTTTTCTATTTAAATGGAAATGATACAAATGCTAATGGTCCAGGTGAGCGTCACAGGCCCTTGGGCCTCTTGTTTCCTTTCCCTTAGATGCTGGTGCTCATCAAGGAACTTCTCCATCTATGCAGAGATGATTTGCTAATGTTCTAGCTGGGAATGCAGGACTTCATTAATGCTCTTTCTCTCTAGTTCAACAGCCTAATTTGTTCCTTCCATAATTTGACTTTGACTTGGAGCTGTTGCTGCCTTAGGCAGTAGCAGCCGCCAGTTAAATTAGTTTCAAAGTTTCACATCAATTCCAACACGTGTACAAAGTGGGAAGAGCTTGTTGTTGTTAGTATCACAGACTGCTCATTAGTTTATATTATAATATGTCACGTGATTCTCTTGTCTATTGCAGATTAAAAAGGGCAGTATTGAGCTGAGTGAATTTGAATATGCTTTGTGCGTGCCTGACATGATAACAGAACTGGTTCCGATTAGGGTAATGCTGCGTAGTATCTTTCCACATCAAAAGAAAGGTTAGATCACACATATACATTTGTACACACGCACGCACATAAGACCCGGATCTGGATCTGATCAAATTATGAGTCTATGTATATCTCTGACGCTACTGGGTCATTTTGGCTAAAATTTTAACAAGATATGGCATGACTGTACACTAGGATTCCACAATGTTCATGGTGATATGAAAAATTCTGAAGATCCGAATTACCATTGTAATGTGAGAAAAAAACAGAAGGATAACTGGATGAAGGTTTGCAATCTGTGATTGCTCTTGATTAATTCTGAATTCAAAAATCCCAGATTCATGACTTCTGAGTCAATGAACCTTTCCATTTTTTTCACCAACACCGCGCTCGTGTTGTCATTGATCGATCTCTGAACTCCCTTTCTATCAATTTCCAGAAAACTACAGGTAAGCTGTTGAATGTGTTGAGTAAGCTATGGCAGCAACAGCGCCCAGTCCCACAACAGAATGTTTATTAAATGGTAAAGCCATACAATTCGTACAACGTGTCAGACTATTAAGCATTAAAGACGGACTAAACCGAGTCATTCATGCCATAATTAATTATGATGTCATCCTACACGTCATTTAATTGATTGTAACGTCAGATGATGGATGGATAAACTGGAAGGGTCCATTATCTGATGTCATAATCAAATACATCACATGTTGCTGACGTCACAATCAAAAGGATATCTCCATTATAAAAATCAAAAGGTCTGTCATGACAATGTACAAATTGTATGTCTCTGATGAATTTACTATTTAAATCATTCTATTAAATACTTCGAAACTAATTTGCCTGGGATCTTTAGCATTAGAGTTTTTGGCGTGAAAATGATTTAAAATGGCCGCCAAACTGTTTAGCCGACCGTTTCAAAAGTGACAAATTTGAAATCAGCACTCAAACATATATAAGACCAATTTCAGTCTCAAAATCCATCAAATAAAACAATCCAAAATGGTCACCAAGTATGCTACATTTTAATTGGTCTACAATGGCCTTTTTTTACCATAGTGCCTGATCATATCTGCCAAATTTCAGCTCAACCCGTTCAGT
Organism: Chaetoderma sp. LZ-2023a; assembly: GCA_034401795.1. Classification (NCBI taxonomy): domain Eukaryota; kingdom Metazoa; phylum Mollusca; class Caudofoveata; order Chaetodermatida; family Chaetodermatidae; genus Chaetoderma; species Chaetoderma sp. LZ-2023a. The sequence continues at coordinate 91,006,888 of CM067372.1, forward strand.
GGTTCTGGAGAAGTTGTTTTCATGACAACTAGGTCATTCAAGATAGCCACTGAAGCACTTGGCCAATCAAGTTCCCTTGAACAAACTTGGCTCAGCTATTGCCCTAGACAATGTTTCATGAGTCTTGAATCGATCAACCAATCAGGTTTAGAGAAGATTCTTAAAGATATTTCCAAAAATTGGACAAGATCTAAAATGGTCGTGGAAATATTTCAATTTTAGGAATTCATCTCATCTCCATTTCTCTATCAACTCAATGGAGGGGCATAACTAGTTCCTCCTATAGTGACACTGTTGTTAAAATGAATTAATTGAAGCGAGAATGTAACATCATAATTCTCATTCAACAGGTAGCTTGCATGAGGACATAGAGTTTATGATGGACATGCACATGAAAGGCATCGCAATTGGATCTCAACCAATCACAGAGCAGGTCTCAAAATTACAGGTTCCTTTAGGCAAGGTAAGATCTGTGTTTAAAGGAAAGCTTATCTCATTTAATATTAGCAATTTAGATAATATTAATACATAAAATATGCATGCTGTTTTGGGGATTCTAAACTGACGTCAAGGAAAGATTATATTTTTGTTGCGCCCATGGCGAAGTGGAGAATAGCGATCCAAATGACTTTCGGCATCCACCGTCCGGACAAGAAATAGGTAAATGTTAAAGTTTTTCAATGGACATTTAATTCATCAAGGACATATCTGATCTTAATAAAACGTGACTGATTTGATCTAGACCATAATTGCATCTAGTCACCATCATAATTGTAATGATTTTCAAATTTGTTCCATATTTTTACGGGGTTTAGACATAGCTTATTGTGCACCAAGAATTAGGTAAATGTTAGTTTTCAATTGACATTTAATTCATCAAGGCCTTATCCGATGTCAATAAAACTTTACAAATTTGCTCTATGCCATCGTTGCATCCAGTCTCCATCATAATGATTGTTATTTTCAAATATTTTCCAGAGTTTTCCGGTGTTAGGAATATTTTTGTGTGATACATAGCCTGCTTAAGCCAAGAAGTAGAAGAATGTTAAAGTTTTTCAATGGTCGTTTAATTTATCAAGGGCTTATCCAATCCCAGCAAAACTTTATAAAGTTTATTTTCCATACTTTTACATGGCTTGGAATAATGTAAATTTTTCAATAGAGATTTGACTTATCAAGGGGGGGAGGGGTTGGGTGGATAGGTAGGCTTTTTTTAGAAATCCTTATTTTGTGACACTGCCACACATGATGTGTGATATGTGGAAAAACTAAAGGACTGGACATGTGGGACACAGTCCATCTAGTTAATTACTAATTGTTGATATGTTTTTACAATTTATAAAGGCTGCCATGATTTACTTTTCAACCAATCGGAAGAAATCTTCACTCTGTCTTACTAGATATTGCCTCGGAAAATATGTCTTATTCCACTGCACCATTAGGTTATTCCTCAATGCAATGTATACATGCATCCTGTGTCATTATAAATTTTAAAGGCAAAACTAGTAGTTTAACCCTTTAACGGTCAAGATTTGTTATAAAAAAATAAATTTTTGCTTAGTAAATGTCCATTTGCAAGATAAGAGAAGACTATTTTTGATTATCGAGCCAGTCATTCCAGTGGTAAATTTTCAAAAAATAGTCTTCTCTTGGACTGCAAAGGGACATTTATCAAGACCACTGTAGTAATGGCCAGTTTGGCCAGCTTGACCACTAAAGAGCTAAGATAGCCTTCTGCAGATAACAGTCAAGGAGAATTGCATTAATCACGTGAGCTTAATGGTTACATTGCATCCACATTTCTGGTTAGTAGAAGTGTGTCTGTCTGTTTGTCAGTCTATCTGTCTGTCAGACTGTTAAGGTTTCTGACACAGCTGTCTAAGCTGCAAAAATAATGCATGTTCTTAGATTTGTTATTTATCATGGTGCAACTATTATGACTAATAAACATATCATTAACAATATGGTATAGCAAGCATGTCACAGTATATGAATTTTTTAAACAGGTGTCTACCGTTTGGCTCTTTAATGGCCAAATTTGGTCAAGATAATCTAAATATTTGCATACTGAATGTCCATCTGCATGCCAAGAGAATACAATTTTTGAACTTTTATCACTGGAATGAGAAGCGCAGTTGTGGTTCCAACCATTCCAGTAATATAATTTCAAAAATGTCTTCTCTTGGCATGCAAATGGATAGTCCTCAAGACCACTGAAGATGTGGGTTTTTGCCGGCTTGACCATTAAAGGGTTACTTGCATTTGTTTCAGTTATCAATGCCTGTAGGTGAGCTCTTAGCTAATTATGAAAAATATGTGGAAGAAATTGGCACTCAGCAACCCCCTAATGTGGGTAAGTGTTTTCCTATGACTAGACGTATGATTTAATCTTTTGTTGTAATATCATTTTCCATGCACTCAAATACATCTTCACCGTGGACCACATGGCCAATGTTACATTAACCGTAAAAGGCTGCTTATACATTATTTGTGCAATAAATGCACTACTGTCAGCAAATACACTTCCTCCCTAGCCAATCACAGAGCTGATAACTATAATTCCTAATACCTGCACATGGTATATAGCTGGATAGATTTTCATTTCTGAATATCTATGGAAGGAACACTGTGTAACAAAGGGGAATAGAAGGATCCATTTCTAGTTATGCCCTGCCCACTCTTAACTATATTCTTCCCACCTTTCTCCACGTTATCAATTTATATACTTTCAATCTTGAATTCCCGGAAACAGCGCCTAGTGAAATTAGTTTTAAAATATTCACCAGAATTATTAGCTCGACTTTACGAAGTAAAACGAGCTATTGTGATACCCTACATATCGTCCGGCATCGTCGGAGGTGGTGGCGTCGTCGGCGACCAATTTGCGTTTAGTTAAACTTTTCTGTTTATATCTCAGGTTTGGTTAATCATACTGGAACCAAACTTGGGTACATGCTTCCTTATAATGACACAGCATCACGCAATGATGTTGGGTTTAAATGGTCAAAGGTCAAGGTCACTGTGAAATTGTTTTTTTTTTCAATTTTAACATATTCCTTTTAGCTTAAGTTTTCTGTTTATATCTCATGTTTGGTTACTTATACTGGACCCAAACTTGGGTACATGCGTCTTTATAATGACACAGCATCACACAATGATCTTGGGATCAAAGGTCAAGGTCACTGTGACCTTCGTAAAAACCTTGGGGTTTTTTCAGCTTTAACATGTTCTGTTTAGCTCAACTTTTTTTGTTTATATCTCATGTTTTGTTAATCATACTGGACCAAACCTTGGACACATGCTTCCCCATGTCAAATCAACACACTAAGATGTACTTTTTTCCTTGACCATCTCTGATTTTGCTCAAATTTCACACACTTGTTAGTACTTAGGAGAAATGGAGCTGTACAACATTTTAAGCCTCTATCTTGACCAGTGTCGGAGATATGGGTCAGCAAAGTTTGACCAAAATCATGCTTGACCACCAAAATTTTGATGATATTAAATACTAAATCGTCCATAACTTCCTGAGTTATTATCATACAGAGCTGATCAATGGCTTGTTTTAAAGATATTTGGAAACCCTATCCAATGCTATCAGTCGTTTCTTTCTATCAGATAATACAAACATATTGATTTTTATTTAACCTTGGGTGACATTTGACCTTACCTACACCAGGAGTACATCGTCGGACCAAGGAAATCTTGATGTCATTTGATAGAGTCATCTATCCTTTAGGTATGTTAAAATAAGTAGTGGGCAATGCAGGGGTTTTAGAGATAGTCTGTTTAGTCAATGACGTATACAACTTCATCGCTATAGATGTACATTTTTTATCCTTATATATATACATGTATCTGATAGTCTTCTAACATGTCTAATGGAGACATATGTATCAGTTAGTTGTGTGTACAAGTCAGAATAGCAGGTGGTCATAAGATATTGATATTTTTAATGACTGATGGAAATGATATATGGTATCATGATTTCTACAAAAGTAAGCAATCAATCATTCACACATGAATATATCTGTTACTCAGAGTACAATGCATACCTTAATCTTCACCGGTTCTTATCATTATCGTTGAGTCGGTAGCTCCTCCCGGTAGCTGTTGTAGGATTTACCGTATTTCACTTAATTGAAGCCTATGCTCTAATAGAAGCCCTCCCCCTAACTTTGGCATATGAGCTCCAATGATTTCTTAGCAGTTTCAAAACGGCAAAACTCTGTATTAGAAGTCCACCCCAGAACTCAGCAGATTGTACATGAACATTTTTTTTTAAGAGTAAATTTGTAAGAAAAGCGTGTATAATAATAACAATCGTGTCACAGGGTGTGTCTACTTCACACTGATCTCTGCCCTGATACATTTCCGGCCCCTCTAGAAGTCAATACAGGCCTCGGATTTTTAAATCTCGACCAACTATTAGATTAATACTAATAGTAGGCACATGTTCAAGATATAATAAAATTTATTCCACACTTTTGTAGTAAAAATGCGCGTAAAACAGTCTTGGCGTGATTAAATACCTTCCTTATAAATATATTTTAAGACCAAATTTATGTACCAAACAAGCAGTATTGCGCCTCAATTTTGTAACGCCGGTCAACATTAAATGACCCAAAATGAATTATTACGAACGACAATATAGCCGGCTTCTTAAGTTGGCGAGCCAGCGGCTCTTGCGATGGGAGGCGGAGTGTTCTCTCAGAGTGTACGCTAATGGGAGTTTATCAAACGGGTACCCATTATTCAGATCGGTTTGATACTCAGTTCCTATCGCGCAATGTTAATATATAGAAATTCCCGAGTTCCGAGTCCCCGATTCCAGAATATTTATATCTGAGTACTCGCTCTAAAATAAACTCTTCAATTGGAGGCGAATCACGTGATTTGTATTTTTTCACAATGCCATTTTAAATCAAATTGTGGATTAATTTTGATGTAATAAACGACCTTTATAATAATATTTAGGCGCTAAAATCAAATAATTTCACTTCCCCGGTGATGTTTTATGGTATACATTAAACATAGGTGTAGGCGGTGGGAATTTTTACGAGCGAAAATGCGTTGAATTTCTGTGGTATCAGTTTTAGAAAACTTTTTTGGGAAAACTCTAATATAAGCCCACCCCCTTCTCAGAGATGTTGGGTTGGAAATTGAACACCTCTTGTCCTAACAGAAGCCTAGGCTTCAATTAAGCAAAATATGGTACCCTAGTCAGAACAGCATTGCGAGGCACTAGAAGTTCATCATCCTTTCTTGGATAGGAAAATGAAACAGAATGATGCAAGAATTTAAGTCTCACCTCATCTGTTTATGGACTTAGTAAGAACATAGGCTAGCCACCATTTTCCATCATATTCACATGTTACATAACCAGTGAGCTCCTCCCATATAAGAGGCTCTTTACTAGCTGTGTCACTGACCTGCACCTTTCTTCCTGATACAGATGAGCGTGAAGTCTTTAACTATGAGACTAGGTTGTGATCCAGGAATTACAGCTAATGCATGCAGTTTTTGGATACCTGAAATCGCTACTGCACAATCAAACCGATCCTGTAGAGTTACACGCTCTTCTTTGACTTCTTCATTGCTGATGTACACAAATTCAACTGCAGGAATATTGTCCTTTGCCCATTCATAAAGCTGTTTGGGTGTCTGGATTTGATTCTCATATGTTCTCTGTAAACTAGTCCTGGTTGCAAGTCGCGTGACTGTCCCATCGACTCCATCACAAGGGCCTTTTCCATGTGAAGGCTGAGGGAATTTTTCCTCTTACATGTATATTGAGGTGCTGCACCATCAGATAAAGACAACACTTTCTTAACTGGTAAGTTCTTAGATTTCAAAAAATTCAAAAGTTGCCTTTGAAAACAATGAACAGCAACTGTATCGTGTTTGAGACAGATAGTATCACATAACTGATGTGTTTTAGATCTGTTGATAAATTATCTATGATTGGAAAATGATGATAAACAACAAATGCATGAATGGTACATGTAGCTTGAGTGTTTGTCCAGTGAAACCCTTGTGCAGCATCTTGAAGGACGAATGTATCATTTTCTGCAAAATCTCCACTAATCAGGACTTCACCATCCATGTTTCCTTCCTTTATCTCCTTTATATATGCAGATTGTTCTTTTGAAATGAAATCATGTCATAGAAGAATAAGTAGCTTTTCCACGAGAATATCAATAAATTCATCAGCTGTTTTCACAAGTGTTTCCGATATTCATATTTCCCACGGTAACCCATGATTTATATGTAACTTCATCAATTGATAACTTCGCAAATATATCTTTGAGGCAATCAGAAAGTTCATTTACATTACCGCACAAAGCACATTCTCCGATGTAACAGTTGGTCTGTGCTGGGTTACACGCTAGACAGGCCAATAGGTGTTTATACATTACAGTCTCATTATTGCCATCTGCAACAAGAACTCTAAATTCAGGAACACTGGAAATTTTTGCTCCTTCAAGCATAAGCTTTACATTTTGATGTATTTTACAAACACACACACTGTGGGTTCCACTTGCACCAGGCAATTCAATACTCTTTGGTCTCAATGAAGCGAATTTTGAAAATCCAATCTTTATGTTTGGGTGGTCACCATATGTAAGCTTCCCTGAGATTGCACATAAGTTTCTTTTGCACTCACTTTCTGACCATCAGTTATAATTGATACGCAGTATTTTTTCCCTGGCATTTGACGACATATCACCACTTTCATAAAATTCTTTAACCACATTGACAGTTTCATTGGGAAGTGTCTTCCAGGCTTTGGGTTTGGTATTGAAAGAATTCCCTTCTCAGTCACTAATTTCTTAGCAGCTCTCACCATATAATTTGTGGCTCAATTTGCTGAATGCACCAGCTCTGTGGCAATATGGTTAATATTTGGACTTGCACTGTTCTTTTCTGTTGTTTGAAATTTGTTTTTGAGCGTTTGCATCATCTCTTCAAAATGTGTTATTCTGGGGTTTACCGATTCATCATCCTTTGAAGTGCAGACATCCATTTTCAGTTTTTTGGTCAATATTTATGGGTGGGAGAAATAATTCTACTGACCTCCGTATATGTTATTGAATAAACAGACTATATCTCCAAAACCCATGCACTGCCCACACTAATTTTTTTAACATACCTAAAGGATAGATGGCTATCAAATGACATCAAGATTTCCTTGGTCCGACGAGGTAATCCGGGTGTAGCTAAGGTCAAATGTCACCCGAGGTCAGATAAAATCAAGATTTTTGTATTATCTGATTGAAAGAAAGGAATGATATCATTGGATAGGGTTTCCAAATACCTTTAAAACAAGTTATGGATGATTTAGTATTTAATATCATCAAAATTTTGGCGATCAAGCGTGATTTTGGCCAAACTTTGCTGACCCACATCTCGGACACTGGTCATTATAGAGATCTGAAATTTTGTGGTCATTTTCTAAGTTATACCAACAAGTATGCAAAATTTGAGCAAAGTCAGACGGTCAGGTTTTTGGCTGTGTTGAATTCATATGGAATGGCCCTGTAATAACACGGGGCATCACACAATGGTTGAATTCGGGTCCGTTGTCGAGTTACTCCGCTTACCCTGATCACATATCCAAATGACGAGAGTAATCGGACAACAGTATCACGTGGTACAAATTGTCTAACTCGACTATGCTCCCGTCGAGCGAAAGTAAGTGTGCGCATGCGTAGACATGTAAACAAATATGGCTACTTTTTTTTTACAAGAGTACAGTAACTATGTAACAGTATTTACATTTCTTTTCAAGCCGTCCGAACTTTAGGAATGATGTTGGGGCCAAAAGGTCAAAAGTCAAGGTTACTGATGCATGGCACCCATCCGTCAACTTTTGTTTGAAAACGCTACTCATCATTAACCGCTTGGCAGATTTCAACATAATTTGGCTGGAAGTACCCTATAGGGGTAGGCCTCAGAACGTGTACAGAATTTTGATTGGCACATTTTTGGGTATTTAGATTTTCTAAATAATTACACAAGAAATTGTCAAAACGCTACTCCTCATTAACCGCTTGGCCAATTTCAAGCTAATTTGGCTGGAAGGACTACTGTTTTCGGCTTCAGAACTTGTATACAGAATTTTGCTTGGTACATTTTTTCTGTGAAAATCTTTGATTTTATGAGATTTATTGGAAATTGTACTCCTCTTTAACCACTTGGCAGATTTCAATTTACTTTGGCTGGAACACCCCTATTGAGGCTAGACTTTAGAACTTGTATACATAATTTTGATTCGTCAAGTTATTTGGTGAAAAGCTTAGATTTTATGAAAAATTTAGCAGAAATTGTCAAAATGCTACTCCTCATTAACCCCTTTGGCTGGAAGGACCCGGATGGTTCTAGGTTTCAGAATTTGTATACAGAATTTTGATTGGTCACTATTTGGGGGTGAAAATCTGAGATTTTATGAAAAATTTAGCAGAAATTGTCAAAACGGTACTCATCCGTTAACCACTTGACAGATTTCAACACTAGTTGGCTGGACAGCCCCTATCGTGGTAGGCTCCAGATCATCTATTCAGAATTTTATGGTTCAATTTTGTTGTTGAAAATCATGAATTTTATGAAAATTGTCAAAATGCATCTTTCCACAACCGCTTGGTGGATTTTAACCAAATTTGGCTGGAAGAATTTTATACTGGTAGACTCTAGAACCTCTTCAGAATTTTGGTTGGTTGATTTTTTGATGGCCATTTTGATTTTTTGGAAATATTCCAGAACCATTTAAAATGCTGCTTAATTAGTGGCCTGATTTCAACGAAACTTGGGTGGACTGATCCTATGGCAGTAGGCTTCAGCTAATAAAAAAGAATTTAGATTGGTCAATTTCTTTGGTGGCCATATTGGATTTTTCAATAATTATCAATCCTGTCTTCCGATATTTAAATACAAATGGTTCAAATGCGAATGGTCCAGGTGAGCGTTACAGGCGCTTCGGGCCTCTTGTTGAGAAGCCTTTGAGCTTCATGGTTGCATTGCAACCACATTTCTGGTTATTAAATAGTAGCCATACAATTCGTACACTTGAAAGAGTTTTCAATCTTCATCACGGAGCTAGATACATCACTATGTACTGTGATATCAGCCTACATGTGACGTAATTGATTATGACATCATGCTTGAGTTACAAATCAGATCCCTCCATTAATACTTACAGGTGGAAGGAATTGTATCTTTGCAAACACATCCCTGATATGGCGAACTCATTATCAAGACAAGCATATCTGCAGTCATGTTTTCCGGGAAAAAATATTTCATCTGATTTTCGTGGATCTATATCTAATTAAGCGTTGTCAGGGTTCATTCAAGCACTTTTAAGGACTTTGTTCAACCATTTTCATTAACTGGCTTTGCAGCGGTCTTCAGCAATGTCCATTCACTGTGCAAAATTCTTAGTTTTCTTGACGAATCTTGATCATTAAAGGGTTATAAGTTTAGTTATTAGAATGTCATCTTTTATCGTACAAGGAATAAAGTTTTCATGAAAATATATATAGGTTTTCATAATTTTTAATATTTTAAAGTCGCAAGCGATTTGAAAAACAAATTTTAAATTCAATCAAATTAAAGGTTTGCTATGAACCGCGACTGCACAATAGAGGGATCCATTTCTAGCCATGCCCCACACATTTCTAGCCAACCTCTGCCCATTTTAGCTAAGGTAATTTCAAGGTCACTACTGGTATACAAGTAAGCTGTTTAATATATTGAAACTATTTTGACTGGCAAATTAGATTCAGAATATTCAACAGAATGGTTAGTAAATTGTAAATTCACCAAAGATATGCAATTCAGACACTTTTGTGATGCTCCTTTGCCATTTCCGTGACAGACCAATGGCGTATAGATTGAACCATCGACTAATAAGTGACATTTTGATTATGACGTCAGATGCTTGCGACAGAATTTGGATTCCGCCATTACCTGTATTTCCTGACCACATTTTGATGTCCATTTTAGCCAGGTTTTACTGTATTCTCATTCTAACCATTCTGTTTATATTAAATATTATGACAATTATTCATTGCTTTTCCAGCGAATACATTCATAACAGACACAGTTATCGTGTGTCCACCATCCAATGAAATGTTCCGGCTTAAAGTAACGGACACGGTTGTGGCAGATAAAGATGAGGACCTTTCTGACTCTGATATCGAGGAAGGAGATGAATTAGCAGCTAATGTTTGATCACCAGGCACTGGATTTTAGTCATTATCCCCATAATTTTGACAAAAGTCGAGGGTATTGCAATCACCTCCATCCATTCATCTGCCCCTCCTCTGAAACAGTTTGGTGGAAGTCAAACGCACACGCACACACATATATTAGGGCTGTCCATCGATTATATATCATCGATTGATGGAATGGATGATCGATTATGGAAATGCATAATCGATGATCGGTAATTTTTCTGTTTATTTTTTTGTTTATTTTGTGCTAACTGTATTAAAGGTGTTTGCCACGTGTGTAGCGTACCATGTGTAAATCTTTAATCCGAGGTGTATCAATAGAATAAACACCGACAGGCTCACTATCAGCCATCGATGTCGAGCGTGCGTCTCAGCCACTGGTAACATAGTGTCTAAGAAACATTCCTCACTCTTACCAATTGTATGCTATGGTTATATCTATCATTGGAATGGCTTGGATAAAGTGATGGACAGTTCAATCAACGATCAACTAATCAATCGATTGAACATCAGGTTAATCGATTATCTCCATAATGGACAGCCCTAATATATATATATATAGTGTATTATGTGAGTTATCTATATAATTGCGGACTGTGAAATGGCATTTATATTAGGCTCTGACCCTTGCTGATCAAAGGCCCATGTATTGAAGCGTGATGATTGGTGATAGCGTGCCTCGTCTGCACTTTTTAATTATCAGTGAATTTATCAAAAGTTCCCAATAACTCACATAACAAGTTTGGGTTAATTCCATCAAACAGTTTTGTAGGGGATAGCAGAACAGACAGGTGGACATAGAGGCACTGGAGGAATCCAGTTTTAGCTATCACCCACCCATCTCTAGCTAACCTCCACCCACACCATGCTCGTGTCGGGATGGATCGATCCCCGAATGCCCTGACTCAATTTCCAGAAAACTATACAGGTAACCTGTTGAATATTTTGAAACTAATTTGACTGGGTGCTTTTGCTGCCCACTCAAATCAGTTTCAAAATATTCAACACCTTACATCGCCCAGTCAAATTAGTTTCAAAATATTCAACAGAATGCTTATTAAATCCTATATGTCATGTAGTTGATTATGACATCATATGATGGATGGATAAACTGGAAAGGTCAGTTGCAGTATCCTGACGTTTCTTTCAAAATGTGTGGTGGTGATAATCTATGACGGTAGAATTCTGTAATTAAATATGCTGAAATAGCTTTTTGTTGAAATGTTCATGAATACAAGATTATATAGTACTAATATTGATATATCTCATGTAATTTTTGTAGATCCATAATAGTAAAATCATGCTGTATATTTATGTTCACTTATTGTAAGTGTACATGGGTGATCTTGAGGAAATCAAACACCAATGGATGAATCAACTTTTAGTCATGCCCCCCCCCCCATTTCTATCTAAGCTCAGTCCACGCTTTGCCATGTTGGGATCGATCAAAACCTGAATTACCAAAATCTCAATATCAAGGCAACTATACAGGTAAGCTGTTGAATATTTTGAGGAGCAACAGTGCCCTACCAAATTAGTTTCAAAATATTCAAAGGAACATTTATTAAGTGGTAAAGACATACAATTCGACTTAAGTCATTCATTACGCATTTTGACTGACATCAGCCTACATGTGACGTAGTTCATGATGACTTGATATACTTGAGTGACAGATTGGATTCATCAATACATATGTGATATGCATAGCAAAATATATTTCTCCACAAGGAGCCGTTTACGGAATTAAAATCAGCCCAGCCGTTCTGGAAATATTATTTTAGTGAAAAATCTATTTTTCAAAATCAACACAAGTATCTGATGTTGCTAAAACATGGTAAAATAAGCTATGCTATTCACACACTAATAATATCTTAATTACCAGTCTTCACGTTTCTACAGAGCACGCAGGTTTACAGTTTACTCCTTCAGTAAATGTGTTCTAGTTAATCTTGCATTAGTGAATGAACCTGCCAGTTCACAGATTTCGGGTAAAACCTAAAATCTGTGACCTTTTTTTACCTCTAATGACCTACTTAGTTTATTTCCGTATTACAATAATCATTTCCAAAAGGTACTGATCTCAGGATTACTCATAATAAGAAAAAATTAGTTACCTTCCCAGAGGTAGTAACTAATTTCGCTTTTTAAGACATACACTTAATTGGTTAATGATTGGTTCAACGGTTGTGTCCGATTTTATTTGCCCTAACCCTGAAATTATCCCAGAATTAGCGGGTGCATCATACTAATGACATATATATATATATATATATTATATAAAAATACCACACATCTTTGCAGCCACAGCCCAGAGGAACAGTCATCCAGCTACTACAACCATCCCTTAGTATTGAGAGCATCTGCTGTGTCCCAGAAGCTCCCTTGACCGTGACCAGGACAATGAAATCCCACCTAATACTAGGATCCCACTTATTTGCCCCCCCCCCCCCCCACCCGTAGCTCACCCATGAACACATCCTATTAATTTATTACATCGGGATAACTTTAACACAGTGTGCATGATGCTACAAAACCAGCTTTTCTAATTTACATGCTAGCATGATAGACTACATGAAAAAACATACATGACTGGAATAGTATTGAGGATAAGCAAAAACAAAACAATACAAAGCATCAAGTATTTCGGTTTCAAATAATTTAATAAAATATAAATCCTTTTAATTCATCTAATTGGAAGATAGCACTAATAAGAGAACATACATATTTAATACATAGCAAGTAAGTTTTGAGTTTTATCATTAACTGTCCAACTGATGTAAGCCACTAAACAATAATTTCAATGGGTAATAACTGGACCTGCTGAATATTTTGAAATCACTTTGACTGAAAGTTGTTGGTGGCTTAGCCAAATTGTTTTCAAAATATTCAGCAGGTCCAGAGTTAAACCCCATGCAAAATGTAGTCTGCAGAAATTCAGCAGGCAGACAGTTAACAATGTGTTTACTGTTGATCATATCTGTCTGACCATACTGTCTTCTAGGTAACCTTTCAACTATAACAATAAGGACTAGGCTTCTGGACCTATAGACCTTAAAGTTCTCATCTTTCATAAAAATCCATATCCTAGCTAAATTATGGACTATTTGTTACTTTATGGACACTAACTAACTAAAGTTGTAGCCACCATTTTAGATAGATATTTGCGGGCGCCATTAGTTCAGACTATTGTCTTTGCCGGTGCACAATTGTTGTTATAAAACCATTCTCGTAATGCTAATGCTAGTCATTATTACAATGGCTTCCAAGGTGAGCTCATAGTAAGTGCCTAGCATAGTTCAATACCAGTTGTATATTTGCTATGGTGCAAGTGACAACTATATTTATGTTTACTGAAAACTGCAGCAACACCTTTCCATCAATATAATCAGCTGATAACGCAATTGTCACTAGGTAATGTTTTGATTATAATTTAGCTGAATATCATTGATGCAACAACTTTCAATCAAATTGTTCTCAAAATAATCAGCAGGGCAGTCAATGTTGTAAGACTTGCTGAAAATATTTTGAGCAACTTTATTGAGTCATTGCTGACTAGGCAACAACAGCATTGTAAAATTTTTCTCAGAATAATCGGCAGGCTTTCAGTTTTGTTAGCTAACAAGTGCATGTAAAACTAGTTCGGCCTATATGATATAGAGAATCGAGTCCTAGTATCAGATATGCTCTAAAATTCTGTTCATTTCATTGTCAATCAGGAGGAAAGCATTTTTTTTCTATTCATGCCTATGTCAGAGGCGACCGTGCTCATGCAGGTGGACAGACAAATGGTCTTAGTGAACATGGTTCACACTGAAATACATACATGATGTATGCCTATCTAATTGTGTATGCACTTGTTAGCTAACAAAACAGAAAGCCTTCTGATTATTCTGAGAAAATTTGATAACACTGTTACTGTTTTGTCAGAAATGACTGTCTATAAATTTGTTCGAAATATCTTCAGCAATTCTTGCAACATTGACTGCCTTGCTGATTATTTTGAGAACAATTTGATTGAAAGTTGTTGCATCAACAATTTTAAGTCAAATTGTTATCAAATCATTATGTGGTGCCAATTGTATTATCAGCTGATTATTTTGAAAACAATTTGATGGAAAGTTATTGCTGCTACAGGCAGCAACAGTTTACAATAAACTTGTTATAAATATATTTGTTGTCACTTGCACGATAGAAAATATACAACTACTATTGAACTATGCTGTACTCATATGCTCTCACCGTGAAAGCCAGCTGAAGAATGACTAGCATTAGCATTACGAGAATGGCTTTATACCAACAATTGCACACTAGCGAAGACAATATTAGCTGAAATGGTGCCCACAAATGTCTCTAAATTGTGGCTATAATAGTCCTAGTATAGTCGTAAATTTAGCTAGGATATGTATTATTTTATGAATAGATAAGAACTTAAATCATGAGACAGTTATTTCAAGTCTAAAAGCGTTCTAACATGCACGTACACACACCCATACAGCTCATTTTATTCTAAATCCACCCCCAAACATCTTTCAGAAGAGTTAAATGTAAAATATGTTCTTCAGTTAACTGGTAGTAAGCGCTCAATGCCAACCAAAATTGGCCTCCACAGTGCACTTCAATAAGTGTGAACCCGCGATAATTGCGACATAAGCAGCTTTGTCAAGTGTCAGAAATTTGACTGACTGACAGACGGACTGACCAACATAGTTAGTTGCGAGTTACAACTACAAATGCCCATTAGTAGGCAGGCCAAGAGTAACCTATTTTTGACAATTTATCAAGAAAATTCCTGGCTTCATAACACAGCCAGTCATTTCAGTGGTAACTTAAGACATGCTTGTCTTGGCGTGCAAATGGACAGTGCCTAAGCAGACTTATCTTCTTGACCAATTTTGACCACTAAAGGGCCAAGAGACCACATGTTTTGGTGAACATATGAGCCTGTTCTGAAGGAGAGGGGATCTAAAAAATTTGCAAAGCGGAAAAAATCCTCTCCTTTTGAACAGATTGTTTTGTTGTGGAGCCTTTCTGTATCGCAAAATATGTTTGGCGGCGACTCATGAAAATAAAATAACGGTTTTTACTTGTGATCATAAGCCTGTTACCTCCTAAGCATTACACCTGAGGTAATGTCATGCGAATATATTATGTCATACGCATATCACGCAATGAATGCTGGGGTAAAAAATTATTTTTAAAGGATGTTTGTTTGAAATATACAGAAATTGGATTTCTGCTTCTGCTGTACAGGTCATGTTTTGTGTCCCTACGATAGTCATTTATGGCAGACAAGATTAATATAATACACAAATTTATTGAATGGAACACAATGCTTAAAACTGTCATAGGTAAACCATCTATGACTGATTTACAGCAACCAAGGCACTTCATGACAAGCAAATCAAAATAATCGTTAATCATAACTGCCCATAGTTGTAGTTGAGATTCACATGATTTCAAAACTGTTACATATGAAAACGTCAAATGCACACATACACTAAGAAATCATACAGCCTATAATACACACATTTATTAAATGGAACATAATGCTTAAAACCGTCATAGGTAAACAATCTATGACTGAATTACTCAAGTGAAAATCAATCCATTATGCTATAGTCATGGGACAAGGAAGGAAAAAATTGGAAGCAAGCTGAAAATTCCCCCCCCCCGTATCCAAACATTTCAGATAAACATACATCAAGAGTTGGCATACATTCAACGTTAATTGTAAAGGACAATATTTTAGAAAAACTAATCAATGAAAAATGCAACTCCTAAAACCATGTAATGCAGTTTATGTATTGGCTTTAAGATATTTAAAGGGTGATAACTCTGTAATGAATAAGTTTTGGCCGCGAAAAAAGCACATGCACAGCTGCACATGATACTGATATTGTCGACAAAATTTAAAGTTAATCCATTGAGACCTCTAGGAGGAGTTTGTTGACAAGAAATGATTGTCAGAGGGACGGACTGACAGAGGCATATACATACATTTTGGCCAGACAGATAGAGGTACAGGTATAGCACATGCACACCTTCACGTGGTAATGATAACACATACCAAGTTTCAAAAGAATCAGAATTAAACTGTAGGAGTTGCGTTGACAAGAAATGATTGGCAATGCAGTTTATGTATCAGCTTTAAGATATTTAAAGGGGGATAACTCTGCAGTGAAAAAATTTTTGCCCGTGAAAAAAGAACATGCACATCTGTACATGATACTGATAATGTGGACGAAATTTTAAGTTAATCCATTGACACCTCTAGGAGGAGTTGCGTTGACAAGAAATGATTGTCAGAGATGGATGGACCGACTGACGAACATACACACACCTTCACGTGCTAATAATAACACTTACAAGTTTCAAAAGAATCGGAGCTAAACCGGAGGAGTTACGTTGACAAATGATTGGCAATGCAGTTTATGTATCAGGTTTAAGATATTTAAAGGGGGATAATTCCGTAATGAACAATTTCTTTGGCCGCGAAAAAAGCACATACACATGATACTGATGATGTGGGCAAAATTTTAAGTTAATCCATTGAGACCTCTAGGAGTTGCGTTACATGGGGGTAAAACAGTAATGTAAAAACTATATAAGTCCAAGAAAATCCTCTTTGTACTAACTCAAGAATCCAAGATTGCACCATGACAGCTGTCATTCTCTATTTTATATTTGTGCACAATAATACAAAATGTACCGGCTGAATTTTTATTATTAGTTCTAAGAAAACTAGAATTTTATTGATGACAGAATCACAAAGGATAACCATGTACCACCCTGAACTCAAAGGAGGAATCCAGTTTTAGTTATGCACCGCTCAACTATAGCTAAGCACCACCCACACTTTGACTGTGCTGGGATCGACGGGTCCCTGCACTCTCTGAATATCAATTTCCAGAAAACTTTGAAGTACAATCACTTTGTCTTTAACCCTTACTCTCCAAGCAAAGGCCTTGTCAAATGTAACCGGCCATGTGTTACAGACTGTCTATGTGCAAAGCATACTCGAATATAAATAGTTTTTGTATTCATGGCAGCCAGTATCGATTGAAACTTCAGAAAATGCCCTTTAACACTCATATCAGCCGAAAACGGCTTCTGCAGTGGTCTCGAGAAATGTCCATTTGCAGACCAAGAGTATTTTTGAAAATTTACCACTGGAATGACTGGCTCGATAACCAGTCATTCCAGTGGTAAATTTTCAAAAACACTTCTCTTGGTCTGCAAATGGACATTTTCTGAGAAAATTGAAATTTTCATGAACAAATTAGAGGGTTAAAGGGTTAAGATATACGATGATATAGCTTATCTATCATGACTACATTTCTGCTTTCTAACATTATTGTGTAGCCCTTCAATGGTCAAGCTGGTCTTCACCACTCTGTCCATCTCTTTATGGATATCCATTAGCAGACCAGGAGAAGACGGTTTTGAAAATTTACCATTGGATTTCCAGTTGTACATTTTCAAATGTAGTCTCCTTTTTGTCTGCAGATGAACATTCAATAAGCCTATATTTTGAGTTTCTTGCCCAGTTTTGACCATTAAAGGGTTAAAACAATTTTTCTTAATTGAGATTAACTTTAAATTCAATTAGACAATAAGATGTTTACGATGTCCCTCAAAATGGTGGTGTCCCTCAGAATGCAGCTGAACAAACAAAATTGTCTATTAAAGGAAAAACTGGTCAGGCATTTTCCATTGTACTACTCAGATAGGCTTTGTGCATAGGCAAGCTAAAATGCACAATTCCCAATTTTTGTCTGGACGTTTCCAGGTATTTGATGACAAAATTGTTTTGCCCAAATTTTAAAGCCAGAATTTTCAATAGAAACAGTTGTATCGCTTCAGTACTCCAGTGAAAGTGCGCTCCTTGATTGGCATCCAATGCAGCTCCCGGATGACAGGTGTGATGTGCACATATAATTTACTATGTGTAACCAATCTAGCCGCTCTATTCTGGGCTTTCTGTAGAGAGACAATGAGATAAATTGCATGATTTTTGTAAAGAAATATGTATTATCACAATATGTTATTTGGAAAAAACAGCATTTTGAGAGGCAGCACACCTGCATTTTGGGAACATCAAGGGTAATAGTTACAGAAACAGAATCATTTTAATTTTAACTTGAAGTTTCAAAATATTGAGCCACCCCCAATTTTAATTTGATTTGTTATGTTTCCTCAACAGTATGAGCCAAATTTTAAACAAGATTTTTGAGGGGCAAGGGATTTTCACGTGTTTAAAGGAATAACAAAACATTATTTCCATGTTACCCCCGCCCCCCCCCCCCACCCTCTATGCAATCTAAGTTAATAAACAACCTTCATCATAGTCCAGAAAATAAAGTTATAGCTGTTACATGTGGACATAACATAACACATTTGATCAGGATTGTCAGCGTTGAGTATCACCATAGCAAAGCTTATCAGTATTAACAGGTACAAATGCAGATATTAATTACATCTCGGTAGTAAACAGATTAGGTAGCTCAAAAGAAAAATATAGTTACCAAACAAGCGTAATTAGAGATTGAAAACCCTTGTCCTCCTGGTCATATGTAAAATTCTTTTTTGGATTTTCTCTGGATTACGACCAAAGTTGTGTAATTCTAGCGACAATGGTCACACCCTTTGTGGTAAAATCTGAGCAAAATCAGACCAATTGTTTCTGAGATATCCCTGGATCTGGAAAGTGTTCTGATCTGAATTCACAGATTTTAATCCAGATCACAGCCAAACTCTGGAAACCCTATTTCAAGATAACAGCCTTTGTTGTGTTAACATTTGATGCAAAGCAGGCAGGCATGCATGCATGCACAGGCCAAATGCAATACTCTTCACCTTATGGGGTGATACAAATGATCACAACATTATTAACCTTTAATGGTCAAATTTTGTTAACTAAATCACAATATTTACTTATAGGCCAGTGAAATTAGTTTCAAAATAGTCAACAGAAAAAGAATTGCTGTCATTTTCTGTCTGTAGTGTTAATTCACACTCACACACACCCACATATATTTGACCATCATGTGCCGTTCTTGGACATATATATATATATATATTGACATGCAAATAGTAAACCTGATATTCTAAGCAATTCTGGATTATTTGTGGATACAAAAGTATGCCATGAGATTCGACAGGTAGTTTTACGATTAGGAAATTGAAAATTCTTCAAATTCCCTACACAAATATTGAACTTTCAGCTATTAATAGCAACCTAGTTGGAATTGGCTAAAATATTCAACACACAGAAATTTCTTATATATCTGGGCAAAATGCGACGAGGTTTTCTTGAGGAGCAACAATTGTTCAAGATAAATTTCCTTAAACAATGTAATTTTGCAGTGCAAGAAAACATTTTTGAAAACTCACCACTAAGATGACTGATTTTGGTTAATGAGCCAATGGACCTTTCCATTTTTAGCTATGCCCCGCCCATCACTAGCTAAGCTACACCCACACCTCGCCGTGTTGGGATTGATCGATCCCCAAATGCCCTAGCTATCAATTTCCTGAAAACTATACAGGGAAGCTGTTGAATATTTTGTAACTAATTTGACTGGGTGCTGGCAGCAACAGCGCCCAGTCAAATTAGTTTCAAAATATTCAACAGAATATTTATTAAATAGTAAAGGCAAGCAATTTGTACAACAAAGCATAGACCATCTTCAAATATGCATTCGTGACGTACTTATCGACGTCATTCATTATGATGTCATTCTACACATCACGCAGTTCATTATGACGTCATATGATGGGTAGGTACTCTGGAAAGGTGAATTGAGAAGTTAAAAAAAATATTCTCTTGATCTGCAAATCACAAGACCATTGCACAAGCCATCCTTTGGTTACTTCATCATTGATATGTTAATCCTTTCACTGATGATCTCCCCATATCTCATTTTAACAATACCATACCGGAAAACTGTTGAATATTTTGAAATTAGTTTGACTAGAAGCCGTTGCTGCCTAAGGCAGCAACGGCTTCTAGTCAAACTAATTTCAAAATATTCAACAGAAGTTTTATATCGTAATGATTATATTTATACTTTTTTTCAGGGATTTGTCAGTGAAAGGGTTAATGAGAGAAAATGAACTGTGCAAATATGGTATGACATTTAAACACACACCCTTCACATTGTAAATAGAATATATAAACGAAACAATAAATCTCTCTTAATTCCTAATGACTATCAAAAATATATTTGTCATATCTATACTACGTCCGTATATATGACTGGAGAATTACACCAGCATTTCTCAAAACAATAAACATGATAATGATCTTTATTAACTAATAGCAACACTTGCTAATATAAGAGATTAAATTAACTATTATTTAACAAAGATTTCATTAACAAATACATATAAATGGAAGAAAAAATTGAACAAAATTACAAAATTGTAAATGCAGAAAAGCTGCAATAAACTTGTCTTGAAACAAATATCTAGCCCAACAAATATTGTACAATTTTAACCCGTTAATGGGCGGGATTTTTCAAGAAAATCTGAATTTCTCATCAGTGAATGCTGGTTTGCAGGTCAAAATGAGGCAAATTTTAAACATTTTCCACTGGAATGACTGGCTCAATAACCGAGCCAGTCATTCCAGTGGTAAATTTTAAAACGTGCTTCTATTGGCCTTCCAATGAACTTTCCCAAGACCATTCGTTACAGAGGCAGTTTTGACCGGCTTGACTACTGAAGGGTTGACTAAGGGATAACTAATGATTTATCACTGACAACGGAGTCAGTCATTCCAGTGGAAATATCGCCTCTGTGCTGGCTTTTCAGGAATGTCCATTTGCAGGAAGAATTACATTCTTGTAAATTGTAGTGATAGTAAATTTGCAAAAATAGTCTTGACTTGGCCTGTAAAAATTATAATTTTCTTGAAAAATCTAGATCATTAAAGAGTTAATTGATATAAGTAGTATTTTGAGTGCTTTGAGGTAATTTTGACGCGACGTGTTAATACGTGACCATTGCACATTGACACCATACTGTTCTACAGGCAAACTATACCTGCACTCACTCAGTTAAAACTGCTTTGTCAAATGTGCTCGAGAAAACAATGCCTCCCCATGTCAAAAAGGACAATCATATGGGAAAGGTGTTGAATAGCTTGAACAAAATTTGACAGGAAGCCATTTCTGCCTAAGGCATCATATCACTCCAGTCACATTATTTCCAAATTATTCAACAGAATAACAATTATGTATGAGAAAAATTTAATGTATCTGGTTAGTAATAATCCTATCGGTTATTGGCTACATATGATTCTGCTCAGTATTATGGTGAACGAAAAAAATTATTCCTGGTTATATAGATTCAGCTACATATAACCTCTCAGAGAATAATCATTTCATTCAAATTTAAAGGCCTGGTTTATTCCTGCAAATTGTTTTACATATAATTATCTGAAAATCGATGCTTCTTTAGGTAGTAACAACATTCAGCCACATTAGTAACCATTTCACTGACTAATTCATCATACCTCATTTTCAAGGCAACCATACAGGAAAGCTGTTGAATATTTTGAATTTGATTTTACTGGCAGCAATGGCTTCCAGTCAGGCAGCAATAGGTTCCAGTCAAATTAATTTTAAAATATTCGGAATAAGTTATATTGTAAAATATAGACATTTTCAGGGATTTATCGGTGAAAGGGTTAAACACTTCAATGGTCAAGAAAATCTAAATTTCTGCTGAATGAATGTCCATCTGCAGACCAAGAGAAGGCATTTTTTAATTTAGCGCTGGAATGACTGGCTCAGTTTTTGAGCCAGTCATTCCATGGTAAACTTTCAAGAATTGTCTTCTCTTGGCATGCCAATGGACCTTTAAAGAAAAAACAATATACTTTGCAGGTTTCATAGTAGTCTACATGCAAACAACTTTCTGTGAATTCAGAATAAAAAGGAACACAACCGATAATACATGTTAATCCTTTAACACTCAAACTGGACACAATCGGCTTCTGTAAAGGTCTTAATCAATGTCCATTTGCCGACTATTTGAAAATTTACAACTGGAATGACTGGCTCGATAACCAAGCCAGTCATTTTAGTGGTAAAATTTCAGCAAGAGCTCTGCAAACAGCAAAATAATAAATACCCCATTATGATGACAAACCAATGAATGAGCTTTTAGAAAATAACGATTTCTTCCACAGACCTAGACCAGTCATCCTATGAAGTTTCAAAGCGATCCGCTAAATGGTCATGGAGTTATCATCCGTAAGCCAACTTTCAAGATGGCAGCCAGTGGCTGGTGGCCATATTGGATTTCTGATCATCTAAATTTCAATAAGTTTCTTCCTTAGACCCAGTCGAATTAGCCTATAAAGGCTCAAAGCAATCCGCTAAACAGAAATGGAGTCATTGAATGGAAAACAATTTTCAAGATGGGTGCCAGTGCCAGCCGGCCATCTTGGATTTAGGTTCATCGGCGATTTCGATAGGTTTTTATTCCAGACCTAGTCCAAGAACTCTATGAAGTTTCAAAGCAATCCGATAAACACTAATGGAGCTATCATCTGGAAACCAATTTTCAAGATGGCCGCCCTTGGGTGGTGGCCACCTGGGATTTCGGATTATCGCCAATTTTGATATGCTTTTTTCTCCAGATGTAGTCCAACCACCCTAAGGTTTCAAAGTGATCAGATAAACGGTAATGGAGCTATCACCCGGAAACCACTCTGTCATCCGCCCATCCACCTGGATGGCGCCATCACATAATACTCCGTCAATTTTTTGGTGCAGTATAAAAATAGTCTTCTTTTGGTCTGCAATTTGACATTTTGTTTGAGAAAATAGAAATTTTTTTAGCAAATTTAATGCGTAAAAGGTTAATACCATGGCACAGCAATGACTGCCTAGGTAACGCGGGTGAATGCACCAGTGTATGAGAATATTAGATTTCAGATTAGGGTCATAGCCAAATTGTGATCCCTCCACAACACCTCCACAAAGTGAAATATCAGGCTGATCTGAGTTCTTGCATTTAAAAAAATAACGATGGCATCCATAGCACTATGCAACTACTGTGCAGGGCAGAGCACACAAGATTGTTATTAACTGTCTGAATCCTGCAAGTCAACACACACAAATTTTAATAAACAATAACTCTGAATTGCGGAATATTCTGAAAACAATTTAACTGAAAGTTGTTGCTGGCATAGCCATCAACATCTTTCAGTCAAATTATTTTCAAAATATTCATCATATCTACAGGTAAACACGATAGAAAATATAATGTGGATAAATTCAGCAGGCAGACAGTTAACCACATAAACATCACATCAGATAGCCAGCAAAACGTATAAAACATGCACCAGAAACAAATCACTGACACTGAAACAAAACGTGAAGAGAACGCCATTCTGCTCACTCAAATGATATTCAAACTTCCAGAATCTCGGATTGGTCAGCGACGGTTACTATTGGACGTCTGTCTTGAATAACAATCTCATGATCATTGCCTAATTCCTCTATATCATCTTCAGCATCATCTGGAAGCTCATCAAATCTACAACAAAGTATGATCATAATAAATATCATTATTTACTGAACAAAATACCTATCGCTCAACTGGAATATTAGAATTTGAAATGCTTTGCATGCTGGAAGCCATTGGTGCCTAAGGTATCAATGTTTGTCAGACAAATCTGTTCTAAAATATTCAACATATTTTGAAAATGGTTGGCTTTAAATTGATATTGTAGGATTTTAACTACAAATTCTGAATAGAAGTTCTGAAGCGCACGACCAGAGGATACTTCCAGCAACATCTGCCTAAGCCAAGTGATATAGGAGGATTAAAGGATCATCAGAAAATTTAGAAAAATCCCAGATGGTCAACGACAAAAAAATTACCAATCAAAGTTCTCGTTAGAAGTGTTGAAGCTTAAAATCATAGGATTGTTTCATTGACTAAGGAGTAGCATTTTAAAGAATTTCTGGAAAATCTAAAATGACCCGAGTAAAAATTAGCCAATCAAAATTCTGAGGTCCACCACAATAGGATCCCTCTAAACAAATATGTTTAAAATCTGCCTAGCAGTATACGATGAGATATGTCTTAAAGCAAAAGTTGACGGATGATTCGGATATATGACAGATGGTCATGGATAGATGACCGACGGTCACCACAGCATCTGAAGCATACCACCTTAAGGTCCTTTATCAAGCAGTTAAGATGTGTTTTGACAATTCCGGTAAAGTTGTCATAAAATCAATATTTTTCACTCCAAAACAATGTCTAATCAATATTCTGACTAGAAGTTCTGGAGCCTAGCACCATAGAATCCTTCCAGTCAAATATGTTTGAAATCCATCAAGTGGTTAAAAAGGCGTATGCATTTCAACAATTTCCTGTAAATTCTTCATAAAATGCAAGATTTTCACCAAAGAGACTGACCAATCAAAACTTTGAATAGAAGTCTTGGGGCATAGTATGATACAATGCTTCCAAACAAATTTGTATGAAATCCATCAAGTTAAGGAGATGCGCTTTGACAATTTCCAGTAAATTTTGTACAAAATCTTATATCTTAACCCCAAAAATTTACCAATTAAAATTCTGAATAGAAGCGTTGAAGTCTAGTACCATAGAATGCTTCCAGACAAATTTGGTTGAAATCCATGAAGTAGTTAAGGAGATGCGTTTTGACAATTTCCACTAAACTTTGCATAAAATTTAAGATTATCATCACCCAAGAGTTTTAGAGAGTTTGTCAACCTCAACATACACCCGCAAACATACTTGTTTGAGGAATGATAAATGTGAATAATTAGTCTTTTTGATTCTTAAGCTTTGTAGAGGAGATAACGATTTCTTCCACAGACCTAGACCAGTCATCCTATGAAGTTTCAAAGCGATCCGCTAAATGGTCATGGAGTTATCATCCGTAAGCCAACTTTCAAGATGGCAGCCGGTGGCTGGTGGCTATATTGGATTTCTGATCATCTAAATTTCAATAAGTTTCTTCCTTAGACCTAGTCGAATTAGCCTATAAAGGCTCAAAGCAATCCGCTAAACAGAAATGGAGTCATTGAATGGAAAACAATTTTCAAGATGGGTGCCAGTGCCAGCCGGCCATCTTGGATTTAGGTTCATCGGCGATTTCGATAGGTTTTTATTCCAGACCTAGTCCAAGAACTCTATGAAGTTTCAAAGCAATCCGATAAACACTAATGGAGCTATCCAATTCCAATCTTGTCATTGGAGAGCGTGCTTTCTCCATAGCTGGACCAAAACTTTGGAACGACCTTCCATCCAACATTCAAAACAGCAACAATGTTGAGGCTTTCAAAACTCTTCTAAAAACCCATTTGTTCCAAAAAGCATATTTCACTATTTTAAATTAGCTTTAACTTTTGTAAAGCGCCTTTGGGCAGTTAATTCTGGAATTGGCGCTATATAAATGCATACATACATACATACATACATAACACCAGTTGGTGTATGCGAATATATCTCACTGAAACACCAATACAACTGATCACATCTTGAAACATGTTTATCTTTATACCAAATTTTCCAGCGGAAACAATATTTCTAATGAATTAATTTTTTTCAAAGGCGATATCATTAGAGAACCAGAAATGTTCAGATGGGGAGTGCTATCATATGATGTCTACCCCCGCGAATATACGAGGATTTTGCCGAAATGAAATCATGACTCCCGCGAATATGGGCGGATCATGCCAAAACAAAATCATGACACTTCGGCTATACGTATCACATCTTTTGAAAGAAACCGTGAGTGTGGGTTCAAAACTCTTCGAGAGTCGGATCATGACTACCACGAATATGGGCGGATCATGCCAAAACAAAATCATGACACTTCGGCTATATGTACCACATCTTTCGAAAAAAAATTTGTGAGTGTGGGTTCAAAACTCTTCGAGATTTGGCCTGGACAAGACAATTTTGACGAATTTTAATCTTTCAAGGGAGATAACTCTGGCGAATATGAGCAGATCTTGGCGAACCGAAATCATGACATTTCGCCTATACATAACACATCTTCTGAATAAAAAATTGTGAGTGTAGGTTCAAAACTCTTCGAGATCTGTCCCGGACAAGAAAATTCTGATGAATTTTAAACTTTCAAGGGAGATAACTCTAGCGAATATGGGAGGATTCTGCCGAATCGAAATCATGACACTTCGTCTATAGGTAATATATCTGCTGAAAAAAAATTGTGACTGTGGGTTCTAAACTCTTCGAGATCTGCTCCGGACAAGAATCAGACGGATGGACAGACGGATGCGCGGGCGTATAAAAATTCATCAACCAAAATTTTGACTAGAAAATCGGGAGTCTAGTAGGCCTACCATACAATGAATGTTTCCAGATAAATTTGCTTGAAATCCATCAAGCGGTTAAAGAGGATGCGCTTTGACAATTTCCTGTAAACTTTGCATAAAATCTAAGATTTTCATCTATAAAACTGACAAATCAAAATTCTGAATAGAACTTATGGAGCCTAACATAATAGAATCCTTCCAGCCAAATTTGGTTGAAATCCATTAAGCGGTTATGGAGATACATTGTGACAATTCCCAGTAAACTTTTCATAAAATCTAGGGTTTTGACCAAAGAAATTGACCATTCAAAAATTTGAATACATGTTCTGGAACCTACTACCACAGTACCTGTCCAGACTACAGCCAAATTTGGTTGATATTGGTCAACATATAAAGGAGACAATGCGATTTGATGGATGGACGCACACTATAGTCTCACTGGAACAGGTATGCATGGCTCTAATGGTATATCAACAAAAATTGCATACCGTATCATCCAGCTTTATGTCATCCCTCGACTACTCTATAGACTAGAGATGCTTGTACTACAAAAACAAGGAACTTGATCAACTAGAAAGCTTCTTTATTGATATACTTAGGAAGATATAAGCCCTTCCAATGAGGACCGAAAAATGTGCTGCACTACCTCGACCTGGCGCTAGACCAATCACTGCAGAGCTACACATACACGAGCTAAAACTTCTGAGGAACATCCTGGCATGACAAAACAAGCCACTTAACCACATACTAGCAAGACAGATGGCATTCGAGACTACAAAATCTGCCAGTTGGTTTATTTATATTAAGAATTTGCTAGAGAGATACAACTTATTAAACATCAAAGAGCTTATTCTGAATCTACCCTCAAGGTTAAAATGGAAATCACTAGTACAATCTGCCATGGACAACTAATGGAGCGAGGACTTACAGATTGAGTGTGA
Organism: Chaetoderma sp. LZ-2023a; assembly: GCA_034401795.1. Taxonomy (NCBI): domain Eukaryota; kingdom Metazoa; phylum Mollusca; class Caudofoveata; order Chaetodermatida; family Chaetodermatidae; genus Chaetoderma; species Chaetoderma sp. LZ-2023a. The sequence goes on from CM067372.1 coordinate 91,034,398, forward strand.
AACCAAAAGTACACTCCAAAACTGCAACATTGAAGACTTTTGCATTGGGAAATGCCATCTATCCGTGCACACTGTGGACAATGACAACAAGGATGTAAAACGTAGTGTCATTAAAGCTAAACTCATCACAGGGACCTACCTAGTACAAGCAATGCTAATGAAATTCAACCAAAACAACATGAAGCCCACACGTCATCTCTGTCAGTTGAGTTCTGAAGATTATCAACACTTCTTGCTACACTGTGGTGCACTCCATCAGTATAGATAAAAATATTTATCCCTACTTAAGAAAACCATCATCGACTACCTTGGTGAGAATTCCTAGAAATATCTCTCCAGCATAGATCACCTCGTAGAACTTATTATCGACTGTACAAGTCTAGTCATAGCTGGATTACTACCTAACAACGTCTCATTATGATGTGAATTGGAACGTATAACTAGAAAACTATGTTACAACCTACATTGCAGTAGAAGCTTCCTCTTTAACAATAGCTGCTTTTAACTAATATCCTAAATCAGAACTGTATTTATATATACATTTGTAATTAGTCATGCACTCTGGTGCTGAACAGTTTTTATGTTATTATTATTATTGAACTGTATTCGGACAATATATTTAGCTAATCTAATTGCGGACTAAAATTATAACTATATAGTTTCTATAAATCGAACTGTAGTCTACATAACCACATCTATGGGTACCCCTACCGAGAGGAGGGATATACAAACAACATGCTCACTTAATGCCCAGGTGATCTAAAAACTCATCAGCTCACACCAGTTTCCAAAAAAATGACAAATAATAACAAATGTATGAAGGGGCCGGAATTTGTGTATAAAAATTAGTACGTAGTATTAATAACATTATATTGCAACAAAAATATAGAAAATTTCCAATTTTTTTTATATCTCGGAGGTAATGCCTCTAATTAAAACATTGGCTAAAATAGGTATAATTAGGCCAACAGCAATTGTTATTGTCTTAACCTATTGCAAAGGCCAGTCCTGTTCATAGAAAGTCAGACAAACAATCAGTGAAGACTAAAAGGTCTACATGCCCTCGATTTGATCTGGCTATTTTCATCATTTAGTAGATACTTAGCTCAAATGCTTATCTTCTGAGCATTAAATCTGACTGCCCATCTTTCATGTTGATTACTGAGACTTCTGTTGGAATAGAAAAATTCAGCTAAATTACGCTCAAAGTCCATGCAGATAGTTAAATTGGAGTGCATTTGAAAGTTGACAGAGGGCAGGTACGCTTGTACTTACCTGTTATATGTTTTAATTGGAGAATGTTTGCTTGCAGGGCTGTTATGCCAGTTAGCTGCTTGATAGCGTGTTATGAATGTTTTAAACATGTATAATAGGCCAGTTAACATCATAGTACTTCCTGTGAAAAACACAAATACAATGAGTCAGTAAAGTTGACCAGGGGTTAAGATTGTACAGCGCTTAGACAATGCAATAGCATGGAGTTCAGCACAATATAAATGCACTATCTTTCTATCTAACTAACTAACTAACTAACTAACTAACTAACTAACTAACTAACTAACTAACTATCTATCTATCTATCTATCTATCTATCTATCAGTAGCAAAATAGTTCTTCACTCTATCCTCAAACAATAACCCTTTAACCCTCGAATTTGTTCAAGAAAATTTAAATTTTCTCAAAGAAAATGTCAATTTGTTGACCAATAGAAGAATATATTTGAAAATTTACCACTGGAATGACTGGCTCGTTTATCGAGCTAGTCATTTCAATGGTAAATTTTCAAATATAGTCTTCTCTAGGTCTGTAAAAGGACATTTCTCAAGACTACTGCAGAAGCCGTTTTTGGTTGATATGAGTGTTAAAGTGTTAAGAAGTTTGCATACCATTAACTATTGTTATACAATTAAACTTGATGCTGAATATTGTCTTACATATTCCGTTTTCAGCCAACTTTACAGACTTCATTATGCTTACTACAGTTTAACCCTCAAATCAGACAAAAATGGCTTCTGCAGTGGTCTTGAGAAATGTCTATTTGTAGACCAAGAGTAGACTAGTTTTTGTAAATTTACCACTGGAATTACTGCCTGGATAACCAAGCCAGTCATTCCGATGGTAAATTTCCAAAAACAGTCTTCTCTTGGTCTGTAAATGGACATTTTCTATGAGAAAATTGAAATTTTCTTGAACAAATTTGAGTGTTAAATGGGCAAAGTTAACAGGAACCTGTTAACACAAAACAGAAGTAAGTGCACGGAATTGTGGGAAGTTGCCTGAAGACTGAATTGAATAAATAGTCACCATGCAGTTCTGACTAAGTAGTAACTAGTTAACTAGAAGTTGATCGGACCAAGAAAATTTACCAATGGAAGGACTGGTTCAGTTGTCCAGTGGTAAATTTTGAAAAGATAGTACTTAGTTCATTTGGTCTACAAATGCCCATCTTTCAAGAACAGTCAGGCCAGTGTGGAAGCCGGTTTTGGTGTTAACTCTCCGTCCTTGAGGCTATCACCAAAGGTAAGCTGCCACAACTTGAAGAAGCACTACAAACCATCAAATGCTTTCGGATAGCACTGCAGTGGATCCCCTCACACTGTGGAGCCCAAGGAAATGAGGAAGCAGACAAGATGGCAAAGGTGGGTGCAGAAGAGAATCAGACAGAAAACATGGTTACCCATACAGAGATGAAGACTATCATCAAGTCACTCTATAGAACACCTCAATCAGAAGATGCCTACCATCATCTCTCGAGGCCAGAGCAAGTTACCATTTTTCGTCTCAGAACTGGACACAACAGACTAAACCAACACATGTACAGGCGGTTCCACCTTACGACATCGTCCGCTTGTCCTTGTGGAGAAGCAGAACAGACCACAGAGCACATACTTCAATGTTGCAGTACGTATCAGCTGCTGAGAGAAGAGATCTGGCCTTTGTCAACCTCTTTTCTTGAAAAGCTGTATGGGCCTGTGGAAGAACTGCAGAAAACCACAGATTTCATCTTGAGAATGGCTCTCCAAGTGTGATACCAGCGGTCGAAAAGAAGAAGAAGAACTGCTAAGTTGAGCTAAATGCAAAATCTTAATATTGAAAAGGTTTTTAACAATGTCAGTGACCGTGACCTTTTGACACCAAGGACATTATGTCATGCTCTCTCATTACATGGAAGCATGTGTCGAAGTTTGCATCCAGTATGATTAACCAAATTTGAGTTACATAATGCCAAGTTGAGCCAAATAGAAAATGCTGAAAAAAACAAGGTTTTTACCAGGGTTACCATGACCATGCCCTTTGAACTTTTGACCCATGGTTATTGTGTGATGCTGTGTCATGATAAAGAAACATGTATTTGGGTCCTGTATGATTAACTAAAGATGAGATATAAACTGCTAAGTTGTGCTAACCGAAAAATGTTAATGTTGAAAAAACAAGGTATTTACCCAGATCATACTGATCTTGACCTTTGACCTTTTAACTCCAAGGTCACTGTGTGATACTGTGTTACTACAAGGAAGCATATGTCCAAGTTTAGGTCCACATGATTAAACAAACATGAGATAGAAACAGAAGTTGAGCTAAACAGTTAATGTCGAAAAAACCCAAGGTTTTCACTAAGGTCACAGTGACCTTTGTCCTTTTGACCCCAACAGCATTGCGTGATGTTGTCTCATTAAAAGGAGACATGTGTCCAAGTTTTGGTGCAGTATGATTAAAGGTGCATATTCACATCAAACTGCTTGAAAATAAAATTATTACAATAGCATACTTTTAGCTTCTTAAATTGTGTGTCTATATGTAATGAAACGAAATAAATCTTAACATACGATGATTTCATTCCATAGTAATTAATATAATTTTGCGAAACTGAATTAAACATGAGCCCCTAATTCAAATTCACAACTAAAAAAATTATAATAAGTTATATGGAATGGGATCATCATATGTTAAGATTTATTTCATTTCATTACATCTAGGCACATGATTTAAGCCTCTAAAAGTATACATTAGCAATTTTATTTTTGGGCATTCTGGTATGAATATGCACCTGTAACCAAACATGAGATACAAACAGAAAAGTTGAGCTAAATGGAAAATGCTAACATTGAAAAAAAAAGTTTTTACCAGTCATAGTGACCTTGACTATTGAACTTTTGATCCCAACGTCATTGTGTGATGACATGCCATTATAAGGAAGCATGTGCACAAGTTTGGACCCTGTATGAATAACTAAACATGAGATATAAACAGAAAAGTTGAGCTAAACAGAAATTAGCCGCCACCGCCGGTGGACAATGTTCAGTGTATCATAATAGCTCGCTTTACTTCGTAAAGTTGAGCTAATGACGGACAGCTGTTACGAAAATTGAAGTCTGTCACTAAGTGTATGAATTGTTAGTCTTTAATGAATGCACAATTTAATAAAAATTCTGTCTAATAATTTGAAACTAATTTGACTGTGAGCTGTGGCTGCCTATCCCCAGTCAAATTAGTTTCAAAATATTCAGCAGCTTACCTGCATACAGTTGTTAGTGAAATTTAGATTCTGATAATTCCAGTTTTAAAGTTTCAAATCATTTCGAAATTCCAGTTTTAAAGTTTCAAATCATTTCGAAGACACCTAAAATGTGGGCGGTGCTAAGCTAGAAACAGGCCGGGCATAGCCAGGAACAGGCCGGACATAGCCAGGAACAGGTCGGGCATAGCCAGAAATAGGCCTGGCATAGCCAGAAACAGATGGGCATAGTCAGAAACAGGCCAGGCATAGCCAGAAACAGGCCGGGCAGAGCCAGAAACAGGCTGGGCAGAGCCAGAAATGGGTCCCGCTAATAAGAGCTAGTAGATAATCATTTAACTCCTTAGCACTCATATCAGCCAAAAATGGCTTCTGTAGTGGTCTTGAGAAATGTCCATTTGCAGACCAAGAGATTATTTTTGAAAATTTATCACCGAAATGATTGACTCGATAACCGAGCCGGTCATTCCAGTGGTAAATATTCAAAAACAGTCTTCTCGTGGTCTGCAAATGGACATTTTCGATGAAAAAATTGAAATTTTCCTGAATAAATTCACAGGTTAAATGGTTAAGGCTATCATAATTTACTCTGGCTAGCAGTTAATCCAGGTTAATTTCAAGTCCTGATTCCAACATGCATAATGGTGGGTGGAGCTTACCTAGAAATGGGCGGGGCATAGCTATAAATGGATCCCTCTATTATGTATGTATGATTACTGTATTCTGCGGCTGTAGTAGGAGAAACATCCTACAGCTGCAATCAGTCCTTCTTCACTTTTGCCCAGTGTGTCTTGTCCTCAGCCGAAATCCTTAGCTTCCTCAGGTCCATTCTTGACTTGAGTGTACCAAGTCCTGCTTTCCTGAGGTCACCTCACAGCATGCTTAGCAGATTTACGCAATGATGTCCTCTCCTGGCTTTGTATTTGCTGGCTCTGAGTAGGGCGAATTCAAAGGCTCTGTGCTGGTGTCTCTTCTGGCATCCTTAGCACATGGCCAAACATGGACCATCTTTGCTGGGCGATTTTTACAGACAGCGACGACGTATTACACATCTTGTATAGTGCATCGTTGGAAATTATGCTGTCTGGCCATTGGTGTCCAGTGATGGTGCGTAGGTGTTTGCGGTGGCAGGCATCGAGTTTGCCTAGAGCTGCCTTTGGAGCTGCCCACCTGCTACAGTTATACAGCATTAAGGATATGCAGGTTGTATTGTATAAACGTAGCCTCTTTATCAAGGGCATCTTAGATCTATGAATCCATAGCTTCCAGAAGGACTGGAAAGCTATGTTCCCCATGATGCAGCATGCAGAAATGTCAGCAGTACTGCAAAGCAGTGAGACCAGGATTTTACATTTCCTCCATGGTTCGCCGCCACGAAGTGGGTCATCATTTTCTAGTTTCATGCTTTGTCGATAGGTATATGTGGGTGAACTCTGTTTTGGATTCATTCATAAAGAGATTCTCAAATTTTTAGTTTGCTTGCAGCTATTGGGAGAAGTTCGTCAAGGGGTTTCTTTTCCTCGCCTATGAAGTCCACATCGTCGGCATACTCCATCTCTAGCCGCATGCCCAGTATTGAAACGGGGGTTGGGGGGGGTTTGGTCTTGTGGAACTTTCCTGCACAGATTTCAATGCGGCAGCAAGGTAGCAGGTGAAAAGCATCGGAGATAGAGCATCTCCCTGTGGGAAGCCGATTGAGGTCTCAAACTTTACAGACTTCACTGCCTTGACTCGTACTCTCAGCTTGGTGTCTGCAAGCAGTAGTCTCACTAGTCGTAGCTCATCTTCATTGCAACTGGCCTGGCGTAGTGCATCTAGGATCTTTGAGCATTTAATTGTGTCAAAGGCTCGTGACATGTCAATGCCCATTTTGTGGACGTCCCAGTGTTTGGACATGACTACCGACTCTATTACCTATCGTTAAATCGATGATAGAAATCTTGGCCCATTCTATTACCGGAAGAGTGAGTATAAAGTGAGAAAATTAGTTCATTAACAGACCGAGTTGGTATGATACTGCATACTAACCTCCGATGACAGCTAGCCTTAAGACAGTGGGATTTATAAAACATGCAGGAGAAACGAACAAGTATAATAGTCCCTTTTTCCAATCATCCAGCCAGAGAATTCCTGACCATACCTTCCGACAGGCAGGTGGTGTTTCACTAAAACAAAACATACAATTACTGAATTAGTCATGTTAGTGTTTAAATGAAAACACTGGTGAACCAAAAATCAGTATTAGTAGAAATGATTGAGTATGTGATCTCCGGTCCTTTAACCCTCGAATTTGTTCAAGAAAATTTAAATTTTCACATAGAAAATGTCCATTTGCAGACTGAGAAGACTATTTTTGAAAATATACCACTGGAATGATTGGCTCGGTTACCGAGCCAGTCATCCCAGTGGTAAATTTGCAAAAATAGTCGTCTTTTGGTCTGCAATTGGACATTTCTCAAGACCACTGCAGAAGCCGTTTTTGGCCGATATGAGTGTTAAAGGGTTAATGTGCATCAGCTGTTATAAGAGCCACATTCTGAGGGGATGAAGATACATGTAAATGCTCAATCTGAGAGGTAATATGTATAGAACTTTTATTGTCTGGCATTACGAGGCAGAGGTTTGGCTGAGCATAAATACAGTATAGCTCATAAGTTAATGTTTCCAAAACATAAACATATTAGTTAGTACAATTTTGAACATGATGTAGTAAACTTTCTGTTGAATATTTTGAAATTAGTTTGATTGGACACCATTGTTGTCAAAATAAGTCCAAAATATTCAATGACGTAGACAGATTATTTTACTTTGGAGACATTTTAAGTTATTTTTATCTGTACTGCATATACATGCTTTCTACACATTGCAAAGGTCATTGGCATTTCCAGGACATTCCAGAATCTGAATTTTACAACCTCATGACCAGGAGGACTATATAGTGATGATCTTATACAAATTTTCCCTTTATGATTCCACTCAATAGATGACACTTGTGGGCACAAAAAATGTCAGGTTTTGACTCAAAAGATCATATACAGAAAATAAATCCCAATTTAACATATATTCTGTTGAATATATTATAACACTATTTTGACTGGGAACTGCTATTCTCAAGTTTGTCAGTCTGTCAAAATTGCTTACATTTCTAACAAAGCTGGTTAGGTTGCAACTATAGAGCATCACCCGTGCTTAACCTTTTAAAAACTCATATCAGCCAAAAATGGCTTCTACAGTAGTCTTGAGAAATGCCCATTTACAGATCAAGACAAGATTATTTTTGAAAATTTGCCACTGGAATGACTGGCTCGATAACCGAGCCTGTCATTCCAGTGGTAAATTTTCAAAGCATCTTCCCTTGGTTTGCAAATGGATATTTTCTTCGAGAAAATCTCAATTTCTTCAATAAATTTGCTGGTTAAAGGTTTAACCGTCTGACTGCTGAGTTTTTACAAAAAAGATATTCCAAGGGTTATATCTTTGGACATGCTAAAAATTTTGAAAGAAATTTGGCTGAAAGTTGTTGGTGGCTAAGCCACATGAATTGTTACAAACAACCTTTATCAAACCCTGGTCAGAGGTTGCTTTTAGGGTTCTAAATAATAAGCATCATTATTTGAGGTGGGTGGGTATGTCAAAGGTCAAAATAATTGATACGGTGTGTCGTGATATTAGGCAATTTCTAATTAATGGTTCTTCACCAAACTTGGGTGGGAGGTTGCTGTTTTGGTCCCGAATAGGCTTCTTTATTTGGGGGGGGGGGGGGGTGGTGAGAGGAAGGAAGATTAAAGGTCATGATCACCCTAACTGGTAGCTTGGCAAGACACCAGAATTTCCCGTAATGTTTGTTTCTGATAGCAAATAAATTCTATTAACCATTCTTTAACTAATTTTGAAAATTTATCACTGGAATGACTGGCTCGTCTATAACCGAGCCAGTCATTCCAGTGATAAATTTTCAAAAAATCTCTTGGTCTTCAAATCGACATTTTCCAAGAGAAAATGGAAATTTTCATGAACAAATTTGAGGACTAGTGTTAAGAGACTTTTGATGGCAACAGTTTCTAAGGTGGTCATTTCAGAAAATGTTCATAGATGCATGGATGGATAGTAGTCACATTAAATACTGTTTATGATGTACAAAATTCATCAAACACAATTTTAGCTTTCCTTACCTACTACCATGACATATACTGAGCCAAAAAAGTTTAGCAACAGTGAAGTTTGGTTTGTTGTATTAAAACTATGCGTCCATTTATAACCAAATTTGCAGGCATGTTTCGTCAATCTAATGTCTCGCTGATCATGAAGAAATGCAAATCATTTCTTGCATTTCTCGGCTGCACGCTTACTGCATGTGAAAATGCATTTTTCATGCACTAGCCACGTTGGCGGGCAGCGGAGGCAAAAATTCACCATATTGCAAAAGCAGATAACGAACGTTAACAGAAAACGCTTAAAAGTTTACCTTACCGAACATGGGCCGCCGCCCAGGGCTACCTGAAAATCAGTGCCATGAAGCAATGGGAAGACTCCCTGCTGGGAAGAGCATTCGCGCTGTTGCTCGACATTTTAATGTTCACGCCTCAACCATTACCCATCTCCGCCAACGTGAGCAGGAAACTGGACATGTTAATGACCGACCACGATCTGGCAGACCGAGAGCAACAACACCATGAGAAGACCGCTACTTAGTGACGTCACAGGTTAGAGACTGCGACGCGGCTGTCCCGTAATTTGCACACCGCTACCGGCACTACAGCGCATGCACAAACTGTGCGAAACAGACTCCATGATGCTGGACTGCATGCCCGTCGTCCACTTATTGCTGTTCCGCTTACAGAGTGTCACATCGAGAATCAGTTTGCATGGGCAAGAACTCATCAGCGATGGCGTGCTCAACAATGGAGCCACGTTTTGTTCAGTGATGAGTCGATGTTTTGTGTGGATGTGGCGGATGGTAGGCAACGGGTTTGGCGACGTTTAGGAGAATGGTATGATGCAGCCAACATCATTCAGCACGACAGATTCGGTGGCGGCAGTGTCATGGTGTGGGCTGGAATCCATGAAAATGGCAAAACAGATCTTATTGTGATTCGCAGAAATTTAACGGCTCAACGTTACTGTGAAGAAGTTGTCATCCCTTTTATGCAGCATTATGCAGACTTTATGTTCCAGCAAGACAACGCCCGTCCTCATTCAGCTAGGGTCACCAGTGATTTCCTTGAGGCTAACAACGTTCCGGTGTTGGACTGGCCAGCACGATCACCGGACCTTTCTCCTATCGAACACGTGTGGGACATTCTTGGCCGTATGGTGTGTGAGAACCATCCACATCTTCACAACATGCGGGAGCTGGAAGCTGCACTGCTCCAGGAATGGGATGCGATTCCTCTTCGTGACATCAGGTGCTTAATTCGAAGCATGAGAAAGTGATGTACGGCGGTGGTTAATGCACGCGGAGGTCACAACCGGTATTGACAGCTCAGTGTCATTATTTAAATTGGACCCTTCCGTTGAATGATGCCATGTTAAAGGCGCGATGCTAGCATTACAGTAACAAGAGACGGTTGTTCAAATTGGAAAATGACCTATCAATTAAATAATATATTTGAATCAATTTATTGTTTTTGTTAAATAACATTTATACAGTAATATTCTCAGTGTTGTTAAACTTTTTTGGTTCAGTATATAACTAACTGTAACATGACATATAACTACATCATCTACATGTAACTGTAAGGTGACCAAAATGTACTAAGTGTGCCTATGAGAGAAAGGTCTATCTAATGATATAATTTACTTACCTTTTATACAATTCGATGAAATAGTTCATGAGAAATACAACCTCGAGGAATGACATGATAAGCGCAATACACCTGTAACACACACACACAAACTATTATGACCTTGTAAGCATGTGTAACATAAAACTTGTAAGCATGTGTAACATAAACAGAAACTGTCATGACCTTGTAAACGCAATACACCTTGTAACATAAACAGAAACTATCATGACCTTGTAAGCACAATACACCTGTAACATAAACAGAAACTGTCATGACCTTGTAAATGCAATGCACCTTGTAACATAAACAGAAACTATCATGACCTTGTAAGCACAATACACCTGTAACATAAACAGAAACTGTCATGACCTTGTAAATGCAATGCACCTTGTAACATAAACAGAAACTATCATGAACTTGTAAGGAAAATACACCTGTAACATAAACATAAACTGTCATGACCTTGTAAATGTAATGCACCATGTAACATAAACAGAAACTGTCATGACCTTGTAAATGCAATGCACCTTGTAACATAAACAGAAACTATCATGAACTTGTAAGGAAAATACACCTGTAACATAAACATAAACTGTCATGACCTTGTAAATGTAATGCACCATGTAACATGAACAGAAACTAGGGGTAATAACAACGTACTGGGCGTGTCCGCCTATTCTTCGCGAGTTGGCCCACAGAAATGGGTGGCCCTTACCCTGCTAGATTAATGCCTATTGGCTCCATGGTGTGGAGCTGGTCTATCCAGTGGCATTCTTTTTGTCTCCTCCATTTTGTGGAAGTTTCATATTCAGGGTCTGATGAAAAGACCTGGATAATTCTGAAGTTCATGTCATTCCTAGAATGCCCAGCTCTGTTGAAATGTCTGGATACTGGGGTATCGTATCTCTTGTTTTTTGTAGAGATTCGTGATAGAACGGAAGTGTTCTTGGATGCAGACTTTGAAAGAGAGTAGTGTCTCTCCCACGTATTGTTTGTTGCATCTGTCACAGGTTAGAATGTATACTATGGTTCTAGTTTGACAGTTGCCTATTATCTTGGATATGTAGGATGGCTGTGTGTGGAGCTAGAGAAGAATCTGTCCTTCTGCATTTTGAGGCATATGTTGCAGTTTTTTGTTTTGCAAGGGAGTGGCGGGTTTCCATAGGGGAGGGTCTTGGTGATCGAAGGCAGCTTTGCTCTTACTATGGACTCTTTGATGGTTTTGTTTCTCCTGTAACCGAAAAGCGGCGGTTCCAGGAATGCTATTCTGCACTTGTGGCTGTCTTCTAGAACAGGCCAATATTTTTTGATTGTCCTTTTGAGGAACATACCGGTTCTGTTGAAGTCACATATGAAGACAGGTTTCTGTTGTGAAATGTTAATAGGTGTCTTTGGTGGTGGGTGTAAGAGGGTATCTCTGTTTTGTGAGCGGGCTTTGACACTGGTGTCACTAGAACTTTGGTGGGGTATCCTCTTTCTTCAGTGACCCAGAAGGGCTAGACTGTTTGTGTTCCCAGACCACAAAGATGTCATCTATGTATCGGACATAGAGTGATGGTTGGTGGGGTGCCGTGTGCAGAAGTTTGGTTTCTATGTATGATTACTGTATTCCGCAGCTGTAATAGTAGAAACATCCTACAGCAGCAATCAGTCCTTCTTCGCTTTTGCCCACTGTGTCTTGTCCTCAGCCGAAATCCTTAGCTTCCTCAGGTCCATTCTTGACTTGAGTGTACCGAGTCCTGCTTTCTTGAGGTCACCTCGTAGCACAAATTCCAAGGCTCTGTGTGCTGGTGTCCCTTCCGACATCCTTAGCATATGGCCAAACATGGACCATCTTTGCTGGGCGACTTTTACAGACAGCGGCGACGTATTACACATCTTGTATAGTGCATCGTTGGAAATTATGCTGTCTGCCATCGGTGTCCAGTGATGGTGCGTAGGTGTTTGCTGTGGCAGGCATCGAGGTTGTCTAGAGCTGCCTTTGGAGCTGCCCAGCTGCTACAGTTATACAGCATCAAGGATATGCAGGTTGCATTGTATAAACGTAGCCTCTTTATCAAGGGCATCTTTGATTTACGAACCCATAGCTTCCAGAAGGACTGGAAAGCTATGTTCCCGATGATGCAGCATGCAGAAATGTCAGCAATACTGCAAAGCAGTGAGTCCAGGATTTTACTTTTCCTCCATGGTTCGCCGCCACGAAGTGGGTCGTTATTTTCTATAGTTTCATGCTTTGTCGATAGGTATATGTGGGTGAACTCTGTTTTGGATTCATTCATAGAGATTCTCAATTTTTAGTTTGCTTGCAGCTATTGGGAGAAGTTCGTCGAGGGGTTTCTTTTCCTCATCTATGAAGTCCACATCATCGGCATATTCCATCTCTAGCGGCATGCCCAGTATTGACACTGGGGGGGGGGCTGGTCTTGTGGAACTTTCCCGCACAGATTTCAATGCGGCAGCAAGGTAGCAGGTGAAACGCACTGGAGATAGACCATCTCCCTGTGGGGAGCCGATTGATGTCTCAAACCTAGATTTCACTGACTTAACTCGTACTCTAAGGTTTACTCTTTGGTTTCTAAGTCAGCCATAAATAAGCATGCAAAGTTGCAAGCCGCTTTGCTGCCCATGGCGGTTTCCCCTATTTGTAGGTAATGGTTACCGTTGAAATCAAAATTGTTGCATTCCAGTACTAGTTTAAGGAGATTGAGAAGGCCTCTTATTAATAGGTCTCCTGGCAAACCGTTGGTCTGGCAGAATCTGGCAACCGCTCTCAGACCTTCATTGTTTGGAATGTTGGTATATAGAGAAGTGACGTCCATTGTGATGAGATGTGTCGGGTGATGTTGCTCCATAGCTCTCCACTTTGTTTATGAAGTCTGTGGTGTCTTTCACATACGATTTGATTTTTGTGACGTGCACTTTGATGTGCTCGTCTACAAAACTGCTTATTAATTCTGTTGGGAAGCCATTGCCGCTGATTATGGGTTTACCTGGAATTGAACCATCTTTTTTCCGTTTGTGGACTTTTGGTAGAAGGTAAAATCTAGCGGCTTTTGGTGGTTTCAGTATTAGACTGATGGCAGTTTTGGCATCTATTTCCCCATCTCTGACTAACTGATCTAGACATTTTTCTACCAAATTGGTATGTTGTTGTGTGAGGTCAGTTTGGACCTTCTTGTAAAAATGTTCATCTGCCAGTTGCCTATGGGCATCTGTTATATAGTCAGATTTATTTTGAACCACAGTAGCTTGTCCTTTATCTGCTTTTTTTTACCACTATTGTATGGTCTTGTGAAAGATTGATGAGAGCCCTCTGCTCTATGACGTTAAGATTGCTAGTTTGAGACTGCCGGTGGGTATGCCTGCTAAATTCATATCTTACTGCTTTGAAAAAGGCTTCAAATGGCACGTCCGTGGTGGGTGACGGCATTGAAGTCTTTTTGGTGCCAAATTTTCTGGTTATGACATCCTGAAAAGGAGGCGGAACCAGTACCAATGGTGGTGTGGTGCCGGTTCCTTGGTGGAGTAGTGTGTGTGGTGGGTGCGGGCTTGGTGCAAAAGTGTTTGCGGCGCATACGTCTGAAAAATGCCTGTAAATCGATGTACAGGTTACCCATATGTGGTTCTAGGACCATTGGACTGTTAGCCTAGACCCTTGTCTAGGAGATTGCGGTTCCCTCATGGAGGGGGAGTTTCAAAAATTGAATACAAACGAGGAGACATAAGGTGCATTTTCTGTATTATCAGAGTTGTTGCTACGGTTGAGAAGAAAGATTATTGGAGTTATTGTGACTAAATTGTGGCAGATGTACAGAGATAGTTTTGACCATTGCTTCGTCGGCGGTCAGTCATCTGGAATTTCTGAGTTCCTGGACCGCGGTGAACAGTTTCTCGATGACCTGGTCGCTCCTAGTGCCCATCAGTGGTTCTGGTGCATGTGGTTGGCGCCTGCCGGTGTCCCTGGTGTTTCTGCCATCTCTGCCTGATCTGATGGCCTGCCCCTGGAAGGGATGTCCCTGTCTGCGGTCAGCTTGGCAGTTGTTATTGTAATCCTTTCTCTCCTGGTGGCAGATAGATCTATTTCGTTGTGGCCTTCTAGGGCTTGGTGACCCGTGAATCCGGCTGTGTCTAACGGTGTGTGCGTGCGTGCATGCATGCGTGCATGTTGGGGTGGGTGTTTGTGGGGCTATGTGTGGGGGTAGACTCTGTGGGCGTCATTACCAAGTAATTCATTCAGACTTGTGGTGTTTCATTCCTTGCGCAGAACTCATAGCGGAGCCCAGAGAGGATGTCGATTTAAAAAAAGAATGGGCATCCAGTGTCAAAGTGTTCGAACAAAATCTGACACAGTTTGTTTTGGATCACACCGCCAAGAAGCTAAGAAAAACAATATCAAGTGGTGAATGGCTTCAAGACAGCCTTCAAGCGCAGTAACGACAGCGCCACCACCAAGGAAGCGGAGCTAGCAATAGCCACGACCCCAATTCCCCATCCCCACACCCCCCAACCAGGGCCCGCCCACCCATCACAATCCCACAGGACAGACTACAACGGTCTACATACTATAGAGGCACAAAAACACCGCCGGTAACAGTAACATAGATCGGGAAGAAACTTGGCAGTCACAAAAAACAAGCCATGAAATCACATTGTACCAGGTTTTTAGCGACCACAACCGGTCAAAATGACCACACAGCCGGCAAGAACAAAACCGGTAAATAATTCCCCACCCCGAAATTCCAAGATGGTGGCCACAACCGTTGACATTACAACTGGTAAAAATCCAACCACCAAATCGGTAAAAACTCAAAACAACCGCCATGACAAGTACAACCGGTAAAAAAGCTACAACCAGTAAAAAAACTTTAACCCCACCCAACCGCAGTAAAAATTTAAACCCCCCAACCGCCAATCTCTCACCAAGCCGCTATAACACTTGAACCGGTAAAACACACAACCGGTAAAAACCAACATAACTGGTAAAAAACGAGACCCAAACAACCGGCAATACCCACCCCACATGCCCATATTTGGCCACAATCAAAGTCAATCCCCAGGCTAAACACAGTAGGGTATAAAAAGGCGCTGAAAAATCAGCTTCAGACCATTCAGACTTCTGGATTCACAACCGTTTCCAAGCGTCAGGCTTTTTACTTCAACCATTCTTGGTATGTTGTCAAATTCTGATTACGTTGTTATCAAAGATGAACAGAAACTATCATGACCTTGTAAGCACAATACACCTGTAACATAAACAGAAACAGAAACTATCAGGACCTTTTAAGCACAATACACCTGTAACATAAACAGAAACAGAAACTATCAGGACCTTGTAAGCACAATACACCTGTAACATAAACAGAAACAGAAACTATCAGGACCTTGTAAGCACAATACACCTGTAAAATAAACAGAAACAGAAACTATCAGGACCTTGTAAGCACAATACACCTGTAACATAAACAGAAACAGAAACTTTCAGGACCTTGTAAGCACAATACACCTGTAACATAAACAGAAACTATCAGGACCATGTAAGCACAATACACCTGTAACATAAACAGAAACAGAAACTATCAGGACCTTGTAAGCACAATACACCTGTAACATAAACAGAAACAGAAACTTTCAGGACCTTGTAAGCACAATACACCTGTAACATAAACAGAAACAGAAACTATCAGGACCTTGTAAGCACAATACACCTGTAACATAAACAGAAACAGAAACTATCAGGACCTTGTAAGCACAATACACTTGTAACATAAGCCCAAATTATTAATCAAAATGGACAACACATACAAACCCACAGACAGACCCATATGCAATACCCTCTTCCCCATACATGATGAGGGTAGTTAGAGATGTAAGCTCCTTCTGAACCCCAGACTGTCTCACTGTCAAACTAACAAACACATTCACAGCAAGACATAAAATAACAAGAGGCCAAATATCTGGTCATTCAACAGCGATATTAAATTTCTGTACGAAATCTGCCAAATTTCAGCCCCATTCGTTCAATGGGACAGAAGAAGCCATTTTCATGCAAAATGATGTCATCAACTGATCAATCTGATTTTATCGAACAAATCTAAATCTATATGCAGTAGACTAAATTCACTACTTTGAAATCAGTCGGCTAAGCGGTTTCGGAGATTTTTAAAGACATTTCTAAAAATTACATAAATCCAAGTTCGGCATAAGACAAATTGATCACTCGGTCTCATTTGACCAAACGTGGATCTGGACTAACAAAAGATGTTTCCTACCATATTTAGTTGAATTCAGCCTCATGGTTTTTTAGTCATTTAAAGGAAAAAGTTGACAGATGGGCGGATGGACAACTGCTACAGCATCACATTACTTGCACTATGAACAAAAACATGCACAAAATTTGGCTTAGTCTGTTCCTAATGGGAGCTTTTGTGTTTTGTAAGCACCCAGACAAATTAGTTTCAAAATATTCAACAGAATGTTTATTAAATAGGAAAGACATACAATTCGTAGAACTTGATGGACTATTCAATTAAAGTGAAACCTAGAAAAATATCCATGTGGTATGTCACTTCCAAAGATTTGAATCCTATGCATGTAGATGGTCTATCGCCGGTGCTTTTCACCTGCTACCTTGCTGCCTCATTGAAATCTGTGCGGGAAAGTTCCACAAGACCAAACCCACCCCCCCCCCCCCCAGTGTCAATACTGGGCATGCCGCTAGAGATGGAGTATGCCAACGATGTGGACTTCATAGACGAGGAAACGAAAACCCTAGACAAACTACTCCCAATAGCTGCAAGCAAACTAAAAATTGAGAATCTATGAATGAATCCAAAACAGAGTTCACCCACATATACCTATCGACAAAACATGAAACTATAGAATATGACGACCCACTTCGTGGCGGCGAACCATGGAGAAAAGGTAAGATCGTGGGCTCACTGCTTTAAAATACTGGTGACATTTCTGCATGCTGCGTCATGGGCAACATAGCTTTCCAGTCCTTCTGGAAGCTATGGATTCGTAGATCAAAGATGCCCTTGATAAAGAGGCCATGTTTATACAGCGCAACCGGCGTATCCTTGATGCTGTATAACTGTAAAGGCTGGGCAGCTCCAAAGGCAGCTCTAGACAAACTCGATGCCTGCCACCGTAAACACCTACGCACCATCACTGGACACCGATGGCCACAGCATAATTTCCAATGATGCACTATAGGAGATGTGTAATACGTAGCCGCTGTAATACGTCGCTGCTCTCTGTAAAAGTCATCCAGCAAAGATGGTCCATGTTTGGCCATGTGCTAAGGAAGCCAGAAGAGACACCAGCACAGAGCGCCTTGGAATGTGTCCTATACAAAGCCAGGAGAGGACGTCATTGCATAAATCTGCTAAGCATACTGCGAGATGACCTCAGGAAAGCAGGACTCGGTACACTCAAGGCAAGAATGGACCTGAGGAAACTAAGGATATCGGCTCAGGACAAGACACAGTGGGAAAAAGCCAAGAAGGACTGATTGCAGCTGTAGGATGTTTCTACTACTACCCTCGCAGAATACAGTAATCATACATACATACATATAGATCACTCATGGTGCCTTTAAATGTGGATTTTTGTAGTTCAGTAACTTTTGACCAAGTGCGCATGTCACACAACAAAATGATTTCCTGTAGTACTTTCTCGGCCAATCTCGTTTATATGAGAATATATAATATATATTACTAACAAAATCTTATTTTTGTTGCAAATTCCATTACCTAGTTGAATGTCCGATTAATACACCCAACCAAAATTTATTTACGATAAAAATGTAGGAATTCTTGCCATGAGCGTCTGGTTGATTATTATGCTAATGTAGAGACTAGAACGCACAGCGACGTTAAAATCATTTTTGTTCGGTCTCTTCCGATTATGGGAAAAATTAGTGCCAGTATTCTGTAGGCTGGCATGGTATTATAGAGCATGGCGATCGGACCTGGCACTTAGTCAGAAGAATGAGAAGAGCAAAGAGAAACGTCACTGGCAGTGGATAGTTGTTGACAAATTGCCAAAATGAAATGAACACAGGTGTTGAACAGCTGTTAGAGACAGCTTACTTAAACATCAAAATCTTAAAGTACCCGGTCAGGCACACTAGCGATTTACCGAACTGATGTCACCAGCGATCGCATCAACTAGCCCCATAGTGAGGGTATGCGCATGATCACTCTATAGCTATACTACCTCTATGGTCACTTCAGACTGATGCCAAAACTTTCTAATCTAGGTAGTGGGTATTGTGTGGTTGTTCTTGTACCATGTGTTAATCCCATGATGGCCTGACGCTTCTAGCTCAAGTAGTGAGTTCAGTCCTCATGTCATGTAGCAGATACTATTATCGGTACATGTGTAAGATACATACCAGTATATATATATAATATTTGGATAAAGCTGGGTCAACACACATGAAGTGCACACAACTTTTGAGAATTTACCACAGGAATGACTGGCTCGGTTATAATATAGACTAAAGAACTTACACTAAATATATTCCTAGCAGAAATGGTAGATGTCTATTTTATTATGTCTCCTCAATGACAACAAATTTATGGCGGCTACGAAAATACAACACACTGCCAAATGCGAACTCAATTCCACACTAAACATCAAATTACTTATCTTATTATCTAGCACAAATTTCTTATCTTATTGCCTAGCGCACAACTTACAAAAGAAAATTTGCTAAATATCCACAAACTTTCTTCTAATTTTACACAGGAAAATGATAAATGTCACACATTTGACAAGTTCGAATAAAATTTATATCAATTAAGAAGGGCCATAGTGAGTGCCAATGAATAACCAATCAGAGGCCAGTATGTAGTCAGGTGTTACTGACTGGCTCCAAGGCTTAGCATTACACAGCCAGGAGAAATGGAGGATATCTCATTGGAGATGGACAGCGCACAGTTCAATTTTTGTGCCATGGAGCCATTGGCCGTATTAGACTGAGCGAAAACTTAGAGCACATTGGCTCCAGAGAATATTTTTTATTCGACTGGTATTTCCCAGAGAAAAACAGAGCGCAAAACAAGCCAGAGCCAAAATGTGTGGCATGTTTCGTGAAGTAGGTCACGTGATGAAAAATAGGAAAACGTGGGACTTAGGGACCTGAACTCTACTATTATTCACCGTTCACTATGACTGCACCGAAAGTTGGATTTTATTTTGAAGATTGCAAAATTTAGGCGATACCATGTTTCTGCCCCTTCCATATTGTGTGGGTTTTTTCATTCCACAGCTACATTTGTGTAGAGCACATTTTGGCCACTGCACAGGCGGGCGAAGCCTAAATTTACTCTACGGAAATGTCCCAGTCAAATACAGACATTGAATGCAGATAAATGAGCTATTATATTTAACCCTTTCAAAGATCAACCTTAATCTCAAGGCAAACAAACAGGAAACCTGTTGAATATTTCGAAAGTAACATGACTGGAAGCCATTACTGCCTTAGCTAGCAATGCTGTCAAGCATATTAATTTCGAAATATTCAACAAAATATGCTATAAATCGCAAGAAATTAACTTTTTCAGGGATTTGTCATTGAAAGGGCTAATATCTAAAGTAATAAACTTACAGCAAATAAATTCCAAGCAGATGTCCATTATACCACGTCTCCACACTGATACCCCACATCCCTGCGTAAAACAATACAAATTTAAATCATTCTTATATATGACACTAAGAGGCCCTTTAATAGTCGAATTTAGTTGAGAAAATTTAAATATTTCCCTGTGAATACCCAACTGCCGGGCAAGAAGACTATTTTTGAAAATTTACCACTGGAAAGACTGGCTTGGTTAATGAGCCAGTCACGAGCTAGTCATTCCAGTGGTAAATTTTAAAAAATAGTCTTCTCTTACGAGGGCTGTAAATATCCATTCCGCAAGACAAATTCAGCGGCCGGATTTAGCTGGTGTGACCAGTGAAGGGTTAATTTTACATATACAGTATAGCTCAGAAATACATTGAGGTTGTTTCCAAAATAAAATAAAATGTACTGTTGAATATTTGGAATATAATTTGATAGGAAGACATTGCTGCCTTACTGTCCAATTATTCAACACAACATTTGTTACTAATATGCTTCTGTTTTTGTCGACAAATGCTATAAATTGGATAAGTTCTTCCTGGACCTGTAATAAACTATCTTTCATCCAGTAAATCGATTTATGGATCCACATTCTCTATCCTTTGTACACCATTATTATGACTTCAGAATAAATATAGATAATGATCAATGACTTAACCATTCAAAGGCCGACTTAGTCATTGATTGCACATTTACAAGCCAAAAGAAGCGTTATCGAGGCAGCCATTCAAGTGGTAAATTGTCTTAAAATACACTTCTTTTGTCCTGCAAATGTACATTCCTCAAGACCACAACAGTCAGTTTTTGTCCTGCAAATGTACATTCCTCAAGACCACAGCAGTCAGTTTTTGTCCTGCAAATGTACATTCCTCAAGACCACAGCAGTCAGTTTTTGTCCTGCAAATGTACATTCCTCAAGACCACAGCAGTCAGTTTTTGTCCTGCAAATGTACATTCCTCAAGACCACAGCAGTCAGTTTTTGTCCTGCAAATGTACATTCCTCAAGACCACAGCAGTCAGTTTTTGTCCTGCAAATGTACATTCCTCAAGACCACAGCAGTCAGTTTTTGTCCTGCAAATGTACATTCCTCAAGACCACAGCAGTCAGTTTTTGTCCTGCAAATGTACATTCCTCAAGACCACAGCAGTCAGTTTTTGTTCTGCAAATGTACATTCCTCAAGACCACAGCAGTCAGTTTTTGTCCTGGAAATGTACATTCCTCAAGACCACAGCAGTCAGTTTTTGTCCTGCAAATGTACATTCCTTAAGACCACAGCAGTCAGTTTTTGCCCTGCAAATGTACATTCCTCAAGACCACAGCAGTCAGTTTTTGTCCTGCAAATGTACATTCCTCAAGACCACAGCAGTCAGTTTTTGTCCTGCAAATGTACATTCCTCAAGACCACAGCAGTCAGTTTTTGTCCTGCAAATGTACATTCCTCAAGACCACAGCAGTCAGTTTTTGTCCTGCAAATGTACATTCCTCAAGACCACAGCAGTCAGTTTTTGTCCTGCAAATGTACATTCCTCAAGACCACAGCAGTCAGTTTTTGACCTACAAATGTACATTCCTCAAGACCACAGCAGTCAGTTTTTGTCCTGCAAATGTACATTCCTCAAGACCACAGCAGTCAGTTTTTGTCCTGCAAATGTACATTCCTCAAGACCACAGCAGTCAGTTTTTGACCTACAAATGTACATTCCTCAAGACCACAGCAGTCAGTTTTTGTCCTGCAAATGTACATTCCTCAAGACCACAGCAGTCAGTTTTTGACCTGCAAATGTACATTCCTCAAGACCACAGCAGTCAGTTTTTGTCCTGCAAATGTACATTCCTCAAGACCACAGCAGTCAGTTTTTGTCCTGCAAATGTACATTCCTCAAGACCACAGCAGTCAGTTTTTGTCCTGCAAATGTACATTCCTCCAGACCACAGCAGTCAGTTTTTGACCAGCTTGACCATTAAAGGGTTACACAAATCACATTCATATGCAGTCTTGCCAGATTCCTCTGAAAAATCACATCTTGTGATTGGATACTGAGACATACTTAACCTGTTAACCCTTATATCAGCCAAAAACGTCCATTTATAGACCAAGAAGGATATTTTTTTTAATTTACCACTGGAATGACTGGCTTGATAACCGTGTCAGTCATTCCAGTGATTTTCAACAAGGCAAATCAATAAATTGATGTATGCTCCCCTTAGGCATACTCTGCAGAGTAACTGAATGGATAAACCCGAAGGCATATGCTTCAGGGAAAGGTTTGGAACTGTGGCTCAGACACAGAGAAACGAACTGGAAATTGTCAATGAGATATCACCATATTAGGCCATCCTTAAAATATTGTTGGTTTGGTGTAATGATGTTAAATCCACAATTTGGGGAGTAGGAATAATTCGGTGGGCCATCATTCTTTTGATCTGGCGGGATTTGCCCTAACGAACAATTTGTTATGGTTATCTTAATAAAAGCAAAATCTAAGTTTCTCTAAATAAACACACTTAGAATTTGCTTGGCACCATATGAAAAATACATATAAAAACTATGTTCAAAATGAACAGAGATAGTTTCTGTAATAATCAATACCAAGTTTGGTGACCATATGTGAGTCTTGAAACTATGGCCCGGAGAAACATTTTCTGTGATATTCAGTCAACCATGAAAAGTAGGTCAGCATGACCAACTTTTCATACTGTGCACACATTCTCCCTAAGATGCATCCATATACCAAGTTTGGTGACCATATGTGAAAAAGTCTTGAAACTATGCCCCGGACAAACTTATATATGGTGAACAGACGGATGGACGGACGAAGCGGCGACTATATGCTTCCGCGAAATTTTTTTCGGTGAGCATAAAAACAGTCTTCTCTTGGTCTGAAAATGGACATTTTCTATGAGAAAATCGAAATTTTCTTGAATAAATTCATCCATGGTGGCCGCTCGGCATTGTTTGAACAAACGTGGATCCCTATGCCCTAAGGATGCTTCATGTCAAATATAACTGAAATCAGCCAATTAGTATTCAGAAGTGGTTTAAAGAAAAAAGTTGACGGATGGACGATCGCCACGCCATAATCTAACTTGACCTTTCAGGCCAGGTGAACTAATAACTGGTTCCACCGACTGCCGACAAGGACATGGTGGTTTGCCAAACTCATATTGTAACTTATTTATGGTTAGTGAGCACATGACTGAGAGAGATTATATACATGTAATACTATAGTGTGTCTTGACGTTACTAATATTACAATTGCCTTACCCAAAGCTGTGGCCATTCCACAGATACGACAGAGCCATATAAATATAACAGCACATAAACTGGAGCTTGAAGAATCCTTTTCAGGAAAGCAGCTCCACTCACATGTCATCATCCAGCATATATCAACACTCCTATAAAACAAATGTGTAGTGAACATTTTTTAGATTAAAATATACCAACATGCATGTTCAAACTGGCAAAAAATGGCCCCAGTCTTAACAAATGTCCATTTACAGAGCAAGAGGACTGTTTTTAAATGGCCTCTGCTATAACAGTTATCTGTCACTGTTCTACTGGATTACTTCTGATGTGGATCGAGGCTTTGATCAATATCTGAATGCCAGCGCTGTGTCGCACTTGCTTTTATACCTGCCGTGGCTGGTTATACTTGCTTTACTGATATAAGAGGAGAGAAATATCTGATTACATGTGACGGTTTATTTTGTAACCAGAACTAGATTGATCGGTCGATGACACGTCATCGAAAATCCCCACGTTCACCATTTTGAACTTTTAACACCCCCTACAGGCCACCACCAGTGGCGGAGCCAAATGTAAATGTCCTTTTGCACTCCGCAATCATATGGGTAAATCACATACCAAATTTGGTTGAATTTCGGCCAACAGTGTCAGAGGAGTTGCATTACTATCAATTTCATGACCGTTTGACCCCATTCACAACCCTGGGGTGGGGCCAAATGTAAATGTGCTCATCCACTCCACATTGATATGGGTAACTCACATACCAAATGTGGTTGAATTCCATCCAATGGTTTCGGAGGAGATGAGTTACAATCAATTTCCGCAAGTTAAAATTTTACCTTTTGACCCCTCTCCCACCCCCTGGGGGGTGGAGCCAAATCTAATGGCTTCTTGCACTCCACAACTATTTGGGTAACTCAGATATCAAATTTGGTTGAATTCTGACTAACGATTTCAGAGGAGTTGCGTTACAAGTGATTTTGACCCCTCTCACGCACCACTGGGGGCGGAGCCAAATCTAAATATCGGAATCATACGAGTAACCCACAATCCAAATTTGATTTAATTCCACCAAATGGTTTGGGCGGAGATAGCGTGACGGATGGATGGAGAGGCAATTACAATATCCCCCTTTTTTTAAAACGGGATAATTATTGTAACCATCAATGTCCTGTGAAAATGTTCTGTGTAACCACTAATTTGCTGATTATTGGTCAAGTGTAACCACCAAACATAATTTTTTTTAACCATAAACTTTTTGATTGTTTTATGAAACCGGTTATGAAATTATTGAAGGCTATGTGCACCGTTAATTTTTTCATGGTGTAAGTTTGTCTAACCGTTACAAATTTGCTTTGATTTATGCAACCAGAATATCCATTTTTTAAACATCTTTTAGCTTTTTAAAGAATTTATAAAAAAATTTGGGTCGAGGTTCAATGCTTACATGTCAGTAGCTAAGGCTGCAATGATTCTTCGCGTATCATGACACTTCACATATCGTGATACATGATACACTTTTACAAGAATCGTGATACATGTAAAAAGAGTTTGATTTGTGTTTAAAATTTATAGTAGAGATGCATGATTTTAAGGGAAGAAGTCAAAGAAGAAGACCAAAAATGGAGCAAATATCACACTTCTTCTCCAGCTAGAAGCCATGTAAGGCTTGGGAACGGGAACTCGTGTACATCTACATCCCAAGCCTTGCGGTAGTTTCATATCAGAATCCGCTCTTTTAAAGAGAGACCAAATAGATTCTGATCACCAAATGATCACCAAATTGAGGTGAATATACAGGATGATAAGCTGTACTCTGTTCCGAAAATTAAGTCTATTTCGCAGGAAAGTGCCCATCAAAATTCCAATTCCAACAATCCGATCAAGGGTAATGTCGCAAGATCCATTTCAGGTGTTAGGGATAGTTTTTCATCTTCAGCTGTGTCTTCCGGTTCTGATAGATTTAGTACTTCGGCTTCTGGTCGCTTTTCCTATACTTTTTCCAGTCATTTTACCTCATATCGAGATTCTGTTTCCGGTCATAGTTCTGCTTCCGCTTTAGATCGTGCTTCAGGTCGTTGTTCTTCCAGTTTAGATTTAGCTTCCGTTTCCGGTTCTCATCCATCTTCCGGCTCGTTCAAAGTTTTTTACAGATACGGTTTCCGGTAGGCGCTCTTCCTCTTCCGGTTTGCATGACTTAGTTCCTACTTCCGTTTCTGGTTCTCATGTACCTACCTCTTCTGGTTTAGCTGTTCCTACTGTTTACGATCACCTGTTTCCTTCCTCTTCCGGTAGGCGCTCTTCCTCTTCTGGTTTGCATTATTTAGGAGCTACTTCTGGTTCTGATGTTCCTTCCTCTTCTGGTTTAGCTGTTCCCTCCATTTCCGATCACCTGTCTCCTTCCCCTTACAGCTGTATAGGTCCGGTTTCTGGTAGGCACTCTTCCTCTTCTGGTTTGCATGATTTAGGTGATACCTCCATTTCTGGTCATTAGTTCTTTCCTCTTCCGATTTAGCTAGTTCTTTTCTTCCAGTTCCGGTTTTCTGTCTACTTCCGCTTCCTCTGTTTTTATAGATCCTGTTTCTGGTAAGCGCACTTCCTATACTTCTGGTTCATGTGAGTTGGGATCTAGTGTATTCCACCTAATTGAAGCCCATGCTCTAATAGAAGCCCACCCGTAACTTTTACATATGAGCTCCAAGGATTTCTTAGCAGTTTCAAAATGGCAAAACTGTATTAGAAGCCCACCCCATAATCAGCGGTTAGTAGTGGGAAATATTTTTTCAAAGAATTTGTAAGAATAGCGTGTATAATAATAAAAATCATGTTATGGGATCGCTCTACTTGACATCAATGTCTGCCCTGATACATTCCCAGACCACTAGAAATCAATATAGGCTTCAGATTTTGAGGATCCTGGCCATCCTATTAAATTACTAGTAACAGTAGTAGGACACGTATATGTTCAAGATATAATAAAGTTTATTCCACAATTGTGTAGTCAAAATACACTTAAAACAGACTTAGCATGATAAATACCTTCCTAAAAAAAATATTTTAAGACCAAATTTATGTACCAACCAAGCGGTAACCAAGCAGTCTCTCGTATTGCGCATTAATTTTGTAATGCCGACCAACATCGAATGATTCGAAACGGAATCAAGATGTATGACAAAAATTGCTCGAAAGTCTGAGAATTAAAATGAGATAGATCGCTTCTTATGTTGACGAGCCGCTGACTCTTTTGCGATTGGAGGTGCTGTGTTCTCCTGAGATCGAATACGCTAAAGGGAGTTTGTTACCAAATGGGTACCCATTATTCAGATCAGACTTAAAGTACAATACTCAGTTCCTATCATGTAGTGGTAATATATAGCAATTCCTAGTTCCGAGTCCTGAATATTTATAGCCGAGTACTCGCTCTAAATAGATCTTTGGAGGCGAAACACGTGATTTATATCTTTTTGTGACGACATTTTATGTCAAATTTAGGATTAATTTTGATGCAATAAATGATCTTTATTAAAGGATACGCAAGAGTTAAGTGCTCAAACTTAATAATTTCATTTCAGCGATGATGTTTTGAGGTATACGTAAAACAAGGCGGCGAGAAATTGCACCGAGAAATTCAGTTATATTTTCGTAGTATCATCTTTAGAACATTTTTTTGGGAATAACTCTAATATAAGCCTTTCTCAGAGATGATGATTCGGAAATTGAACACCTCTTATCTTAATAGAAGCCTAGGCTTCAAGTAAGCGGGGTATGGTACTTCTGTTTCCGGTTCCCATATTTTTCCACTTCCGGTTTAACTAATGCTTAAATTTCTGGTTATCCTTCTCCTTCCTCTTCCGGTTTTTCTTCTATATCTTTAGACCACTCTTCTGGTACATTTGTAGTCAACTGTATTCTTCTGATGGTCTTGTTTCTCAGTCCTCCTTGCGTTCTCCTCCTAGAGTTCATTTTGCTAATCCGTGTAGTTCTAATGCCTCCATGGGCTAAGGCCTTTTCCTCACAGAATATTTCGTCTTCCTCTTCTCTGTTTCCTTCTAGTTCTCACGCTTACTCTGTTCGTCATCCTCTGGGGTTTTCACCTCTTTAATTGTATTCAAATTCTCAAGATCAACTTCTGGTGGAGGGTGTTTTGTTTAATAGTTCTTCAAATTGTTTCTATACATCTTTCTTGCTCTTTAGAATCAGAGATTTTAGATTCTGGATTGGATCGTTCTTTGTTTTCAGTGATTTGACTCTTCAATGGAGTATTGTTTCTGCTACACTCTGAATCCTTTCGAGACTTCCGTCTTGTGGCTTGAATTCTCCGTCCCTTGGTGAATCTGGTTCCATAGCCTCAGGGTCAGATTTTTGTTTTTCCATTTAATAATAGCAAGGTTCAAGAGTCTCTACATGTTTTGTATCCTTATCTTCCTTCTCAGCCCTTTAGAGGTTCTGTTCCTTCTCTTAGCTCCTAGTCTTTTTCTGTTTCATCCTCTCCTCCTCACTCTTCCTCTTCTTTCACTCCTCTGTTAGATATCTCTCGAGATTTGAGGGAATTTCTTCTGGTTAGGGTTCCCTCAGATGATTGGTCGGCATCTCATCAATGGATTGCTGATAAACTTGGTTTAGATCTTCAGGATGAATTCTCTATTGATGATTCTGCTTATGGTTCAGCTTTGTCCTCATCGTCATCCTCTTCTTCACTTCCTCCTAAGGTTCTTTGTATCGATAACTTGATATATATATATATATATATATATATATATATATATATATATATGTTAGATTTTTTATGCTTATGATGCTAGTTCTTACAATTTCCTAAGGAGGATTTTTTAAGGTAGCTTCTACCCAATCCATGCCAGGTCCTACTTGGGACATATTATCTTCTAGTGCTCCATCCTACATGTCTAATAAGGATGCTTCGCCGGCATATCTTATGAAATTGGAATCAGTTTGTACAGCTCAGCTAAAGTCCGCAAATTTTCTTTCTCTTTTCACAGAAGCTATTCTTTCGCCTCAAGAGAGTGGAGAAGCAGTGCTGATTTCTGTGCTTCATAACCTTGCGAATGTCTGCAGAAGTTCACTGAGCTATTTTTAATTATGGAGGAGTCTTCCTGTATTAAGGCTTCTAAGGAAATTCATTCTCAGATCAATTGCTAACATTAGGACCAATTCTAAGAGAGATTCTTCCTTTGTTAGTAGTCTGAATTCATCACCAAGAGGCGGTTTTAAACCGGATGAACATGGGGCTTATTCATCTAGTGTTTCCAAATTCTTGTAGATCCTGTTCTCGTTCGCAGCTTTTCAGATTCAGATATGTTTGAGGTTATTCCATCTAACAGACAGAGGTCTCATTATCGTCCGTCTCCTTAATATAGGAAGTAGATCTTCCGGTACAGTAGTTTACAGATCAAGAACTTGGGGTGGTTTTTTCATCCGTGGTTTTCATGGGAAAAGGGTTTGATGGTCTGGTTACCTCACAGATATGTCCAGCCATTTCCCCTCAATCTTTTCTCCCTAAAGAAATATTCAACCTTTGCGCATGGCGAATTTGAGCCTGTTCGGCAGACCTGGGGTCAAATATGTAATTGTATTTGTATAAATTAAATATGCTAATTTTGTGCATTTGTATTTGCCGTTTTACAAAACACTACTTGTATTTGCTCACCATATTTGATCAAATACAGTCAAATATCATAATAAATATCATCAAGATATATACAGACTGAAAACTGTAAAACATTCTCGCTTCATACATGCCATAGCTGATTGTAAACAATGAAATAGAATGAACAAGATATTATTTTCTATCTTCTCCATGAAGCAGTTCACTTTGCGAATACCATTGCCAACTATTAACACTTTGTACTCTAAAGACCAGATGCACAACAAGATCTCTGAAAGGAATCATATGAAGGAGATATGTTGAATAAGCTTAGTCAAATTATTTTCCAAATATTCAACACCTGTCCTCTATATGGTTAACAGAGACAAACAGATTACAAATTATGGTAAATAGGTATAGTATAGCCTATAGGTATATAGGTCACGGTTTTATAGTCTGCTTCCAGTTACATGCTCAGCTGATGTTACAACTTTACCCCCTGGCCATCGGTCCTTTTTCATTCCTGCACAATCTCAACTCCCTTTGGGAGCATACAGCCCAGCTGCTGTTTATAGGCGCACGATGCCTTTTTTTGCCAATATTCTGTATTGCCGACACTGCCCTCACAGGTACCTATTTTACAGATAGGTGTACTGGAACTATGCGGAGTGAAGTGCCTTGCTCAAAGACACAAAACGGCAGCCTGGCCGGGAATCGATCCCGCAACATTCGAGCCAGCGAGCTCAACTCCCTAACCACTCGGCCACTGCACCTCTCATGATGTTCGTGGCATGTCAACTTCTTTTGCTCTTTTCACCGGATCATCCATCGTAAGGTTATTCAGGCCGCACTGGTGCAGACTGGAAATATGAATCAACATTTATTAACTTTTACTTAAAAGATGATCAGAGTCCAGCTGCCTCCTTTTGCAGAAACATTACTAATTTTACAAAACAAGCGGAGTCCCATCTTCCAAGCACATCCCAGTCTCACCTCTAAGAAATAGTCTGCATGACATGATTGGTGAGCTTTTTATTCTATTATTATCCTTATTTTAATTTGTCAGTTTGTAATCAACAGAGTGAAGTTGATTTATTTGCACATTTAATGGTGTTATTTGATCCTTGGTTGATGATGTTTTATTCAACCTTCCTTTAAAGGTTCTCAAATCTGCAGCCACCCGTTAGTTTTCAAATGGAGCACTGACCAATTCTACATGTTTAGCAAGTAGTGATTGAATGGTATAGATATTGGTGGTGTGATAAAAGAACCACAGACACACAACACCCAGGCTGGTCTGTAGTTTTATTAACCACCTAAACACAGACTTGTCATTTAATCACTATGACCCGGTCTCAAAACACACACACACGCACGCGCGCGCACGCACGCACGCACGCACGCACGCACACACACACACACACACACACACAAACACACTTTGGATGCTAATGCCATAGAAACTATGGACAATCCGTAGAGGTAGGCAGATCTACGATTGGTTGGTTTCAGCCAATACAATTCGTCGTTAGCCAGATTATGTCGGGTGTTAGCCTGTTACTATACTTTACTATACTATTTACATGATCAGTAACATTAAAGTATACACATATCTTTGACCAACAATGGCAAATTTTAAGACAGATAGTAAGCTAGCACACTCTCGAAGCCACCAGCAACACACACATTTCCGTCATTCTCATAGCTGTCGCTAAGTATTGTGATACGCATTACAAGTATCGTGACAGGAGTATCTTGATTCGTATCATATCCTGGCTTAGTGTATCGTTGCCGCCCTAATGATTGCTGTGAATGACTCAGAATGAGACAGCTTAATAGGTATATTTTTTCTGATTCCTGATTAGTTATGCTGCTGTGTTCACAGGATCTTCTTTTGTCGCAAAATTCAGATTGTTTCGTTTAGAAAATTCTTATGTAGTTTCCAGTTTGTCTCCATATCATGAGTAAATCGCTGATGCCTCGTAACTGATAATGATCTTCTTGATCTTGATTAGTTATGGCGAAACATTCAAAGGACATTATTTTCGCTGTGCATTCGTCAAGTAGATAGATGGGTTAGATGTTTTGTCCCTCTGAATAATTCTGTAAATTTATTTGTAGGATTTGCAGTTTTCTGAACTGCTTAGAAGCTCATGTGATAGTTTGTTCCAATCCCTTATCGTAGTGGGTATAAAGCGGAATTTAAAGGTGTCAGTTTTCGCCAAAATTTGAAATAACCCGCACATACCGTTAAATCTCGAGTAAAAGACACATTTTTGGTCATATTACATGCTCTAGGTCCTATAAACGAGTACATTATTTGAGCATACTTTTTTGGTCTAGTTTCATAAACAAATTTTTTAAATGATACCACAAAAATTTAACTCATTTTTGCATGGTACAAATTCTCACTACCTTATGACTATGTTTAATGTATACCTCCAAACATCATCACAGAAGTGAAATTATTAAATTGGAGCGCCTAAATATTATGTGTCCATTAATAAAGATCATTTATTACATCAAAATTAATCCTGAATTTGACATAAAATAGTGTCGAGTAGGCTTGCGTGATTTTTGCTTTGAAATATCGCGATCGATTTTGTTTTAAACAAGAGGCCCAAGGGGCCTGTATCACTCACCTGGACCATAGGCATTTCAACTAGAATGCTCTTTATCAACGGTCACCAAACCGTTTATCTGGCAGTTTCGAAAATTGCAAATTTGAGATCAAAATACCCGAAAACACATAAAACCAATTTCGGCCCCAAAATCCATCAAATAAAAAAAAATCCAATCTGGACGCCAAACATGCTATATTTTGATTGGACCATGGTGCCCAGGTTTTGTGACAGATCAACTTCCTTTTAACAAACTTTAATGGCCCTTAGCCCCATATCATATTTGCCAAATTTCAGCCCGATCCCTTCAGCGGTTCTGGAGAAGTCATTTTCGCTACAACTAGGTCAACCAAGATGGCTGGCGAACCATCTGACCAATCAAGTTCCCTTGAACCAACTTTTGTTCAGCTCTTGCCCTAAATCATATTTCATGAGGTTTGCATCAATCCCACAAGCGATTTCAGAAGATTTTGACGTTTTTAAACGTTGGCCAAAAGCCACTGGCCCAATTGACCGATCGGCTTCGTTTGAACAAACTTGAATCTCTATGCCCTAAGGATGCTTCCTGCCATATATAATTGAAATCGGCACAGCAGTTCTCGAGAAGACATTTAAAATTTCCCATTGCTTTAGCATGGGAACCTTTGGCGGGAAAATGATCCAACATATCATATTTCATGAGGTTTCCTTCAATCCCTCAAGCGGTTTCAGAGATTTTTAGACGTTTCTAAAAATCGGCCAAAATCCAAGATGGCCACTGGCTTAATTGGCTTCATTTGAACAAACTTGGGACCCCTATGCCCCAAGGATGCTTCCTGCCAAATATAATTAAAAGTGGCCCAGCGGTTCTTGAGAAGTCGTTTAAAAGAAAAGTTGACGGACGGACGGATGGACATTCGACCAACCATTATACTGGAGTCTTTTAAAACAAGTATTCGGCCTCAGCCAATTGACAGTGATCTCACGCACATTGTCAGACTCGGAGGATCCCACATGGAGACAAGCTTCCTGAGGAGCATTGGGCACCTTATGTCAGGCTCAGGACTGCAAGAACTACTTGAGATCGTATATGCTAGCAACACTATGAGCCATATGCTGACTGGCAAGGCTGTGTCCAGAGCAATGAGCGGTCACATGCTGGTAGATGCTGCACTGAACACAATTCTTGTGGCCAATGTATACAATGTGCCTGTACCAACCAGAGACAGTAGAGAACACCGGTGTTGAGATAACCAATGATAGTCCTGAGATAGATGCAGTAGGGATGCAGGCTAAACAAGATATTGTCTCAATGGACTTAACATCAGAAACAGAACTGTATGAGGGTGCAGTATCTTGTGAATTGTCTGTGGAAGAAGTTTGTTCAGCAGAGGTATTGGTGAGAATCCAAAGTAAACTAAATAAGTATAAGGAAATGATGACTATGTGGACTGCACTTCTTTGGATACAATGAACATGGTGGACATCCTGAACAACTTTCTCAAAGCTAAGCAGACAGGCAACTCGAGATTACACCTTCAAGCAGTCCGAGAAATGTTATCGTACTTTGTGGCATCTAGACACACATTATATGCCAAATCTGCATACATTTACCTGCAACTGATGCATCGTCTTCCAGAAGCGCATCCAGATGTCCACCAGAAATTTGAGGACAGATACCATGTGATGAGAGGTAGTGACAGATATTGGGAAGGACTCTCAACAGATCTCATTATTGAGCAGGTACTAATGAGAAGTGTCAAGATACATGGGGGTTTGACAAGAGGAAAAGGAATGACAGACCCAGCGGTTAGTGTGGGTCCTTTCAATGCCACCATGCACAGCCATCAATGAGGCCATACAGAATCTCAGCGTTGTCTCATATGAAACCAGTGACCAGCACAAGGACACAACAGCTCGACAAGCTAGAGATGTCAGTGACACTATTGATCTTATTAGCTATCTCAGAGAGAAACAAATTCATTGGGAATACATCACTGTTTAACATTGCTAATGGCATGACAGTCCAGGAAGGAGTCAATGTTGAAAGAGCAAGAGATATTGGAGAAAAGATTCTAACCTATATGGTTGCGATATCTGTGGATGAAAAGTAGATACAGTAGGGACACTTGGTTCAAGATCTGTTGTCAAGATCAAAGGTGAATCTGTGAAGGTCGATCCACAGTTGATATTTCAGACTGATAACTGTTGGTGAGTGTGAGAAAGATCTACCATCACTGTTCAAATATGAACTCTGTAGTCACCCACCTGCACTATTTGAATCACCCTCTCTTCCCCTACAGGCCAATAAAGCAACACTTGCTGATACTCTGTGGACAGCCATGTAAGGGGAACAATGAGAACCCAGTGAAAATGTTCAGTATATCCTTGATGGTGGTGCTCTACTCCACCGCTTACCATGGCCCAGAAGTTTCGCGTATGACAGTGTGAGTCAGTTGTGTTAGATATGTGACACAGAAATATGGTTCTGCTGCGATTGTCTGTGATAGTTACAATGATGACTACACAACCAAAGATGTCACTCACATGAGAAGAACGGAGACGTGTGCACGTGTGACAGTGCACTTCACTGGTGGGATGATCATCCAATGCAAAAAGGAGGAATTCCTGAACTATACACCTGTGCAAAAGTTAAGCACCAGCAAAAACAATAGAACGTAGAAACATGATGGTACAACTAGGCTGCCATACTTTTTGTCCCCCGCGTTAGCTGACATAATTCCAAGTACGAAATGCACATGCATGCATGACTTCACGCCGCTAGATGTCCGTGCGTGGCGGGAAACAGCACACGTGTTCAGTTATGTAAAAGTCCAGTTTGAGGTGTAGAACATTACATACAGATTTAGGCGACAAGATTAGGAATTTTGTGTTCATGACCGTTGGTTTATTTGTACAGAGAGAATTAGCTCTTGATTGTGAACCGCTATGGCAAGACGAAGGTTAAGTGATCGTGTGAAATGGCAAATCATGGGCATGCATACCACTGGTATGTCATGCAGAGAGATTGGCAGACAGCTGAACATTAACCATACTGTAATCAGTCGTTTGATTGCAAAACATGGGCAAACTAACGAGGTGAAGGACAGGCCTAGATCTGGAAGACCGAAGAAGACTACTGCCCGTGATGATCGAGCCCTAGTACGCCTTGTTAGGAGATCTCCATTCACCAACAGCAGAGTGCTCAGCCAGCAATGGGAAACGCGCAATAGAGTGTCAATGTCTACCATCAAAAGGAGACTGTATGCTGCTGGCATGAAAGCTAGGAGACCTGTCAGACGTCCTCTCCTCACTGCACACCACAAAGAGGAGCGTCTGAGGTGGTGCAACGAAAGA
Source organism: Chaetoderma sp. LZ-2023a (assembly GCA_034401795.1). Classification (NCBI taxonomy): domain Eukaryota; kingdom Metazoa; phylum Mollusca; class Caudofoveata; order Chaetodermatida; family Chaetodermatidae; genus Chaetoderma; species Chaetoderma sp. LZ-2023a. The sequence continues at coordinate 91,069,140 of CM067372.1, forward strand.
AGACACTGGAACATGAGATCCTGGAGACGGGTACACTGGTCCGATGAAAGTCGGTTCCTGCTTCATGCCACAGATGGTCGAACTCGTGTATGGAGGTCCAGACGCACGGCGTACGACCAACGTAACATCATGGAAGAAGTTCCATTTGGTGGAGGTTCCGTTATGATATGGGGGTGCATCTCATTTGATTGTAAGCTGGATCTGTTGACTGTACCTGGAACACTAAATGGACAAAGATATCAAGATTCCATACTGGATAGAGTTGTGGTCCCTCATTTTGTAAATCATGCACCTGGAACCCACCCTATATTCATGGATGACAACGCCCGACCACATCGTGCTAGAGCTGTGCATGAATACCTCCGCCAGAATGCCATCGAAACCCTACCATGGCCAGCAAGGAGCCCTGACATGAACCCTATTGAGCATATCTGGGACATTCTGGGAAACATGGTGAGGAGGGATCCTCCTGTGCAGAACCTACAGGAATTAACAGACGCACTCCATCTTGAATGGCAACGAATACCAAAATGGCGTATCAGTCGGTTGGTGACCAGCATGAGACGTCGTGTCCAGGCCGTCATCCAGGCACAAGGTGGATATACCCGGTATTAATAATGACAGTCTCAAACTCGTGCACAGGTGTTAAACTTCGTTTTCAGACACCATTAATGACAATCTAGCCACGTGTGTCAACTGTATGGCAATAGTTGTCAGTTGTGTCAACGTAACCATATTCAGGCCTCGTTTTCAAGTTCAAACAAAAACATACAGTGTTTCCCCACCATCATAATCAGCATTCCTCTAGTTGCATTATTACCTCTTGCACTAAGATGGATGGGTACATAAATGTTTATGCTATTGCTTTCTTCATAGCACATGAATATACCCTCGCGTGTGCGTAAAAATAGGGTGGTGCTTAACTTTTGCACAGGTGTATATAAGATAAACAAATAGTGCTTCATACATTTTCTAAGTGACAAACTAGAGCTCGCCGAGTCCAGCACAGATCATGCAAAAAGCGATGCTGATGTGCTAATTGTTCAAACAGCTGTAGCATCTGCCAGAAACAAAGACACGGTTCTTATAGAGGATGACACAGACTTGGTGGTTCCCATACTGCATCATGCTGAAATGGACGCACATGAGATGTTTCTAGCACCAGAGCCCAAGAAAGCTTGAAGAACAGGATATGGTGCATAAAGCAAGCTAAAACGATTCTTGGTCCTGATGTATGTGACAATGTCTTTTTTATCCATGCAATTCTGGGCTATGATGCAACATCTCGCCCGTTTGGATTGGGAAAACATTTGGCCCTGAAGAAGACAAAGAGTGATGTCCTGTTCTGCCAGCAAGCTAAGTTGTTTAGTCAAAAAGGACAAGTGGCTAAAAAGGACATCATGGCAGCTGGAGAAAAAGCACTGGTATCTATATATGGTGGTGCAAAAGAGGAAGGACTGGATAGTTTACGATATAGGCTGTTTCTTGATAAAGTTTCTAAGAGCATATCACACGTGGACCCGCAAACACTACCACCAACCTCTGCTGCTGCAAAATACCACTTTCTCCGTGCATATTCTATCAGATGACGGAGTAGCAGAAAGGGACAGGTCGCAATATGAAGCCAGAAGAGTGGGGATGGCACACGGTTGATGGAATATACCTGTCAATACAGACGGACAAGCCTGCTGCACCATCAGAACTATTATTTGATATCATCTACTGCAACTGTAAAACGGACTGCAGCACAAGGTGTACATGCCAAAAATATGGGCTGCTGTCTGTAGAGAGTGCCGTCGAACAAGTTGTACCAACCCAGAGCTGCCAGATTTCACTGATCATTATGATTAACATAATCGTCCTTTTGGAGGATATTTCGAAGTCACACATTAGCTTCCTCAGAGAAGATCTAGAATCGCTGTTATCTAGTTGAGTACTTAATAGTTAATACTCACCCATCAATCAATCAATCCAACCATCTATTAATCGACCCACTCATCTATCCAGCCACCTGCTTATTTATTTATCTTTAGATAGATAGATAGATATAGATAGCTAGATAGATAGATAAAATATACCATCTGATTACATGACTTTATGACAAAATATTGGTACTTATTGACCATCTGCGGTGTATTAAAATGAATTTTACATACAAACCTATTTTACTATGTTCCCCATGCAAGCTGTGTCCAGAAACCCTATTTTAGGATTTTAGATTACCCAAATATGTTGTCTGAGAGCAAAGATATGGCAAAATATTGATATTTGACAGCCATATTGGATTTATGCAAATTAGGCATAGTTCCCCATGAGGGATTTCTTAGGACTTTTAGTATGGTGTTCTGGTGACCTCATAGAAATGCACTGTGGTAAAAAAAACTGTGTTGCAATTCGTTCCAAGTCGAGTGAAAAGCCCTAAGCTTTTATTTGATACCAATAACAACTTGCTTCCATGATTCCTTCAATGTTATATTAATTTAACAAAATAGACATTCTCCAAAATTATGAATACCGTAACATCATGTTAAATTACTGATTTATTATTACTAAACTCAGATCTATGCATGAAATGGTGATGCATATGTCAAACATGTTTGAGATTTAACGTAACATATGTATGTGGTAATATACTTTAGCTACTATGTATGTGGCTGTGTATGTATCTGTATACTATATATATATATATATATATATATATATATATATATATATATATATATATATATATATATATATATATATGCACTGGTCATGAAAATTTATTTTTTATGAAAATAAAATCTTAGTAAATTTTTTTGTGTTGTCCTTGATGGAAATCTTTTCATGCCCACATTGATTATACAATCTTAACTATAAGATATTTCGCTATTAATTAATAATACTCTGTTTTCATTTTCACACTGAATGAGTATGACATCTAAGGTGGCTTCATGCACTATTGGCGATTATTGCTTACTCTAAGAAATAGGTTTCATAAAGCTATGCAACTTATCGTTTCACGATAAAGATCTTCTGTTTATGCGATGTGGCTTACTACAAGACATGACAGTGACTCAAGAAAGTAGTGTATGCTTTAACCATAGAAAGTCGTTCCTGGACAAATATGAATTTTTACAAAAAAAAAGGGCCTGTGATCCTTATTCTATCATAATCACCCAGTTAAAGGAAGCTTACGTGTCTTTGATATCACTGCAACTGAAAGACTAAATAGAATAACAGAGAATAACATCAAACACAGTCAAAGGTTATGTTCAAGGTGTATGGCAAGATTTTCAGCAGATAGCGATATAACAGATACAAAACTGTCAGCAAATACTGATGTAACAGATGATGATAGTTTAGTTAAGTGATTCATATGATATAGATCAGAGTGCTGACATTCATGATGCAAATTAGCTTAAAACCAGCATAACCTCGCTTGGCTGTTCTTAGGGCTGTGCCGTTTTGGTAAGAACGCAACCAGTGATGGTGTTGGCCATACTTTCTGTTTTAACCGGTTATCCGGTTTATTGGCTGAAAATATTTTCAGTTTACGTGAAAAAAATAATAATTCGCAATACCACAAAAATAGAACATTTTTAGTGGTAGACCTAAAACTTTTGATTTGATTTGATTTGATTTTATTCTCTTGGTAAATATTACAAATTACAAATATGATAACTGCCTATTAGCTTGTGGACCCCTGACATAGAATAACATACAAATTACACATGATTTGACATAAGTAGACATAAGGCATTATGACAATATATTATACATAACTACAGACAAATAATATAGGATTTGACATAAAAAAGAGAAAAAAAAGACAAGCCATTTGACAAACATGGTTCACTTGTTTTTGATTGTTTTTCATACTGTGGGTAATATATTTCACTCATTGGAATGAGCTAGGGGATGAAGGGGGGGGGGGGTGCTGGAGTTCATCCTGTTTCTATTTTTATTATTATTATTATTATTATTATTATTGTCTATCACCTTCTTTCCCTAGAGGAAAGAGAGTAAATGTGACCATGTGAATCTGTGTGCGAGTCTATTTCTTAGTGTGTCTGTCATGGCTGGGTTTCTTAGAGCTAGCTCTTAGATATGATCAAGTTCTGGATCTGTGTATATCTTGAGGAGTGCTTGTCCAATTTGACTCAGATTTTAACACAGAAGCTGCACTCGCTGAATATTCAGAAAAACCACCACACCAACAGTTGTTGGTGGCTTTAGCCACCCACAGCGCCCAGTCAAGTCCTCTTCAAAACATCCAGCAAGAGGAGCTATGACCCTTGGGATGTGTTGTCTGTAAGACCCAGGAGCCAGACATTCACATAAAATATAATATAATAAAATAAATTAAACTAAATATGATTATGGTTAATGATACAGTAAAGATAACAATGGCCAACATGATTCTAGCACCAAACTGTTTTGGTTATGACGTAAGTAAACTTCTACACACATTTGGAATAGAAGACATTGCTGCCTTATGCAGAAAATTCTCCCACAAATTCCACTAGGTCCAGAACATTCAGCAGTACCTTTTATTTTATGTAGACGATGTGTTAAACCGGAGTGTAGAGGCAAGGCAAGAGCAGTAATATTATTATTGTTAGCAAGTGGTTCTTCATGATGAAGTGTTGGTAATTGCTGTGGTGTCCGGGCGCATCAAGGTGCAGTAACTAATGTATGAGTGAAGTCCAATTACTCGATTTAGTATTTATTAATGAACTTTTGTTTAATAATATGTTTGTAGGTATTTTGACTAATAATCTGTGTACGTGTGTTCGTGTCTGTGTTATACCAGAGTTTTGTAGGTTGAATGGATGGTTTTTGTTTTGAGATTTCCATTCTATTGTACTCTGTGTGAAAGTTATGTCTAGATCTGGTGTTGTATGAGTGTATTTCAGTGTTTAGGTTAAAGAGAGAAGACAGTGAATTTGGTAGATTACCTTTGAAAAAATCCTTTTATTATTGTATATAATTGGAGATTACCAATGTCTTCTAGTTTTAATAAAATTTCTGTCTTGTAAACATTTTGGGCCTCTCCTGTTTGTGCAAAAAGTTTAATGGCTTGCTTTTGAAGTGATTTTAGTCTTGCCAGTCTGATTTTATATGTATTAGTCCAAATAGTGTTGCAATAAGTAATTTGTGGGAGTATTAATGTGCAATATAGTGTTTTTAGTATGTTAGGTGATAAGTATGACTTAAGTCGTCGCATGATCTCAATGTTTCTCGCCACTTTAGATGTTACAATCTCTATATGTTTCTCCCAGGTTAGATCTTTATCCAGGTAGACACCTAAGAATATAGCAAACTCAGCCTCCTGTATTTCCTCATTATCAATGTACAATTTTGTTAAGTCATTTTTCTTTAGTTTTCTAGATTTTGTAAAGAGCATGTAATTAGTTTTCCCGACATTCAGTGATAATCTATTTACTTTAAACCAATTTATTACTTTTTCCATTTCTTCATTTACATTTTTATATAGTGTTTCTATGTTCTTGTTGTGGCAAAAAGCATTGGTGTCATCTGCAGACAGTATTAATGAAAGATGCTGACAAACATTGGGTAAATCATTCATATATATTAAAAACAGGAGAGTATTGATCCCTGCGGGACACCACAGACTAGGTTTTCATTGCTAGAGCAAGCTCCATTGTATTGTACGCACTGTACTCTGTTTGATAAATAGCTTGTTATCCAATTTAGGGCAATTCCTCTCACTCCACAATAAGAGGTTTTTTTAATTAGAATCTTATGATCAATTGTGTCAAAAGCCTTAGAAAGATCAAGAAATATTCCAAGAATATGTTCTTTGTTTTCTAAAGAATTTGTTATTTTTTTCAACATCTATCAGAGCCAGCATTGTGGAGTGGTTTTGTCTAAAACCATATTGCGCTTTATAGAGAATAGAATATTTATTTAAGAAATTTATCAGTCTATTGTAGAAAAGTTTTTCTAGAAGTTTAGAAAATAGTGGAAGTAGTGAGATGGGCCGGTAATTAGTAGTCAGAAGAGTCCTTCGCTTTATATATTGGTGTCACCTGTGCTACTTTTAGTCGAGATGGGAATATACCCTGCACCAGGGAAAGATTACAAATGTGGTTCAGTGGGATTAATATTTGTGAGACAGTTTTTAAAAATGTTCCATTTAAAATTATCAATGCTTGCACTTTTGTTCAGGTTTATTTGCACTAAGATTTTTGAGATTTCATCTGTGTTAGTAGGATTTAGAAAAACTGAGGATTGATAGCTGCCCATCAGATAATCTTCTATATTTGTATTAGAGGTATTCCTAATTTTTTCCGATAGGCTGGATCCAATGTTGATAAAATATTCATTAAATTTATTTTCTATATCTTGGTTGTTCGTTAAAACTTTGTCATTATATATAAATCTTGATGTCTCTGATTTCTTGTTTTGTTTATTCAGTAGGGACTTTATTAACTTCCACGTTTCTTTGATATTGTCTTTCTGATTGATGGATTTATTATGGTAATGATTGATTTTGGCTCTCCGGATTACTTGGTTTAGTCTGTTGCGATATTTTTTATATTGAGATTCATTGTACTTTGTAGGGTGCTTGATAAATGTTAAGTACAGCATGTTTTTCTTATGACAAGAAGCTATCAATCCCCTAGTTAGCCATGGTTTAGTCAGGTTTCGTTTAAATTGTTTAGCTGTTTTTAGTCGAAAGGCAGGATCATATACATCTGTGCACACAGTATGGAATGTGTTGTAGGCATCTTCACATGACTGACAATCAAGAATGCAGTTCCAGTTTAGAGCAGACATAGCGTCCTTAAATTTGTCAATATTTTCTATTCCAAAGTCCCTACACATTAGATTTTCTTTTATAAATGATTTTTGTTTAACTTCTGTTTTTTCCAGGTAGTAAATAGGCAAGTGATCAGACAGGTCTGCAACAAAAATACCTAGTTGAGTTTTCCATTCAACAATGGTATTTGTGAAGATATTGTCAATGATGGTCGCAGTTGTTTCTGTAATTCTAGTCAGTTTTGTTATGAGTGGATAGAAGCCATATGAGCCAATTAAGTTTAGTAGGTTTTGTGTATAACAGCAGTTTTGTTTTTAGTAGATAAATGTTGAAATCTCCCATAATGTGTCCTATCTTATTCTCATTTTAGATAGTTTGCAAAATGTTATCGAAAGCTTTGATAAAATTATCATTATCCGTTCCTGGAGCTCTATAAATAACACCAACAATTTTGCTTTTTGATTTACTTCTGGGTATTTCAATAAAAAGGCCTTCTATATCTACTTCCATCATGCACAGATCCTCTCTTATATTATATTGAATGGTTTCCTTTACATAGATGCCTACACCACCTCCCGTTGTGGTTGTGTGTTGTGCTGGTCTATGCTTTTCAATGAAGTTATAGTGCTGTCTATCAATTAAGCTAAGTGGTGAGTCTGGTTTCATCCGTCTCAGTAACACCAATGAGATCAAATTCATGAGAGCTTGCATCCAGAAACATGCCTAGTTTATCGTTATTCTTCAGAAGAGATCTGATATTAATATGAAGTTGAGAGAATATGATTGTTTCATTTACATTCTTAATTAAATTATCATTAAATTCCTTTTGAAGAATATAGTCACATTCTGGTGTTAGATCTTTAATTTCTTCATTATCAACATCATCGTGAGATACAATAATTTGGTAGGATTTGTTAAGCTTAAACGGATTAAAAAGTGTGTCTTGGTGGGCATATTGATACATGTGGTTATATCGTTCATTTATGTCCAGGATAGCTAACATGAAATCAGTATCATCATCATAGTGATTATAGAGAAATAAATCTATGCACCATCATGGCACCTCTGAGTTTTCTAGTTTTGCATATTCAGCAGTGGTAAGCTTTGAGCAGCGTAGGTTTCTACAGGAAGAACAAGGGAATTTGATGGGAATAGGATTGGGTGGAAAGGGATGAGTGAGGTATAGGTGTAATTGTGGGTAGAATAATTATTATACGATTCGCTATTGAAATCTTAGGAGAAGTGGACAAGTGAGAAAAAGGCTACCGGAAGGTTTCCTCAGCTTGGCAGAAAACATGTAGTTTAGGATGGCTGGGAGCAATTTAGATTTTTCATAATATCTAGCTGGTGGCTTCGGAGCAGCGGATATACTGGTATGGGTAATGGTCTGGCTGTATATATGGCTAATTATTCAGGATGGCAGTTTAATATTTTTATACCGGCAGGACAGAGCATAAATAAGGGTATGTTCACGGTGTTGCCTGATATATGGGTCTCATAAGGCGAAAATATGAACTTTCAAGAAAGTAATTTATTTTGTTAATTTCTTGATCTACATGTTGGCCATAAACATATGAATTTTTACAACTCTGGGGCATCTATTTACATAGTTATCGCCATTGTTAGTACCCTACCCCTTAGGTGGAAATCAAGTACATGAAGAAAATGTATTGAAGAGAATGCTACTAACTAATGAACACAACTGTATTTTTTAGAAACTCCTTAATATTAAACATATTTTTAACAAATAATCCTTGATACCTGTTAGGTATGGAAATGCCTGGATTTATATTGGGCACTGCATTTGTCAGTAAACTCATGTAAGACACCTATCTGCACCCCTAGTTCACGAAGGTACTTTGCTACTTCACATCATGCACAGAATTGTAGTCATGTGTAAGATCAGAGCTAATAACAAATACATGGTTAAAGAGAATATTGGGATTGTTCTCTGCACTATCAGGTGTATGGTACTATAATGGTAGAACAAAAGGGTTACATGTATAGATGCCTGCTGTTGTCCAAAGTAAAGTGGTTGTAGTTGATCCTGAAATTCACAAGCATAGTTTTCACTAGTCATGAATAGCTATAGCTTGCTTCAGTGGTAGGTGCCAAGAGTCTTAACAAGTGTTCAACACGTTCTTTAGGGGATCCTGTTTGTTCAATGACAGTAAACCTCTTCCAGTCTTGGTAAATGACTCTGTAGTCAAACATAGACCACTTTACTGTCTTGCCTTCTGATTGGAGCTCCTCTGGTAGCAAAGTAATCTTGCCTATACCACACTCACTACATGTATCTTGCTCTATTTTTTCTTCTTCATACGTCATTTCTTTTGTCTGATTTTGTCACTTTCTCTTTTCTTAGCGGATAGATCTTTCTCCTTGTGGGATTTTCGTGTGATAGAGGCACAGTCTGATTTTTCTGATTCTTTGGCACGGTAATTTAACCGGGCTTTTTTCACATAATTGTTCTTTGTTTTTCTGATAATACATTCTGTCAGAGTTTTGTTTTGTCCTCCTTTCTTTTCCTTGCAAGTTCAAATCTTTCTTTCCCAGTGAGTTTGCTTTTTGCTTTCCCCATTATAACTGGCGTATGCGTGTGTAATTCTCAACTGCAAAGGAACAGGGTTAGTAATAAATGAAAAGATGTAGTTGCCCACAACGTATGATGCTATTTTCAGGTTGCCCGCTGCAGATTAAGGTTGCCCATATATGTTAAGCTAAATGACAAAGAAAATTAGAATCACTATTGCTTTGTCAAGTAAATTCTGAAGAATGGGCACAATTATTGAGAAATGGCATTAAGCATACTGGTTACTCTTCTAATAATTAAATAAATAAATGCCTTAAAATGAAGAGTTAGTCAGTATTTACCATTGTTGCCCTGTGTACCATTAACAGCCAAAGTTTAGTTGCCCTGTTGAAAAGCAGGTTGCCCTGGGCAACAGGGCAAATGGACATTTCGATCCCTGAGGAAATACAAAAAAATGTGATCATAAAGCTACATGCATAATTAACTACACTAGATACTGTACTGTAATAATAAAATCATGTTATCGCTCTTTGTTCATGCAAATAGCAGGTTGACACTTTCGAAAATCTTAAACAAGAGGCCTAACGGCCTGTCGCTCACCTGCAACATTAGCATTTGAAATACTGGGTAGTTCATATCTCATGAAAATATATTTCGTGAAACTTCTACAGATGACACATAGATTCTATGTTTTAATACAGAATAATCTTCGAAATAAGATCTTAGTAAATCTGCCATGACAATTTGACCGAAGAATCATGTTTGTACTCCAATTTTGAATCCAAATATTTTACAATTTTTCAAGAACTCTAGTGAATAAATCTGACAATTTTTTTCAAGAATTCAAGCGCATAACTGGAGCTGTATTTTAGCCAAACTGAATGCCAGTCAAGGGCTCATCTCCCATGTTCAAAATATGAAGTGAATCGTCGAGTTTTCGAGTGGAAACAGAATTCCACGCATGAAAACGATTTCTATAATCCTTGCCGATAACGATTTAGAGTAAAATCTCATGACTTGATAATTCCAATTATAGTGTTCACTAGGTGTATAAATTTGATAATAAACTGAATTTATAACTTTGATAGGTGCCAATTTCTTAATCTGATTTGGCAAAAAGTGTTAATGGAATAACAAAATTAACATTCTTAGATAAATGTCTGTGTCTACTTGTATGACAGTCATGTTCTTTGGCGTGTTTGGACGTTAATGACAATGACATGGTGTTAGGGTCAACTGAATTTCATGCTCATCCATGGGGGGCAATTTTATGTTGGTAAGAGATGATGGACACATGAAGTACAGTTGAATAAGACTAATTCTGGAATGATGGTTCGGATGAAGTATATGAAATGTGACATAGAGATGGCACTATGCGAAGTTGTACTTACTATACAACAACAGATGACATCGCTAAGTTACAGACAGCATTTAATTTTAAGTAATTACTGACCATGGAACACAAAATTACAATGACATTAGTGACAGAAATAAATGTATGGAAATCTTGAAAAGTACTTCTCAAACATGGTCACTAGATCAACTTAGTCAATGAATTACTGGTAAAGACAGGAGAGTTCAACTTGTCATATGCTTTTTGGATTTAAAATAAGGCGCTTCATTAAGACATCTGGTCGGAAGATTACTAGCATTAAATAAGGAACAAAATTTGGACTCATATCAGTACCAATTCAACGTTATTAAAAATGCAATTTTTTCATGTCTACAATTAGCTATTTAAGAGACACTATCTTCATCACCTACTGCATGTGGTAAGCAACAGGTTAACAAACATGAATAATAATACTGTATATATGGTACCTATGTGTAATTGTAGAACTTTATATAACTAAGAATTATTAGCATCATATAAAAATTTATGATTACAGAAACTATTTTTAAAACCTAGAACATCGCTTCTAAAACAGTGTCAGTAGCGATAGGCATCACAGGACTGCACTAGACTACATAGTCCATGAATTACAAAAAGAACACTTCAACCTGTCAAGAAAGATCATCTGCCTTTTGGGTTTAAAAGTTCTTTCATTAACCCTTTAAGACTCGAGACGTCAAAAACAGCTTCTGCAGGGGTCTTGGAAAATGTCCATTTGGAAAACAAAAATTTTTTTTTTTGGAAAATGCAATACAAGAATGACTGACTCGATAATCAAGCCAGTCATCGATTTTCAAAAATAGTCTTCTGTAGGTTTGCAAATGGACATTTTTAATGAGAAAATTTAAATTTTATTAAACAAAGTTGAGGGTTAAAGGTTTAAGACATTTCGTCAGAATATTACCATTAATATGTATCTCAATCTTGTATACTTACGCGGTTTCATAGAAAAATTATTTGGGCAAATTAATAGTTGCACAGTTTAGCCAATGAGAACTCACTTTAAAATGATAGGCAAATTGAAACTTGCTGTCTAACATTCAATGTAGATGGAAGAGTTCGCCAAGAACGAATCAGTTGAAATGATGTATTAGATATTTCCGATAATTTGATTGGTCAAATCAGGATATCACATTTATGACGTACATGATGTAGCCACATAAATTATGAGATAACTTTCTTTTAAGACTTTAAAAAAGTTGATCTTTGATACAGGTTTAGAGACAAAACTTGTGACATTGAACTTTTTATGCAAAAAACCCTCAGAAGCGTCTTCTAGGGAGATAGCTTGCTTGTCTCATTTCGACCAAGGTTTTCTAGGCAAGTAAACTACAAACCGATGAAGAAAAACATACAATTTTGAGTTGACCGTGAATTTTACTGAAACATAATTAAGCTCCTTTATGACAAAGTTCCTGTGGTAATTGTAAACTAAGAGTTTTAGTGACGCTGATAAAGTAGCAAAACAAGTCAACAATTTGCATGGAATAAAAAATGCAACTGTGGTCCATGTAGTATCCGTGCATCATGAAGGATACCCCGCCTTTCCACTGAATCTTGCCTTTGGCTGAAAGCATGCAATTAATATTGAAGTTGGGTGAACCATGAAGTAGGCCTAATTTGATACTACAAGTAACATGCATCCATACACCAAGATTGGTTAAAAAACTCTTAAAACTAAAGTCAGGACAGGGATTTTCTATGCTGATTAGTGAATTGCGAAAGGTAGGTCATACTGACCTACCTTTAGTATGACCTACCTTTGATACATGATGGATCGTTAGCCTACAATGCATACATACACCACATTTGATTAGTGTAAACCAAAACCACTTGAAGTTATAAAACGGATAACAATTTTCTATGATGCTCAGTGAACCATGAAACATAGGTCAGTGACCTACTTCCGATATATAACTAACCTTTAGCCTAAGATACACATCCATATAGCCATAGTTGAATCCATGTATTTGTGAAAAATTCTTCAGAATATAGTTTGTACAAAAAATTTGGGATAGACAAACAATTTTATATGATGTGCAGTAAACCATGAAAAGTAGGTCAGGGTGACCTACTTTTCATAGGCTACAGAAACTTAGCCTACAATGCATCCATAAACCAAGTTTGGTTGTAACTGTATAAAAAAAACCTTGAAACTACAGCCCAGACCATAGTAACCTATGATGTTCAATGAACTATAAAAAGTATATCCTTTAAGCTATGATGCATCCCTATGCTGACTAAATATGAAAAACTTGAAAATATAGTACGACCAAAAAAATCGGGGACAGACGAATACAACTTTTTATGATGCTTACTGAACCATGAAAAGTAGGTCATGGTGACCTACTTTTGACATAGGACAGCATTAGGGTACAATGCATTCATATACTAAATTTGGCTACTGAAAATACAGTTCAGACAAAAAAACTCGGACAGATGATGCATACACAGACAAAGCGATTACTATATCCTCCTGAAACGGAGGTGTGCATAAAAGTTGAAATCTGTCAAGAAGCTAAGGAGGAGATGCATTTTGACAATTTCTGGCAAGGTTTTTTTTTTTTACAAAAATAAGATTTTCACCCCAAAAATTGACCAATCAAAATTCTAAACAGGAGTTCTAAAGCCCACCAGTATAGGATCCTTCCAGGCAAATTTAGTTGAAATCTGTCAAGAAGCTAAGGAGGAGACATGTGACACTTTCCGCTAAATTTTTTACAAAATCTCATATTTTGACCCCAAAAAAATTGACCAATCAAAAATTTGAATAGAAGTTCCAGAGCCTACTTCCATAAGATCCTTCAAGACAAATTTGGCTGAAATCTCTCAAGAAGTTAAGGAGGAGATACGCTCCGATACTTTCCGGTACATTTTGTACAAAATCTAAGATTTTCACACACAAAATTGACAAATCAAAAATCTGAATAGAAGTTCTAGAACCTACCTTCATAGGATCCTTCTAGCCAAATTTGATTAAAATCTGCCAAGGGGTATAGGAGGAGATACATTTTAAAGCAACAGTTGATGGATGGACGATGGACGGACGCCATGGCATAAGCTCACTTGGCCATTCTGGCCAGGTGAGCTAAAAATGTGACATTTTCTCTCAATGTCCATCTCCACCTGTTATTTAACCAAAAAAAGAGAGGGAATATAGAGTGTAATACATTTTTGGAAACTGGAAATAATGTGCATTCCAAAACCACTATGTAGAGTGTTTTTCACAACTATACTGAAATTCACACATAATATTTCTGGAAGTCTACACTTAAACTTGCAAAAAATAAGGGGTGTGACATTTTCTCTCAAGGTCTTAGAAATATCTGATACAAATCTTATTGTACCTTTTAAAAGCGATAACTGTGCTGAATTACATCTACAGCATGTGTGCATTGCACCGTAAAAGTTTGACAAACTATCACAAAGTTTTTGGGTAGTCAGAATTATTTTAATAATCAAGGTTGCATCACTCCTGGCTGTTCGGAAACACTGACTTATGGAAATTTTTTCTATTTTCTGCCATTACTCATAGGATATGCTAGCACTGGAAAAATCAAACTATATTTCAGAATGTCCATTTACTTCTGATCATTTTGATATGCCACACTTCTTATTTCAACAAATATTTTGTGCATAATGCAAACTTTTACAATTAGGGTTTTTGGTCGTCCGAAATCTCTTGAAGTGTAAATTTTTATCATTTTAATAGCTGGAAACTCTTGTTAGGAATAGAAAATCTATTTGCATAAATATTTTATAATTTACCTCTTAGCCAGATCAATTACCTTTAAAATGATGTATTACATGGCAAAGTGGGCCTATAACCTGAAGGTACAAGAGAAGTTGATTACTAAAGGGGATGCAAAGATTCAAATGTCAGGCAACAGTGTGAACATAGCCATGATGAGGATAAAAATCCCCCAACAGACCACCCTTTAGTGGGTTGGTCTGTAGTTTTATTAACCACTATAAAAACATACTTATGGTTCAATCACTACTTGCTAAATCAAATATCTGCATTTAGCTATCAGAATAAAATTTTTATGCTCGCTTACATACTTCCTAATGCCAAACCATCACCATGTAGACCCACAACCAGGCTTCTAAAATCAGTACGACGCTTATAAGCTTTAAGAGCTCTGACTGGACACCAAAATCTGTCAGACGGAGAAAAGGAAGACAAAGATTTTAAAATAATCGGCTTAGCTTGATAACGGTTTGATTGAGTTTTTGATAAAAAATCCCTTCTAGGATATAAGACCAAACCATCCCCAGCTTCGATAAACCTATCCTTTTCAACGGAAAAAGCATGTATCTCCGATCGTCTTCTAGCAGAAGCAGAATCCACTAGAAAAACAGCCTTAAAAGTTAAAAGCTTTAACCTAATCGTAGAGATAGGTTCGAAATGATGACCTGCCAAAACCTGAAGAACGTAAGCCAAGTTCCAGGAAGGCAAAGATTTAGCAACAAGAATATTACCTAAACCTCTGATGAAACCATTAAGAACCTTAGTATCTTTAACATCAGCATTCAACAAACAAGGAAGAGAAGATGCTAAAGAAATCTATATCCTCTAACAGTGTTAGCAGTCAGAAGTAGAGAATCGAACAGATAAGATAAAAAGTCTAACACCTGGGAAATAGAAACAGAATCGGGCACGAGATCATGATATGAACACAATTCTCCAAAAATCTTAAGTTGACCCTTGTAAACTCTTCGGGTCGACTCCCTCCTGGCCGAATCAATGATTTCCTGAGATCTTGCAGAAAATTTATTCTCAGGGACCGAGCACTTGATATTCTCCAAACACACAGACTGAAGATTCCTGGGTATGGATGAAGGCAAGTTCCCCTTACTTGGGACAACAGGTCTGGGGACACTGGAAGCAGACGGGGGAAGTCTATTAGAAGATCGAGAAGGTCTATAAACCAGATCCTTTTTGGCCAAAAGGGAGCTATCAACAAAATCTCGCAGATCTGGTCCCTGACTTTCTTCAGATCCAAAGGAACCAGGATAGTTGGAGGGAACGCATAAGCGAATATTCCTGTCCAGGACTGAGACAGGGCGTCCACAGCCAACGCCTGAATGTCCGGAAAAGGAGACATGAAAGGAGATCTGGGCATTCAGAGAGGGTGCGAACAGATCTACGCGAGGACAATCCAGGAGGTTAAAGATCGCTTTGACAACCGACCTCTTTAACTGCCACTCTGTGTGGGCAAATTTGGAGGGGCGAGACAGTTGATCCACCAGAAAATTCAGACATCCTGGGACATGGGTGGACACCAGGAAAATCTGGTTCATGCGACACCACATGAGGAGATTCCACACCTCCAAACAAAGGAGACGACTTTGTGGCCCCCTGCGTGTTGATATAAGAGACTACTGTTGAATTGTCTGATCAAATCGAGATCTTGAGACCCTTTACCCGATCCGACCAAGAAAGGAGAGCCTTCTTGACAGCCCACAACTCCAGAATGTTGATGTGGGCTGACGACTCCTCCAGGGACCACACGCCTGAGACACACACGGAATCCCGGACCGCTCCCCATCCCTCCCGGGAAGCGTCTGTGAAGATGATCGCTTGAGGAGAAGACTTGACCAGAGGAACACCCATCAGAAGCAGAGAGCGATCCTTCCAAAATTCTAGGTGGGGACTTAAATGCTCTCTGACAGGGATCTGATGGTAAATTGAATGAATCAACTGTTTCCACAGGGACATAAGATACATTTGGAAAGGTCTTCTCATCAGCACCACCCGCCGCCGACGGAATGATGTTCTCGACGCTGACCATCAAGCCTATCACCCAGAGAAATAAGATTGCTCTGACCACGGCAGAGGAGGACAGAATTTCCATGGTTACTAGGATGGCTTCTACTCTTATATCTGAAGGGAACACTAAGCCTCGAACTAGGTCGAAAGAAATGCCTAGGTGGGTGAAAACCTGAGACGGAGTCAAAGATGATTTTTCGAGATTTATGACCCATCCTAGACTGGAAGCCAGACTGCAGACCTCTGGAACGATACTTGACAGAATTGAGGAAGATTCTGCTTTTAGTAACCAATCGTCTATATAAACGTGAAGGGGAATAGAACGACGGTGCAGAATTCCTGCTACTGCTGACACTAGGCAGGTGAAGAAGAAAGGAGCCATGGTCAGGCCGAAAGGCGTGACTCTGAACTGCCATACCCGGCCCTTGAAAGCGAATCTCATGAACTTTCTGAAAGAAGGGTGGATGAGAATGTGAAAATAGGCGTCCTTTAGGTCTATGGACGACGTCCACATGCCTGGACTCAGACTGGTGATAATCTGAGATACAGTCTCCATTTTGAATTTTGGAGTAGATATTAGATTTAATCTCTTTAGATAGATAATTGGACGCCATCCACCTGTTTTTCTGGGGACTAGAAAGAGAGTTGAGTAGAAGCCCGGGTCTACTCTCCAACAAGGAACCTCTTCTATAGCCTTCTTTAGACAATTTGACTCCAATTCGTCTTCCAGGGCTCCCAACTTCTCCAGATTGGATGGAACTGGAGTCCATTTGGGCTGGCAAGACAGAGGAGGAGGCAGATCTATCCAAGACGGTGCATAACCCCAGCAGATTTGTTCTAAAAGCCAGGAGTCCTGAACGAGGGCTTGCCAAGTCTCCCAAAACAGAGACAGGTGCCATCCTACTGGCACGCTGGGAAGAAGGGACTGCACCGACAGATCCAAAGGTGGTAGAAGAGGAGGAAGGACTGGGAAAAGAGAAAAGGAAAGGCCTACCCCGGCTGTGGCCATCCCTTCAAATCTGTCTAGTTTGAAAACCTCTAGAGGAGCGGCCTCTAGAACTAGATCTAGAACCTCGTGAGGAAAACTGACCCCTTCTCACCTGAGAAGGGGCTTGACGAACTCGGGCTCCAGGTCTATGAGAAGAAATGGAGTTGAAACGATCCTCCTCCGCGGATCTGGATTGGGAAACAGAGGACCGATTAGAGTTAGTGAAAACCCTTGAAGGATAAGCCCCATACTCATCCGGCTTGAGACTCCTGGGAGAGGAAGACGGACTCTTGACCGAGGAAGAGTCCCTCTTAACTGAAGGCTTCAAAATAGAGATCTGATCATGCAGATCCTTTGCTGATCTAAGGCAATCAGACTCGGCTCTAAGAATAGAAGTAGAAGTTTGGCCAAAGATATCCAATCCGAAAGGAGGAGCTGAAATAAGGTTACTCCTGAGAGAGTTCGAAATATTCACCTCTGAAAGTTTCTGTGACCTTCTTTTAGAGGTAATGAAGCCAAAGGAACGGCAAACCGAGTTCAAGGAACCTCTTGAAAGATCGGCTAATGATCGAAAAACTTCAGGAGGAATCTGACCACCATTCTCCCGAGTCCTGAGAAGAGCCTCTGAAAGAAGGGCCAGAAAATTAGCTGATTTTAATTGAGCACGACAAACAGACTCCCATTTAAAAAGGTTAGAAGACGATTCTACCTTAGAGGATTCCTTAAGATTCGAAGAAAGAACATCCCAAGTCGGACCATTAAGAGATTGAGTAGAAGCCAATCTAATAGAATCATCTTTCGGAACCTGAACCGGAGCATCTACCTTGGGAGTAAGAGAGAACTCTTTTGACTGAACATCATTAATATAAAAATCCAGCATATCTACAACCAAACTATCCACTGGAAGAACACAAGGAGCACTAGATGAAGAATCAGAAGATGAAAGAGCAGATCCAAACGAAGGAGGATCAATCGAAAATTCATCCTGAAGACGGAAGAGATAGAGAAGAAGCTATCCATTGATGAGACTTAGACCAGTCATCCGGAGAGGCCCTCACCGGATAGAACCTCTTCAGATCCCTGGCCCTGACTGATCTCTGAGTAGCATTGACAGAAGAATGAAATGGAGAAGAGGGAGGAGGACAAAGGTCTGAGTCTAAAGAAGCAGATGAATCAGATTCTTAGAGAGGAAGGAGAGGATAAACCTCTAGAGGTAGCCTCCGAGAAAGAGTCCAAAAACAAAGAAGACTGATCAGATGGACTAACACCACGTTCCTCTCGCTGATTAGAAGGAAAAGAATGTGAATCTAAACCACTGGCTGAAAATCTGGAAAGGGTTGAAAATCTAGCTGAAATAATAGAGCGATGAAGAGA
The DNA here is from genome assembly GCA_034401795.1 of Chaetoderma sp. LZ-2023a. Lineage (NCBI taxonomy): Eukaryota > Metazoa > Mollusca > Caudofoveata > Chaetodermatida > Chaetodermatidae > Chaetoderma > Chaetoderma sp. LZ-2023a. Next base: position 91,087,970 of record CM067372.1, read on the forward strand.
GGAATCGCGACTTACTGAAAACAATGAAAAATCTAAACCCGAATCAACTATCTGGAATTCCAATTCTGGAGAAAGAACGACAGAAACCATAGGATCCAAATGATCAAAAGCAGGAGAAGAGGAAGAATAAGAAGGAAGAGTAGAGGCAGACGGAGAGGAAGATGAAGAAGGGATATGAGAAGAAGAGTTCTGATGGAGAGAAGCCTGAATATGAAGAAAACCTGGAGGGGGAGAGATAGTTGAAGAGTGAGAGAGAAGAATTAGAAACATGGGCAGACGAAAAATCTCTAGCCGACAACACAGATGAGGAGGAGGAAGAAGGATGACTACTACCTTTCTTAGAAACTACATGAGAAATGTGAAGAGAAGAAGAAGAAGAATGAGAGTGTGATACTACTTCACGAGAGGAAGGATGAACAAAATCAGAAGAAAGAACAGACTGAGAGAGAGAAGAACGATCAGGATAATGCCTATCAAAAACGTGAGTAGGAGCGGCGCGAAAATAGTTAGAATCAGAAGGAGCAGACATACTACTATAATGGGAATCTGAGTTAGTCGACAGCTCATAATTTGATGTGCAAAAATTGTTTCCAGCAGAAACTGGAACACCGAAACCGGAAATAGAATGCTTCACCAGATCTACTTGACCTGGAGAAGCATCTCTTAAACCGGAAGCAGATAGACTGTCACCGGAAGCGGAAACACCGGAAACGGAAGTCGATTGCAAGGACGGGTCTAACAGACCCGGATATGCATAATTAGAACTGGAAGTAGCTCCACTGCCGCCGGAAACGGAAGTTAACAAACCGGGACCGGAAAAAGAGGATTTATGCAAAGTCGGGTCCAATAGACCTGGATGTGCATTCTTCCTACCGGGAGTATCAACACTACTACCAGAAGTGGAAACTGGCAAACCAGAAACGGAAAAAGAAGAATGCTGCAAAGTCGGATCCAACTGACCCGGATATACATTCTTCCTACCGGAAGTAGCAACACTATAGTCTGTCAGCTTGTGTACCTTATATGCATTTTTGGGTATAGTAGCTGAAACTTTCAGGAAGTATTTTCAAGATATCAAGATACATGAAACCACTTGATACCAATTTTTCCTATCTATCGATAAGCCGCCATCTTGGATTTCAAAATGGCCGCCATATTCAAGTTAGTTTTCTACTTATCTCGCCGGCTGTTTATTGGCATACATGATATCAACGTACATGCCATACTCTATAGCATGTTTGCATTAGGGATTCATGTAAAATGATAGAAAATAAGATAACAAACAACAGTGTCCCCTAGAACGGCCATATTGGATTAACCATTAAACAACAATACAAATTCGCTTATTGTAAATATAATACACTGAAGTCCTAATTTTGAGATCAGTTTGCATCATCTGGGTCAACATAACTACTTAAGTTCTGGCAATGGTCTTCCTCTCCTTCACACCGGCACAGTTCTGTACACACTAGACCTTTTAATCGACATGAACATCTACCTGAAGCGCACTTATTTGTTGAGCTTGGGTTAGTGGTACCACACATATACCTCACTAACTCAACCACCGCTGCAGGGGCTGGTGCAACCTTGGATAACAGAGGTACAAGCCTATGCTCTTCCTTCACCCAGCCATGCTGTAAGGGATCTGGTGATAGTGGACTGAAAACAAGGTCATGTTCCACGTGTCGGTGGTAGCATGTCGACACCTTTGTTCATGCCTTGTTTGAATAGGTGCCATCTGAGGTGATGCGGCTCAGTAATGTGAACATTCTTCTTACAGAATAAACTACATAAAAAGGAAATGCACCCATTTAATGTATCATTAGAAGGCTGGGTGTCACAGCCGAGGCCGGATATTAAAGTTACAATCTTGGTATCTGCTTTTAGGAAGGCTTCTAAGCACGCTTTCTTAGACTTTCCTCTAATATGTAGCCTGTGGTATCACAACCAGTGAGAGCATGCCATTTGCAGAGAGCATTTGCTCTCTCCGGTCCAAGAGCATCATAAATAGGTTGAAGTAGAACTAGTCGTCGTCGATCACCCGTGCCCATCACCAGGGCAGATTTCTTGCCAAGAAGAGCTGTACGTCTCAGCGCAAGAATCAAAACATCTGCATCCTGACTGTAAATGTGAACAGTATATCCAGCTTTATTTGCTTCCACTGCATGCAAGATCATTAAGGTATCGGCTTCTTCTTGCATACTGACACCAGGAGTGGCATTATTGGTGTAGTTGGACATCACTTCTTTGCGTGTGGCTGTTATCATACACATTTTAGAATGGTCTATTAATCTCTGTGCAAGATAAAGTGTCAATGAATCTTTTGTAGCTACACTTCCAAGGAATACTTTTAATTCAGTAATTTTGGTATTGTCTTCTACATTATAATCTTTTGGCTGTGCCTTTCCACCCCTGCGTCGTTCACGTGTTGATTCCTTTAATGAGCCAACGACAGCGTAATTGTCAGAAATTACCCGTACAGAATTGTAATTACGTGATTTGATATCAATGAGCTCAACATAAGCTTTGCCAAGGGCTTTACCATTTTCAAATGACTTCACAGCCATGAGTTCTTGTACTACGACCATACCGTCTACAATTAGACAGAGCTGTGCATCTGTGGAACCGTATGCACCATCTGAAATGAGATTGTCTTGGCAATCCTCCTTCGGTGACACTGGAAGATTCTCTAAGACAGTTATCAATGAGCCTTTATTTAATGTTGGGTGCACAGAACCATCTGGTCTCATTAATGTCCGATTAACATTTGCAAATTCATAATTACCAATCACCTCTTCCATATCTATTTCACGAGATGAGCGCGCTACAACAAGTAGTCGAGACATTAGACCAGACGTTGCCTGGAGGGTTACAACATCAGACTTTGCCTGTACTTTAACCTCCTTGGTTGTAGAAGTCCATGTAAACGACTTACATTTTGTCATCTTGTCCCAAAGATTTGTATTTCCACATATTCTTTCATCAACAAATTTCTGCATTGCAGATTTTCCCACAAGCTCACAGGACAGGATGCTTTCCTCAACAGCTTTAGGAACTATTTCATTAGTGACAAGCTTAACCATTGCTGTATTGCCACGCTTGAATATTCCACAAGGTGCTAGGACATCAAATAGCTTTTTAATAGCTTGTTCTTGCCTGAGTGTTGTTGACTTATTGAGTTCATGGTGATCCATTTTACTCTGTTTCTTTAAGTCAGCCATGGCCTCTGTTTCATTGGCAATTCGTGCTAATTCTGGTGCGCACATACAAAACTTCAGAAGAGTAGCAGGAGACTGAGTGATGCCACCAATAGCACCCTGACCTTTGAGATTTTTGTTTATATGTTCTTGAGCATGATCAATACCGATGCGGGTGAATGGTATCTGGTTGGAAGTGTTCACAGTGAATTCATGTGCCATAAAGTCTTGCCAGATTTCTGGATCAGTAGTTTGAAGCCCACACATTCGTGCAATATATCCTGGAATATTCTGTGCATAATCATGCCTCCCATAAGCAAAGAAATACACACATAGTTTTTCAAGTGACGACAGGTAAAGGAACCAGTCACCTAGCCGGGTAGCACGCTGGAATTGCAGCACGGTCAAGACCTGTTTCATGTGGATTCGTGCCCATTTGATAATGGGCTCTGTGTTGTGCTCAGCATCAAAGTCGGCAAGCTGTTTCTCTATATTAAGTGACTCAAGTGTGATTAATAATCCCTTATGTGACTCACGAATGCTCTGCTTCGATGTGCATGCATCAGACAGTATTTTAATACTCTCTTCAAGAGCTACGCGGACAGCAGGCCTTTCAGCAGAAAACTCCTATCCAAAGATCGAACAATACCTGCAGGGTGACTTCGTGAGCTTCCATAGCTCTGTTGTAATGATTCCCATTTATAATTTGATTAACAGTCACAGAACTGTACAAACCAGCTTCGACCCAAGCCTCGTCAATCCCGCTTCCTTCTATGGCCTTTCCCAAACATCTGAGAGCACATAATGAAGTGTGGAATGCACCTGGACACACAACAAACTGATCCTTGAACTGTGAATCCAAATATTCCAACTTCAACACTCGTTTGTATAGATCCATGCCAAATGTGACAACAAGCTTCCGCCCATTACCAGACACCAGTCTGTTCAATCTACAAAGTTGGTCTAAAGTGGTAACCAGGGTTGACTGCTTCACGTCCAGATTTTTTTGAATGGAAGACACCATGTAATTTACCTCTATGTTGGGATAGTTCAATGTCTGGTAAATTGTGTGTGATGTTTGTTATTAGTGTTCGTCTGGATATTGCATGACCAGTGACTCTGTGGTCACGCATCATATTATAATACAATTCTTCAGCCTGAACAGTCGTTATATAGTCTCTAGATTCTATTCTTTCATGCACCTCATCGTAAAATTCCATCTCTGCTGCTATACAGAAAATCGTCTCCTCACTATTCTGATTAGTTTCAGTGCGTCTTTCAGGGCCTTGAACATAAATTCTCCAGTATGTGGTTTTGCAGGATTTGTGATAGACAATGTCCCTAGCCAGAAAGTCCTCTTCTGATATTATGCCGGCCAATTGTACTTTCCAGGATGCATTGTCACTTTTATCTACTATCTCTTTGACAGATATCCTGCTATTCTCACTACGACAGGCATATAAAATTTCATTATCTTTTTCCGTATTTTGACCTTGACAGAAAAAGCACTTTTCACGATCAAAACGCTCTGTGGCAGATCTCAGTAGTACGCTACTAGATTCTACAGATAAGGTTGGGCGCCCCTTCACCTTACGTTGTTCAGGATTATTGAGATACTTAATCTCGTCTCTTTTAGCTTTGTTCTTGTCTGTGGTTTCACTATAACAACTGCGATGCCACTTAGCACCCTTTTGCAAAAGGTCTGATGCTGTTATACCTATTAATCTGTTCCCTACATTAATAAAATCATGACTGCCCCATTCAGATCTTTTATTGACATTCGCTAAAAATGTATCATATGATTCTACATCTCGGGGGGTGGTCAATCTTTCTTTCTTATTATATTCCTGGAATTTAATACATAAACTGTAATCAGTTGGTTTATTTTTTGCCGGCAATTCTAATTCACTCTCCATCGTTGACTACATGTGTTACCAAATGGCAAAGATATGCAGTTTGTCTGTTTGTTAGCAGACGACAGCGCTTTTTATAAATAAAATTTGAGGATAAGCGCAAGATCGTCTTTTCAATTTACTTTGATCCATATATTCTAAAATTATCCCGGGCTATGTATTATTATAAAAATACATTTTTAAACTTTTAAACAAGAAAGTTTGGAATATAACACTCATTTACGATTTAATAATTATTATGATCAATATTTTGAGGTTAATTTGACTAGGTTATGTTGCTGTTTATGGCAGCAACATGTTCCAGTTAAATTAATTATGAAATATTCAATAACATACCCTTTATAGTAGCCTTGAAATTAAGATTCTTGGTATTCAGGGTTCAACATATTACTATGATATTGCCTATCAACCATCATACATGACCTGACATGCATTAAAACATATACCTAGACACTAAAATCAAGACACTAGGCGATTAATGAGTCAAAATGTTGAAAAACTGTTTTTCAGATAGCAGCCATTTTGAAATCCAATATGGCCACCATAACGACAAATGAAAATTTGGTATCAAGTGATTTTGGATTCCCAGATGATTGAAGAATATTCCCTGAAAGTTACATGCATTAAAACATATACCTAGACACTAAAATCAAGACACTAGGTGATTAATGAGTCAAAATGTTGAAAAACTGTTTTTCAGATAGCGGCCTTTTTGAAATCCAAAATGGCCACCATAATGACAAATGAAAATTTGGCATCAAGTGATTTTGGATTCCCAGATGATTGAAGAATATTCCCTGAAGGTTACATGCATTAAAACATATACCTAGACACTAAAATCAGGACACTAGGCCATTAATGAGTCAAAATGTTGAAAAACTGTTTTTCAGATAGTGGCCATTTTGAAATCCAATATGGCCACCATAACGACAAATAAAAATTTGGTATCAAGTGATTTTGGATTCCCAGATGATTGAGAATATTCCCTGAAAGTTACATGCATTAAAACATATACCTAGACACTAAAATCAAGACACTAGGCGATTAATGAGTCAAAATGTTGAAAAACTGTTTTTCAGATAGCGGCCATTTTGAAATCCAATATGGCCACCATAACGACAAATGAAAATTTGGTATCAAGTGATTTTGGATTCCCAGATGATTGAACAATATTCCCTGAAAGTTACAGCTACTATACCCGAAAATGCATATAAGTCTCAATTTTCCTACTCAAGGCGACAGACTACTACTCCCGGAAGAGGAAACTGGCAAACCGGAAATGGAAAAAGAGGAATGATGCAGTGAAGGGTCCAACAGACCCGGATGTACATTCTTCCTACCGGAAGTAGCAACACTACTACCGGAAGAGGAAGCTGAAAAACCGGAAACGGAAATAGATGAATGATGCAAAGCCGGGTCCAACAGACCCGGAATCACATTCTTCATACCGGAATCAGCAACTCTTACAGCTGGAACCGGAAAAAACGGAAACGGAAGTGGACAGAAAAGCCAGATTATCATGAGACACCGGATGTTCAGCCAAGCCAGAACCAATCAGGGTGCTCATTTCCGGATGCCCGGTCAAACCAGAATGCAAACCCGCTTGCCCGGACAAGCCAGGAGAAGAGACGGGAGCAGAGGCGATCGGAGATCTTAACACATATCTGGCAATAGGGATCACTGAAAAATGTACTTTGGCATGTGAAGAAAAATCGGAAGCTTCCGCCACCGATGCCATCGCTTGAGGGTTATGCGGACCCTCAAGACTAACATGGTCTTTAGCCTGGCTCCTACCAGAGGATGACTTACCAGGCTTCTTTCTAGTCGCTGGATTTTAATTTAGGAGACTTCATCTCTTGTCTGGACGTCAGAGATATAGGCGAACGAGACTGGGGGCTGTTGAGAGGAGTCTGACGACTCCTCTTTAGCAGCCTTAATCGCGGAGGAAATATGTTCATCTAAAGACTTTGTTAGCACGTTGGCGAATGATTCAAACCTGGCAAATAACGCCATCTGAGGTTGAAATAGAAGAGCAGCACCCCCCCCCCCCCCCTCTGTTGTTGATACAGACATTTTAACAGAGGTAGAGGCAGTAGTTACTGCCTTAGTACACTCAACAACGGAGGAAGAGCGACCTGAGGGCAACGCAGGCTTAGAGACACAATCCTTGAAGTAAGCTTTTGAAATGACCAACGGCCAACCCTTACATATCCCACACATTTTACGAGGCGAGCAGGAGGTACACCTCAGGCAAACCTGACCCGCAGTCTTTAGCGTGAAAGCGATCACACTTGTTCGACGAACATTTGACTTTCTCAGAAGATAAAACCACTTCCTATAAAAATAAGAAATGATAGGAAATAAAGCACTAGCTTCGTTAAAAAACTAATGAGAAAATCTACAGAGGAGACGTCATATGCATACTTAAGAAACTGACTGAAGACTGGAATCATAAAGATTCCTGAGTGAATTGTTTGAAAGCACTAGGATCTACGTTAATAGGAGTGGTATTGGCTATTTTATAACATGGTACTTGATGGTATATAATAGGCATGGTTACTCTAACCTCGAAAACGGGAGTAGTGACACGAAAACTGGTAACTCAAAAACTAGAGTTACAAAAACCCTCTAAAACACCATAACATAGGCAAGATAGATTTCATGGTAGGAATGTTTTCTTGAGTCAGAGAATTAAATGTAGCTGAACTTTTTAGTGCAAAGCTATAAACTTTTATCCATATGATAGCAGGCGAACTGATCTGCTAGCAGAATATTTGAAAAGTGAATCAGTTTTCACATTTGGGACCTACTGCGCATGCGCAAGCGTGCTTAGTGACAGGCATCACCAAGGAGTGTGTACAGACGGGTGCCAGTCTATTGTAAGGCTAATGCAGGGGGTCCCTCTACCATAAGCCTGGTTGAGGGTCTACATGGTGATGGTTTGGCATTAGGGAGTATGTAAGCGAGCATAAATTTTTTATTCTAATAGCTAAATGCAGATATTTGATTTAGCAAGTAGTGATTGAATGGTAATGGATGTTTTTGTGGTGTAATAACAACTGTAGCTACATGTATAGTATCCGATGCAATTTTAGAGGATATAGTGAAATCATTACTTAAATTGCTTTAAAACATTAGATTTTGCACTTTTAAATTCATCGCGATATGTCATTTCGAGTTCTTGCACAATCTGTCATATATTAGATTCCTAGACAATTAGCAACTCGTATACCCCCCCCCCCCCCCCCCCCCCCCCCGCCCCCTAGGATAACGCGTAGAGAGATGCATTACGTAGTAAATCAAATTTATTGATCTAATTAATTGGATATGTGTAATCAAACTCGGCCGTATTATACTATTTACTAGCATACAGTTTCCGCGAAAAAGGAATTCATACGTATTTTAATACAATACAGATCATAAGCGCGATTTGGAAGGACTTGGTTTAAAAGTAAAACTGTATCAGTTGTAAGCTGTAAAAGTTGTTTTCCGGCGCTAATAATGTATATCGACCTGCGTCGAGTGTTAATTATATCGTCCAACATACATCGAGCCAGCTTCTGAACATTCATGAGAAATTACTCTTGATTGCCCAAGCGATTAGACAAATTCGATCTCAAATTACTTTGGCAGGTTAGATCACTTCCCGGGTTTAGCGTCCCGGTAGGCTGGTACCCGATCCTCATTCCCTCGCTGGTGTATCTCTGGCTCAGGATATGAGGGCCGTTATGGGCTGCCATCTTTGTACACGATTTACGTACATGACGTCATTACACAGATAGGGGAAGTCCATACGACAGCAGACGCTTCAAAGCGAAATGACAGCTATTTAACCCTTGTACAACGACACCGCTTCAGGTATTAGTATGGTCTTATCTTACCCATTTCGTTACACTCCATAACTAAAATGGAATTTTTCACTAAAGACTATTGTCCAAAATTTAAAGTCGAGCTATTAATCTAGATTATTTTCTTAAAGGATAGAAGTAGGAACATTTCCCAATTTTGTTACCAGTTTTCATTCATCGGTTAGTTGAAGGCTTGAGTCACATATTTACTTCTTATGTGACTCTTCTAGAGTTTATTTTACGGAAACACTTGTATAAATCGAATAAAGTATACCAGTATTTCCTTGAAAATCATCTACCACTGAGGGTGGTGGGCAGAGCTCTAGATAAGCTTTTCAATAATTGGGTGAGTCAATCTTAGAAATTGTGCAAATTGAGTTTTTTGGAAATTAATTGGGTTTTTAAAATTAAGCTATTATACATTATTAGCAATAGAACTGAAATTAATTGGGCTATTTCGGTACTCATGATGTTAAAAATTAATTAGGTGATTGGCCATTTTTATTGGGTGAAAACGTAAAAACCCTGCTTATCTAGAGCTCTGGTGGTGGGGAGGGTGGGTGGCATTGAGTGAGGGTTGGTGATTGGTGGAGGCAAATGAAAATAGTTCCAGCAGGGGTGTTTCCTACGAAGCTTTGAAAATTTGAGTCATTGATTACTTTATGTATCATGATTCCAACACATTATGTTGAATATTTTGAAACTAAAATTACTGGAATTATGGAGGCTGCCACAGCGCCTTACAATAATATTATTTGTGTCAACATATCTGACAGGTTACTTGTATCATATGGTCACATTTCTGCACCATTGGGTTAATATAATTTGGATAATGACGGGCACCCCCAGAGCTCTGTTCCCCCCACCCACACCTCCATCCCACCAAACCAACCACCCACCACCCCCCCCCCCCCCCAAAGTATATATAAGACACCATGGAATGATGGATGCCAATTTCTTTTTAAAAAATCAGATTCATTGCCATAATACATATAATGATATATCTGATTTTCATCATTAAGCGACCATTAAAAAACCCCACAGACCCCCCTTGCGGGTTGGTGTGTTGTTTTATTAACCACTATAAAAACATACTTACCGTTCAATCACTACTTGCTAAATCAATTATCTGCATTTAGCTAACAGAATAAGATTTTTATGCTTGCATACACTCCTCCCCATGCCTATTCCTATAAATATGGACCCTCAACCAGGCTACTGGTTAGGTCCATCTCCAATATATTAACTTATATAGACTGGCACCAGTCTGTACTCACTCCATAGTGACGCCTGTTACTAAGCGCGCTTGCGCATGCGCACGCGCACTGGAGCCCAAATAGGAAACAGATTCACTTTTCTGAATTTAAGTGCCAAATATTATAGGCAAATTCTCAAATCAATTCTACGCAGGGTGGCTGAGGCTGGGTCGTACTGATTGAACGGTATGTTTTTATAGTGGTTAATAAAACAACAGACAAACTCGCAATGGGGGTCTGTGGGGGTTGTTATTACACCACAAAAACATCCATTATCGTTCAATCACTACTTGCTAAACCCGTAGAATTGGTCAGTTCCCCACTTAAAACATTAGGTGGGAGGCGATTTGCGAATCAACAAACAAGGATAAAAATCAAACCAATCTTATCCAAATGATAATAACATAACATAATAGTGCATTTAAATCAATCACAACTGGTAAATGGTCTTCGGCTATCTTGGCTAAAATCGTAATACTACGAAAGAAGGAGGCTGCTGCACTCTGATCTTTCAGATAAAAGGTTGCAAAAGAGGATTCATATTTCCATTCTGAAACCTGCATGACTTCATCTAAATACGAACCGGTAAAAAGCGCAAAAGAGGAAGCCATTCCTCTAACATAGTGAGCTTTAATATGGGAGAGATTAATTTGTTCCGGAGAAGCAATCTCGTAACAAAGCTTAATCGTCTCCCAAATCCATCAGGATATCGTAAACTTTGAGACCGGCTTAGCTAACTCTTCCGCAAACCTCTGGAAGAATTCCTGAGAGAATTGAGGAAGACGTTGCTTTACTAACCAATCGACTATATAAACGTGAGGATGGATAGAACGACGGAGTAAAATTCCTGCCACAGCTGAGACTAGGCGAGTAAAAAGAAAACGAGCCGTGGTCAGGCCAAAAGGCATGGCGCGAAACTGCCAAACTCGATCTTTGTAAGCAAATCTCAGGAATTTTCTGAAGGAAGGGTGAATGAGAACATGAAAGAAGGCGTTATTTTGATCGATGGAAAACGACCACATACCCTTATCTAGACTGGAAATGATCTGGGAGATGGTCTCCATCTTGACTTGGGAGTAAGAATCATGAGATTTAATCATGTCATACCCCCTTGTTAAACTAAAATTAATACAGAATTGAATGTTTCAGAATGAATCGAGATCATTTCATTTTACTAAGATTTAATGACAGGGTAGGAATTCCTACCCTAGGCTGAATGCTCTCATGTACGTATAAGGCCCTAGACCGACGGATCCAAAGAGCCAAGAAGAGGAAGAGAAGAGATAAAATAGAAGAAAGGGTTGGACATACCCGGGCGGAGGCCACATCTTCACTCTCTTAGCTAGAAAAACCTCTGTGAGAAGACCTACCACTAGACCTTGAACTAGGTCTGTAAATATAAGCCTGGCCCCCTCTCGCTCCAAGAGCAGGGGGTTGACTAACCTTAGAAAAAAATTTTAACATGAGAGGAAAGAACTTCCCAGGAAGATCCAGAGAGAGAGAGAGAGAGGTGGCGACTCGTAAGTAATCATCTTTTGGGATCTGAAAATGGAGCATCACAATTAGAGGTAAGAGAAAATTCCTTAGAATTAACATCATTCACAAAGAAAACTAACATGTTTGTGACCAAATTGTCAATTGGAAGGACTTGAGGAGACAAGAAAGAAGAAATAGAAGAGAGCCGACACAAAAGAAGGAAGGACTATAGAAAACTTGTCCTTAAAAGGAAGAGGAAGAGTCTAAGCAATCCACCTGTGAGCCAGGGACCAGACATCCGAAGAGACCCCAACTGGACAAAATCTCCTCAGCCCTGACCGACTTGGGAATTGAAGAATTAGGAGATGGAGAAGAAAAATGATGAGACGAATCACCAGAGGTCATAGAATCAATAGTTCAAATGGAAAGAGGAGAGCAAGGCCTCCTGGAAACTTGAAGAGAAAACTGTAAGGAATCAGAAAAGGAATAAGATTGATCAGAAGGAATGTGATTAGATACATCCTGACCAGAGGACATGGAAAGTGATTCAGGCCACTAGCAGAAAACATTGAAAGAATAGAGAAAAAAAGCTGACATGAAAGAACGAACAAGAGACGAATCCCTAAGCACAACACACGTGTCATGCG